>CM065644.1:6837829-7495877 GCA_033220585.1 Dipteronia sinensis | reverse complement strand
CTTTAGACATTGTTTGTTTAGTAAAACACTTTAAGAAATATTGCATTTAGATAGAAGGCCCTACTTAATTACTCTCGTAATTTCTAATTAATAGTTTGTTTTTTACCTTGAAAGTTGAAACCCTAATCTCAGATTTTCTTTTGTACTTGTTAGTAGGGATGGGTGTAGGGCCCATGGGGGAAGGTTCCCCCACCCCTACCCCAATCTCATCATTTTCTTCGTTTCTTTTCATTTCTAATTTTCAATCTAAAATCAAAATTTAAAATTTAAAATCCGATCATCATAATCTCTGGTTTGACCATTGTTAATATATTAGTTTTAAAAAAATGATTTAGACTTTAGATATAAAATAAAAATGATATATATTTAAAAGAAATGGGGTGAGGCCCCTTATAAAATGCATGGAGGGGCACCGTTTGCCCCCACCCAACCTATTTAGAGGTAAAATTTGTCCTCAAAACCCTATCCGTGGGGGGTGGAGCCCATGGGAAAATGTTCATCCCTACTTGTTAGTTGATATTATTCCCCATAAACCTAACCATATGGTCCATTACTTCCTTTCCATTCACTAAATATGTACTCATAAGTTTGAGAAACAAGTGGGTTCTTGATTGCAAAAGTGCCCCTAATATTTTCATCAAAAATCTTATCTCTCCTTAAATTTTACAAAATGAGTTAAAAGTTAAAATCAGAGATTCATATAATTGGGGACGGAACTGGAAATTTTTATTTAGAGATGCCATTATATTAAAAAGAAAAGATTTGAGAGGGACTAAAGTGCACAAGTTACAAACTTTGAAGATATATTTGTATTTTTTAAGAAAAACTTAGAAAAAAATAAAAATAAAAATTAGGGAAGGGAGGACATGTCTCCTACCATTTATTTTTTTCTTTAATAAACTATAAAATTTCAATTCAATTAATATCGAGCAACGCTAATTATAAACCCTAAACCAAAACCCCTTATGACAGAAGGAATTGATGAATCGATAAGAGAGGAAGAATATGCAAATTAAGTGTGAGCAAGAGTCATTTTCTCTCCATCAAGTCAAAATATTACAGATGAAGAAGGCTTAAATGGAAATTAATATAAGTGGGGGCTCTTCTCTTTAATTTTTTTTTATCGTGGTAGATGAGGATTGAGTAGTCAGTCCAATCCATTTGCAGTCCCCACAATAATGACATTATATATTCATTTTTATAAACTCCATATCACAATTCAAAGACCACACCCAAAACATATATAGTATCAAAGTTGCACATTATAATTTATATATATTTGTGGTGATAATTGCTTATGGCATTGAATCTCTGTTTGAGCAATCTTCTTTTGTGTGTATCTCACCTCACCTCACCTGTATATATAATTGGCAGTGACTTGATTCTTGCCCAAATACAACCACAATAAAGTATTTTATATATAATGTTTAATAGTCTGATATCATTAATCTTTTTAAATGTAAATGTTTATATTTTACATAATTAAATCGATAAAAAAACGCACACACACATTTTAATTTAAGTCACCTATTGATAAATAAAATTAAAGTCGAGACGTCCTAACCAAATAAAAACCGTTATAATATAGGCAAAGATGGTTAACTAAACCCTCAAAATTATATAACCTCTTGAAATATAAAATAAAACAGAGCTTTTAGTTCTTTGTCAAATGGTGACCTATGAAATTTAAACTGGTTTGGTTGAAATGAGAAAGTTGTTTTCCTCTTCCACTAAACCATTTTTTTAGTAATACAAACTTTTAAAAATTATGATCCCAGCCTAATCAGTTATGTACAAACCGTATAAATTTTTCAGGCTAACAATATAATTAGATAGAAACACATAATCAATAGATTAATCAAAGGCTAAAAAAATAAAATAAAGTACCCTAAAGAGAACCTACCCTGCACTTTATTTTAAAAAAGGCCATCTACTAAACACCCACTTAAACCAAATTAAAGGGTAAACGTCACAAAAACTACTGTCACTCACTGCCCTATATATATATATATATATATATATATATATATATATATATATATATATATATCTTCTCCTTAAAGACCCCTATTTGTTGGCCTACCATAAACTATTTGTTTTAACTCTTTCAAAAACCTAATCAACCTATATCTATCTTACCTTAAAATTCTTGAATATTAATATAATTTTAATTTTATATTTTTTTTGTTTTGAAATTTCATGGCAATGGACCCACTTTAAGATTATTATCGGTTATTATTATTATTATTTTGTTTCTTAGATATGCTTTGCTTTGCCTTGTCTTGATATGAGCTCAAAGATAATATATATATATATATATATATATATAATATATAATCTTTCTACTTTCAGTTCGGTTTTATATAAAATATATTAGATATATCAGGACGAAAAATGTGGACCACAGATTATGGAGAAGTTTTGACAAGTGCATGCACTTTGAGTTAAAGTATGTAAATCTAATGATCTACATTCTTCGTCGTGATATATTTTACATCAGGACGAACTGATAATAGAAAAATTGTATATATCTATTCCTTATTATCATATATATAATCTTGGTTGGTGCATTGTAATTTTAAATTAATAGTGACTTCAGCAGGCCATTTATTGTTTTCTTTTATGATGTATCAAAGTTTACAATGGTTGATAGGGTGCATCACATTATACAATTTTTCTATTAGTTGAAAGCAAATAATAATATAATAATTGATAAAATAAAAATTAGGGGAAATATATATATATTTCACAATTTTAAATAGATAGACGCTCATATTTAAGTTAAGAGTAATGCTAGGATTACTCTTAAGTTAAACTGAGTTAAGGGTAATTTTGTGTTATTAGTTATATTAATTGCACTTTTTTGTAGTATACTAATTACACTATTAAAAAATTAAAGTAAACAATTAAATTTAAGATAGAATTTCAAAAATCCTCTTGGTGTATTTGGTAGTGCTACACACAATTTTGAAATAAGCACAAATTCTGTCCATAAAAAAAATCTCTGACCATTAGACATTAGTTACCATTATTTACATTAATACAGTGTCGGGATTATAATGTAATTATTATTTCAAAGAAGTTATTGATTTAGACAAATTAACAAAGTTTGCAAAACATATCCATTCAAAATAAAAGAACCACTTTATTTGGTGCCAAATTTATTGTTCTATCCCTGATTTGATTTTCAAAATAGAGTAGTGTTAACCAAGTTAACAACCACTTTATTTCTATTAAAGGAAATAAAAACACAGTATTTATTATAATAAAACGATAAATACACTAATTAATGTGTGTTTTTATTTCCATTAATAGAAATAATATGGTTGTTAACATGTGCCTTTAGGACACATGTTAACACTACCCTTCAAAATATATCGAAATACTTCAATCAATAAATAAATGACTTAGCATAACACATCAAAAATAGTTTTGATAGCATCAAGTATAAAAAATACGAAGGACAATAAAAAACCACTTTAGATAAGTTTTATTAGGGTAGTGTCATGGGTTAACACTTAAAAAAAATATTAATTACACTTATTATCTTAATCAAACAATAAATATACATTTGTAATTAATATTTGTCCTTTTTTAGTAACTTTCACAGGGTTAATACTACCTGACTAACCGTTTTATTAGAGAGTTTCTTTCGCCAATCCAATTTTTCTTTTTACACTTCTTTTCTAAAGATACTTCATTCTCAAATTTAATTTTTTTTTTAAAAAAATAATCTAAAACACCCCCTTTTATTTCAAGATTATTCTTCTTAACTTTCGGCATTCTATTCTAAAAGCACTTCATTTTTAAAATGAATTTCTAAAAACACTTCATTTTATTTTAATAAAAGTTAGACGAACCATCGTAGCATTTGGATTCATTTGAGGAGTAATGTTTTTTTTAATTAAATTATTAAAAAAAAGAAACTATCTCTTCTAATTCATTAGATTAAATATTACATATTAAACACTTTTCTTAAATTTTTAATTGTTATATTAAACTCTCTATCTCTTCCAATACATATCTCTAATTTTTTATCTTTATTCTTTTTCAATCAAGATTAACAGTTAAGAAGAAAAAAAAACCTTACAAATAAGCTCGATTTGTAGGAACTATATACATATATATATATATTAAAAGAAAAAAAAAATACCTCAAAAAAAGTACTTTGTTTTTCAAAAAAAAAAAGCGAAATATGAAAATGATTTTTGTTACTTTTGTAGGTATGTGATTGCTTAGAAAACATTAATTTTTTCATTAGTCTTATAAATTCTGAGTTCAATTTAATCTAGTCGCAACAAATCAAATTTTCATATGTCAATTTTTTTTTTAAATAAGGTATTTGTATTGACTTTTTAATATATATATATATATATATATATATATATATTACTGTTAGTAAAAACCAAAATAGTTTTTTTTTTATGGAGAGAGAGTGTTTAATACGGTAATAACATATTTATAAGAGGGAGTTTAATACATAATATTTAATTTAATGATTTAGAAGAGATAATTTCTTTTTATAATAATTTAATTAGTTTTGAGTGTCTTTATAATTTTTTTTATCTTGTTTAATGATTTTAATTTATGTTAAAATTGTCATTAATAAAAAAATTTAAGTTGAAATTTAAATAGATAATTTATGAATTGTAATGAGAAGCTCTCGTTTTATTATACTAAATTGTGTATATATAGTTTTTATAAAATTTAGGTTAAAATGTATAATTAGGGATAGAACATTTGTTTTTTGAACTATAGAAGATATTATTTACATCAAAGTTCGGACCAACTGTTGATATTCTACCTTACGTACCAAATAAATTTTAATTTATGTAAAAAACAGAAACAAAATAATTACTATATATATATATATATATATATATATATATATATAGTAACACATGCAAACTTCATTTTTATTTTATTTTAATAATCACAATAATTTTGTAGTTTATAAAGGGGGACACGACTCGAAACTTAGTGTAAGAGACAAACCACTTTGTCAACCTCATATCTTCTAATGAAAACAATTTTATTTTGAATAACCATTTATATACCTTGATCAAACAATATTAGTCAATAAATACAAATAATTAAGCACTATTAAAATTTAAAATACATTTGCTGCATAAGTGTTGACTTGAAAATCAAAATTAACACCAGTTACATTAAATTAGAGTTTTGTATATATTATCCTCCATGATTTTGATAAGGAGATGTTGCATCATATTCATATATTGATATATCATATATATATATATATATATATATATATATATATATATATATATTTTCTTGCTCAACAGAGATATGACCTGTTTGTTTGCTCCGATTATAACAAAGTTGCTGAGATAAAAACTAATGTTAAATGGACATGATGACTGATGAGGACATAAAGTTGTTTGACAATGAATACATATATATATATATATATATATATATATATATATTGAAATGATGGCTATGTCTTTGTCTCTGTGACTCTAAAACCCACCGTTTTGTCACTTCTGTTTGGATTCCCGTTCTGGGTTTCCTTCTTTTACTGTGGCAGAGCCAAACACGGCATTAACTTTAACTTTTCTTTGATTTTTTTTTTCTTTCGATGAGGTGTAGGTCACTTTTTAAAATGAGTAATATTAGGCGTTCCAAATTTCTTTCCCAAATTCTGTCCAAAATGATGTGGCACGTGAGGTGGCAGCATCTTATAAATTATGATATTATACGGTAACTGATGTGATGTTGACACCTCACGTGCCACATCATTTAGGATAAAATTTGGGAAAGAAATTCGGAACGTCTAGCATTACTCTTATAAAATATACATCACAACTTCTTCTTAGGTTTGAATTTTGGTGTGTTAAAAAAGGAAAAAAAATTATCCATACAATAATAGTACAACACTAATGCTAAAAACCTAAAATTTAATTCAAATCTCAATCTAAATGATTTATTCTTTAACCACATCATTTCATGATTTATAAGGTAATGACAACCCATTTACCAGATCATCTGGATTGAATCTTGAATTAATTATTTGGGTTATATAATATTACTCACAGACTCACATTAGAATCAGTTAGGAGTAGAAATATTTACACCTCTTTAAAACTGTATGTACACCCCATATTAATAAGTTTTCAAAATTCCAATATTGCCCTTAAATAAAGCTAATAAAATAATTGTATATATACCAGGTATATTATTATTTAAAAGTAATCGATGTTTTGAACATTTTAACAAATTACAAAATTAATTATCTTTTGATCATAGCTTTCAAAACAAAAAACTTTTGATCAAAATATTAAAAGTATTAATTGAAAATAATAAAATAGTGACTATTTCACTGTTATAAAAAAATTATAAGAACTTGTAGTTAAAAAAAATGATAAAATAATAAAAAATTTAATCAAAAATCAAAAAATAAAAAAAATGGAGAGATGTATTGAACATGAGAGTTTTTGATTTTAGTTATCGTTTAGATATTTGAAAATTCACCCTATGTAACACCTTGCTTCTCTAAATTCCGTTCTTTTAACATTTATCTTTCAAAATTCTGATTTTTTTTGGTTTGTTTCAAAAACAAAATGGATTAAAAGCGACTTCAAAAGGTTTTTTTATCTATAAAGCATGGTGTATTGGTGTTTTCAGAATTACATCCAAGTTCTTAAAAAAAAAAAGAAAAAGAATCCAGATCCAAGTTTTCATTCTTTTAGTTTTCAAGTGAATTTAGGTTTAATTTTTTTTCTCCCTTCAAGTTTGTTTTGTCCGTGTATTTCTGAAAAACTCAACACTCTCAATTTCAACCGAGGAGGAGGCTGCGTCTTCAAAGTAAAGAGCCTTATTACGGTTTCATTTTATAATTTATTAATTTATGATATTTATAAAAACCGTAGAGGAAGGACATATTCGGTAAAATATGGAGTGTTCTTATGAGTTTTAATATTTTAATATTTTAATATTTGTAATGGGGTATACATACAGTTTTTTAGGGGTGTAGAAATCGACAGTCGTCAGTTATTCAAATCACAAAACCAATTTATCTAGTTACGAAATTAGTGGCCAGATTGTAAAATGAAAAAAATAAGAGCGGCGATAATGACACTCTTCAAAAACTGTATCTACACCCCTTTTGTAATTACACCCATCAATTTTTTTTAAAATCTATAATTTGTAAATAAACCTCAATTAATGCCAAAAATACTCTTTCGTTAATTATACTGTATTATATTTTTGTAAGCACACACTACATCTGACTATTATTATATTATTTAATCAACTTTATTATTATTTCAAATTTTGTTGTTACCTTTAATTCTCTTACTAGTCTTTATCTTCCCTACTTCTTTTCTCTTTTTGATTTTTTCAAAATCAAACTCCATTTTTGGTTATTTATTTTTCGTTAAAAATCCATTTAAAGATTTTTATTTTATTTAATTGGAAAACCATTTTCTGTTTGATAGAGTTGTAGGGATGTAAGATTTGTGTCAAATCCCAATTGATGTGAAATAGATAGGTGTTAAATGATATTAAAAAAAAAGATATGTGTTTGATAAAATTGAAGAAAATCTAATATATATTTTTTGACAAGAAAGAACTTATAATATTGATAAAAAATAGATAATATATTTAATTTAAAAGTATGTTTATATACATAATGATTTTGTTATTCTAATAAAAATTAATTTAATACTTTACTTTTTCACAACCAAATTTGTCTCATGATTATTGATTCATTTTCCATACTCAACAATCAATTTTTATTTCCTTAACAGAGATTGAAAATAAATTTAAAGGAGAATCTAGGGTTTATTAAAATGAAAATTATTTTTATGATATATGTTAATAAAAAACCATTAATAGAATTTTTTTTTACAAAAGATTAAAATAGGAAACTAATTAATAATTATTGGTGGGTGTACTAACAAATAATTAGTCATCTTAATAATTTTACTCAAGGGTATTATTGAATTTTAAAAACATACTAATTTAGGGTGTATATACGGTTTTTAAGGGGTCCAAATATTGTCACTCAAAAATAAATAAAATAAAATCGTAGAAGTACACACATAGTAGTAAATTATATTATTTGATAAAATAACTGTTTCATGATGATGGCTTTGGTGTATTATTTATATGGGTTGAAGGAGTCCATGTCGAAGTATATTGGGCCAGGTAAGTGGGCCTAGAGATGGGGCCCGTTGTGATGATTTTAGGAATTATGTCTATATCTTATCACATATCAAATCATATATATATATATATATATATATATATATATATATAAAATAAATAATGGCCTTGTGATTTAAGCAACTGAAGTGAAGAAAATTGAAATTGAAAAATCAAGACATGATTGGGACACGTGTTGACTGTCCAATGGATCAAATTGATGATCACCACCTGAAGATTGACTGAAACCATAAGAAGTGTGATTTTAGTGTATTTTTTTTTCAAACTTATTAATGAACCTTATTCTCTAGTTTTTTTTTGTGGGGAGTGACTCGAACCTGTAATTTTATTGATACGAGTTTGAAGGAATTACCGACGAAAGATCTCAACTTTCTTTGAAAATCTTAAAAAAAATATATATATATATAAAAAAAAAAAATTGGTTTTTGGATTGACATTGGTACTTGAGAATTTTGGATGGTACAAGCATCATATAATTGCAAAAGCTGTAGTGTTTAGGGTTGCAATTGCAAAATCACCTCACAAACTTTTTTGACAAAGTTGTATTGATAATTGGGGCATCAAGTGGGCCCATTGAATTATGAGATAGAAATTGTTCAAAGTTGTGAAGGCCCATTGATAATAACTCAAATTCCCTTTTTGTTTTCTTTTTTAATTGAAAAGACAACTTGCCTTAGTGTTGTCCCAAATATTTAAGTTTCCAAGTACCATCATTAAGTCATCTAATAAATTATACTGTTGTAAAACTTTATTGTAACATTGAATTAATATTATATGATAAGATGATTATATGATAAGATGAGGTTGATCAGATAGGCACGCTCCTCACACTTGCAGGTCACGATTTCCACGCTCCTCACACTCGCAGTTCACAATTAATAAAGTTGTGGGTGGGAGTGAGTGTCATGCTAAGTGTTTTCTATCTGCTTTCTTCAAAGTCAACTATCAAATCTGTCTTCAAACCTAAAATTGTCATTGCTTATTATCAGTGGATACTGAATGTCATACATGAATCGATGCACGAAAATGGCCGACTGGGTGCATAAGGAATGCTGAGAGATCCTCCAGTATGGTAGCAGATGGATTTCACCTGGCTTTGAACCTCATTTATTCCATCGCCAAAACATTTCAACTATAATAGATAGTCTAAAATACTGGAGTAAACAAATCCGAATTCTGGAAGATGATACGGCTAACAAGTAGATAACATATACGGGTCAGAAGTATCAAAAGTAGCTCAAACACGTATGCACGTAATTTATGATGCAACAACTAACAAAACGTGAGCTCCATTGCTTAGAGTTTACACAAATAAGTTACAGAAAACAGAACAGAAGAAAGAAAACTACAGCTCTGCCTGTCTTTTGAGGTTCATATTCCACATATCTAATTCAGCCTAAGCAAAATAAATATCATCACAGCAGAAACACCAGAGAAGCTCTCAAGACGGAATGGACTGCCTAGACTCGAGGCATATCCAGTTTTTGTTGCAGTCCTAGCAGTAGACATCCAGGAGTTGTAACTCAAGTGAAAACATGACTGAATGAGTCTCTTCCTATGGCAATAATTCTCTTACAAGCAATAACTAAGATATCAAATCAAGAACAACGGATATGGCATTTGACATTATAGCACAACCAAGAACAAGTGTTGTGTTGACACAACACTCTTTGCAATTCAATAAGACTCTAGATTTCATGGAACATTCATAACTTGGATTGACTGCAACATGTCTGACACAGCAATGATGAGATCACCTGATTTGATCATCCCCCTGGCTTTGAGCAATGAGAAAGTTTTATTAAGGTTGCTTTCCATATCGTCAGAGAAGCTCAAGCGGAATGGTATCAGACCCCACTGTAAGTTCAGACGCCTCCGCACAGATGTTGTGGTTGTAAAAGCAAAGATTGGGCAATCAGGTCGACAACGTGACAGGAGAGATGCCATGTGGCCACTCTTTGTGTATACAAAGAGCGCATCCACCCCTAGATTGTTAGCTGCAAAATCACAATGACACATTCAAAATATCATCAAGAGTCACAACACCTATCATTTTTCCAAAATAAAAAATGCTATGGATCATAACACATATAACAGTGGACTTACATTTTCCTAAAATATAAAACCCCAAAATAATATGCTTAAAATAAAGCACATCGCTATGAAAAGAAAGGAAAAATATGCGGATTCCCTCAAAAACTTAAAAAGAAAAAGTCTTTACCCATCTTGGCAGCAGAAGTACAAATCTCTTCTGAAATACTGTCTGAAAATGAAGATCCTACTTCTGGAAGTTCCATAGCTTCATGTCGTTTCTCTTCCCTCCACCACTTCTCAATTCTTACACTGACACTTCTAAGAACAGTTAATGCCTTATCTGGGAACTGGCCCATAGCTGACTCACCAGAAAGCATCAATGCATCTGATCTCTGCCGAACAGCTTCAGAAACATCAGCTACTTCAGCTCTGGTTGGTGTAGGGTACTCAATCATAGATTCCAGTAACTGTGAGGCAACGATGACTGGCTTATTCAGCTGCCTGCACACCTGAACAATCCTTTGCTGGGCTGATGGAACCTGTTCCAATGGTATCTGAGCACCCAAATCTCCTCTTGCAACCATAGCTCCATCTGATGCTTGAATGATCTCCTCCAAGTTCTTCAATGAGTCAATACTCTCTATCTTAGCAATGACAGCGATATCACTACATTGCAGCAAGGAAATGTAGTGATATCACAAACATACACAACTATTTTGGGAAAGATTAAAAACCATGGCAGCTATAATATACACCCAACGAAAAAAAAGACAACATCAATTTGAGAGACTCCATTCAAGTTGCAATACACACACACACACACACACAAATCTGTCTATGTAGAAGAAATATATGATATAACATAAGAGAAATGCTAGGCTTCCCAAATATTCTTCCAAATTTCTTCCCAAATGGTGTTGGCACGTGAGGGGTCAACATCTTATAAATCATGAGATTTTGTGATGGTTGATGTGATGTTAGCACGTCATGTGCCAACACAATTTGGGAAGGAATTTGGGAAAAAAATTGGAAAGTCTAGCATTACTCATAACATAAATATGATATTATGGCAATTGTTCAGAAGATATAACATTCTTATACAAATTATTACCTATCACGAGACCGTGCAGCAATATAGCTCTTAAGATGATTGATCACTTCAGCAGACTTGACAAAAGAAATTGCAATAAAATCGACACCCTCTGCAATTCCAAAATCAATGTCCAACCAATCCTGTAGATAAAGAAGCCTTAGCATGAGACCATACAGCTTTTGGTTTCAAGGGAAGATTACTACACCGGACATGCTGAACATCCACATAATGATGGACAAAGTATATAAGTGTAGGAGCATGTCCACATACACATACAGATCATGCAGAATCTCTTTCTTATTACCAAAGAAGATGCAAAATGTCTTTTACAATTTTTTACTTTAGCAATTCATGAAGAATTTATAGAAACACGCATCGTCTTTCTTATTAAAAAACGGAACTTACAAAATGTCTTCAAATTTACTTTAGCAATTCACGAGGAATTTATAGATACGTCCTGGACATGCTGGAAATTGAAATACTGATGCACGCACACACGCACACATCTAGACATATGAAGAAAGTCTTTCTTATCAAGAAAAGTAACATCCAGAATGCCTTTAAAAACATTACTTCAGCAGTTCATTAGGAATTTATAGACAAGGGAAGTCTGATGCAGACCAAACAGCTACCCTGGCTAAATCAGATTAGACTGGTTACTTGGAAAAGGTTAAAGCCACAACAAAACAAACTATTAAGTTTAAGCTAGGATATAAGGCTTTCTTTATTGTCAGTAGCATTTTCAAACTTTAAAGTTCAATCCACTTTTTAAAATTTTATTAATGCCATTATCCTTTTTCTTTCTTTATTGGAATCAGAAAATTTTGTTAACAGAAGAGAAGATGTGAACTACCAGCAATCACTAAAGGGAAAAAAATTATGTATCAAAAACTACTTTACATGATGTACAGCCTCCCCCTAAAGAAATGAGCAGAAACAACCCACAACTGGATATAGAACAAGGAATATTGTTATTTTTAAAAATTCACAAAGAACAAATTTCTTCTTCAACTTCATATTTTTTTGAAGCTAGTGGGATTAACAGATGACAATATCTTTCTTCTCATGCACATATGTAACTAACAAGTACATTAAAGCGTGTTGGAAACTGAATACAGTTACTAGTAACTAGGTACAATGCCGCAACCCAGTATAGATATTATCTGCTTTGGACATATAGTCCTCACAGGTTTTCTCTTGGGCTTCATAACCCAAAACACTTTTAAGGAGCTCGCAAGGTATATTAACTAGCCAGGATCTACTCTCACTAGCGGTATAACACTGCAACCTAGTATAAATATTGTCCGCTTTGGATACATAGTCCTCACAGGTTTTCACTTGGGCTTCACAACCCAAAACAAATCAATATACTTTTAAGGAGCTCACAGTACATTAACTAGTCAGGACCTACTCTTGCTAGGGATGTAGGATTTGGTGGCTCTCACTAATCTAACAAGTTCCCAAATTCGTATTTCAAAGATAAGCTTTATATTTCACGACTACCCAACTAGATATACAACTGGTGCTGTTAGCCACCTTTTGTTTTCACATAAAATACAACTGAGAGTTTTGGGATCTAAAAGCCACTTCATGACATTTAAGACTATTTAGTCGGTTAAAAGTCACATAATTATTTGCCTAAGCAGTTCCTTCTGGTTTTTATCCCATATGGCCATATGTACTGTATTGGTATCAAATAATAACAGTAGCAGAGGAAACTAATTTGCAGGAGAATGTTCAAGCAGAAAATAAATGGAATAAAAATCCAACCTTTGCGGAAATTGTGGGGAGCATAGCATTACGCTCTCGTACAAGACTCCCATCCCTCCAGAAAGTCAAATTAGCTCGTGGTAGCAACAGTCCAGGATCAGTGCAACGACATTTGACATCAGGACCAATCTTCTCGATCACCTCAAACCTCACCATTCCACCATCAACAAGGAGTTCATCCCCGATCGTCACGTCTGCATCACATTTAATTTCAGTTTTACATTATTGAACAATCAATATATAATGATATAAACCAAACAGATACTACAAAAATCAGTTAGCATAAAATTCAATTAACACACTCTCAACCCCAAAAACAATTACCTTCAGCAAACCCATCGTAGTTTACATTGATAGTGCGTTCTGGGCGAGACGAACCAAAAGCTCTAACTGTGAAAGTCCAGATCTCACCATCCTGCACATTAAAATAAAGTTGTCAGTTCAGTGACTTGTGAAATACTATATACACCAAGATGAAACAATCAAACAAGGTTCAGATGAAGTTTTTTTTTATCGAATTGTTTGTCCTCGGCTTGATTCCCATTGTAGCGATTAAGCTCAAACTTGACTTGAGGTTCATTTTCTCATTGAGCTTGAACTCAGATAGTAAAATTCAGCTTCATAGCTTGCCAAAAACATTAATTTTACATATTATAATAAGTAATTCATTTTTATCTACTAATTCATAAATAGTTTATATTATATATATAAAAAAATGGTCTAATTTAATTAGGCTTGCATTCAAGATCCAACAGGCTTGAAGGCGTATCAAGTCAATTTGAGTTGAACTGAGCTTTCTCAAGGTTGAATTCTAAAGCTTAGTTGAGCTCAAAAACTCATATATAATTTGTGCTCATAGAATTATCATATCAATCATACAATCACTTTTAACAATTGAAAAATTAAAGCAACAAAATCAAGACAAATACCTCAGCTTTGGCGGAGGGACCGCCGCCGAGGTCGTCCATGTGAATCTCACTGCCTTCAGTGTCCATCATAATCGCAACCGCATATCCCTTCTCTTCGTTCAATCTCCTCACGCGCTCGATCACAGCTTTGTGCCACTCCCGTTCACCGTGGCACATGTTGATTCTCGCCACGTTCATCCCCCCAACCGCCAGGGCCTCCAGCTGCTGGAACCCGCACGTCGCCGGTCCGATTGTGCACACCAGCTTCGTCCTCCTCGTGCTCCTGAAACCGTTCTCCTTCAGCTCCACTTCCGTCACCGCATCCACCTCGATCGACGCCGAATCTGACGAAACCGCCGCCGGCTCAGGCGAGGCAGTCACGTGCGGCAGAATCTCCGGCTTCCCGTTTTCTGTTTCTATAACTTTCGGATCTGAGGAGGCTGACGCGGACGCTCTGATCGAGAAACAGCAGCGTTTCTGGAAAGAAGTGACCGGCAACCGGCAATTGGAGGTGGAGACAGAAGGCGTAAAACGAAGAGAGTGTTTGGGGAGAGCAACGCCGGTGGAAGAAGGGGTAAATAAGTGAAGAGACTGCGACATTGTGACCGGGATTCTCCGGTGACTGGAAATGAACGGCTTTTCGAATTGAAAAAATTTAAGTGAAGAGTGAAGAGTTTTATAGAATTTTGAGAGAGAGACAGAAGGGGGCGGATATAACGAAGCAAGTGAATGAAAGTGGTTGTTGAGCTAATGAGCTTAAACTTCGAGGATGTCGCCAACTGACAATTTTGTTGCTGGAAAACCAAAACGGCTATTTAATAGAAAGGGTTAAATGCTAAAAGCTTCCCTCCACTTTTGACTATTATTGTTGTATGGGTAGATGAAGATACGTTTATTCAGAAAACTCCTTTAAAAATTTAAATCAAACACCATCAAAATTTGGATAGGATGGTAAGGGAAAACTTGTGCATTCCATTAATACATCATATTCATATATTACTTTGTTAAAAGTATGGACTTTGTGTTAATATTGGTGGGTTTTGTTTTGATGAATACTGGTTTGGTAATGATGTATATATCTGGATTTTGTGTTGATGAATGTGGATTTGATATAAGGATTTGGGTTTTGTGTTGATATTTACTATTTTAAAGAGATTTTTTTTATGTATTAGATGTTTTCCTATAATTTTTTTTATCCTTTTCCGAAAAACACTCCAAAATCCATTGATAATCAATTCAACATCTTATCACAAAAAAATTAAAATAAAAAATCCAAAATACAGTGTAGAAGTAAAGCAGAAAAGTTAAACTTTTAGGTATAATAAATATTTCATAAACTTTTAAGAATACAATAGTCTTTTAAAAATAGTCAACTCAAGTCAAATTTTAGGGTTTAACAAACTTTTTCATAAACTTTTAAGGGTATAATGGCTTCAAGGGATGTTTCCGAATAAATCTACCTGCTTTTACCCATCCAATAAATATTTAAAGATTAGGGTAGGTTTTTGAATTTATCACTAATGGAAATCAAGCGTAGTGATAAGTGATAACATGCATCCGGATGAATTAATTTGCTGACGTGGTTGTCGTTCATTGGCTTTAATATTAGGTTGTCGTTCATTGCTTCCATTTTAAGCGACGTTTATTGGTGGTTTATTTTCGAGTAGCCTACAGTTTTTGGCTGATGTGGTTCGTTTATGTACGTGGATGAACTGGTCCCACCGATGACCCATCATATTTACTTGGCAATTTTTTTTTTCTGTGGGAATATACTTCAAGCTTGTAGAATCTACATTTTAGCTCAATTTTGCAAGAATAAACCCCTCACATCCAAGTTAACAAAGTCATGAATTTAAGGTATATTACCTCGGAATACCTCCTCAAATTCTAAATTTATAGTTAATCATAATTAAATTAAATATTAACATGCTTAATTTTCAATTTAAAATGCAACTTATCATCTACTTTTAAAATATTTTTTTAATTTTGTATTTATTATTTTATTTTACTTTCAATTTTGTGTGTTGAAGGATAAAATTCTATTTTATTCTAAAACATATTTTATCTGCTCATTTTTCCCCTTAAAATAAAATATAATTTCAATATTAGTAGTTATGACATTATAATAAAACGATGGTGTGATTTAACCGATTTGGTTATAAGCTAATTCTCAATTTGTCATTCTAAGAAATGAATTCATATCTATAAAGTTTGAGGTTAGAATCTTCTCGTGGTAGATAGACATATAACTATATGGTCCAATGTTATAGTTTTTGAAATTTTGTAAAATTTGATAAGGATTTCAGTTTTGAAATTGAACGAATCTGAAGATTTACAGATTATAATACAAAAACATTTATTGTGACTCACAACGAGCATTTTACAAATTTGTGTAACCTAAGGAATAAATATTTAAATACTTGTACGTCAATCGATTAAAATTTCATAAGGTGAAAAAAAGACGGTGACTTGATAATCCAACGTGGCGGTCCACCCACATAGTAAGTAAACGTAATATGCCAGCATGGCGTTGACAGAAATTGCGTTCCACCTCCTCTGTTGTCTCTCCCTTCCTTGAAACATTAATTAATTACGTAATTGAAAAGCTTTATTGATTCCTCGAAAACAGATCTCCATCTCTCGATCGGGTTTCAATCCCCTCCGTCCCCGTCTGCTCCACCAATCACATCGCCGCCGTCCATTTCCACCGTCTCCATCCAGGTTCGGTTTCAACCAACTCCTTTTATTCATCTCCATATCTCGTCCCTCAAATTATCCCTTTTTAGATCATTTTCAATCTCGATCGGGTTTTATTGTTTTTTTCTTTTCAAAAAACAAAATTTATTTAGAACAAATTATTATCAATATTTCGATTTTAGGTATTAGACCAGATGTTTGGGGAATTCGATTTAGATTGAATCTTTATTATGTTTAATCGATTGGTTTGTTTGAAATGAAATGATTTTATTTGATTTGTTTGATTTCTCAGGTATTAAAGAACAAAAAGAAAGAAGAAAATTAAAAAGAAAAACAAAAAGAAAAGATGGGAGCATTTATATCCAAGTTTTGGTTCATGTTGTTTCCTGGGAAGGATTACAAGATTGTGATTGTTGGATTGGACAATGCCGGCAAAACGACGACGCTTTACAAGTTGCACTTGGGGGAAGTTGTTACTACTCACCCTACTGTTGGTAGCAACGTTGAAGAGCTTGTTTACAAGAATATTCGATTCGAGGTGCGATAACCATGTCAAAATTTTGTCTTGTTTTCTTTCTTTTTAATATTTGTTTGTTAAGATGTCTGCAAGATTATTAATTTTGGTATGAGAGGTTGTGTTATTATAGGTTATTTATTTGTATTGATGAGTTTGATGATCATTTTAGTGCATAGATGTCTAAAAGTTATCATTTGAAATAGAAATTGAAAGACCAAAGCAACGCATGCTGGGTTTCAATTTATGGGGGCTTTATATTTAATAACAATTGTTATCCATCGATTTTAAGTTTTTAGGTTGCTCTAATTGTTGAATTCATTTTCGACCCCTAAAAGTTCTTGATGCCTGAGGTTTACTTGCCATTCTTTGTGGTTTTTTGTACGTAGGGATTTCACATGTCAGGGTCTGGGGGTAGGAAGACAAAGTCTGCATGTGAATGCCCCTTTTGGGATGATATGTTTGGAGCTCTTTGGTGGAAGACTGGCTAAATTTACTCACAAGTTTATTCGTTAGACACTTGTATTAGAAAGTTACTGAATAGAAGGTAGATGATTGACGTGGGTCGATAGAGTTGTCGAGTAAAAGTAGGAAGGGATATCGATATCTAAGAGGGTGAAAATCAATATATTAGGGTGTCTTCTTGTCATTTTGATTTATTGTTATATATATATAGAGAGAGAGAGAGACAGATCATTTTCATGAAAAGGAGTAGCTGTGATTGTGATGTGATTGTATGAGATATGGTTTTATTCATGTTTGTATCATGCTGCAATGTTTTTATGGGTCAAGAATTTTTTAAATAGGTGATAGTATACTGAATTTTGATGAGATATCAGGATGCTAACTTTGCCCTACTTGACCTTTGTAATATATCCCTCTTTCAGTACGTGTATATGCAAATTGCTATAAGTTGATTTGCTATAAGTAATATTACAGTTAGTTGATTTGCTAATAAGCGATATTACTATAGCCTTAAGAGAATCTTGTTTCCCATTTGTGTATTCTAGATATGTTGTAATCTACATCTATAAATGTAACGGAATTATCTTTGCAAAATGAATATTTTTAGTGTGCATTGTTATTAATTGTGTGGAAATAAATTTATAAACCTTAATATTGTGAGACAAGAGAAGAAATTAGGCACTATGTGTTATTAAATGGTAAAATTTGTGAGTGCTTGTTTTATTAAAGTATTGATTGTGATGGTAGGTCTTCATTGAAATCAATAGAAATTTTGAGTTTTCATGTATTGGTTAAAGCGATGATGCTTAGGAACCTATTGTATTGATGTCAGGCACTATTAATTGTAGTCTACCCCAGCATTTATGTGGATTTCTTTTCTCTTTAATTCAAGGACTAATGAGAGGGTGCTTTGATTACGGGGTCATTTGAATTTCGGCAGTTGGACAAGCAATTTCTGTTAGTCAGCTCAATGCTGCTTGATTGTTACTAATAAACTAATCCGAGTAACAAACTCATGTTGCTTAACATTTTTCTCCTGGTTTTTCCAGGAAGATTGACTTGGTTAGGCCATGCTCAGAATGTTTTAACGTGAGTTCCGTGTAATACTGAGATGCCTAAACTTGTTTGCTTGCTGATGTTTGTACCAGGCTTGGGATGTTGGCGGACAAGACAGACTGAGGACATCATGGGCAACTTATTATCGTGGAACACATGCTGTTGTTGTGGTCATAGACAGCACTGATAGAGCCAGGATTTCCATTATGAAGGATGAACTCTTCGGGCTTCTTGGACACGATGACTTACAACATTCTGTTGTGCTCGTCTTTGCAAATAAACAGGACCTCAAGGATGCAATGACCCCGGCTGAGATCACTGATGCTCTTTCACTTCACAGCATCAAGAAACACGATTGGCATATTCAAGCCTGCAGTGCACTTACTGGAGACGGACTGTTTGATGGTCTGGAGTGGATTTCCCAGCGGATTACAGGAAAAGCCCCAAGTTGAAGGGAGGAGGGGGGCAGATAACCAAGGTCACATCTCATTGGCTCAAGCTATGTACCATGCAACTATCTGAGAGCCATTCTTCATAAAATCTGTAGATTGTTCAGTTATCACATTTTGATTTTACTGAAAAATTTGTCATGTTCTGCTCGGTGAAGTATTTGATTACTGGCATTTCCATGGGCTTTAAAGATGAGTGAAAGAAAACAACATTTTGTAAACTTAATTTGTATGAGATACTTTTGTTCAAATTTGTACATTCTTTTTCCATTCTAATTATGATGTTCACAGAAAGAGCTGTGAAAAAACTGTCATCTTCTACACAAAGAAGCATTTCATTGAACACTTAACAATGAAGAAATAGCTTATAGAAAAATAAAATGTATATCTTCTACACAATGAAACATTTCATGAAACAGTTATCAACGACAAATTGACAATATGGATTTTTAATTGTAACGTAATCTGAAGCCTTGGTGTGTATAAATGTGTATGATAATGGAAGTCATGGCTTGCAATCAGCAAATCTTCACAGAATCCAGCATTTGCAACCTTTCCAGCATTTGCAACCTTTCGAATCTTGGAGTCCTTCAAACCATCGATCCCATATTGGATTCAGAGGACCATTTGTTCTGTGAAGCCATAAAGACGGATTTCAGGTATTGTCAAAATTAGTAAAGCAAAACCAATGAAACAGTGCAAATAAAGGAGTAGAAATCTATACACTGGGAGCTGCGGATCGGGTCTCTTTTCAACATTAATAAGAATTCTGGCACATTGAAAACAAAAATCAGCTTGCCAATTGAATGTAGTCTTGCAAGTTAGTCTTATAGATGAGTATTAGATTGAGCAATCCGACTATCCGAGTGAGTAAATACAGTATCAATAAAAAATGTATCCCATCATACTTACTCATTGCATGCGGCTGAGGCTTTATCTGTCTTCTCAAGATCTTCCAGCTCTTCCTGCATTATCGAGTATCAATTGAAATTACATTGCTAGTTCATCTAAAAGTTTAGTACTGTAGGCACCATATCAGTTGATAACAAGAAAGACATATGTCTGATCTACATTGACGGACAAGATGAATGAACAAATATCTAAGGGCGAGTTTGGTACATGGACGGGACAGGACGGGACGGGACATGAGAATTGTTCCGTATTGTGTTTAGAATATCTGGAACAGAACAATTATTTGTACTGCTATGCGTTTGGTATGACTGGGACAATTGGTTCAAATGACCCGAGTGCCGCTATTGTTCTCTCTAATATTTGTTATCACGAATTAGTGACAAATAATATATTTATGTATGATATTTAACAAAAATAAAATAATAAAAGAAAAGAAAATGGTAAAAATATATTTATCAAAATTTGATTTTTTTAAATGAAAATGAAATGAAAAATAAAAATATTACAAAAATAGTATTTTATTTAAAAATGAACGATTAAAAAGGTTTTAAAGAAAAAAATAAAGCTTTTGATGAGATATGAAATTTTTTCAGAACTCATCAAAAAAAAAAGGAGAGAACGAAGGGGAGAGAGAGAGAGAGAGCGAAGAAGAGAGAGTGAAGGAGATAGAGAGGAGAGAAAGAACAAAGGAGAGAGAGAGAGGATTCAGTTGTTGTAGTGGACAAGTTTGGAATTTTGAATAATGTTAAAGGGCAATAAGGTCATTTTAAGACTTGTCCCATATCGTCCAGTTCTGTTCCACCAATTTTGGTGGGGCAAATTTTGATGATTTTTTTCCCATGTAGTCCAGTCCAGTCCCATATTCATAACGCACCAAACGTGGGACAAGAGGAAATTGTCTCAAGTCCCGTCCTGTACCATATACCAAACGCGCCTAAGGGAATTCAGAAACTAAATAGTTCATAAAAACCGTGGGCGTGAGATTCAATAAAGCAATAATCACTAAAAACATTATAGAAGGAACTGGCAACTGTTCAAGGAGACTCTTAAGTACTGCACCCACAATTGTATCATTTAAAGAAAACAAAACAATTCTGGATTGGTGGAGTGCATATGTTTCTTCACGATGGACAAAAGTCTAGGAAGGCAACAGCAAATTGATTATTTAGATGATGTTTTTTCCTCATGGCAAACAAAGAAACCGTGCTATGACATAGAGTTCCTATGGAACAAGTTTCAAGGCAATCATGTAGGTTTCTTTAACTGAAAAAAGCGGAGCCTAACCAGCCCATTGAGGAAAACTAATCAACGAAAAATTATACTTCTATAATACATTCTACAAAAATTTGCAATAAGCCTACACATGTTCAATATAAGGAAATATCAAGGTAACTTTAAGAGTTTGGCCGTGGGGAAAAAAAGGTTGGTGTTTCAACCCAAAGAATGTACGACATATGAAAAGAACACTGTTAAAGTTGATGAGGAGACCTAGAAAGGCTATATGACTATGAATAGTGAATAGAATCCCCATAAACATGGAAAGTGACAACTACTCTTATTCCCTATTTAGATACCATGTGTTATACTTATACAAAGAACTTAAATATCCTGATCCAGCTTCTCTGTAAATAGAAGCTGTTCCAATTAAAGAACAATTTGCATAACAAAAAAAAAAATGCATGAAAACTTGTGAGAAAGGTTCTCTATACAGTTTGAAAATCTACTATGCTGAAAACAATTTTATTGCCAAGGAGACAAGAAATTTTTGATGGTTTCTGAAACATTTCAAGGAATTCAAACTAACGACAATAATGAACTTGTTACATTACACTTACACCAAAAATAGGTTCATCAAAATTGCACTTATTATCAATTTCGATATGACTTTTATTGTTGGCCAGTCCCACTGGTCCATAAGTTCTGAGTTCAGAATGCAATATGACGCGTTCATCTTGCTCCCTAAAGAGGTGAACTGCCCCAACAACCCCTACACCACCTACCCCACCCTTCTTTCCTCCTAATGGAAGATTAATTCACAAGCCTCTAATGCTGTCAACCATGGCGATGTACCAACCTAACCTCCTTTTCCAAGATGAAATATCAAGTTACAAGATGCTGTCAGCTATGGTGATATACCTAGGCAAAGGACCCCAATTCAAGTGTCTACAAAACACAATATCAGATATGATGCTACCCAAATGCCTAGATGAATTTAACTAGAGAACCTTAATGGCGTAACACTAGTAGACATATATGTTAATGAGTGATTAAACTCCATGCAGCAACTATTTAATCAAAATAATTATGGGTACCCATTAGTGGAATTAAAAATCTATCCAGCAAAGGAAATGCACAGTATGAATAAGAAAAGGACAATTTGTTCATTATACTAAGAATATAGACTCGTCATACAAACTATCAGTATATTACCAAACTCATAGAGATGTCAATCTCTTTGTTTTAAATAACTTCCTCTATAACTTGAAGGTGAATGTGAATCAACTACCCCTCAGATTGGTCTACCAGGTGCACACATATATGTAACTTGTTCTTAAAGAACCCTGTAATTTAATTATATAATAAACAAGTGTTTACAAGAAAAGACTAATTTTCCATGCTGGTAAGTCTTTTGGGTTTTGAAGGTTCTACCACAGGCCTGCAAGAATAATTCCACTATTTGAAATTCCTTGGCCGATGAACTTATGCAATTCAGCCCATCAATTACTTTCCTCCTTCATCCCTAACTCTAAAGCCAGAAAAGCCAATCCAATAAATATTAGATATTACTTATGCAAGAAATGCTATTTCAGTTTCCGGAGCTAAGGAGCATGTGAACTACCTACCTATTTAACCTTATGCAGACAGGTTTTATAGTGAGAGAAAAGTCTTCTCCAATTGGTTCACTTGTGCACAACATCTGATCACCTATTCCTAAAAGCAAGTCCATGAGGAAAACAACATAAAATGACATAATTATTCTTTTTAAAATTCAGCCAGCAGCCCAGCACTAGTTCTTCTAGCTTCTTCGAGATTAACATGCTAATCAAACTTGATGATTTGATTCTTCCAAAGGGACACAGAGATTGAAGAATCCTATTACAATGAAGAATAAACCAGACAAGAAGCTAAAATAAAACCAAAATTTATGGGTCCACAACTTCAAAACACTGTAGTAAATTCGAGAGTTACCAACCACACTGCCAACTCATAATTCATTCCTAAGAGGAAAAGAGTATTGTAATTAGAATAAATTTAAAGTTCTTTCCTGGAAATATGCCGTTTCACAATCTTCACAATTTTTCCATAACACACTTAACGGAAAATTGCTGATTAAATTCAACGACTTCCCAAAATTGGAAAATCGCATCATGCAAAAACCGTACCCCTTAAACTATATTAAATTTATAATCCTTTGCTAAAAGTATATTAACTTCATAACCCTTTCCATAAAGAGGAATGTCTAAACATGCTGAGAAACTTCCCCCAAGTGTGTTTATTACCATGATAACGTGCATGCTATTAATGATCAGATGAGTATAAAGGTTCTCTGTTTCTTATAATAATAAGAAAAAGATGAGTATAAAAACTGATTTTCAACACTTATGAGAAACACTGACAAACATGGAGCTCCCATAACATGATATATTACAAGAATCAAATTATCAAGGGCCAAAGACTTTTAAAGTTTTAATATAGTCTTTCTACTGCAAAACCAACTGAGCTCCTCACATTAGGAAGAAAACCAAGTAAAATTCACTCATGGAAAGTCCTTATCCTAGAAAAGATCATTTACATTTACGAAGTCACAACCCACACTTTCTAAGCATAATCCATCAAAAGCCACATAGTCACAATAACAGGGCATGAAGAATAGCCATACTCAAATGCCTGTATAAAATTCTCATATTTTCTTGCAAACACATGAAACCAGAAAACCGAACCAGCTAATCCACCAATCAGGAACATAACTTAGTAACCAACCAAAGACAACACAATTTGCCTATCCCTGGAAAAGTTCTATGATTTATGAAGACAAATACATAACTATAAACTGTTCATAACTCAACATTGACATCCATTCAACCAATTCATCAAACTTTCCCATGTCTCCTGTAAACAACTTGAACTACTAAACAGGTTCTCACGTCAATTAGATTGATATCCAAAACCCCACAATTGCAACTTCAAATTTGAAATTCCATTATAAGAAAAAAAATGAACTTTATAAATAACAGACCATTATCTACTTTTAAGATTAACATTTTTTTTCATTAATATACACACATAATCAAGTCAACAATAAAAATCAAACATCTGGGCAACAAAAACAACAGACTAGGAATCAAAAAAACCACCGAAAGTAGTATATTACTAACCTCTAAGAATCTAGCTTCTTGCTCGAGCCGTTTAAGTTCAGCTTGTATTCTGTGCTTGCTTCTAGTATCACTAGCTGCCAAAGACTGAGTTCTTTGAGTTACCGGACCCCCGGATTCGGACCGACCCGATTGCATCTCTTAATCTACACTTTACAAAACACAACAACAACAACAGCCACCACCTTACAATAAAAGCCCTAGCTTTATTTAGAACAAAACAACCTCGGATAGTTTAAATACTTATATATCACCAAAAAGAAGCCATTAGAGAGGAAAAAATGATGACCTAGAAGAAATCTTGATGGACCCCATGAACCCAACTACTACTCTACGCGTTTTAAAGCATAAACAGAAACGTTTTTTTTACGGCGAAATGGATCTATACTCATTATATGCCTCTGTTTTTCAAGTACACACAGAGACAAGGAGAAAATAGATGGTTTTTTTTTTTTTTTTTTTTTTTTGGCTTTTGAATCTTTTTGATGGAAAAAGGAGGGTGAAAAAAAAATGAAAAAAAAGGACTTTTTATTCTTGTTTTTTCTGATGATGTATCTCAACTATCAATCATATCTCTCATTTTTTGTTTTTTCTCTATGTATGACCGTAAGTCGCTCGGGTTTTTGGCTCCACGCATCCAATACAAAGCGTGGAATAGTAGTCAGGGCACGACTCTCGAGCACCAAAAAGAATTAGTTTACTACTTTGTAAATATACATTTTTTTTATTAAAAATATTGGTAAATAATAATACCAATCATTTTTTATAGCCATATTTTTTTTTTTGGTTTACATCATTTGGTTTCCGGGTGGAACGGATCCACCATATGGTGCAATCGGTCATGTCCACACCTCAATTAATCGGGACTGGCACCGAGTCGGCCCATTAAGGGGTAAAGTACTCTCAATATGTGCAACTCCGTTCATAAGGGGGTTGAACTCATGATCTTACTTAAGGGATGAGAATGCCGAACCACTCACACCAACACATAATTGGTTTTATAGCCATATTTTTATTAGAATTGTTAAATAAATATTATAAATATCATTATATATATATATATTGTAGGGGATCGGATCTACGATTAATTTGAATCGGGCCCTAACGATTTGCTAAACTAGAGATTGGTGATTGGATCGGGGTGGTGCTAACCAAGTGCACTCCAACACTTAAGTCAAAACAGTATGAAAAATAAATCGTAATATAATGAAAACATGTGGAATTATTGTCAAACCGTGGGATCGACCTTTGTCGAATGGGATGATCATACCGCGTGTATCAACATTGATCGTCAAGTGACACGTGAGGTGGAGGTTGGCTGGATGTAGATCAAGCCCGGGCAGCCTTCTATTATTAGTAAATTAACTTTAATTTCAACTAATATTACTAATTATACCCTTGGACATAACATTATTCACATTGCCTTTTTATTTTCATACTCTACTTTTAATCAATGTTATTTTCATACTCTACTTTTAAATTTTTGTAATCTATTTATGATATTTGTTCATTTGTTAGGGGTTTGATTTATAGAACTTTAACCTTAGATTACTTCTAATTTATAGGTTTTTAGTGTGTTGACTGTTTAATGATTAACCTATTATAACTAAAGATAATAATAGAAACCAAAATCAATTACCTGTTCTAACTCGATACAAAACATTGCATGTATTAAGTAGTTTTTACAAATATGTAATTTTCTGCATGTTTTATATAAAACATTCATATTGATTTTGGTCTAATTATTAGTCTAAATATTTCATATTCACTCATTTTTGTTCTAGTTGTTAGATTAAACAATTCAAATAAGTCTTTAACTAAAGTAAAATTTCACATGTGTTGAATCCATTGGTGGATATATATATATATATATATATATATATATATATATACACACGTCTAGCGCGGGTAACAAATATTTTTACATTACAATAACAGAAAAAAAAAATATTTATATATATATATAATACAACCCATGAACCATAAATCCACAATACCATATAATTAACGATCAATCATGTTTTTGTAAATTAACAAATTTAATATACATACAAAAAAATCATACAGTCAATTTAAACAGTGTCTACACAATCATACATACAAGAGCATCGAAAACAATTTCATGTTCAAAAAAAAAATTTGGCTCTGATACCAATTGTTGGAACCCCGTTCACTGGTAACGCAGCGGAAATAGGTTTTAAAAAATTTTATACAGATCATAAATGATATAGGACCAGTGAACTTAGGATCGCAATTCTTTTTCCGGAACTAATACATACAATATGTAAACACAGGAAATTGTAATCAATATATTAAAAGAAAATTTAGAACCTTACCAACGTTTGGAGGCTCCTTCACTTTACGATATGCTCCTGGTCTGTACCATTGATCTTCCTCACTATATCCCGGGACTGGTAACTGCTTGTGGGCGCGTCATGTACTCAGGAACTTAGGAGGATGTAGAGAGAATGAAGAAGAAACAATTTCTTCCAAGAGAAAACAAAAATTGAACCATTCTAGTTGTTAAACAAATTATATTCTTTTTTTTTCTTCAATAGTGTACGCCTACACTCTTTTTTCTCTTCTAGGTATTCATGCACACCATGCTTTTTTTTTTCTTTATGCATTATGAGTTTGTATCATATACAAACACTTGTGTATATCCTTTGTGTGCTATATTTTTATTATCAATATATATCATATATATATATATATATATTATTATTATAACTAAAACTCTTTAATTGATATCTCTTTAGATTTTAAAACTAAATCTTTTAAAAATGATATCTCATATTTTTTATTTTAAAAGATAATTAAATATTTATTTTGAACTTAAACATTTTAAATTCAATTTCAAATATTTAATTTAATAAAATAAAATAATCATATTATCTTATTCTATTTAAAATCAAATATCAACTAACATCCTCTATTTAGTGATTAATAACAAAATTAAATAATCTTATTATTTAATTTATTTAACCATCATTATTCATTAATTATATAATCTCATTATTCAATTATTTTCCGAATAAATACGTGTCACTTTCGTAACACAATTAATTGGACAATCTAATTAATTAACCGTGACCCTTGTTACCTAAATCGATTGGGCTAGTAAGGGGACCTGATGGACCCACAGTATTTTGAGTTCCAATAATCCTCGGAATCATTAATTAAACTCTTTAATTAATATTCATTGATTATTAATTCCGGTGTTATTCCACTAAAAACCTGGAGCTGCACTCTCTCAACTGCAGACGCTTTTACACAGGCCGATACAACTCAGTGTTCATCAATATAGCTATTACACATGGTGTGATCCTCCACAGTAGTTCATAATTAGGGCTGGGTTATAATGTCTGTTATACCCCTTTTATTACATATATCCTTTAAGTACCATTGATTCTCTAATGAACAATAAATCCTATTTCTTCAGGAAATTAAGAGAGCATTCATATTGTCCAAGCTCCGAATCAACTCTTAAGGGTGCGTTTGGTACGCGGGACGGGACGAGACAGGGTGGGACAACTTGTTCTTGTCCCACGTTTGGCGCGACCTTAGCATGGGACAGGAAGAGACAAGGTGGAACAAAAATCACAAAAAAATTTCCCACCCAAGACCCTAGGACAACTTGTCCCATGGCACGGGACAAGTGTCAAAAATACCAATTTACCCTTTAAATGTTCAAATAATTACAAACATATCCAATATATTATTATATATATATATATATTATTAATATATATATATATAAATTATATGATATATATATATATATTATAAAATTATATATAATAATATATAATATATTAAATATATTTATATATTTATATATTAATATTTAATAATATATAAAAATTATAATTACATATGTAATATAATATAATATATATTATAAATTATATATAACATATTAAATATATTATTTTATATATAATAATATATAATAATATATACTAAATCATATATATATATTATTATTATTATTATATATAATGTGTATATATTATTATATATATAATATGTATAATTACATATATAAGATTATATATATATTAAATATTAATATATATAATAATAATATATATAATATATTATATATTATTATATATAATTTTATAATTCATATATATTATTAAATATTATTATATATAATAATAATATATATAATATATTATATATATATTATATATAATTTTATAATATATAATATTATATATGTAATTATAATATAAATATTATTATATATAATAATATATTTAATATTATATATATTTAATATATATTATATATATATTAATTTTAATAATATATATCGTATATATTATATTATTATATATTTAGGATACATATATAATATACAATATATATTATTAATATATATACATATATTATAATATATATAATATTATATTTTTTATATGTACAAATATTTAATATTATATATATATATCTTATAAATTATTATATATAATGATATAATATATCATATTATTAAATAATTATAATATATTTCAATTACAATATTACTATTTGTGTAAAATATAATAATATTGTAATTGACAACAAGAGGTCATTTGAACCCTTTTATTTTTGTTAAATATTATAATATATTTCAATTACAACATTTATTTAATATTGTTAAATACGATATTAAAAATTATTTAATATATTGTTTAATATTAGACAAAACAAGGAGGGCACTCTGGTCATTTGAATCTCTTGTCCCGTCCTGTCCCAGCCATACCAAACGTATAACAGTACAATCCACAGTTCTATCCAATACATTCCAAACACGTTATGGAACAACTGTCCTGTCATGTCCAGTCCAGTCTCGTCCAGTCCCGTCCCCGTACCAAACGCACCCTAAGGGAACTACCATCTACGTCTCACAAGAATGAGTGGATTCCACCATTGTGTACATACCTTTCCAGCCACACGCCAACCTGCAGTCCCAACATACGAGTATATTGATCAGGAATTGCATCTGACCTCACACATGGTATATCAAAAACCACGATCTAATCTGAAGGAGTCGATAAGACAATCAGGATTAAGATCACCCACATATAGCCATCATTAGTTGATATATATGAATCTCATCAGTAAACGGATCTTGGTGAGAGATTCATATAGATCATGGCACAGTCCTATATGATCGCATCATACAAGGTGCCTCCATTTCCATATCTCATATGAATGATTCAGGATAGAATCACCGTATATTACAGAATGGACCGCAGTTATAGATTAACCACAACTAAAGTACCCAGATTTATTTGCTATCTATTGACTCTTTAGATTGCACGTCTCTTACTGTATCCATCTGTATATGACACTCATACACAGTTCGAGATTACATCCGGCAATCTAGAATGTTAATATATGCACAAGTTATAAAATAAACAACACAACAATAATGAATTGAACTTTTCTTTTTATTTATTTCATAAATCCATTTACAAATTACATATTTAGGGCATAAACCCCAACAGTAATACCATTATAACTTGTTTGCTTTGTTAAACGACATCACATAACTAGTATTTTTAGTTATTGTAATGGATGGTTATAGGAATTTGGTTGATTTTCCTTCGTAAAATAACACATTTTGGTCCCATCAATGAGAAGTTATGTGCTCCCGGGGGTATAGCTAAGCTGGTAGATGGAGGAATTTGAGGTTTTGGTAAATTATTCACAAGTTAGCGGTTCGAATACTACTAATGATAAGAGATTTAAAAAAAATATTTGATCTAGATAGGTCGATAGATATGTTATATTAAAAAAAAATAGAAGAAGATATGTGTATAAATGATTTTCTTTCGCTGAAACTCTTAGGGTAACAAATAAGCCCACTAATTATATCCATTAAAAATAGAACTCGACTTTAGTAGGTCTGTGAACCTAAAATTTGACATAGATTGATAGATGTATAATAATATTATACAGCTACTTTGTCCAAATTCATCGAATAATCTTTAAAAAATAAAAATAAAAATTTATCCATTAATCCAACAGAATAATTATCCTTCAAATTTAACATATTACTTTAAGAATCTCAACCATGTGAACAGTCAACTTTCTAATTAATTCTAAAACTAACAAAATATTATCACCGCGGACAAAAATGTGAAACTACTTTATGGTTTCCTCATCATAACATTTATTAATGTAGTACCTTAAAAGTCGTAAGCAATCATATCATGTGTTATGAGAAAGTAAAAGAATCTAATTTTAACGTTATCGCAATATTATGAACAGAGCAAACCAAATCATTAGCAGAAACAACATAATGATACCGCAACACCTTGGCTCGATCTTCTTTACTTGGATAAGATTAAAGTTGGAATAAAATAATAAATAAAATTAGAATAGTAGTGGAGATTTGCAATCTCCCAATTCGGAGATTCAAAAATGGATCTCTATATTTTTTGCACAAGAAAATGTGAAAATAGAGATCGGGTCGGAGTCCATCCATTATTGTGGGTATTTGAAAATCGATTGGAGATGACCTTAGAGCATATCTAATAGGATACATCGAATTTTACATATATTTAATGTTAAAAGAGTATTTTAGGGAATATGTTTATATCAATTTTTTTTTTCCACTTCAATGTTCTACACCAAAAGAGCTTTTTTATAAAATAAGTGGTGTTATTGGCACACCTGTTGTTAAACTATTTATACCTCACTTTTAAAATTATTTAATATTTTTTTCATTTATCAAATTATTTAAAGAGGCATACAATTTTTATTAAAAAAATACTGTACAAAATAAAACTAATAAAACCCTCACTTTCCTTATTTCAAAACCCTAATGACATAGATTATTTCAAATCATTGAATGTTTACTATTTTTGTTTATATTTTCTTTCATATCTCGATCTCATATTTCCCATGTTTAGTATTTTTATTTTATTTTATTGTTTCAGATGTTTGTTTTGTTTTTCTTTTCAAATTTCAGATCCATGTTCGCTATTTTTTTCGCTCGGTTTTTTTTTTTCCAGATCTTCTATGCATTCAATGATTTGTATCAATTCTTTTATAGATTTAATTCTGGAACTTCCAAAGTTAGTTTAATGTTATTTAAAAAAAAATCGAAATCGCACCAGAATCGCAACAAAGAAAACCAAATCTCTGACGAAACGAAACCACACCAAAACTCCAATTCGATCGCTCAAAAAAATCATGAGATGATCAATATCACATTCACAATCTACCACCAACATTCCAATCGACTACAAGAAAAAAAAACCGCATCTAATAAGAATGGTTCCACCATGAAATAAGAAGAAAAAACAAGTTCTTGAATGGATGTGAGAAAAACTGTATATAAATATTATAGATGAAGTGCATTTTTATTTTTATTTTTATTTTTTTGAAAAAGATATGAGGTGTATTAAGTTTAAAAAATATGTAAAATGGTAATCCGGGAAATAAATAAAAACAATTAATAAAATTATTTAATTTTATATAATTAAATCAAAATCTTAAAAAGTGAGACATAAATAGTTCAGTAGTGGGGTGTCAGTAGAACCGCTCTTAAAAAATATTCTCCAAATAAAGCTTTAAAGTTATTATAAAAGTTAAATTTGTAATTAATAAGTAAATTACCCATTAAATAAATTAAATATGTATATCAATATTTATATCATTTTAAGGATCTTAACGGGATCTTTATAATATTTTATTTTTTAGAATAAATATCGTTGTAATTAAGTACGTGCCAGTTAAATTAGAAATTAAAAAAAAATGTAAAGTGTTGATGTGGCTAAAAAAAATAAAAAAAATAAAAACTTGGTATTGGACCGTAGCTAACACCAAACGAGGTTCATTAAGCACCAAATTTTGGTGTCTCATTAGTGGGTTTATAACTATCGATCCGGCCCGTTTACTGAAATCATAATGGGCCATATACTGGGTTTATTGACATTTTTGGGACATCCAATTTTCTAAAAAAATCACACTGACACAGATATCGTCCCACTGCCACGTGTCAACTGCATGCTTACACATCAAATATTGTTCAAATACTGTGATATTAGTATAAATGAAGATTTGGGTGCAGATTTCTGAGTCCAACAAAAATGGCAACCATCAACTCTGCAATCTCAAGCAACTTGATGAAGAAAGCCGTTCTATTTCATTCAATAAAATATAAACTATGAATCAGTAATTTTACAACCAAACGTTACAACCAAACCACGTTGGAGTGCAGGAGTGGTATATGAGATTTTGCTATGTGTTTTTAGCAAGTGTAATATCAATTTTTTTTTCAACACAAGTACACACCAGAATGAATGATATAATCACAATTATTAAAGAAATAAATATAGAGTTTATTTTTATTTTTTTAATCTTTTTGAAGAAGAAACAAATAAGAAAACCAACCACATCAAATCAATCAGGACAATCATCCTGGACAAACCGCTCTACACACGGAGGGTAAGACTCCATCCAAAAGAGATCCTCAACAATTGTCAAAGCCATTTTTGAAAGATTATGTGCGACTACATTCGCATTTCTATAAGCAAACACAACCCTGGAACCTGACATATCCTGTAGACGGTCCCTGATATCCTCAATAATTAAACCGATATCGGCACTAACTTTAGTAGCTGAGTTAATCATTTGAACCACACCCAAAGCATCGGATTCAACAACAATCGGCTCCAAACCATAATTCTTCAAAAACAATCATACCCCGCAAAATGGCCATTACTTCTGCTACTGGAGGAGAAAAATATGTCCTAATTTTTTGGGTGCTAGCCGCTAAAACCATTCCCAGATCATCTCTTATCACCAAACATAAACCCGCACACTAATTTTGTATATCAATAGCAGCATCAGTGTTCAGTTTGAACATACCCACCTCAGGAGGTTTCCAACAGATCCCAGTTGGCCGAGCACGGCCAACAAGCTTATTGATAAAGAAAATATTGGTTTCTATATCTATGCGAGCCTACGGTCTTTATAATTATAGTTTGTTTAATGTGTTGTACTTTTATATACCTATACTGTCCTAAGTATAACTTTAAATTATGATTAGTGTAGTTATATAAAATCTATAAAAAAAATAGAGGGTATATATGATATTCTTTTTTTATAATTTGTTCACAATTATTAGCATAGTACGGTTACACTTTCATCCTTTGAGGATTCTAAAATTACATAGAGTTTTTTATTAAATAGTGTATAAGGGTCAATTTGATATTGCTTTTGAAAGGTTAAAACCAGCTTATTTTATAATTTTGATAGAAAATGATGTTTCGTAAAACTTATAGAATTGATTAATTGATAATTTGACAAATTTTAATGGTGATTTTGAGAAGTAGGTTGAGGGTTACTTTTTGAAAATGATTTTAACATTTAATGAATATTTTAAATATCATTATTATCCTTATTAAATCAAATTAAAATCATTTATATACCTCATTGCATCTTTAAATTAAATAGTCTACTTATATATTGATTTGATATTCAAAATCTTTTAAAAATATTTTTATTTTTCTTATGGATTTTTTTTCTAATTTAAATATTATACTTAAATATTGATTTAATATATATAATTAATAAAAAATGATACGTGGTTATAAAATTATGTATATTTTAGTTATTGTAACTAATTATCATCACTTCTGTAATAAAATTACCAAACATATGTATACTGTTTTTGAGCTATTCAATAGTTTTAAAAGTAAAATCAATCAAATATCCACTAATTAACTTTAAAGCTGATTAATTCTTCGACACAACTAAAAAACGTGTCGTTCTGGACTGTCTTCTCTCTCATTGACTATTCATTTCTTGCTCCTTTCCCATTTCTTTATTTCTTCTTCCCGTTTCAACTAAAGACTTCGCATCCGTCATACTCGAAGCTTCAAGAACGAAGAGGTAAGGCTATTCACCACTCTCTGATGTTACATGGTGTTTCTTGACTCCATTCCCAATAACCTAATTACAAGGTCTATTTATACTAGCTATAGAGAGTTTAAGATAAAAGGAAATCCTACTCCTAAACATACAAGAATTACTTGTTCCACATAAATACTATTTCCTATTTATGACAAGTCTTCTTGTAAGTAGAAATCTTTTTCCTTCAAGCATAAGACTTTCCTATTCTTCATGAAGACAAACTCTTTTTCCTTTTCCAATAAGCACAAGAACTTTCCAGAAGAAAACCTTTCCTTTTTCGCGCAACATTCATGATTTAGGCAAAATCCGCTATTACCGCGGTCTAGGTCGTGGTGTGCACCCCACTCCCTACACCGCGGAAAAGCCACTGAAGTCCACCGCTCAGAATACCGCGGTTGGTGCCTTTGCCTCCGCCGCGGTCTACACCGTGCTATACATACTGGAATTGATCGCTCCCTGTGCCGCAATCCATGCGCTTGTCCGCATCGCGGTCCATGTTTCTTCGTCTCTTTCTTAATTTGGTTCTCTCCGTCTTCCCTAATTCTGTTCTGTGTATAATTTTAGTTGAGCTTCTCTGTCATGTCTTTGATATTTGTATATGACGAAATTGAGTTTGTAAATTTTAAAGCTCTCTCACAAGTCACACCTGAAAAGTTGAGTTTGTAAATTTTAAAGCTCTCTCACAAGTCACACCTGAAAAGTTTTTGATTCGAAGATATTTTCTCCCTTTCTAATCAACATGATGTAGAGAGTATTATGACCTGTACTTAAATTGAATTTATTAGGGGAAGAGTCAATGGAGAATGATTGATGGCTTTGTTTGTATATATACTAAGATATGATCATTTGTTTGTATTTAATAAATATAGGAGAAAAAAAAAACAGAATAATATTTTTGATATCTATCCCAAAAATATTTTTATGAAGAATATACTATTCACCTACTTAGATGTATAGTGTTTATATATAAATGAAGCAGTAGCTATTGGCCCACATTGATATTTAGTATTGGATCACCTCCACCTACTGAAATAACGATAGATATTGGATCCTCCATCACTATCCCTATTCTCCAGCCCCTTCCCCCATCTCTTTTTGTTTTCCATTTGGGGAAAATGGAGATGGGATGTTTGAGGGGGAAGGTATCCCCATCTGTCTCATTTCCTTCCTTTTCCTCAATCTTGAATCCCTAATCTTTCCTTGTTTCCGTGTTTTTTTTGGCCCGTTTCCTTGTTTGATTAAAAATAATTATTAAAACTTATTCATTCAAATAAAAATTACATATTAAAAATTCAACTAAAAAAATGAAAGTCTACTATTTATAACATGCAAAAAATTCAATAAATATAAAAAATAAGTATTTATAACCTAAACTCTAAGTTAAAGTTAGGAAAATAGGGAAAATGAATAATTTTTTTTTTTGGGAAAAGCGGATGCGAGACCTATTCCCATTTGGGGATTTTTGTTGTTGTTGAAATTTTAAGGAAAATGTCATCCCTAGCTTCGAGCTAGAGGTGTCCACGGTTCCGGTTCGGGCCGGTTTCGGTTCCGTGGACAGCTCAAACCGAAACCGAACCGGAAAATTTCGGTTTAGGTTCGGTTTTTAACCACCGGTTTGGCGGTTTTGGACGGTTTATTTATTTATTTTTTTTATGTAAACCGACGGTTAAACCGTCGGTTTTGTGCGGTTTTGGCCGGTTTTTTGTTTGTTTTTTGTTTTTTTGTTTTTTTATGTAAACCGGCGGTTTTGGGGGGTTTTGGACGGTTTTTCCAAGGGCTAAACCGAAACCGAACCGGCTTCAACAGGTTTTGTAACCGCCGGTTTCGGTTTTGGTTTTCCAATTTCGGTTTTGGTTTCGCTTTTCCAATTTCGGTTTCGGTTTCGGTTTCGCTTTTTAACCGCCGGTTTAACCAAACCGTGGACACCTCTATTCGAGATCATTAGGCTTCTGGTTAAAACAAAAAAGTAATGCTAGACTTTTCAAATTCATTAGTATATGTGTCAATATCTTGTAAATTATAAGATTATATGGTAATGGAAACTTAACATAACTTATAAATAAAAAATAAGAAAATTCTAGACCATGTAAATTGAACTTAAGACTAGAAAACATAAGCCAATGTGAAAGGATTCTAGTTCTAGAATCTATACTACCGGTTTGGAGATTTTGACGCATCACATTTGTGCATGATAGACACGCGTTCCCTCGCATGCCACGTCTACCAACGTGGCACTACATCTTTATCTCATGATGTAATACATACAAACACTTCCAAATTCGTGCCTCTCTCGCACACCATAACAAGGATTCTGCTACGTACTTCACCCAATTAAAAATGTGTAGCATTGTATCTACAATCTCATGTAACCTGATGAAAAAGGCCATTCCACTGTGTACATGCAGCCATGTATCTAAATCTCAATCTCCATTAATTCTATCACTTACCTGTGCACCAATTCCACAAAAATATAAAAGTTACCAAATGCGTTTTTCAGGCGGCCGTTCAACGGAATTCCCTGGCAAAACCCCACCGGAATTCCCAACCCAAGAGCCCGAATTTCAACCCAGTCCCACTACTGTTCCATTAGAGGTTCCAGAGATCCCCATGAGCCCGGAAATCGACCCGTTTCCACCAGAAGAAATAAACTTCCCTGAACCACCGGGACAATGGCCCAACCCTGGTCCTGATACCCCCGTCCCACCTCCACCTTCACCATTAACGCCACCGCCTGATAAACTTCCACCCGACCCATCTCCTGATATCATCCCGCCGCCGTCTACTCCTCCGAATATAGAGCCCATGCCGTCTGTGCCGCCGGAAATTCAGCGACCTACTGGTCCACTCGGTTCATTTGTTTTCTAAAAAGTGAAAGGTGGTGGTTTGTGGAAGAGTTTTGGCAGTAGTAGGGTTTTGCAGTTCATGCATCTTTACTGCTAAGTAAAGTTTAATAATATTTGTCATGAATGTGAAATCTATCTATATATAAGTTTCTGAAATTAATATACAGAGGTTTGATCGATCCTTGGGAGTCTTTGCTTGAGCAATCGCCACTCTAGTTCGAGTTCATTTTTCCTCATCCCGTTCACCCCTTAAAAGCAAGAGATGTTCATTTGTTAATTATTAATTTACTGTCTTTGTGATAGTTAATTTTGTCAGTCCTTAATTAACAAAATGGCTTCTCCAGTCTCAAATGCCCAAAATGGCCTAGCTAGCTCCATTAGTTTGTTTATGATTTATCTATATCAACTTCAATATAGGGGTTATCAGTTATGTCTATTGAATTTCTAATATTACAGCTCAACAGTTCATTGGAAGATAAAAAGATAAAAGATTTTAGATAATATTTTAAAAATTAAATTAAAATTAAGTTTAAGAAATTTATATTTGAATAAAATAATATAATATAGGCATTTCACATTTGTCTCCTAACTACATTTACTTCATTTGTTTTATGTTAGTGAGTTAAATGTTACATGGTAGATTGTGATTATGTTAGGAATTGATATACAAACGGAACATTTCTAACATTATTCACAATGATTTAACTTATTTGATACATGCCATTTATTATTCACAGTGATTTAATTTATTTGATACAACATATATATCACTGTTTAATTTTATTTAGTATAGTATAAATCTCTTATACAAATAAAATAAATAAAACTCTAAAAAAAGAAGAAGCTATTTGCGAGCTTTTAGAAAGAAAAAAAAAAGAATTTTAAATAGATTTCTCATTTTATTTTTTAATTTTGAAATTTCTAATATTTGAATTCGAGTTTTGATTCTGATTAAGTTATAATTAAATTCTAGTTAAATTATAGCTGACGTGTTTATTCGGCCTACGATATCTTAAATCATATTTGTTATATCAAGAAAAGATTAAAGACATTATTTTTATATATAATTCCAATATATAATATAAATTACAGAAAATATAATCTCAAGTTTAGTAACTTCAGATTTCTCAAATCTTTTCCCAATTTGTATTCCAACCATTTATGGGAAAATTGGATCCATATGGGCAAATTGGATCCTTTATATGGGACTTAATTTATGATCAATATATGGTCGTATCATATATTTGAATGGTTGCGGCTACCGAATAGTATTAATAAATAAAATAATATCATATATTTGAATGCAGATTGATATTTTGAATGTTGCATTACTAATATAAATTAATCGAGCAAAATGAAAAAGATTAATTACAAAAAAAAATCCATAATTGATTTCTTTCTTCTTCTATACTACTAGACAATCACAAAGGACTAAAGCTAAAGTAACTTACATGGAAGACGTCTTTTTCCTTTCTTTACGTCACGCTGACAACCGTATTACTTATTAATAGAGGTGGTTACATATCTCCTTTACATATTAGTGGTGTACCCCCTCAATAATGTGTAATTTAAAAACATGTAAGGTAGAGTTTTCTTTTCCATTACAAAAGTAGTTATCTCCCGTTATAAGGGTAGATATCCGAACCGGTATATGTAGGGGTGTACATTTTCGGTTTGGTTTGGGTTGAAGCTCAATGTCAAACTAAACCAATATGTTTCGGTTGGTTATATTTCAACCCAATACCAAACCAATGTGATTTATCAAACCGATTCAAAAAAAAAAAAAAAAAAATCGGGTTGGTTTGGGTTGATTTATCGGTTTAGGTTTGAACCCAAAAATCATTTTTTATATTATTAAATTATTTTCAAAATTAGAAAATATTATATAATTAACATTAACAATAGCATGTATCATAGCAGAAAAATAAAAAATAAAACATAGTAAAACTCATATTCTAACATGCATCGAAAGAGAGAAGTAATTATATTTTATTTATTAAAAAAATAGAATATATAAAAAAAAGAGGAGTGGTACAATACCAAATGGTTGACGAAAATGAATGAGAAAGAAAAAAAAAACTTATTTATATGAAAAGCAAATAAGTATAAGTAAAAGTTACAAAATCTCGGAAAATATGGATTTAGCTTTTATTAAATATATGAATTGGTTTGAGTTATATGATTTTTATTTTTAGCAATCCTAGTCGAATCAATCTTTGATCGGTTTGTTAAATGTCAAACCAATTAATAATTTTTTTACATGCGAAACCGAACCAACCCATAAAATTTGGGTTGGGTTAGACGGATCAGTTCGGTTTCGGCGTTTTTTACACACCCCTAGGTATATTAATTAATTGACATTAACAGTTCATTGCAATAATTCTAGCAATACTTTAAATAAAATAAAAAACCAGTCACGTACTACCACGTGTCAACAATTATTAGTGAGATGACCATCGTCAATCCGGCCAACACGTGGCCGAGAGCATCGGACCTTTCCTTCACATCCACGGAATTAATCAAATCCAATCTCCACTTTAAAAAAAATTATTCAAAACAAAACAATCGTATTATTGACTCCTTCACGCGCTAACTTCAAAAAATCGTTTTAAAATTGAAATCCACCGCCCACTCATAATCTCCCAACTTCACTTCACTTCACTTACACAGTTACACTTCATTTCATTCACTCATACGGTCGTATGGCTTCTCGACTCGGCCATCTCTCACGCGCCACCTACACGGCCAAACACTCGCTCGTTTTCACCGCAACAACAAGTACAGGTAACCACCAAATTAGTCTGAGGAGAGTGAGAAACGGTGTGACGATTAGGGTTTCCAATGGAGGGGAGTCGTACCTGGACATGTGGCAGAAGGCGGTGGATCGCGAGAGGAAGGAAGCCGACTTCCAGAAAATTGCTGGTAACGTGGCCGATTTTGGCGATGATAGAGCCAATGCCGACGACGACGACGACGGAGTCTATGGAGAGGGACTGGAGAAGAAGAGCGAGGAGTTCAGTAAGATTCTGGAAGTTCCCAAGGATGAGCGTGATCGGATTCAGCGAATGCAGGTGGTAGACCGTGCTGCCGCGGCTATCGCGGCGGCTCGGGCGCTTCTCGAGGAGACTAAAAATTCTCTTGCCAAGTCTGAGAGCACTGTACCGACAACTCCGGCAACCCGAGAAGAAGAAGGTAAATTTACTATATTTGTTTTCTTTATTTATTTTTATTTTTATTTTTTTAGTATTGATTTCAACTTCTGTGAAGAATTTGATATCAGTGCAGCATCGGTTACATTTTGAAAATATTGTAAATGCTGATATTTCGCGTGAATTGAAATTTTGAAGTAATGATCAGCTTTATTCTCAAATATTTGTGTTTGACATTGTTAAATCTAAAGGTTGGAATTTGGGGAAATGAAAAATAATGATAATTTCAAAGCTTAGAGAAGCATTTGAGATTGAAAAAGTTTACTGGGTTATCCTATTTCTGCTTTGTCTACAGTTTTCCAGTAGTGCTACAACTTCTTTGAATTTCATTAAAAGTTTTTAGTAGTCATCAATTTAGTAAGTTATATTAGGTTTCATATGGCAGCACTCTGTGTCTGAATTTATTTGAGTCATGAATTGTAATCGTGGTCAAATTTGTGTATGAGTCATGGTATTATATATATATATATATATATGTGGCAAACTAAAATTGATTGATAATTAGTGTGACTTTTAACACGTCTGCTGATATGTAATTTTTTTTTGGTAACTTTAACTATGTTTAGCAGTAGTAATAGTTGGTTATTGCTTCATTGAGGTTAGAAAAAATGCTCCATGCATTCCACATACAGTTGTTATCCATTTGCAATCTTTTATGTTTATGTTTGGTTGAATTCCTATTTAATTGCTTTCGAAAGTTGGTTAACTTCTACATACATTAATTCAATCATATGCTTTAAATTTTAAATTGCAATAATACAAGAAGGTTCTGCAGAATTTTTTTAATGATGTTCAAATTTGATCTGGAACAGTGGATGCAAGCATCTTTTTGCCTCGCTCAGCAACTTCAGGAAGTGGAACACCAGGCCCGGATTTCTGGTCCTGGACACCTCCTCAAGATAGTGATATAAATTTGGATGATCTCGGCGACTTGCAGATAACTAGAAAATCTCCTGTTTATCCTGCTTCAACCAATCCAGTGGTGGAGAAAACACTATCCATGGATATTCTTTCAGTTCCATTTGAGAGTAAACTATCTGAGACCAGCCACAACCCTCCTCTTCCCCCTTTTCAGTCGCTGATTGAGGTTGAAAAAGAAAATCTCTCTGATACTAGTGTGGAGGCACCTTCCTTAAAAGAAGAACATGAACTTGGTGCTTTGTTTTCGGCGCATGCAGCTGAAGCAGCTAAGGCTCTTGACACGGTTGAAGAATTATCAGCCCAGGGAGTTATACCAGATGGTTCAAGGTGGTGGAAGGAGACTGGAACTGAGCAAAGACCTGATGGTGTGATATGCAGGTGGACAATTACCAGGGGTGTCAGTGCTGACCAAGTTGTTGAGTGGCAAGACAAGTTCTGGGAGGCTGCTGATGAGTTTGGTTATAAGGAACTTGGTTCAGAGAAGTCTGGTCGTGATGCCTTTGGAAACGTCTGGCGTGAGTTTTGGACAGAATCAATGAGACAGGTTTGAAGTTTACTTCTTAAAGTAGTTGGTTTAGACTGCAACCTTGAAAGCTTGAACATTTGTATCAAATCGTAGGCTCGTAGCTTTATTTTCTGCCAAAAATAGCTCGATCTTATTACAATTTGAGAATTTGAACACTTATATAAGGCAAATACAAACACCCCTAAAAAGGAGAAAAATGTTTTAATGCTTAGTTATAGATTTTTATAAAACTTCGGCAAATATATTAGAACTTAAAGAACTTAAACTTTTGGTTTATACAGGAACGTGGGCTTGTGCATCTTGAGAAAACTGCAGACAAGTGGGGAAAGAATGGAAATGGCGATGAGTGGCAAGAGAAATGGTGGGAACATTACGATGCCTCAGGTCAATCAGAGAAATGGGCCCATAAGTGGTGCAGCATTGACCCAAACACACAGATTGATGTTGGTCATGCTCATGTTTGGCATGAAAGGTATTGAACATCTTTTCTAGATAGGATTAAAGTTTATTGCTCCTTCCCTCTATCCTACTGAAATGGTTATAATAATTAAATATCTTTTAATGGCATTAGGTAATTAATATAGTCAAATCTTTACATAGCATTCATGTTTAGATTTTTGGATTCTGTGGAATAATCAAGGTTTTATTTACCCATGAATGAGGCACTACTGGACTTCCACTATGTCCAGAAAGTGTCTAGCTTGGAATCAATGGGTTCTTTGTTCTCAGGTATTCAATCATTGATACAGTTTGATAACATATTTAGATGAGAACTATAATATGGTGGCTGTAATTGGACAATCATGCACTCTGTCATTTCTCTTATCATTAGCTATACTTACTAGGACATATAGTAATGATCGATATATCTACTCAATTTGATACAACCATAGAAGAAATTTTGCTGTGTACATTGTCCTAAGCAATTGTATGTGAGAGAACTACGTTGCTAGTTGTGATGAGTTTTCTACTGCTATATGTTTGTTAATGTATTTTGAACCTTTTGACAGGTGGGGTGAAAAATATGATGGACATGGTGGCAGCATAAAGTACACTGACAAATGGGCTGAGCGCTGTGAAGGTGACGATTGGACAAAGTGGGGTGACAAATGGGATGAAAATTTTGATCCAAATGGTAATGGAGTCAAGCAGGGGGAGACATGGTGGGAAGGTAAGCATGGAGAGCGTTGGAATCGCACTTGGGGTGAGGGTCACAATGGTTCTGGATGGGTTCACAAGTATGGGAAGAGCAGCAGTGGGGAGCACTGGGATACACATGAGCCACAAGAGACATGGTATGAGAGATTCCCACACTATGGTTTTTATCACTGCTTTGACAACTCCGTCCAGCTCCGGGAAGTTCGGAAGCCATCCGAATTCCAAGTGCCATCTGAATTCCAAGAGCCATCCGAATTCCAAGAACCATAATCCATTTGTTATCTATTGATGTACATTCCTTCGCTGCTGGAAGTGACGACGTATACCATATGTAATTGATAGTTCCTCGCAGAGAAACTAGTGTCTGATACAAGCCGCGGAGTCCTTCCTTGAGCACTTAATCTTACCAATGCATAATATCTTTGTCAATATGTTTTCTACTGCTTGTTGAACATGTAATTGAGTTCAGTGGCTTCACTGCTTCAGTGTTGAAGCTGCTTTAATGTGAAACCAGGGATTTTGATGCCAATAAGAAGTCAACAGTCGCATTTTAGATACGTCATATGCTGATTACTGACTGGAAAAATATCTCATACCTCCCCAAGGTTTAGCTTAATTATAATCAGAGAGAAGTTTCATATAATTCGCAAGTCACTACCCCTGTTGTTAATGTTACACTAAAATACTCTTTGAAATCATCAAAACAACCCACCATTATAAGTTGCTATTGCTGAGAAAAACTTTCACGATAAAATTTCATTGTGAATTTGTGATCTCCCAATCTAAAAATTGTTATATGTCAACTTTTTATGTTTTGATTGAGTAGATGTACGAATGACGTGGTGAACTATTATATTCAAGATTTTATGACTCGATCTCCCAATCTATAAATTGTTATATATCAACTTTTTATGTTTTGATTGAGTAGATGTACGAACGACGTGGTGAACTATTCTATTCAAGATTTTATGACTCTCAAGTTTTGCATTTTATTCTAATATATCTTCCCTTTCCTCCTTCCATTCACCAGTCAATCGCCTTGCTATTCCATTTCCCTTACTAACAAACTAAAAAGAAAGCTCGTTTTAGCTCCTCTTATATGTATTCATATGTATGAACTTGTGTTCGTTTTTATGTTGTTAATGGATTTTTGTACATGTTAGTTTTCCCTTCGGAAAAAAAAGGCACAGTAGATATTGTTATTTTGTTTAAAAAAAAAATCATTTTCATGTATCCTTGTTTTTTTGTTATATATTTATTTTTGGACAATTACCAATTAGATTCTAGATTTTTTTTTAAATTCAAAGTTGTTTGCTACTTTTACAAAAACGATCAAATTGGTCTTTTCATTTTTCTCAAGTGTCAAATTAGCCCCACTAACTAAGTTCCGCCAGTCAACTTTAACCGTGTTGGGATAAAATTGTACTTTACTCCTAAACAATATAATAATGACACGTGCACAGTTTTTTTAGCACATGTGTATTTTGTTTATTTTATTTGTAGGTTTTGATTTTTAAATAATTTTGACAGTAATACTTGTATAATATTAATAAAAAAAAACAATTATATAAAGACGGTAAACTAAACAGTGAATAAATGGTAAATTTGTTTATAAATTAAGGGTATAATTAACATTGTCTTCTTAAAATTTTTTTAGAATTTTTTTTTTAAATTTAATTAAAAAGGTACAAATGATGTTTTATTAATAATATTTCTGGATTTTGTTGTAATTATAATAGTGAATTTAATGCATAAAAAACAAAACAACTTTGCTCTAATATGACAAATAAAAGATATTTACTTATTTGAACTAAAATTGTTAAAGTCAAATGTTATATTTAACACCATTAAATCGTAAGAGGGACCAATTTGGTCACTTCTAAAAAGAGAGACTAATTTGGTACTTGAGAAAAATGTAAGGATCAATTTGGTCATTTTTGTAAAAATCTAAAAAAACTTGGAATTTGAAAAAAAGTCCAGGATGTAATTGATAATTGCCCTTTATTTTATTTTATATGTATATATACTCGTGTTCTTTGTGTATCAAATATCAATTTTATTTTAATATTCAGTTTCCTTTTATATAATTTCATTTTTTATTTTAAATTTTGTGGCACCTATGGTTGGTGCTTTAGGAATTAAATATCATTTCAGACTTTCAGTTAAAACATCGGGGTCCAAATTTATGAAAAATGTAAATGGAAATATCGAAAATACAGTCTTATTTTTGATATCTACGTATATAAATACGAAAAATATCGAGAATATACATAATATAGGCTAGGCATTTAGGCAATGGTATGATATTTACTTCCTTGCCACAACGTATATGATGCCACAAAATTTATACGACACGGCGTCGTTTTATTAGGTAGCTATATTTATCTACAAAGAAGGAGAAATCCAACCAACTTGTGAGATTAGCCAGTTATCAGTACATACAAGAACCATCACTTGTGGTGGGTGGCTATGCGTATGCCACTCGAATTCAATTACTACAACTTTCTTATCAGCCGAGTTTGAATCTTTTTTCGACTTAATTTTCTCATCTGGGTTTTGATACTAGTAGCTAGTTATGGCTTCTTCAGTGATGATGAGTGGAGTTGATAACGTCAAGCTAATTAGTGGAATAGTATCCCCAACTAGGTCTAGCTTTCTGGGTTCAGATTTTCATGTCAGGAGCTTCCCCAAGAAAGGCATGGTGTCATTCAATAGGAACAGAAATACAGGAATCTTGATACAACCCAGATGCAGTTTATCATCATCTTCAAGGCCTGCGTCTCAGCCAAGGTTCATACAACACAAGCAAGAAGCTTTTTGGTTCTACAGGTTCTTATCTATAGTGTATGATCATGTCATAAACCCTGGGCACTGGACTGAGGATATGCGCGACGAGGCCCTGGAGCCTGCAGATCTCTTTGACAGGAATTTGACAGTGGTTGATGTTGGTGGTGGCACTGGATTCACTACTCTTGGTATAGTCAAGCATGTTGATGCCAAAAATGTTACCATTCTTGACCAGTCACCACACCAGCTTGCTAAGGCTAAGCAGAAGGAGCCCTTGAAGGAGTGCAAGATCATTGAAGGCGACGCGGAGGATCTCCCCTTCCCTACTGATTATGCAGATCGATATGTGTCTGCTGGAAGGTGAGCTCTTAGTGCTTTGAAATGTACAAGGATTCTGGTTTATTTAAAAGGGTAATTTGATGTTATACTTGAAGCTTTTGTTCAATCACGTTATGTTTAACTGTTATGCTTCATATGTAAATTGATTATTTATAATGATTGGAATGGGTTCCTCAGAATGAAGCTCAAATTTGATTTGATTTGAAGAATATTTTAGATTGAGCTTGTCAGAATGAGTGAGAAAATTAGAACAAAGACGGAATTAGAAAGGAACACAATTGAAGATGATTGAAATTGTAGGGGTTTTTAACACTATAACATGATGTGATTGTCATATCCTAATTCCTTGTAAAAATGTTTATTGTCTATCTGATATGATACTTTGATATTGTTCCTCAGTATTGAGTACTGGCCGGACCCACAGCGGGGCATCAAAGAAGCATACAGAGTGCTGAAAATAGGAGGGAAAGCCTGTCTCATAGGCCCTGTGCACCCAACCTTTTGGTTGTCTCGCTTTTTTGCAGATATGTGGATGCTCTTTCCGACGGAGGAAGAGTATATTGAATGGTTTCAAAAAGCTGGTTTTAAGGATGTTAAACTAAAAAGGATTGGTCCAAAATGGTACCGTGGTGTCCGTCGACATGGCTTGATCATGGGTTGCTCCGTGACTGGTGTAAAGCCTATGTCGGGAGACTCTCCCCTGCAGGTAACATACTTAGAATAGATTGCTTGAGATTAAATGTAGAATGTATATTGGTGAACTGTTAAAGAAGGGTGTTTTGACATGGTTCAAATATGTTTAATTGCAGCAGTTGTTTGTTTTTGAGATGACTGATAAATGGTTATTGAGTCCTGAATTAGAAGCACCTAATAATTTCAGACGTTTATCAATCCTTTATAAGCGGCATGAATGCAGATATCAGTCACTGTTCTTCATCAGTTTGCCACACTCCTTTTGCTGTCCTTATTTTAAGACTCCTGAATTGCTGCTTAGTCTTGCATTTGAAATGTTGCTTTTGTTCTCCCTTGCCTCGTTGAAATTTGCAGAGGCTAGAGTTAGCATTTAGGTGCTGCTTCTTTGTTTCAGCTCATTATTAGAGAACATGGACCAGATGACAGATGTTTCCTTTAATGTTGACCTTCAAATTGCAATGTTTTTCATTCTAGTATCATTTAAATTTCCAATTTCCTGGAATTTCAATGAATTCCAAGGAAATTCAGTCTCTTAGGTCCAGTCCTAGAGACAATGTGTTAGTTGACTTCTCGTCTCAAAGCTGGTTGCTCAACCCAGCTCCCCTAGGCATAGTGAATGACCACGGAATTGGAGGTCAGCGTGGCTTTGCTTATTGCCACCAAGTATTATGAGGACTTTTCATTTGACTTTCAAGTAATAAATTAACTCTTTATGGAGCTCAGATTTTACCCGTTTCATTTCTGCCATATGATTTATGAATTGTTTGTCTTGATGCAGCTTGGTCCGAAGGTAGAGGATGTAAGGAAGCCTGTGAATCCGATTGTGTTTTTCTTCCGCTTCATTCTTGGGGCCATGGCAGCAACTTACTATGTGCTGGTTCCTATCTACATGTGGCTTAAAGACCAAATTGTTCCAAAGGGTCAGCCTATATAAAGCAGGAGGATTTTCCGAGTCCGCCTCCCAAAGCTAATTAGTATGCCGTTTTGTTTTGCTGGCTAGATGAGACATCTTATCCTTCCTTCTTCGTTCCTGTGAGCTTAATAGAACAGTTTGTAGTAACTCTAAGCAACTTCATCGGTAATTGCAACTTTATTGTTAGTGTAAATTTAAGTGTTTTTGAAGGGTTCTCAAAAGTGAATAAAGGTCATGTTTTCATTGCATTCAGACACTGGTGATACATATATGTTTCTCTGCTGTATCTCTTTCATGTACTCGACAAGAATATCTTAGTTGCATCAGTAATTCAGTATAGGCAATTAGTCTGGCTGTCGAACTTGAAGCCAATTCCAGCTGATGAGAAAGAGATAACGAAGCATTTCAGCTGATGAGAAACCATATCAACTATGCTGATGGTTTCTGTTTCTTAGGAGACCAAGCTGAGATCGGTGTTCCCTATCGACAGGCTGTGTATTATTTGAAGGAGGATTGAATAATGCTCGTGTATTATTTGAGGGCGGATTGAATCATGCTCGTAAATCCTCAGTTAAATTAGGCTATTCATTTGGATCAAGTCTGTCTTTGGATACGATCCTTAGCATGGACAGACGAATGACCTGAGCTTCATGAAGTGCTCTTTCTTCTTCTCCTGCTAAAGCATTTTGATGAAATTGGCATAACAATAGCATACCTGTACCATATTGATGTTATAATGTTGCAGGACCAAATAATTAGTAATACTCATAGGCTTCTTAGTGTTCATATATAATTTTACAATTTAATTGTTTTTGCAACAGCTGATTTAGTGAAAATAAAGTGCCTAAAATGATTAAAGCTAGGATTACTGGAGACACTATTGTTTAGTACGATTTCTCTTTAATATGATCATGACCATTGTGCATATACAAATTATGACCTCAAACAATGAGCTTTTGATAAAATGAAACCAAACTTAAAATTTGCGAAACTTCATCGTCGTCTCAAGCTGATTAAAATAAAGAACACATTGTGAACAAAGGCACGCTCAAATAATTCTTGAACTCAATTAAGTACAAATACTAGTCTTTTTTAGCATCCAAATCTTCCTTCAACTCTTTACATCAAAAATGCAAATTGAAGGGGGATTCAAACATCAACTGAATTCTGTCAAAGCTGTGAACTTGACTTGAGCCGCTTGTTATCATCAGTTTTTCTATCCAAAAATGAATCGATAAGTCAATGATTATTACATGAAACATAGATCATTTATTCACTAAACAGACTATAAAACATATACTTACTCATTATGTACTCGTCGAGGAGGAGCCCCAAGCATTGTTCTTATATTAGCACCTACTTCAATTAGGTCTTCCACCTGTATTTTTTTAGATAAGTATATAAATAAATAATATGGAAATCAAGTGAATATAAAAGAGGTGAAATATGATAGTAATTTGACCTTGTGGATGCCAGAGGCTCGAAGGAATGCAACGGAGGCAGTGGCAGCAGAACCGACAAACAGGCTGGCAACACCAAATGCTTTCAATGGCATGAGATTACCGTTACCGCTATAGCCATTTCGAAGTGATGATATGCCCCAACCTAGTTGTACCATGCTTGCTAGAGCCCACCACAAAGGAATCTCATTAACTCCATTCCTCCCACTATCCTTCACCTCCATTATCGTTTCCTCTGAGGGCTCTAAACTACGTTAGGCTTATTAGTTGGGTAATTTCAATCTCAAATTCATCCCAAGTTGCTAGATGAAAATTAAACTCATTCAATGGCTTTCTGGCGCTCCCTGAAATGAAAACAATATTGGTTTCAAACTTTCAACAACGAAATATATTGTATACGGTTGAAAATTACGAGAACGAAGATATAACAAAAATATATTATAGAATCACAAACTTTGAAAGCAAAATCACATATTACATAAGTTCATTACTGGAAAGAAAAATAACATAAGAGTAAACAGTATGTACAAAAGTAATCAGCAATGGTATAAGCAAGGTCTTACTAGCTACGACAAGCAACACCGCTGCTTTAAAATGTACATGAATAGTTCGGTTAAGATTTTAATCTGCTTTAATGGAGTGTATCCCTGGCTGATTTCAATAACTAGTTATCCAAATTTTAAAACTTTTTCAGTGCTTCCAGTCCAGTGCAGTGTGGCCCAGAAATTCACTATCATTTCCCTTATACATATGATTCACAAGAATGTACATATTTCTAATTTGTCTCTGTTATATTTAATTGGGGGTGGTTCACACCACCTTTTTTGGCATATAAACCAAGTGGTTCGGGACCTTTTGGGACAATTTGGATCAATTTTCTGTGGCAGGATTCCACATTAAGATAGAATTGTCGCTTCTTTTGCATAATTTTGACTACGATTTTTAACTGTAGTGAACTAAATTAGTACTTTTACTACACATTTGTGTAACACAGCAAATTTCGACAGCTTAATCTAACCCAAATACATATGTTGATAAAACTGCTTGACAAAACCAGCTTAACCTCTTAACAACATCTCTCACAGGTATTTTATCAAACACTTTGCACACACCACCACCACATTCTACGCAGTCTAACTCATAAGCAAGAATCACATAACCCAAAATTGAAGAGAATCTGAAACGTTAGGGAGACATGCGTACCTAAGAATTGAAGCTGTCGGTTTATTCTCTTGCTGTTTGATCTTCAACTGAAGTTGCAAGATTTGAATGGGGTTCAGTGATCGATGTCTTCACTCTTCACTCTTCAGCTTAAAATTTTGGGACAAATTGATTGGCACTTATCGGGTCGGGTATTTAGGTGGGCTGGGCCTTTCAGAATTTATCAACTCAATCGAGCCTGATCCAAGAGGATATTTCTGTAATTTCAATAAATTTGCTAAAATCTTTAAAATGACCCGCCTTGGTAACGGCCTTGCGTTTTTGAAGAACGTCTTAAAACAAGAAGGATATGAGATTCATTGACTCAATACTCACTAAACGTACTGGTATTTTTACGGCAAGATCACATGATTTCAAGGCCACCAGCGAATTTTCTATCTCACCCGAGTTTCAAATTCGTCAAAGAGTGTATAAATTCCGCTGACTTGGAACGTGCACGCTATCTGTTCGATAAAGTTCCCCAACCAGACTTACGTGCTTGGACACTAATAATTTCAGCTCATACACAACATGGGTTCCCAAAAGAAGCGATAAAACTGTACAATACGCTGAAATCAAGAAAAATCAGCCCCGATAGATTACTGCTCTTGTCCGTCGCCAAGGCGTGTGCCACTGCAGCTGATCTTTTCAAGGCCAAAGAGGTTCATGATGATGCGATTCGGTTCCGGTTTCATTCTGATACTTTATTAGGTAATGGGTTGATTGATATGTATGCGAAATGTAAGTTTATTGATGGAGCAAGACGGGTTTTTGAGGGTATGCTTGTTAAGGATGTGGTTTCTTGGACTGCATTGTGTTCTTCTTATGTTAATTGTGGGATGCAAGAGCAAGCCTTGGTGGCTTTTCGGGAAATGGGATCAAATGGGGTGAGACCCAATTCAATGACAATGTCTTCGATTCTGCCTGCGTGCTCAGATTTGAAGTTTTTGAATTCTGGAAGACAGATTCATGGTTATGCAATCAGGAATGGAATGGAAAGTAATGTTTTTGTGAGTAGTGCACTTGTGAATATGTATGCTAGTTGTTCGAGCATAAGGCAAGCAGAGATGGTATTTGAAAACATGTCTCGTCGAGATGTTGTGTCTTGGAATGTGATATTAACGGCATGCTTCCTAAATAAAGAATGTGAGAAAGGTCTTGCTTTGTTTTATCGAATGAGAAATGAAAGTGTCAAACTGAATATATCCTCTTGGACTGTTATTATTGGTGGGTGCACACAAAATGGGAGAAATGAACTAGCTTTACAGATTTTTGGTCACATGCAAGATTCTGGTTTCAAACCAAATCGAATCACGATTGCTAGTATCATACCTGCTTGTACAAATTTGGAAAGCATAAAGGGAGGCAAGGAGATTCATGGCTATATTTATAGGAATTGGTTACTCGAGGACTTAAAATCCACAACTGCTTTGATTTTCATGTATGCTAAGTGTGGTGACTTGGAACTTTCACAGAGAGTCTTCAATATGATGCCAATAAAGGATACTATCACCTGGAACACGATAATCATTGCAAACTCAATGCATGGGAATGGAGAGGAAGCATTGTCACTCTTCCATAAAATGTTGAATTCGGGAGTCAAACCAAATTCTGTCACTTTCATTGGTGTTCTGTCTGGCTGTAGCCATTCATGTCTTGTTGATGAAGGCTTCTCGATTTTTAACTCGATGAGCAGAGATTATTCAATTGAACCCAAAGCAGAACACTTCTCTTGCATGGTTGACGTCCTTAGTCGTGCTGGTCATTTAAAAGAGGCATATGAGTTCATTCAGAGAATGTCTATAGAGCCAACTGCTGGTGCATGGGGAGCACTGCTTGGTGCTTGTAGAGTATATAAGAATGTTGAGTTGGGAAAGATTGCAGCCAAGCGACTGTTTGAGATCGAACCAGATAACCCTGGAAACTATGTATTGTTATTTAACATTTTTGTTACTGCCAAACTATGGGATGAAGCTTCAGAAACTAGAAAATTGATGAGAGATAGAAGAATAGCTAAGACACCGGGGTACAGTTGGGTCCAGGTTAGAAATAGAGTTTACACTTTTGTTGTTGGTGATAGGATTAACAGACGATACGATGAGATTTACAGATTTTTGGATGAGTTGGGCGAGAAGATGAGATTGGCTGGGTATATACCCAACACTGAGTTTGTTTTGCAAGATGTGAATGAGGAGGAGAAACAAGGGATACTTTGCAGCCACAGTGAGAAGCTAGCAGTTGCTTTCGGAATACTCAATTCGAATGGAGAATCATCAATTCGTGTGTTTAAGAATTTGAGAATATGTGGGGATTGTCATAATGCCATCAAGTTTATTGCCAAGATTGTTGGCCTGCAGATTATTGTCAGAGATTCCTTGAGATTTCACCATTTCAAGGATGGATATTGTTCTTGTCGTGATTTTTGGTGAGGACGTCTTAAGGCTCGATTGTATCATATTCATACCTATTAAACTCTAAATTATGATATGAAAATTAGCATATTAGAAAGCTGCCTAAGTTATTCAATACTGTACATAAGGACTGATACATGAGCTCCAAACTTGTGTAACTTCATAATAAAATTCGTTTTTGATCAACTCGTGGGTTCAACAGTAGTCCTTGTTTGAAGTTCGATGAACAAAGAAAGGTTGAAGCTTTCCAAAGTATAAAAAGAATGGCATTGTATAGTATTTGGTTTTGTTGTTTTTTTATTTTTCATGATTAACATTGTATAGTACTTTTGTTATGCTCTCTTATGTAGGCAATCAGTGGAGACATTTAGTAGATGTATTGTATTTTTGGGGTGCCTTCTTTGAAATTTATTAAAAACTTTGTTTGAAATTCATCTGAAATTTATATCAAATTACTCATAATTTCTCTTAAAGGAAAGGTCAACAGAAAAGGATTTGTTGCAGTGTAAAACAAGGAGGTCCAGACCAGGCCCTGTGATTGCAATGGAAGTGACATGTGTCATGTCTTGTATGGTCAATGGTGCCCGAAGATTTCAACTTCAAATCCTTGAATCAGAATTTTCCAGTCAATGCTTTCTAGTTTCCACTGCAAGGCATTATTTATTTCAATATTTTGAATGTTGACGGTCTTCCTGTCGACCGTGTTGCCAGAGTAATATGTACATCTCTGTTTACATGTGTTTGAGAAATTGATTGACCGTGGAACAATACATTTTGTATTCAATGCGTGTTTCAAGTTTAAGTGATTGATTTAAACATATCCTTATATAATTACACTACATATTTCTAGTTATAGTGATTGATTTAAACGGATCCTGATCCTGATATAATAACGCTATATGTAATGCAGATGGTTACCGGTTTGGAAGCTGACTTATAGATAGATGAGCCAATCCAAAAAGAAAACCGCGTAGACAGCCAAGCACATTTATGTTTCTTCTGCTTTCTTCTTCATTTATGAGTTATGACTCAGCTTCTCTCTTTATTTCATGCACTCTAATTTGATTAATCAATATTCTAATGTGCATGAACGTTGAATATATGTATCTAATCTTTAGTTTATATATATTACATAACTTATCTACAAGTACCATCTATTGTCCCTTTATTTTTTTTTTAAAAAAGAAATGAAAAGTCAAGTCTTAATTCAACAACACGTAGATCTCAAATTTGTGTCTTTTAGAGGTTCCTGAAAAGATTATAGGGAACTAATAAAGGGTTTTAAATAAAATACAGAAACAACTGCATCCGGGGAAAATTTAAATCCTGAACTTTCGAATTAAACCAAGTTTTGATACGTGTTAATAAATAATGGACTCAAAAGTTTAAGGTATTGTCTAGTGATATAGCTTGACTTGTGATTGAATGATGATTTTTGTTGTGAAAATCTAGATGACAGGTAGAATCAAAGGGGGTAAGAAACTAAAAATGTATTAAGTATCAATAATAGTAATTAATTTAAGAGAGATTGAAAATGTGTGGTCTCGTGCAAGCAACGCAGCGTGGTCTTTGGGTTGGGGGGTTTTGAAAAATGTGGAAACAAAATACACATATCCCTATACTCTCACCAGTCACCGCTCACCATACTCTGTCCAGTGTCTCCTATCCCTCTAACCCTTACAGCTGTCTTTTACTTGTTTTATTAAAATGTTAATCTTATTGATCCATTATTTATTTATTAATCATATACTACTAATTTAATTTCATTTCTGTAACAGAGAAATATGAGAGGTCTTGGGTCTGAGATGGCTAAAGTAATAAAACAGATGGGGATTTGATTCTTTTTTTTTGATTATTAGTCATAACCTTAGTTTGACTCTTATATTATAAAAATATTTTTTGTTTAAATTAAGTAGAAAAAATAAAGAAATTTCAATGCACTTTAACTACATTGGACTTCTACATAAACCCAGCTAAGCTTTAGCTATACTCAACATTCACAAAAGTCTCTTCTTCTTCTCTCTCTTTCTCTCTCTTTCAAAATTTAAGTTTTCCTCGGAAACAAACACCATCATGGCAGATATACTAACTCAAGAACAGGTTGTTGAGTTCAAAGAAGCTTTTTGTCTCTTTGATAAAGATGGGGATGGTGAGTTTTAGTTACTCTTGTTTTCAATTAATGAATTGATTCATTTTTCTGTGCATGCTTTTTGATGCTTGAATATGATCAGTAATATATTATTATTAGATTGATGACATGAACTCTGTGTTGTGTATATATATAGGTTGCATTACTGTTGAAGAATTGGCAACTGTGATTCGGTCTTTGGATCAAAATCCAACAGAAGAAGAACTCCAGGACATGATCAGTGAAGTGGATTCTGATGGAAATGGTACCATTGAATTTGCAGAGTTCTTGAATTTAATGGCCAAAAAAATGAAGGAAACTGATGCTGAAGAGGAGCTCAAAGAAGCCTTCAAAATCTTTGACAAGGATCAAAATGGTTACATTTCAGCTTCTGAGGTAAATTCTCCGCGTAATTTTTCATTTTAGATATATAATAATTTCCATTAGACTGTTTAAATACTATTATCGAGATATTTTTTAATCAAACTTAAGTTTTAGGTGACCACTAACAAATTCATACTCATTAAAAAACTTTGTAATTTTGGATTTAATAGAAAGCATATTGTACATAAAAAAATAAAAAATAAAAATTGGAAACCCTTCAGTTCTTTTTTTTATTTAAATTAATTAGTAATAAGAAGATTGTTTTTGAAAAAATGATCGTATAAAATTAATGAATATTTTTAATGGGTATCTGAATCTAACATGTTTAAAAAAAGATTAGGTTAAATATATATATATATATATATTTATTTATACGGCTGTCCTGTTATGAGTTAACTCATGCATGAACAATACCCATGTTTACAACACATTTCTAATTTTCTATATTCATATTTGACTCGTAAGATCGAGATTAGAATCTAATTAATTTTTTGTTTAATTTAATTTCTCTGATCTTGTTCATGTTCTTTTTGTGTTTAGCTGAGGCACGTTATGATCAATCTAGGAGAAAAATTGACGGACGAGGAGGTTGAACAGATGATCAAGGAGGCTGACTTGGACGGTGATGGCCAAGTTAACTATGATGAATTTGTCAAGATGATGATGACCGTTTGATGATCATCTCAGTCAATGACTTGGGTGTACGGAAGATAACATTCAATGTTATTGTTGATGTTAAAACCCCAATTAATCTTTCTCTAAAAAAAAGAAAAAGAAAAATAAGTGATTCTTAATTTGTTGTAGTAGTCAAAAATATGTCAATGACTAAGAAAAAGAAGAATTAGAATATGTTGATTAGTAAATTACCATTTTATTTGTTCAATTCTATGTTGTAATATCTCTCATTCTTAATTAGTTCAAGTTAATTATGTTGTTTCAATGAAAATAGATGGGTCATTTGTTCCTTAATCCTTATCTTTTATATATCCTCTATATTCAATGTTATCATTTCCATGTTTTTATGTAATTTACATTCACAAAAGCATAGTAAATGCAAAATTTAAACTTGAAATGCTTAATTTTTAGTTACAATTTCAACCGATCAATATAAAAATGTAACTTGGGGTTGCGGGTTAAAGTCCTTCCATTCTTAACAAAAACTTCAAATTTATGTAATATAATAATATTTAAAAAATATATATATATATATATATAATGCAATTTATAAATTTTAATTTGTTAATATTAAATTATCAAAGTTATTCTCTCTATCATGGACATTCCAATTAAACAAAAAAAAATTGGATATTAAATCTTAACACTCGGATACATAGGCAAAGTGCATCTACTTTTATTACTATAGTAATAGTGAATTGTGATAGAGATTTGAATCCGATATTTACCGATTAAATAATAAAGTGTGATAGAAACCTCCTCTCTCCATTAGCCAATTGAATTGCTGATTTTTTTATTATAAAAAAAATGGTGAGGAAACAAAATCAATATTTGAACTTTGGTGAAATTGAAAATCACATAAGAATTCATCATCAACTATAGATCAAAATAAATTTACTAAATGATATCTAACAAAATCTATAATTGGAATGAAAGAAGAAATGTCACCCCGATCTTAAAACAATTACAAACATTTCTTTTCATTTGTATTCAATCTCTGTTCGATTCTCATCTGCTTTTGTCTTCTAATAAATTATTTATTATCAAAAGAATCAATATTATAGGGCTCATTTAGTGCGTAAGATATGATATGATTATTTTAATGAGATTATATATGATAGGATATGACTAAAATTAGTGCAATAATATTTTTGGTGATGTATGTGATTGGATTAAAATAGTCCTACTGCTTGTTTGGTGTGGTATGAGATTGGATAAAAATATAATTTTATTAGTTTGAAATTGATTAATATAAAATTAAATAACATTATTTTTAATTAAATAAATTATTTAATTTTTTTAAAATAAAAATATTTAATATTAATATTAAAGAAAATAAATTTTTTAATTAATATTTAACATTTTAAAAATATTTTTAAATAGTATAATAAGATATATTAAATAAATATAAAATTTTATAATTAAATAAAATAATATAAGAATGTTTTTTAAATATGGGACTAAATAGCCCCACCTTACCTGGATAAAATGGTTACATAGAATTGGAATGATTAAAATAATTTGTTAAATTAAAATTTTTGAATATTTTTTTTAATTTAAATATTTAAAACCAATTTCAAACAAAATTATATTTATTTTTATTGTTAAAATTGAATATTTTTAAATGTTTAAAATAAAATATTTTATTAATTCGTAAAATATTTTTATATTTTAATCAAATAAAAAATAAAATAAATTGAAAAGAGAAATAAAAAAAATAAAAAAAAATAAAAGTATAAAGGATGAGACTAATATTAATCCTAAATTGATGGGATAATTTTCTCTTATGGAATTAAATAATCTCATCCCTTGCAAACAACAAACATGGGAGATGAGACTAAAATTAGTCTCATCCACCAAACATCCCCTTAAGAGTTTTTATTTATTTATTTATATTTATTTTTTTGAAAAGCAATACTGTTGAGAGTTGGAAACCTATTTTATTGTGGTTAGATGAAGTATCTTTATCTAGACATTTGCAACGCATTTTAACTATTAAGAGAATAACCCTGGAAATTAAAATATATAATTTTGTTTATATATAAAGAAAACAATTATGGATTAATTTTGCTCTTTGTTGTTTTTTCTTCTGGTCCAACTCAAAGAAGGTGTATTGATGTGAAATTTCTCCAACTTTTGGTTCCAATTTAATGACTTTGACTTTTAATCAATGGTCGGCATTTAAATAATAATTTCCACGAAATTTTTGATCAAAAACTTTATTATATATGTCTAATGTCTCTGTTCTTGTTTGAAAAACAACTAGATTACCTTGTCCCTTTCACATTATCTTCTTTACACACACAATCTCTTTATGTGCCATTCTTTTCCATTAAAATTTAAAACACAGGAAGAGGTCACGAGTTTTCTTTTAATGACCGAGTCCCTTCGAATATAATAATAATAATAATAATAATTCTCTGGCTAGGTTAGTTCTGATTGCTTAACTAGAGAACAACCTACACACAAATATATTGGGTCTCATTTAGTAAATCGGTGTATCTATTGATACGATCATTTCTTTTTTAGTATGATTACATGAGATTATCGGTCTGCCATGTACATTAGAATGTATCGTATATATATAGTAAGGATACTTTGTTCAATTTTAATGTCCAAATCTGGTATCCAAATGATGTGACAACATTCTAATCTATTCATCGAAATCATACAAATATAATTCGATCTAAATAAATGGATTATAATATTACAAAATTGCATTATTGGTATATATACATATAAAAGTTATAGAATAAACAATAATATAAGTTTTTCTACGCGGTCCGACCGCGTGTTTGATATCACTTGATAATGATTGTATATGGTTGGTGTATTTGCTGAGAATGTGAATGAAAAACATTTTGTTTCAAGTGTACCTAAAATGGTTCTTATTGGCTTATCGTTTTCATATGATAAATAAGATTGAATATGTATTCGTTAATGCCAATCGGCCCAATTCATATCAGCCTAGCCTGAAATTGCATTGGATATCAGTTCTATCTACTTGTGTGATGTTGCAGGCCCAAATTGGCAAAGGAAAAGTTGAAGAGTTGTAGAATACAAAATGTAGTAGTTTCTCCCAAATCTGAAATCACTGTATTTTTTATAATAAATAAACTGAACAAAAATTACAATCAATGGCAGCAAAATAAAGCTGCATCAAGTACAATTACCTCTCCAAACCTTACAAATTCTCCCCAACCAAACAACCAAACAAATGAAAAGAAAAGAATTACATCTCAGAGATTCTTTTAACAACCTTGCATTTACAAGACAATGCAAGCAGTCTACAAGTAAAAGTAGAAGAAAGAATAAAAACAATGGACAGTCATAGTTACAATGTTACAATTTCTTGGATTTACTAACAAATCAGCAGGCTCTCTCTCCCCTGTGCAAAACCCCATTTCTGAAAAACTCAACCAGAACAAATCAAAAAATGAAGATGAAAAAGTGGTGAATTCTTGAGGTACTTAATTGATCACAGTTGTGCAACACATGCAGTTTGTGAAGAGGGAAGACCTTGGCTTCCTCTTCTCTTTACTTTTCAGTGAAGTTAATGGAGCTTTTTTCTTGTTTCCCATCTTTGCAGCATTGTTGTTGTTGTCTTGTTTCTGTGGAGTGATCAATATATGAACCTCTTCCTCTTCTTTCAAGAAGCCTAAAAAGGGAGTTTTCGACTTCTCAGAATCGCTTCTTTCCATTCGAACAACTTTTTCTTCCACTGGCATTGCTTGTGTATCAAGCATGTCATTGTCTTGACCATTGTGAGTTTGTTCAATTGAGTTTCCAAGGCTAATGTATGCCTGAGTTGAAAAGTCCTCAATTGCTGTCTTGTCTTGATAGAGCAATGGAGTTTGATCCGATTCTTCAGACCTTGCTTCAATTCGGAGATCAAGACCAAAACTTGGAGACTTTTGCATCTGAGCTTGGATACTTGAGTTGTTAGGATTTGATTCAGTGCTGTCCCTCCCCACACTTTCTCGTGCCTGATACGATTCAATTGCACATTGTCCATTGAAATTGATTGCTGGAGGATTAGATTCTGCTACTGTCACTGCAGGCTTTGTTGTATATTCTGAAACTTCTTCCCCACGGTTTCTCATTTGTTAACTCAGCTTCAGAGAGTGAAGTTTCTGCTATCAGGTTTTTGGAATCAAAGGAGGAAACTTCAGTAACAAGGAACTCACCACAATTTTCTTGCTTCAACTCTGAAATAGACTCATTGCTGCTCTTGATTTTCTCGGATTCCCCTTCGATGTTCTGTTGGTTATCTTGAGGCTGAATAAGCGAAAGTGCAGACTCGGGGAGAAAAGCTTCTGTTTGTTCTACTGGAAGTGTTGGAGGCATGCATTGATTTCCAATTTTGCTTACCTCCTGTATTGTTTTCAATGCCATAAGAAGCTTCATTTTTCTCTATCTCTTTGAGAATTTTCTTTTCCTTTAACGCCTCTTCTGTTTTGCAGTCGTTGAGAGATGACTCTGTCAATACCACTCCTGATTCAGCAACCATCACAGCTTCTTCTATTGAACCTTTGTGTTGTTCTGTAGAAGCCTCATCAATTAGGTGACCATTTTCAGCAACCTTTGCCTCCTCAATGCAGTTCTTGATTCCAGAATCGCAGAAAGTATAATCAGTTGCTCTCGTTCCATAGTTACCAGTTCAGGCTCAATCATGACCAATTCAGATTGAGACACATTTGCCTCCTCAATGCTGTCCTTATTGATCCCAGGATCACTAGAAGCATAATCTGTCTCCCCCTTTTCGCCGTTCACTAGTTCAGGCTCAATCATCACCAATTCAGATTGAGACAAATTTTCCCCTCACAATGTTGTGCTCATTGATCCCAGGATCACTAGAAGCATAATCTGTCGCTCCCTTTTCGTTGTTCACTGGTTCAGGCTCAATCATCACCAATTCAGATTGAGACACATTTGCCTCCTCAACACAGTCTCTATTGTTCCAAGAATCAGAACAAGTATAATCTGTGGCTCTCTCATTTCTGTTCTCACATTCAGACTCAATCATCACCAATTCAGGTTGAGACACACTTGCATTGTCAATCTCTGATCCTTTAACCTGACTCCTCGTAAGACTGAGCTGGAAAAGGATCAGGCTTATCCTCACCATGTTCTGATTCTTTTCCTACCAAAATGGTTGCCGCAGTAAGAGCTACAGAGTTATCTATAGTTTCAGAAACTTGTAGGTGGGAGTTTAGTGACTTATCCGTGGAAACGGCTTCCAATTCTGCTTCAGATGAATCACTTCTGATTGCATTTATCTCAGTTGGTAAATCTCCATTGCATTTGATCTCCACACCACTTTGGAGCTCTGATGTCATCACTGATTTCTGGCCCAAATCATTGCCAATCTCATCTCCTTTACTTGCCATTTCTTTTACACTCAAATCATCCCTTTTAATTTGCACTTCTTGAGTGACACTAGAAACTGAAACAGAACTGTCACCTATATCTTTTGATATGTTATCATCTATAAGTTGACCATTCTCCTCACTTATGCAAGTCAAATTTGATCCTAGGATGTCCTCAATTTCTAGTCGCGACACATTGCTGTCTTGCACAGATGGATCAGCCTGAATTTCAGCTAATTGATCAGGTTGATCGGATTTTGAATCTACCAATTCTTGAGGCTCTAGATCATTCGACGAGGATTTTGTATCAAAAATTGTATTATTGATCATTTCCTCATCATCTGTTACCAATATGAAAATATTAATTAGATGGGCTGGTTATGATTGTATATGTAATTGTGTTTGATTTTCAAGTTATTCTACTTTTTCTAGTTGCACCAAAACAGGAAAGAGGGAATGTAGCATGCTTCAAAGTTAATTATATTCTAAGAATTGGATTAAGTTGATGATGAACATACTAAGTTACTAACCTTTCTTGATTGAAGTTTGCTTCTCAAGCTTAAGATCATTTAACTGTGACAGATTTTCCTTCAAACTTGACAGTAGTGGTTTCTCATTCGAATCTTCGGATGAAGAAGTTGGTTGGATTTCATTTGTTCCATCACCTACTTCATCATTTGATTTCTCTTCAACTTCTGTAGATCCAGCTGAATGATCATGAACTTCAGTTTCTTCTTTCTCTATCAGGAACACAACACTCAATTTTATTTTTTTTCTAACAAACAATCATCTTATATATGCTACTTTTAGAATTCACTAACCTTTTTCATCAAAAATCTGGTTTACAATTTGAGAATCTGGAGCATCAGAATCCAACCGAGTCTCGTTTTCTTGGTAGTCTTTTCCTTCACCTACAGGAACAATGTGATTTTCTACTTGTGCACCATCTCCATGACCAGCTTCTTGCAAAGACCTTCCTTGATCTCCTCCGGTATTCGTATTCTCTTTTTCTGCAATTAAGAAACCAACATTAATTATAAACTAATAAAACATTCATTCTACTAGCAAACACATAGCTACTAATACTATATACCTTGCAGTCCAGATGAATTATTGTTTCCCATCTCATTTCCCATGCTCAATTCACCAAATCCTGCTATATGAACGACTAAGATTACGAAAAAAGATCAAAACACTCACAACAATCAACCACAATTCCTCTGCAATCTCCCCAACAACAATATATCAGAACATACAAATTAATGTTACAAAGCATACCATGTTGTTAATGATGATATACACTTGAGGACAGCTTGATGTGTGCAATCCTGCCAGTGCCAGAGTGTTTTTAATACTTAAAGCACAAGTCTCATCTGGGTCACCTCTGTCAGCCAGTTAAACAAGTTATATATCAGCAAAAGTGGTGAGCATTTGCCTTCTCATTTTCTCTTTTCTTTTTCAAGTGACATTGACATTCTGTGCGTGATCATCATGCATGGTTTTTTTTTTTATATAAGTATCAATGGGACACATTGTTAACTAATTTAAAGTTGAGTGTCGGCGACTGAAATGTGAATTTGTTTTATAGTCTATGAGGAACGGAGGCACTATAGAGCCAGCGGTGGCCAAAGCCCCCGCTGAAGTTTTCAAATTTTACAAATTTAACCATTTTAATTTTTATAAAATCCTTAATTTTTAGATATTTATGCTTTTACCCTTATTTTATTTTTTATTTTTCTAATGTTAATTTTTTTGAAGCAATTTTCTAATGTTTTTATAAATTAACTAGACATAATTTTTTCATTCAAATCACATAAAAAAAATTGATTCTATACATGGTATTTCTTTCTATGTATATTAAATATAAATAAAAATCTAATTATAATATATCATTCTATCTTAATTAATATTATTTTCTCATTCAAATAATTTTGTTCTCTCTTCCAATCTTACTTATCTCACTCTAATACCATGTCATATTTCTGATATGTTATTTATTTTAAAATAATCAATATGTGTTAATTTATACAATTAAAACTTGTCAACCAAACATATATAATTTATATTTAACTATTAACATATTTTACCAATCAAACTGTTATCATTTTTAAAAATTAAACTAGTTTTTGGATGTTATAAAAATACTAGGAGTACAATATAAATTTTAATTAGTTTAATTTCTAACTCTGAAACATTATTATTGAATCATGAATTAAAAGCCATAAGGTTTTTCTATATTATGTTTAGAGTAATTATAGACATTTTAACTCTATATCTCAATTTGTATTCCAACTACTAATATATCAATTGATATACATTAACATTCTTTTTTATTAATTTTTTTCTTTTAACATACCCTCTAAGATACATGTTAATATAACTTATTATTTTATAGCACCTCCGTTGGAAACAATTTCTGGCTTCGTCCTGCTAGTACTATCAGTGGTCCTCTGGCCTGCCTTTATGATTAGGTTCTACTAAAAAAACATTTGGGGTACTATTATTCCAATCTAGCTAATCTGAGAGGAAATTCAGTGATAGACAGTGCATTCATTTCTGGATACACTTACTGCATATACATTGTAAAGAGATTTTTACTTTTTAGATTGTGAGTTTACTAGGGTGAGAGTTACATTTCGGACTGTACTTGTAGCGGTTGATCTGGTCATATACCATTATCCAAAAAAAAAAAAAGAATAGTTTGAACCATATTTCTCTTTTTCAAATTGAAGATCATGATTTGGATTCTAAGGTCGGCTGGTAATCAACACATCTTAGAAAACCTATAAAATGAATGTCTTGTCTTACCAAATTCCAGATTACGAATGATCAATCCATGTTGAAGGGACATGATTAGAATCCAAGAGAACTACCAGTCTACCACTAGTCCATAATCAGCTTTGAAGATCATCGTTTGATCCATATAAATTACTACATCCAATGGTCAGGAACAGGCCACATATCCAATAAAAAGATTAATGAGAACTAATTCTGTATTTGCTAACACATCTTCAGATTCTTTCTTCTCCCATGGGTATTTATTATATATGAAAATATTAATTTTTTTGATAACAACTTTGACAGGTGGGTCTAATTCTTGAACATTTCTTAGTCTTAAAGCTTATAATTGTGAATTGCTGGGTGGCTGAAGGCAGCATTTTTTATTTTATTTTTTTTAAGGCCAAGCTCATGATAACTGTTCATTTTCTTTGAACTCTATACTTGTCAAAAGTTGTGTTTTTTTGGACCCTCCATTTGCTTTTTCTAATTGAGAAGGATAGAAAGAAGAGTTGGTGGAAACCCACCATACCTAAAAACTCTTTTTAAACAAAAGATTAGTTGATGAAATGATTAGTCCATATTGCATCCATTTGGGTGAAGTGTCTTTGCACCTCTTCTAATTAAATCAATCTAATTTGTAAAGTTTGTGAACACAAATTAAGGGCAATGTTTGGTTTGTGGAAATGAGATGATCATGAATTCCATCTGTCTATTCTACAGAGCAAGTAATATAGGGTCCATTGAAGCTTTTGTTACTACTAATTAATTACAAGGATTATATTATTCTAGGTTTCATTCGGACCATACTTAAATATATTTGTTTTCAATTCTCTGCTTTTGAAGGCACATCCCATATTTTAGGTGGTATGCAACACCAGTTTCACGTTTTTGATGGGAGGTTTGAGTTCCATCATCAACGTTTTATAAGAATGTGAGAAGTGAGGAGTGAGGTTTCCTCCCTGGTGTCGCGTGAGAAGAGATATCTGTGAAAATAGATAATCTAACCATACTAATACTTCACATTTTCTCTCATCACCTTCATAATCTATTGACACGCGTGTAATATATATAGTAAATCAATGTTTTTAAACATTTTTATAACATTTTTATATTATTTTCAACCAAAAAATAGAATTAATCTAAACTATTGATTTAAGTGATGACAAAATGAGGTGAGGAGATAATCAAAATCTGTGCATTCAGGGCTTGATCTTAGCAAGTTTTGACAGATTCTTTAATCATTAGATTCACGTATAAAAAAAAAATCTGTTTATGAAGAACACAAAATACATTGGACAAAAAGTGTAATTTTTTTTAATAAAAAAACACAACATAAAAGATAATTTCTAAGTTTTAGAACATTAAGAATTTAAGATATAGATAATATATAAAATCCTTTTATTTCTTCAAAATATTAAATGCCAAACACATTTTCATTACTTTCTTCATAAAAAATTATTATTTTTATTATTATTGTAATTTCAATATAGATGAAATTCTTTAAAAACAACTTTGTAAAATAATATATATATATATATATATATTTTAAATAAAAAATAATATTGAATTATAGATTTTGTTCAAAAATTCCATATGTTGTTATATATATATATATTTATATAAACTCCATATGTTGTTGTGGAAAGACAGAATAATGAGAATCAAAATCAATAATCTTTTGGGGGTGAGATTAAAATGGACATGAAAAATGGCCTGGGCCATATGCAACTATTGTAGGCTTGGACCAAGGCCCGAGTTCCAGGCCAGTATGTTAAATTCAATGTTTAAGTTGGGCCCAGAATAAGTATTAATACAATATATATTGTGTGAACTTAATTTACTACAAATGTACTGAGTTTTCGAACTTGAAGAATTTAAGAATTAATGTTTTGTAAATTTGGGTGCGTTAATAACTTAAGAGAGTTTATAAATAAATTGTATTAAAATGAATATATTCATTTAAATAAGAGTATTATTGTCATTAAAATGAGTGTTTATAGTAATGATTTAATTTTAAATTTTAGACATATGTGTATTTATAAATATGAGTGTACTTATCATATCTGATTTAATTTTAAATTTTAGACATGCGTGTATTTATAAATATGAGTGCTTATCATATCTATGAATGTTAATAGAATTCAAAATCAATAAACCCTGGGGGAGTAAGGGTAAAATGTGTTGTGTGACATGAAAAATGGCCTGGCCCTGATGAAACCATTGTAGGCTTGGACCAGGCCCCGAGTTCCAGGCCTATCTTAAATTCAATGTTTAAGTTGGGCCCTGAATAAATATTAACACATTATTATACAATATATGAAGTGTTTTTGATGAAACGATGTTCTCTTATAAATTGCCACATGAATTTCAGTTCCTTAGAAATGAAAAAGAACTGGTTCAACCATCACTATCGATCTATCCAACAATGAACCATTCAAACAAGATGTGGAATTTTTTCACCTCTCTCTTTCTCTAATTTCTCACTAAAGACATCGTTAACATTTGTACTTATTGACCGGTTCAGTCTTTTGATCCATTTAAATATCGTCAACCTAAATTAATCAGTCAATTTACTCTTTCTATATATTATTCTTTCTTATAGAACTATATATGCACGATGACGGCATATATATTAACAGCTAGCATTTCATTCTTTTAAAAGAATCTGTTTAGTGTTTACATTTACCTTTTGAAAATATATAATTAATATGTAGCCTGCATTTTATGATTCTAGATGGCAGATGCTTTACGCATGCATGTCTTGTGTTCTCATTTATCTGCAAATGAGTGTGTTTAATAAACCAGTTATTTATCACCATCTCAATGCAATATTGATATTAGAATTAGTCATGTCAGAGTATTTAATTTAATTTGTTTTAAAAAATAGTCCAACAATATAATGTAGGGAACTTTCTGATGGAACTTCTCGTCTCTTGATTAACAATAACCTATTATATATAAACATTGACCTGCAGGTCCAAATTAGAAGATTCCTGATCATTCCAATGAGAAACTATTAACTGCTTATAAATTACAAACGATTTTCTCGTATGAAACTATATATAAAAGACAGCGCCTTCTAATTCCTCAATCCTCATCTGAAAAGCGTATACTAGTTTACATGCACCAGTCAAATATAGTGATTCATGCTCATCACACGTTTTCATGCATGCATGATTCTTGTCGACATGTTTTTTTTTTTCCCTTGTGTTTTCATTCTAATTTATTACCAAGAGTTTTCCACTCACGTTTTTACGCATGGAAGAGAAAGTTTAAGAAAACTGTATGCTATTAAAAACTGATGAATTTGCCAAGCCTAATTAACCTAACAAACCATGTGTCCACCCACAATTTCCACCTAATTATACCGGTCAAGTAAATATATATAATAACGTGCACTGGGGTAGTGGGTTAATTAGGTTAGAATCGATTATCACATTTTGGATAAATTATTGTCGACCAAATTTGTCAATATATTAAATGAACAGATTGTACCATGGAAAGTTATAAGCATGTGCATGCAGCAATCAGCATTCACATTCTGGCCTAGCTACCATTTACAAATAATATCAGAGTTTGGTGTACGTGTAGGTTTTTATTGCATCGAGTTTCTATTAAGAATACCTAAGAGTTCAATAAAAATAAATAAATATCAAATGTGATTTAAAATGATAATATATAAGCTTGCTCATAGAATGGGGATTCATTATATAAAAATTCTAAATGTAATCATACTAGATAGAGATGATGAAGTGGACACTAGCTGGACACCATGTCATCAAATACGCATTTTTTGCGGATTCATAACTTGTAAAACATGTTTCTAAAAAGTAGAGTCAAAAGCTCATAATTTCCAAAGTTATTAAGCCATTTTGATCAGCATCATGATCATAACTAGGCATTTCATCAGCAAGTACGTACTGCTAATAGTTTGGTCCTAAATATCCATCTACATATGCAAACATGTATTACTTTAAAATGTTCAAAGAATTCACTGAATTTTGCTTATTCATTTCAGGGTGCATGCATCCTAATTCATTACTTTATACAGTACTAGTCTATATTCTTCACTAAAATTGGTCATGATGAGAGAGTTCAATGCAGAATGTGATTCTCAAGCATATATGCTTCTAGTTTCAGTACGGCGAATATTAGTATAGATATATCTATTTCCTTTATGATTTCTTAAAAATATTTTTTACATTTCTTTTCAATTGGTTAAGATGCTCATTCAATATATATACACTAATATAACAGAGAGAGAGAGAGAGAGAGAGAGAGAGAGAGAGAGAGAGAGAGACTTGTAAAGTTGGTGCTTCAAAGTTGTTCTTGTATTCCTATATTGACTTTGGACAATAGGACATACGAATTGAAGTGGAAATTACTTGGTGCTTTCGAAGCATATGTCCTACCTAGAAATTTATAATATCACATCACTTGTAAATGCACTTATGAATTTCACTTGTATACATAAAAACCAGGGGCGAAGCCAGGGTGTTTTTGTAGGGTGGGCTAAACTAATTATATAATTTTTTTAAACGAACTTCGATAATACAAGAACATTATATCGATTGAAAATTTAAGATACACTTAGATAAGAGGGGACATAATGAATCGTATCCCTAAAAATTCATAGTCTAAACAAAATACATAAATTGTTTTAAAAGATAATGACTAGATAAGAAGAAGAAAAAAAATGTAATTCATATACAATCATGAACTATCTCGGTTTTAACAAATTTTGAGAGAATGTAGAACGATAGAACCATGAAAGTGAAACTTTTCCTACTTGTCGGAACGTGTTTACCTTTCAAAAGTTGTATTCTATTTGTGTATGTTACTCTAATATATTTTACTTTAGTTATGTTAGTATGATAAATATAATTGTAAATTAAGGGTAAAATGTAGGGGTGGGCGCGGTTCGGTTCGGTTCAGTTTTGGCCAAAACCGTATTGAACCGTTATATTTTCGGTTTTTGAAAACTTGAATTGGTTTGAACCGTATTGGACCACAAAACCGAATTGAACCGAACACCTTTATCTCGGTTCGGTTCAATTCGGTTTTGGGCCTATTGGGCTTTGACGTTTTTTTACATATTTTTTCAATTTTTGTGTCATTTAACAGCCCTATTTTTGTATTTAGACATTTGGCCTTTGGGCAATTGACTTTGGGCTATGTTTTTTTAACAATCCATTACATTCAAAACACATCTAAATAGATCACATTACTATTTAACTAATCAAATTTAGTCTAATTCAATCATAAGTACTTGCTCAATGGTTACTATTCTACCAAATTCAGTTCATACATTACATAGAATGATAGAAGTCCAAAATAAAATAAGATCATACATAAATAATCCAACATACAATCCATAATAAAATTTGTATTTTTTTTTATATTTATAGTTTGGTTCGTCGGTTCGGTTCGGTTTTGGAAAGTCCAAAACCGAAACCGAACCATATTCTATGCGGTTCATTCTGTTCGAACCGAATTGAACCAAACTCAACCTTAAAACCGAACCAAACACCATATTTCGGTTCGGTTTTGGTTGGTTCGGTTCGGTTCGGTTCAATGAACCGTGCCCACCCCTAGTAAAATGTAAGACTCTAAGGGAAGTAATCGTAAATATGTAAACTTGTAAACTTAATATTTTTTTTTCAAAAAAGTTAGCCTGGGCTACAGCCAAGCTACTTCATTAATACCTCCCCCTGATAAAAACAAACAGTTAGTGAACAGTGAAAGCGATTGTAATTTCCAATACAGGCTTGGAAATAAATTGGAATAATTTGTTAATTTTTGTTAGTTAGTATTTCACCAAGTTCATGTTAGTGAAGAAAGTTGTTTGATTAAAAATATAATAATAAATAAACAAAATAATCAGATATATCATTAATTAGTTAATATTTAAAACAGAAATTTGTAGACAGATTTTTTATTTGGCTATCTATAAAGTATACTTTTATACCATATAGGAAGCAAGTCTCTCAATAGTGTTAGACATGTCAATAATTATTAAAATATAAATCACTTTTGCATTGGAGATATTGTTACCATCCGGCCAGTTATGTTAGTTGATGGTATTATATTTAAGGGTAATGTTAACCTAAGACACATGTTAACAACTAAAAACTTACTAAAACAGGAAATGTAATATATACACTATCACTATATCAATTGTCTTATTTTTACTTTTACATTTATTGATTTTCCTGTTTTAGTAAGTTTTTGTCTATCCGTATTTAATTATTTTCTTAAAATCCGATTGGTCAATAGATATCTCTGGTTTTTAACTTATACACACAAGCGGCGGAGCATTTGCTAAGTTGACCTTATCCATATGAGAGTATACTATGGTCACACTTTTTCGACACATAAAAAGGCTGCCTTTTTTTTGGCATTGTAATCGAACTTGTTTTTCTTTTACAATGAATACTTTAACAATTGTTTTGGACATTTTTTCAAGTGTTTTTTGAACGTGTACATTTTTGATCTCCTAAGGAAAGACCATTTTCATCTATTCCCACTAAATAGTTCCCCGGGCTGTGAAATCATATATATATATATATATATAATATATATATTGAAAAACATTAGAATCTGTTGACAACGACAATGTGTGTACATTAAACCGTTATAACCTCCACGGAATTACTGAAGATTTGACTACGTATTACTAAATAATATAACTATCAATGTTTTGTCAGCTTTTGGGGATGTTGTGGCTGCATAATTTTTGTTTATTACAATTTTTTTTTTTTGTTCTTTGTCACATTTGCGGCTGTTGATTAACTACTGCTTCGTAATGTTTTATATATGTTACATTTACTATGAGTCTTTTTCTTTTCGATGTATATTGATATAAAATACATTAATACCTTATATATGAGCCTTAGATTATACATTAATGTATTATATAAGAGTCATAGATTATAGCTAAGTATGAATAATTATATGCAGAACGAGTTAAAACAGTTGAATTTAATGGTCTACATACAAGACTCTAATATATATTTATCAGTGCGCAATGAGGATAAAAGTTTCCTATTTACTAATCGAGAATATAAATCAAGGGAATCACTTTTCATCGAAAAAAGGGAATCAAGGAAATTTAGGGTCCGTCCTGTAAGCGTTTTTCGTTGACTGTTTTTCGAAAATATAAAAAAATGAAAACAGTGTTTTTGGTTTCAGTTTCGAAATCCGAAAAACGCGTCTGGTAGCACATATAAAAATCGTATTTTAAATATAAAAACGGAAAAAACGTGTCTGGTAGACTAACTGAAAACTATCAAAAATTTCAATTTCAATTTCAATTTTTACATTTTATTTAATAGTATAACAATTATAAACAAATTGATTAAATAATTAACCACTAAACAAAATGTATTGCTAGATTTTGATTAAATAAATAAAAAATCAACCTTTAGCAATTGATCTAATATCTGAGTTTTAGAAAAAAAAAATTGATCTAATTTGTCAACAGAACTGGGAAGATCCATGAGAGCTTGTTAGTTGCTCTGAGATTAACAACAACACAACCAGCAGCCGGCGACGAAGAAGGCGACCAGCAGCCGGCGACGAAGAAGAGCAGGACGACGAACAGCTGTTGGCGACGAAGACGACGACGAACAACCGGCGGCGAAGACGACGACGAACAGCAGGTGACGAAGACGAAGAAGAAGAAGAAGAAGACCATCTGATGACCAGTTGAAGAATAGCAGAGGCTCCTCTGACGTCGACGAAGAAGAAGAAGACGAAGACCATCTGATGACGAGCTGAAGAATAGCAGATCGACGGCGACCGGGAGAAAAAAAAAAGACTAGAACGGCGACGGCGAGCTGCGAAGCCGACCAGATCGGCGGCGGCGGCGGCGGCGGCGAGCGGAGATGAATAGCTGGTCGACGACGAACAACAAAAGAAGAAAGAAGGTGAAGAAGAAAGAAGGTGAGGAAGAAAGAAGTGGAGAAATGATGTTCACAATTGAAGAGAAAAAAGAAAAAGAAAATAAAAATAATAATTAATGTTAAAAAATTTTCGAAAAATAAATAAAAAAAAAACGAAAAACAACTTTCAGATGTTTTTCAAAATTTTCACTTTTAACACTAATTATGTTTTTCAATTTTTTTTTTGTTTTTCGAAAATAAAATGAAAAACGATTAAACGAACGCGAATTCGAAATCGTTTTTGGAAAACAAAAATGAAAACAAAAAAAAAACAGCTGCAGGACGGGGTCTTAGGGTGGCGTTTGGTATTATTTTTAAAATGGTGTTTTAAAAAACTCTTAAAATTGAAAAATAAAATTTTAAAAAAGTTATTTTTTAAAGCTTAATGTGTTTGATAGTGTTATATACAGTCATTTTCTCATTAGTGCACACTGACATAACTTATATCAGTGTGTTGCATGTGGACCATTGATTATGGAGAAATTTTGACAAGTGCATACACTTTTGACAAGTGCATACACTTTTGACAAGTGCATATACTTTTAGTGCATACACTAAAGTTATATCAGTGCGTACTGGTTTGAAAATTTCTGATGTAATATATACATATATATATATATATATATATATATAAGTAGTTTTCAAAAACAGAAAACAATGTAAATGTGTTTGGTATTGTTTTCTAAAATGAGTAATATATAGTTATTTGGAGAGAACAGTTGTCCTTGGTTTTGAAAACCTGTTTTAAGAATGATGGAAAATAGTGAATTGTTATTTTCAACTTTTTAGTTATAAATTAAAAAGCTCTGTTTTTTATTATTGAAAATGACTTTTTGAAAATACGTAAACAAACAATTTTACATTTGTTTTTTTTCTTTAATAACAAGATCCAAACAACACCTGAATTTCTGATTAATAAACGCTCCCATAGGTATTTCAATAAGTAATTTCTCAAGAGAATCAACGATGACTTGGTTGATTAAATACGCAAATTAAAGAGCCATAGAATGAAATTTCTTTAGAGAGACAAATTAAAAGTAATCATATTAGTAATTGAATAGAGATGATGAAATTTACAATTGACGCAACTACATATGTTATCAAAACATTCTTAGAGATCCCTTGTAAACAAGGTTTCTAAATATTAGTGTTTTCTAGTAGACGCTAGGTACCAATCGTTCGACAGATTAGTGTTTAGTGTCTAGACCGCCTATTCAGTAAAACTGAATAAGTTAAAACGATGTCGTTTTGCAAAAAAAAAAAAAAAATCAAAGAAAAATTTATCGGTTGCCAAGGGTGCCTAGGCGGGCACCAAGAGGCATCATTTTGAAAAAAAAAAATTTTAAAAATTGTCGGGCACCTAGCCCGTCTAGCTAGGCGGGCACCTTGCCTACCTAGGAGCTTGGCAGCCTATGAAGGCTGATTAGGCCTTTCTCGCGTCGCCCAGGTCCACCTAAGGCCTAGACAGATTACTAGAACCATGCTAAATATAGAGTCAAAAATATTCAATAAATATATATAGGTCTTTTCTCATCAGTGCAGACTGATACAAAATATATCAGTGCATTGCATGTGAGTTATAGTTTATAAATAAACACCGATAAGTTTATACAGACTATGTCTAAACAATTGATTCAAATGTATTGGTTATAGACAATCAAATCAACATTTGTTCTCCAATAATTTCTGTTCAAAACACATTTTTGTAGTAACGACTTTTATATTTGGTTTTGTTAACAAACAATATTATTATTTGAGCAAATAGGCCCTTTTAGTCAAAAAATAAGATGGTTTATTGTTTATAACCAGAATTAGTATTTTTATTGTTTTTACCTAGATTCTGACTGTGAAGATTTATAAGCCCCTCAATTAACTCACCCACTATCTTGATTTTCTAAACCAACTTCTCATTTTACCACACACTTTTTGTCTTCTCATTTAATACTCTCTCATTTCAACTCTATCTCTCTCCATCTCCCTCACCAAGTAGCCAGTTTCCAAACTCTTCTTTAATCTTCTTTCTTCCATTTTTTCCGACGACTTTTCACTCCATCTCTCACTCCATCTTTTCCATTTATTTTATTTTCCCTACAACTCTTCACACACACACACACACTCTCTCTCTCTCTCTCTCTCTCTCTCTCTCTCTCTCTCTCTCTCTCTATATATATATATATATATCTCTTTCATTTCCTTGATTTTCTCCGACGAGCTCCGACAAGATCAAAACGGCGCCGGCTTCATTTGTCACAGATTCGGTGGTGTTTCTTCAAATCTGTTCTTCTTCTTCTTATTTTTTTTTTGTTTCTCTAGATCTGTTCTTCTTCTTCTTATCATTTAAAAAATATTTTTTTTTTATGAAAGATTGATGAAGACCGGTGTTGTAATATTGTTGTTTGAGATTAATGATGAAGATGTTTGAGATTGATGGTGAACTTGGGAATTTTTGATGATGATGATGATTAAAAATAAAGTTATTTTTTTCTCTTCAAAGATTTTTTAGTTTTTAGTTTTTTTATTTACTTTTTTACTTGAAGAGATCTGAAAATCCATCCAGATCTCTTCAAAGATTTTTTAATTTTTTTTTATGAAGAAATCTGGAAAATTTCCAAATCTATTCAAATCTGGAAAATTTTCAAATTTCTTTAAACACACCAGACCACCAATTAAACACACCACGGTCGACAACTCAATAAAACACACTAGGGTAGACCAATTAAACACACCACGGCAACCCAATTAAACACATCACGACAACTCAATTAAACACATCAGGGCAAATCAATTAAACACACCACAGCAACTCAATTAAACACACATGGCAGACCAATTAAACACACAAGGTGTAAATCAATTAAACACACCAGGGCAAACCAATTAAACACACCAGTACACCAATTAAACACATTAGGCCACCAATTAAACACACCAAGACAAACCACTTAAATGCAATTAAACACATTAGGGCAACTCAATTAAACACACCATGGCAAGATCATGTGTAAATCAATTAAACACATCAGGACAAGACTAAATTAAACACATCAGGACAAGACTAAATTAAACACACAAAGTCTAATACAATTAAACACACAAGGGTAAAAAAAAATTGTAGAAGAAGAAGATGGAGGTCTAGGAAGAAGAAGAAGAAAAAGAATAAAAAATAGAGAAAAAAAGTTTTTTTTTTATAAAGAAATTTAGTCTTTAAATAATAAAAATCAATAAAAGGGTAATTTTATCCAAAAAATAATTTTTTTTGATAAAAACAATAAAAACACTAATCTTGACTAAAAACAATAAACTTCGTAATATTTTGGTTACTTATAAATTTTACCCTTATTATTTTAACATAAACATTAGTCTCTCTATATGTCATAAATGTAGGTATGTTCTTGCTGAACTCAATCATGTTTGACAGTATCCAACGGTCTCAGACGGTTGCTGATGTTAATTGGTAGGACGCACCCAATGAAAGTATGACATTTGACAAAAGAGTTAAAATCAATTGTTTGCTCGTTCTTCACAAATAATTTATTGACACGTGAGTTATTAATTTTTTTTTTTTTAACTCTTTCGTTTTTCTCCTCCGCTTCAGATGTCTTTACCTCTTCGGCTCTTCCTCAACTAAAAGGGAAAATTAATTTTTTTGTTTAAAGAACTGTGAAATCTGGACAAAATATTCATAGATCTGAAAAAAAAAAAACTTAGATACAGACAAGATTTTCCCAAGATCAACTTCAATTCATCTTAAACCAACTTCTCACACAACTTCATTCAACATGTTTCATTCACAAAATCAAACAATAGATCCATATTCACATGCTTTCCATGGTTAAACATTTTTTTTAGTAGATAGAAAAAAATAACAGAGAAAAGGGGATGGGGTTTTAAAAATATGAAACTGAAAATTTGAGATCTGAGATTGAATAGAGAACAGACAGAAAACAGAGAAAGCTAAGCATTGATGAGAATCTATTAAACAAACCCAAATAAAAAAATTGAAACTTGAGAGGTTTTTAGAGTGGATCATTGAACATTTCAGAGAAACCCTAAATTGAGATTTGCGAAGACTGAGATTGAAAATAGAATAACAGTGAGAGGGGTTTTACATCAAGGAGAGTGAAGAAGTAGAAGAAAAGATAGGTTTGATGAAAACTCTTCCATGGTTGTAAATAATCCAGGTTCCTATCAGGTCCACCAAACACAAAAAAAAAAAAAAAAACCTTCAAACCTCAATAGTTTCTGGGTTCTTAAATCAGATATTTTTATTACACTTTAATAATCTTGAATTTCTTACCCCATCAAATTTTTTTGATTTGATGCAATTTGCTTAAAAAAAATTGAAGTGGAGATGAAATTTGAGAGGAAGAGGCAAAGACGTCTTAATCCATAGGGAAAGAAAGTAAATTTTTTTAAAAATAATTTTGACACATGTCAATATCTTATTGATGAAGAAAAAAAAAATAGTTGTTTTTAATTGATATGCCAAATGTCATATTTTCATTGGGTTGCCCCACCATCAGCTGTGAGATGGATGGATGGAAGATTTTCTTGTCATGTCGATAGTGTCAGGCTTTTTTTTTGGTTTACCATCTTAGCTTGACATCGAAACAAGATGGTCATATCTCTAAAAATATATTTGAACTCAATGTCCGTTTGTTCTGTGTGACAATCAATTTTTTGACGATCCACCACAGCATCGTGGATGTTCTTAGTTATCGTCTATATGTAATGGACACCTAAAACTTTAATTTATGTATAATGCACTAGTACCCTAAATATCGACTCACCAATTAAAGTGTACCACGTTGTCTTTTTTCTTTTAATTTTTATATTTATTTTCTTATATTCTTCACAAATTGAGCCATGTATTACACTTCAATTGGTAGATCAATATTTTTGGTGCTAACTGGTCAGCAGCCAATCATTATCCTTAATTTATTTCAATTTTGATCAACATACTGCTACTTATTAATTTGTTTCGTCCTACGAAACTTCATGTCTCTTAATTATAGAATCTCAAGGAATTTTCTTATGTAACGTGTATAAGTTTTGGAGTCTATACGATTTAATTTTTAATTTTAATTATTGGTACCGAAAATTTCTCCACAAATTAAGAGGACCCATGGTATTATTCTATTGAAAGATAGTGACTCAATGAGAAATTACTTGGTTACTTTAGAAGCATAAATATTCAGAAATCAGAATCATTGAAAAATGAAAAGGAGACAAATGGAATTCCAGTAGCTTGCAGATTATGAAGAAGCGTAGCTTGTCTCTTAGACTTCGAACAACTTGTTATAAATGGAAGTTGATGCCAACATGTGAACCTTTGTGCAAGTAGCAACGGAAGTACATGACACTTATTCAGTAATTTGGGAAACCCTTTATTTCATTGGATCAATTACACTGAAGGACTGTATATTCAAGGAAAAACGTGTACATGCTGTGTGCATGTGGAGTAAACTCAAAATGTATAAGTTGGTCAGTCGACATTACATTATGTTATTCAAACAAGTAATTAAGGACAATAACTATGTAAATCAAGGGAAATCAAAAGCGTGAGCATGTGAAATAATCTAAAATATACCTGATTGGTCATATCACATGACATTATGTGATTTAAACAGACACACCGCCTATTTTATTCAAGTTTTTCTTTGGAAAAATGTCATGGAAAAGTTATTAGTCAGATAATTTAGTTCAACAACCTTGGAATATTTTCACCTAACTTTTTAACCTTTTGTGGGAGACTTGGAGGTGACAATGTGAAGTCTTAAGGCTCCGTCTTGTAAACGTTTTTCATTAACTGTTTTTCGAAAAAAAAAATGAAAATGAAAACAGTGTTTTTGGTTTCAGTTTCGAAATCCAAAGACGCGTCTGGTAGCATATACTGAAAGCTGTATTCTGAAAATAAAAACGGAAAACACACATATGGTAGGTTAACCGAAAAATATCAAAAATTGTATAATTTTTCTATTATTTTTTATTGTAATTTTTAATTTGAATAAAAGATAGGTCAATAATTCATTCCAAATAATTATTCAATAACTCATAATAACCGGATAAATCTCTTTGATGAATTATTGTGATTTTAAATTTAAAATAATTTCAAAATCCAAGATTTTTATGTTAATATATATATATATATATATATATATATATTTGTTAATAAACTCTTTGTGATCTGAAACAAAAACAAAAATAAAACCTTTCAAAAGAAAAAAAAAGAAAAAAAAGAATAAAAAAAATATAGGAGCCGATCTGCTATTGGAGGAGTAGATCGGCGATCCTAAGAAGAAAAGAAGATGAAGAGAAGAAGATGAAGAAGATGAAGAGAAGAAGATGAGATGACGAAGGGAAGAAGATATGAAGAAGATGAGAAGAAGAGAAGAAGAGATGAAGAAAGAGATGACAAAGACAGTTTGGAAAAGAGGAAAAGAAGAAAAAAAAGTAGTAAAATTTTTTTCAAAAAAAAAAAAATGAAAAAAAAAACGAAAACAAGTATTTTGTGTTTTTCAAATATTTCACTGTCAACACTGGTTGTGTTTTTCATTTTGTTTTTCGTTTTTGAAAATAAAATGAAAAACAGTTAACGAACGCGAATTAGAAATCATTTTTAGAAAACAAAAACGAAAACGGACCGAAAAACAGCTGCAAGACTGAGCCTTTGATGAAACTAGATGATTTAGTTAGACAATATTAAGTTAATTAAATAAAAAACTAAAAAAGTACGATCGGTCATTGTTTAGTACGATTAGGGGTGGGCACAGTTCGGTTCGGTTCGGTTTTGGGTAAAACCAAACTGAACCGAAAATATTTCGGTTTACCTAAAATTGAACCGGTTTAAACCAAATAAGATATGGTAACCGAACTGAACCGAACTGATTTTAATCGGTTCGGTTCGGTTCAGTTCATTTTGGTTTTAGGGTCTAATGGGCCTTATGGGCTTGATGGGTATAATGGGTCATTTTAATATGTTTTAAAATTTGATGGGTTTTTGGATTCTAATTTTGGGCCAAAGTTCATAAATTTTAATAGTCCAAGCCCAAAAAAACTCAAATCAAACCTAACTAATAAATAATAATATTTAATGAAAGAAAAGAAGTAGGTTAGGGTTTTTTTTTACTTATATAGGCGGTTTAATCGGTTCAAACCGGTTTTTAGGAAATCAAACCGGTTTGAACCGAAAACTTTTCGGTTTTCAATTTTTAAAACCGGTTTAAACCGAATTCATTTTATAAACCGAACCGAACACCCTTTTTTTGGTTTGGTTCGATTCGATTCGGTTCGGTTTCGAACTTAGTGCCCACCCCTAAGTACGATCGAGAGATAATGAATACTTTTCAAAAGCCTCCCAGGTCTCTTCTACTATATATTTTTTTCTTCATTAATTTATCACTAATCAAAACAATCTTCAAAATTAAGGATTCAATTGCTTAATTCAACTCAGAAGGATTCAATTGCTTAATCAGGATGGACACCGAGAGATACAGAACGGCTTTCCTACCAGCATCCGGATTGCTCTATCATATCTAGTTGTACACGCGGCCAACTGTTACCGACTATAATGGGAATAATAGTCTCATAAAAAAATGGAAAGTCTACATCGGATTTAAATCACGTGTCAAAAAATAGTGTTTCAATTTGTATCTAAGTATCTAACCAATCAAATTAAGCTATATGTACATGCTTTTTTTTTTAAATAATTAAATATAAATGATAATGGTTGATATGAGTCCAATTTAGTCGGTTAGACACAAATTGAAATACCATTTTTTTTTTGACCATGATTAGAATCCAACTGCACTCTGCCGTCGCTGGCCCGCAACTCCGCTTTCTTCGGAGTAAATTTGTGGGCAGACAACACGTTCATGACCTATATATCAGTTTATACCTCAAATCTAAAGTAAAGGTTCGGAGCTTTATCATATCCGATAATTAAACAGAACTCTGTTAAGCGCAGCTTCCTCGAACATACTTGCATATATTCATTATAAGTATCCTCATGTCCTCATAAATCTCATTGCAGCAACCTTTCTTGATTCTTGTCCTTTTGTAATTCTGCATAAAAAGGTATACTGTCGTTTCCAGTAGCCTTTCTTGATTTCCAGCAAGTATGGCTACTGTTTTGCATGCAAATGTTTGTATTGAGTTTTTACTTGATGTTCCTGTCACCCTTAGCAAACCCAACAAAAAGTGGCACTCTGCTTTTGCTAAGATATACTGTTCCAGAACTCTGTTTTCCCTGGCCAAAAATGCTGCAGCCCCAAACAAGCATAATAAGGTTTCACGCTCTCCTTCTTATACTGTTGTCAATCTTGAAACTCCTGCAGAAAATAAGTCTTTCCAGATTGATCAGATAAGTCTTAATGAGATTCTCAAGGAGAAAAATCTCGACAAGCTTCGACACTTTGGCGGGACTCCTGGGGTGGTTTCTGCTCTTGAAACCGATATCAATGGTGGAATAATTGGTAGTCAAGAAGATGTTGCCCGCAGACAAGAGGCATTCGGTTCAAACACATATAAGAAACCGCCAACAAAGAGCATCTTTCACTTTGTTGTGGAGGCTTTTAAAGATCTAACCATTTTGATTCTTTTAGGCTGTGCAGCACTCTCTCTTGGTTTTGGCATCAAAGAGCATGGCCTGAAAGATGGCTGGTACGAGGGAGGAAGCATATTCGTTGCTGTCTTTCTGGTCATCGCTGTCTCAGCCATAAGCAATTTCAGACAAAACAGACAGTTTGATAAATTATCAAAAATCAGTAATAATATCCAAATTGAGGTCATCAGAAAAGGCCGGCGCCAACAAATTTCGATATTTGAAATTGTTGTTGGCGATGTTATATGCTTGAAAATTGGAGATCAAATTCCTGCTGATGGATTGTTCCTAGAAGGGCATTCATTACAAGTAGACGAATCCAGCATGACAGGTGAGAGTGATCATGTGGAAGTAAACAGCAGCCAGAATCCGTTCTTGTTCTCTGGAACCAAGGTGGTTGATGGCTATGCCTGTATGCTTGCCACATCCGTAGGAATGAACACAACATGGGGCCAAATGATGAGCCAAATCAATCGTGACACCAGCGAAGAAACACCTTTACAAGCACGGCTCAACAAGCTAACTTCATCAATAGGCAAGGTTGGTTTGGCAGTTGCTTTCTTAGTTCTTGTAGTCTTGTTGGTTCGCTATTTCACAGGAAATACAACAGACGAGAATGGAAACCAGGAATATAATGGAAGCAAGACCAAGTCCGACAATATAGTGAATGCTGTTGTGAGGATTGTGGCCGCTGCAGTTACTATTATTGTGGTTGCCATACCAGAAGGTCTTCCATTAGCTGTTACACTTACTCTTGCCTATTCCATGAAGAGAATGATGGGTGATCACGCTATGGTGAGAAAGCTCTCAGCCTGTGAGACGATGGGGTCTGCAACAACTATTTGTACCGATAAAACGGGCACTCTCACTCTGAACCAGATGAAGGTGACCAAGTTTTGGCTAGGCAAAGAACCTGTTATAGAGGAAGCTGCTTCTTCAATTTCTCCATGGGTTGTTGAATTGATCCAGCAAGGAGTTGCTCTGAATACGACTGGTAGCGTCTACAAGACAAGTTCCGGATCAGAGATTGAGTTCTCAGGCAGTCCCACAGAAAAAGCGATACTTTCTTGGGCTGTCCAGGAACTTAACATGGATATGGAGCAATTGAAGCAGAGCTGTATACTTCTCAAAGTTGAAGCCTTCAATTCACAAAAGAAGCGGAGTGGGGTTTTGATGAGAAAGAATGCAGACAGCACAACCCACGTGCACTGGAAAGGAGCGGCAGAGATGATTCTAGCAATGTGTTCCAGTTACTATGATGCTTCTGGAATCAAGAAACAACTGGATGATGGTGAAAGGGAGAAACTTCAGAAAATTATTCAAGGTATGGCAGCTAGCAGCCTTCGATGTATCGCTTTTGCACATAAACAAGTTTCCGAAGAAGAGAATGATGATGTGGATGATCTGAAAAAGCTAGATGAAGATAAGTTGAGCCTATTAGGACTAGTGGGCATTAAGGACCCATGTCGTCCAGGGGCAAGGAAAGCAGTGGAAGATTGCCAACATGCTGGAGTCAACGTGAAGATGATCACTGGCGACAATGTTTTCACTGCAAAAGCCATAGCCACTGAATGTGGAATACTCAGGCCCAACCAGGACTTATCCAGTGGAGAAGTGGTAGAGGGAGAGCAATTCAGAAACTACACACATGAAGAGAGAATGGACAAGGTTGACAAAATATGCGTAATGGCAAGATCCTCTCCTTTTGACAAACTGCTCATGGTACAGTGCTTGAAACTGAAAGGTCATGTGGTTGCAGTCACTGGAGATGGAACAAATGATGCACCGGCTTTGAAGGAGGCAGATATAGGACTATCTATGGGAATTCAAGGCACTGAAGTGGCAAAGGAAAGCTCGGATATTGTCATCTTGGATGATAATTTTTCTTCAGTAGCAACAGTACTCAGATGGGGAAGATGTGTCTATACCAACATCCAGAAATTCATTCAGTTCCAGCTTACCGTAAATGTTGCTGCTCTTGTGATCAACTTTGTTGCTGCGGTTTCTGCAGGAGAAGTCCCTTTAACTGCAGTCCAGCTATTGTGGGTGAACCTTATCATGGACACATTAGGTGCTCTGGCTCTCGCTACAGAGCAGCCCACCAAGGAGCTCATGGACAAACCACCAGTGGGTCGTACTGCACCACTTATCACCAACATTATGTGGAGGAATCTTCTGGCTCAAGCTATGTATCAGATAGCTATCCTCTTGACCTTACAATTCAGAGGTGAATCCATCTTTGGTGTCAGTGAGAAGGTAAAGGACACCTTGATTTTCAACACGTTTGTGCTTTGCCAAGTCTTCAACGAATTCAATGCAAGGAAGCTTGAAAAGAAAAATGTGTTTGAGGGAATCCATAAGAACAGGTTGTTTTTGGGGATTATTGGGATAACAATTGTTCTTCAAGTAGTGATGGTGGAATTTCTGAAGAAGTTTGCAGATACAGAAAGGCTGAACTGGGGTCCAATGGGGTGTGTGCATCGGATTTGCTGCTGCTTCTTGGCCAATCGGTTGGGTCGTCAAGTGCATACCTGTTTCAGAGAAACCATTTTTCAGCTATCTCAAGTGGAAAAAGTAGGACCTCAGCATACAGGTAATCAATTTATTCATTACAAATTCTTTGATTTTTTCTACACACATTCACTGACTATGCAGCGTTGTAATTTTTTGAATTTATTGGATCGTATACTCAGAATATAATGTATTATACAGAATATTTTATGTTATTATTATTAATAAAAGTCTGATATTGTCAGTTTTTCTGTTCTATATATTCGAGTGGTGTGGGTAGTCTCATCTTGGTTGAACGGAGCTAGAGATTGCAAATAGCACAAGTGTTATTTTGGATACAAATTAAACCAGCAAAAAGAAATAAATTTCAACTTGGTCATTATGCAGCATTAGCATACTAGTAATTACTTAAGATTTTTGGCTTCTTTTTCGTATCTGCAACAGTGCAAGTTACAACTAAGTATGCTATTTTGGCATTGCAACGCAGCAAAAGTCATTCAGTTTCTTAAACAAGTGAGTTAAAAAGATCAGAGATTGTACCATATAACTGTGTCAAATCATTTTGCTTCTTAGACTTGTAATTGCGAAGTCCCTTCTGTCCAGCAAGAGTAGTGACAAACGTTGCAGGCTTGTGTTCAGGGAAAATTTGAGACTTCTTGAGACCTTGTGACAAACCAACAAACTGCAACTAGGGAATATCAAGAAGCTTAGAAGCATATAATAGTTTAAGCAATTTTACTGTCTGCACTGCACTGCACATAAAAGAAGTGGATACACTGAATTTTTTTATAAGCTGCATAATTGTATTGACTGTTATGATCAACAGTGCAAAAGCAACTGGACTATACATACATAATCAACTCTCAAAACCATCGCCACAAAATAAGGAACACCCATCAAGCAGTGGCAACATAAAACTTTAATCATACACATTGCGTGCAATTTTGAAACATTGATGCCAACTCCTAATATGCAACAAAAGGATATAAAAATTATCACTATCAAATAACATGCACAAATCATGTAAGAAAAACTAGACAGCGAGCAAGTCAATGACTTTGTGTGAATATATTAACCGGGTCTCCAAATTTTAGCCGATTATTATTATTATTCTATACAAGTATGCATAATTATATGTTTTGAAAACATATTTATTATTTATTGTCCAAGTTTAAGTTGCCAACACCTCTTATGTTTTTATTTTTATTTTTAAAAAGTCACTAAGGTCCTAATTAGGATTAAACATCATTAAATCATCTCCAATAGTATCTTCAAAGAGTAATCGAAATTTGATTATTTATCTAAAAAATACTGTCCAACAGAGTTACTTAAATTTAGCAATAGCAGTTATCAATAATCAAATTTGAAGATTGACTTTCAATCATCAAATACAAACTTAGAGTATCTCCAATGGTATAAACAAATTTGAATCATCAAAAATTGTCACCTCAGTATTTGAGAATTGTTTGCAAAGATTGCTAAATTTGATGATTGTGCAGTCCACAATGGTATAATTTATCAAAATAAAAAATCTACTTTATCTAAACAAAATATCTAATCCCGCCACATTTTTCACTGTCCCCCTCATTTTTATTTCAAGGATAAAAAAAATAAAAAATAAAAAAACTATAAAAGATAAGAGAAGATATATGATATTGGTATTGATCTGTTTGTAATGAAGAGATGAATTTTATCTGATTGAAATTTATGGGGTCGAAACATACATAGGTGATCAAAGAAAAAAGATAAAAAAAAGCCATAGATGAGAGAGAAAGAATAAAATTACAGCATCATTTATTTTGGGTTAAGTTTGTATTTGATGATTGAAAGTCAATCTTCAAATTTGATTATTGGAGAGACAATTTGATTATTGATAACTGCTATTGCTAAATTTCAGTGACTTTGTTAGATAGTGTTTTAAAGATAAATAATCAAAATTTGATTACCCTCATACTTTTGAGGATATTATTTGAGATGCTCTTAGTCTAGAAATTTTTTTCTAAGTCAAACCTTGATGGCTTATTAATGGAAAAACAAAGCTACAGCCTACACCTAGTGTGGGATGATATAGGGTGTACGACTCGAACCTACAACCTTTTGAATGTAGTTGTGAGAGGTTTACCATTAAACCGAAATCATCTTGTCCAAAGAATACATATTCTAAATCAATACGCTATTTTTTTTGAGGTATTACACTATTTCATTACTTCGGTTTTTTTAAAGGACTCGAACACGCAACCTTATGGTGTAGGTGTGAGGGGTTTACCACCGGACCAACCTCATCTTGTCAAATCAATACACCAGTTAAAAGAAAAAAATGAATATATATATATTTTATTGAAATAATGGAATATATTTCTTCTTTGTATTATTATTTTTATAAATAATGACTAAAAATTAAGTCAACATCATCTATGTGGCTAAGTGATAAAGTGAAAAATTGTGTAAAGTGTTGATAAAGAAGATAAGGTGTTTGATGAAAGGTTTCAAACACTAAAATAAGGAAACTTGAAAAGTAGTAGAGAGAGCCATTAATGGAGCTTCAAAATAATGAGCAATTGCTCTGTATTTCCATAAATTTAATGTTTACAATCTTAGGCTTACTATATACAAGGTACAATCAACATTAGAAAACCGATTCCTTGATTTTCAAAGAAGTGTAACTAACTATTTCGTCAACACACTTTACAGTTTACACATATTTGTTGTGAGTTTTCCCGTCAACACACTATGGTAGTCGTAGCTGTATTGAGCTCTGGTTTGGTAGCTGTATTGAACTCTGGCTTTGATAACTTTTCTACCTTGGAAAAGCTCTCTGATGCAACAGTCTTTACTAAGAACTCATTATGTTCGGCAATGTCTTAGATCACAATTGCAAATATATTAAAAAAAACAAAAACTAAAAATTTAGTCACAAAAGACACAAAAAGATTTTAAAAATTAAGCAACACAATAACTGTATTTTACAGACTACCAACCTAAGATTTATGCTCGATCAACATAAGCACAACTAAGAGCTCATTCTTAATTTTAAGCCAATTTGATAATCAAAGAAGAAAACAAATAAAATTATATGAGCTTCAATTTTCAATTGATCAAATGTTACAATTACTCAAGAAATAAAAATTAAGTTATAAAAAGATATTAAATAATTAAGCAACATAATATGCAACTAATTTTGTGATCAAGACAAAGCAAAGGAATGGAAAACTTAAATAAAGTTCACATTTGATTTATTAAATAGAGTTTTTGTTTTGTTTTGGTTTTTTTAATATTACACCCATAATCTCGTGGTGTAGGTGTGAGTAGTTTACACCTGACCAAATAGAGTTTTTGGTTACTATGCAATATTTTTACAAAAATGTACAAATATCTAACCTCTACTCTTGCTCACATTTGCTTAAATACAAAATTTTAAATTTTAAATTTTAAATATACAAATTTTGTTCGGATTAAAAAAATTTAATATTTAGAATTCAAACCAAATTAAAGATTAACAAGTCAACAAGATAATATAGGTTTTTTTTATAAGTTCCAATCAAACTTCAACAAGCGAACAAGATAAAATTCAACTAATTATACCTCATTTGTAAATGTGTAGACCAAGCCAAAACAATACCAATAAGATCCTTTGTAAATGTTTATTGTTTAGACCAGCCAAAAACTGTGATTTTTAATAAATTATATAACATACAGTTGAATTTTCATTCATTTGCACTCAATTTTTGTATTCTTACATTGTATTATATTAACCTTAAAATTAAAAAAATATATGCTCAAATCCATATAATTTACAAATACTGAAATACATACATAATTTGAAGATCAAAGTTTTTATGTTGACATAGAAATTGAATAAGTTTTTTCTAAAATTAATAATCAAAAAGGATGTTTTGGTAAATTTCTTCAATGAATAATGTTGTAATTATTAAAAAAAAAAGTTGTGTTATTGGCACACCCCCTACTGATCTATTCATGCCCCAATTTTTAATTATATAATATTCTCTTTTTTCCTTTATCAAAATTACTTAAAGAGACATACAATTTAGGAAAGAAATCTTGTACAAAGTAAATCTATTAAAATCTCATATTCCTTTTCCAAAAAAAAACAAACACAGTAATCCGTTTCTTAAAAAAAAAATTAACTCTTAAACCCTAAAATCTGCTTCTTACATACATCTAAAATATTATGAAAGAGTTTGAGAATGATATCAAGAAAATTGAAGAATTGTCTAAAACGATATCAAATATCTTGAAGAATTATCTGAGAATGACATAAAGCAAGAATTGTCTGACAATGTTAGTAAGCATCTGGAAACAATTCATTCTTTGAAAATAAGTTTGAAGTTTATTTTTACTTTAGAATGATATCAAGTTGTCGTTGTGTTGAAGTACCCTGTTATTTTTTATTTTTTCGTTTCCGATATAAGAAGAAAAAAAAAACTAAAAATAAAGAAATAACAAGAAAAAAATAAATCAATCAATGGAGGTAAGAGAGATGTATACAGATACAGAGATAAGAGATAGAGAAATCATATATGGTATGTATTAAGTTTGAAAAATAAGTAAAATAGGTAGTTTTGGAAATAAACAAAAAAATTTAATAAAAACATTTAATTTTATTTAATTAAATCAAGATTTTAAAAAGTGAGACATGAATAGATTAGTAGGGGATGTGCCAATAGCACCACTAAAAAAAAATTCAAGTTAACATGTCCCATGAAACGGTTTGTCTCTTCTGATCACCTGCGGATCATCTGCCTGAATTTAATTTGTCAACAATTGTTTTTTTTTTTTGTTTTTTTTTTATGGGTTGCAAATAATTCGGAGGTTTAAGGTTTGAGAAGAAATGACAACTCAAACAAATGATTTCGGGGGTGTAGGTGAAAGTCATACCACTTAAGTCAATCTCTTGTTAAATGTTAGGGGTTGTTTGATTTTTTAATTTAAAACTTAATGGGTCTGAATCATAATTATTAAGTTGTTTTGTTTGTTTTTTTTAAGTGGTCAAATAACTTAAAAATACAAAAAAAAAACTTAAAATAAAAAGTAAAAAATCCTAACTTTTCACTTCATTGCAATTAAATACAAACAAAAATATTTTCTTCCGATACTATCCCCATATATAACATATATCTAATTTCATCATAATTATATATGGTACAGAAATCTTTATTTTAATATATTACTTATTTTAAATATCTTTAAAAATAAAAAGAACCCTAATCACTTCTCATATTGTTTTTTCATATAAATATTTATTATGATATTATGGTGATGTATTTATATATTATTTTTTTAGAGTGTTTTGTATGGGTTTTCTTGTTGTCCCTTTTATTTTTTATTTAAAAAAAACATTTTCTTTTCTTTGTAAAAATGAAGTTTATTTGTAATCGAAGACGAAGATTCATGATTATATGTGTTTATATATAATTATTATTTTTAGATAGTTTTTATTTCATATTATATGTATAATTGTTTAACATGGGTATAAATGTAAAATTATTTAGTTTCAGACAATTTTACTTTTAAAAAACAAACGTGTTGACAATACATTCAGATGTGTGGAAAAAAAAACATGTCATTTACGTTCAGATTTCAGTCCCTATTCAGTCTTCAGAAAAATTCAAGACTATTCAGTTTTCAGATAAAAAAACAAACGACCCCTTAATCTTTCCACGGATTAAGTGGGGAACATTTGTACGAGGTTACCTTATCCAAATGCGAGTCAACACTACGGTCTCACTTTTTTGACACACACACATGTCTGCTTGGTAATCTAATTGAACTTAATTTTTGTTACAATTTTTTTTAGTTCTTGGTTCACATTTTTGCAGTTCTTAACTACCTGATCAGGCTACTAAATCTCATATATATATATATATATATAATATATATATATATATATATACAGTAGTATAAAAAGTCTTTGGATTCAAGTTCCTTCACATTAGATTTGATATAATTTAATTTTCATGACGGGGTTAGCTAGGGGTATAATTTAAAGCAAATGTTCTTGACATATTTGTCTTCTGGTTTTATTTTATTTTATTTTAGATTTGTTACATAAGAGTAAGACTGACACTTAAGTGTGGATTCCATACCAAATCTTGCTTAGTTTTTTTTGTTTTATAAATATTACATTATTACATAAATCAGGGGTTTTTTTTGGAAAGAGGATGACTTGAATCCGTAACTTAATAGTGCAAGTGTGAGGAGTTTTACTACCGGACCAACCTCAACTCGTCAAAACAAATAATTATCTTACTTAGTTACGTTGATGAGAATTCTTAGTTATATATATCTCACTTCAACATGCAAAGCTATAAATTAATCCTAAAATTATAGTTTCAAAATAATCCTAAAGTTATTATAATTATTATTAATTGAAAGTGGAAATGGTGATAAATGTCACTTTTTTGGAGGTGTGTTGCACCAAAGTCACTGTTTTAATAAGTTATGTTTAAAAGGCACATATTATGGTGAACTACCAAAATTGCCCTTAAATAATCAATTTTTTATTCTGTTTGTACTTTCATCTCCACGCTTCAAACAATGAACTCAGTAACTCCTCTCTCTGTCTACAATAAACTTGTCTGAAAATTGAGTTGGTAAAATTTATATATAAGATGATGAAGATCTGGGTCCAAGACTTTTAACTCTGTGTCTGAGCCTTTTGTAAAACTATCCGAGCCTTTTAAATTGTTGTCCGAGCTTTTTTCAAGGATATTAGTTTTGTCAATTTTGAATCTCCGAGCATTTTTAATAAGTCTTCGAGCTTTTTCATGAACTGCCCGAGCTTTTTTAATAAGTCTTCGAGCTTTTTTAATAAGTCTTCGAGCTTTTTACATAAGGCTTCGAGCTTTTTTCGAGCTTTTTCATAGCTTTTTCCGAGCTTTTTGGATAAGGCTCCGAGCTTTTTGGATAAGGCTCCGAGCTTTTTCCGAGCTTTTTCATGAACTGCCAGAGATTTTTCATGAATTGCTTTGCTCGAGCTTTTTGCATAAGGCTTCGAGCTTTTTCCGAGCTTTTTCATAAACTGCCCGAGATTTTTCATGAATTGCTCTACCCGAGCTTTTTGCATAAGGCTTCGACCTTTTTCCGAGCTTTTTCATAAAAGCTCCGAGCTTTTTCATAAAAGCTCCGAGCTTTTTCATGAATTAAAAAAAAAAGCTGCATAGCGCCACTCCGTCACCGTTCAAGTGATTGCCTGAGTTTCAACCGGACTTTCTCTCTCTACTTCACAACTTTGTCACTGTAAATTGAATGAAAGAAAGCTGATGTGGAACAACAATTGGGGGTATTTTTGTCCGTTCACCATAATAGGTGCTTTTTAAATATAATTTATTAAAGCAGTGACATTGTTGAAATACCACCTCCAAAAATGCTATTTATTTTTTGAGCCCTGAAATTGAAATATAAGTTGAGATGTGTAATATCATTAATCAACTTATACATATAATTCATGTCCCATCCACCATTTGTCCAACACATCCTAATTCTTAAATCAATGATAATAATATGTTTATTATTTAATTAAATAGGGTCAGACGTTTATGATCCAAAAAGTTAATAAATATGTTGAGTTTAACTTTTTTTAATATACCAATATACTCCTATAAATTCATTTGGAGAATGAAAATCAAGGGAACAACAAATTTCTTATGTGAAAAGGTGTTGGGTCCATGTAACTTGATTTTCAATAATTTTTAATAAACATTGTAAACACAAATAAGAAATTAAGTTTAGTTTTCCGAATAATTGTAGCTTCTAGGTTATTAATACGATGACTTGGTTGATTAAACAAGCAAAGAGGTCCATAGAATGAAATTTCTTTTGAGAGACGAAAGTAAAGTAATCATATAGGGAATTGAATAGAGACGATGAAATTGACAAACTATATATGTTATGTTATCAGACATTCCTAGCTAGAGAACTTATAAAACAAGATTCTAATTATAGAGTCAAAGAATTCCATATCAGTGAAGGCAGCGCAAACTGTTTAAAGCAATTTTCGCAATCATAATTATTTCAATTAGTTTTGTTTTCTTCCTTGGAAACTTCATCTCTTAATTAAAGAATCTCCAAGAATTTTCTTATGCATTTCCCCAGGTGCTTCCTCATTGATTTTTACTTTCCATCCAGAAAGCTAATTTTATTCTTAATCAACTACTACAATATATTCTCTTGGATATGTTCATTGAGATGTGTGTTTACATAGGCTATTACCTTGGACCACGACCGATTCAGTCTTTTGAACCATTTAAATATCGTTTACCTAGCTAAATGAGTCATTTTAATCTTTCTATGCATTATTCTTTCTTATAAGACTATTTATATATAGACGACGGCATATATTAACAGGCTAACAGCTAGCATTTCATTCTTTTAAAAGAACTTGTTTACATTTACCTTTGAGAAGAATTAATATGTATTATCATTCTCACTCAGCATTTTATGATTCTAGATAGATATGTTTTATGCAAGTCTTGTGTTCTCATTAAAGACTTGAAAAAAAAAAACGAGATTTAATAAGTGAAATTTATATATGTGTTTGAATAATATATATATATATATATATATATATATATATATATATATTTGTTAAAAACACATTTTTAGTGCTATTAAAATTCAAGTAATTATATATGTTTATGTTATACATTTTAAGAAACCGTGTTACCAACACTAACACCCCTTACTCTTGATCTATTAGAAAATAATGGTTCAAGAGTATACTAGTAATTTTATAATATATAGTAAATTTCAAGTGCACGGTCGTGCACGTAATTCTCTTATATGATCTTTGATTGTTACATGTAATATACAGTTTTGTAGCATTACATGCAAGCCGACTGTAGTGATTTCGTACAAAAATTATGTGGGATTTCGCACCTGACAATTTTCTTATACATATATAAATATATATATATATATATATATATATATATATATATGCATGTATATATGTACAACACTGATTATGTGCGGAAAAATTCATATGTTCTTTTTACATGAGCTATATATTCCAAATATACTCCTGTTTTAATTGAAAAATATTGTTTAATTAACACCGGTGCCTATTAGCAGGGGCCGGCCCTGGGGTGGGTCAGTGGTGGGTGTCCGCCCCGGATCCATCATGTCTAGGAGCCCCAAATATATGATGCGAGTTTTTGTTATAGGTTAAGTTGTAAAAAAAAGTCCAAAAAAAGTTCAAACAATACTAAAAAAAATTAGAACCCTGCCCAATGCGTTTTATTCTAATACAAAACCCAATTTTTTAAAGTTTCATACTATCCTATCACCTATTATCTATATATTCTTCATTTATTCTCCACCCACTAAAGACAAAAAAAAAAATAATAATGGTAACCGGAGGCATAAAAATCATGGATTTTTTTTATTTTGATTTTTATTTTGGGATAAAGTGGGGATGATTTTGTTGGTATAAGACCCATTTTTAGATTTCACCCAGTGGCCGAGAAATAGTTAGGACCGGCACTGCTATTAGAATCTCATATGAAAATGCATTTGATAATATATATATATATATATATACAAAAATTTTCAAGTCAGTACGCACTGATATCATATAACTTCATCAGTGCGTTAGATGTTGACCATTAGATTTACAAACTTTGACTCAAAGTGTATGCACTTGTCAAAACTTCTCCATAATCAATGATCTACATACAACGCACTGATATAAGTTATAGCAGTGCGCACTGATGAAAAAAGAATTGTGTGTGTATATATATATATATATATATATATATATATATATAATATTGTAATCATTCTAGATAGAGATGATGAAGTGGAACCATGTCATCAAAGCTTTCTTGGGAGAGACCTTGTAAAACAAGATTCTAAATAATGGAGTCAAAGTCCAAATTTCCAAAGTAGTGCAGAGCAGTGAAGGCAACGCAAACTTGCTGATCAAGCCATTTTGAGCACAGCATCAGAACTAGGCATTTCATCCATCAACTGCCAGTTTGGTCCTAACTATCCATTTACTTTAAAATCTTCAAAGAATTCACTGGATTTTGCTTATTAATTTCAGGGTGCTTCATAATTACTTTATTAATTCTTCACTAAATTTGGTCATGCTTCGTATAGTCATGCATCAAAGTTGTTCTTGTTCCTATGCTATACGTACGTTTTACGGTTGAAAATGATGTTCTCTACTTAAAAATTGTTAGAGAATCGTGAATTTGACAGGTTTATGATTCCCAATTAATAAAATTGGTTCAACCACTTACGTCTATCGATCCATCCATCCATCCATCCAACAAGATGTAGAATTTGTTCACCTCTCTTTTTCCCTAATTTCTCACAAATGACATCAACATTCCCACTTATTGACCGGTTCAGTCTTTTGATCCATTTCTATATCGTCTACCTATACGAGTCAATTTACTCTTTTCATGTATTATTATTTCTTATAAAACTATATATATATATAGGGCTCAAAAAATAAATAACACTTTTTGGAGGTGGTATTTCAACAATGTCACTACTTAATAACTTATGTTTAAAAGGTACCTATTATGGTGAACGGATAAAAATACCCTCAATAATTGTTTCACATCAGATTTCTTTCATTCAGTTTACACTGACAAAGTTGTGAAGTAGAGAGAGAAAGTCCGGTTGAAACTTAGACAATCACTCGAACGGTGATGGAGTGGCGCTACGCAGATGCATTCGGGGGTCGAGCTCCCCGCTGAACTCGCGGGGGGGGGGGGGGGGGGGGGGGGGGGTGCAGCGCCCCCAGAGTTTTTTTTTTTTTTTTTTTTTTTCAATTTATGAAAAAACTCGGAGTATTCATGAAAAAGCTCGAAGCCTTCATGAAAAAGCTCGAAACCATTTTTAAAAAAGCTCGAAGCCATTTTTTTAAAAAAGCTCGAAAACATTTCAAAAAAAGCTCGGAGCCAGTTTTAAAAAAGCTCGAAGACCTTTTTAAGAAAGCTCGGAGCCTTTTTAAAATAGCTCGAAAGAAATTTAAAAAAGCCCAAAGGCCTTTCTTTCGAGCTTTTTTAAAAATGTTTTCGAGTTTTTTTTTTAAAAATGGCTCCGAGCTTTTTAAAAAAAGCTCCGAGCCTTTTTAAAAAAGCTCGAAAGAAAGGCCTTCGAGTTTTTTTAACTTTCTTTGAGCCTTTTACTAAAGGCTCCGAGTTTTTTTAAAAAAGCCCGGAGCCTTTAGAAAAAGCTCGGAGATTCAAAATTACTAGATTCAAACTTCACAAAACGACCTTCATGTTTACAAAAGGAACGGTTAAAGTGTTACAAGACTCATACTCAGAAATACAGGATAAAAAAGAAGTATTTCAGAAATATGTTATCTTGCTGTACTGAAGGATGTCAAGAAGTTTATTTTCAGACAAGTTTATTGTAGAGAGAGAAACAGACGAGTTCAATGTTCTAAGTATGGAGATGAAAGTACAAAGACAATAGAAAAATGATTATTTAAGGGCAATTTTGGTAGTTCACCATAATATGTGCCTTTTAAACATAACTTATTAAAGCAGTGACGTTGGTGCAACTCATATGACATTTCTCACCATTCCCACCATATATATATATATATATATATATATATATATATATATATATATATTAACAAGTGCAGAATCCTATACCAAAAATTTGTACGGTTTCATTGATTTCAACCGATTTGAATCAGTGACCGCACCAAAAATTCTTATAATTCCTACACCTAGAAAGTTACTATATATATATATATAATTAATTATTTATTTATATATTGACAGCATATATATAAACAGTATAGCATTTCCTTCTTTTAAAAGAACCTGTTTACACTTACCTTTTGAAAAGAATTAATACGTAGCCTGCATTTTATGATTTTTGGTGCTTTATCTATGTGTTGTGTACTTGTGTTCTCATTTATTAAATAGATTGAATAGATTCAATGGCCGGTTTAGTAAATAAATTGTTTCAATCTTGTGAAATTGTCACACTGACCCTCACGTATTTTAATTAAACGAGTCGTATTTGTATTGACGCATACGTTGTTAAACTACTTTTAAATGACCTATGAACATGAAACAATGCATGCAAATGCAGGTTATTCCAAAGTATCTGCAAATTAAATAGTAATTTGGAATTCCTTCATATCCAGCCCTTCTCCAACTCTTTTTAGGAAAAGATATGAGAAACTATTGATTTAGTTATTTACTGCTTACAAACACTTTTCTCTTATGAAACTATAAACAACAATTTTAAACAGCTCCATCTTGACATTATGTTTTTTTTTTCTTGTGTTTTCATTCAAATTTATTACCAACACTTTTCCACTGTCTTTTGTACACATTGGAGAAAAAGTTCCTCAAAACTCTATGCTAACAAAAACTGATGAATTTGCCAAACCTGAACCCAACAAATCCATGCATGCGTCCACCCACAATTGCCTACTGTGTACCAGTCAAGAGTGAATATATTACGTCCACGCGGAGCCAGTGGGTTTAGGTTATAATCGATCATATCACATCTTGGATATATAAATTACTGTCGACCAAATTTGTCATTCAAATGAACAGATATATAAAATTGAGTCGGTACTTTTCTGGGAAAGTTATAAGCATTTATATATATATATATATATATATATATATATATATATATGCAGCATGATGCATTCACATTCCAATTTTGATGATGAACTTATTCGATGGGTCAAAGTAATTCCTACTTAGAATATCATAATTCATACCTATCAAAAAACTTTCAGATATTGTATAAAAAAAAAAAAAACTTTAAGATATTGTAAATATTGTTATATTGCGTATATTCAATACATAAAAATGTTTATTATTGAATTTTATTGTTTTTCACAAAAAGTGATTTGGTGATTTTATTATTTTATGATATTTGTATTTAATTAACAGTTTGCTCAGAGTTTAACTGCTCATAGAATGGGGATTCATTGTATATATTCAAAATGTAACTAATCATATATACTATAGATGGAGATGATGAAGTGGAAATCAAAGCATTTTTAATGTGGGGACACCTTGTGAAACAAGTTTCTAAAAGGTTGAGTCAAAGCAAATAATTTCCGAATTTATTATAATGCAGAGCAGTGAAGGCAAGGCAAACTTCTGGTCAAGCCATAATTTTCATCAGCATCATCACTGGGCATTTTCATCAGCAAACTGCTAGTAATTTGGTCCTATATATATATATATATATATATATATATATGCATGTAATTACTTTAAAATATTCAAAGAATTCACTGAATTTTGCTTAATCATTTCAGGGTACTACTTCATTACTTTATACATTCTTCACTAAAATTGGTGGTGATGAGAAAGTTCAGTACAGAATCTGATTCTCACGCATTGCTTCCGGACTCTAGTTGCACTACGGTGAATCCGTGAATATTAGTATTGATCAAGACTTAAGAGAGAACTGAACATGTTCAAAGTTGTACATATTGTTCCTATACTAGGGACATACCAATTGAAGTGGAAATTACTTGGTACATGCATGTACCAAGGAAAATGTTGTTCATGCATGCATTTTTATGATTATTAATTCTTTCTTTCCTGGTGCTTTCTCCAAACCTAACTGTCCTAACCCAACCAAAAAAAAAAAAAAAGACTTAAATGTTACCCCACCCGTAGGGGTTGAAATAGTTTTGACATCACTGATCACCTGTGGATATATATGACGTAGACCTCAATTTGGTATGGAGTACCGAATTTGATAAGAGACTAATTGGTGAGAATTACTTGGTTTAGAAGCATATATTCAGATTCATTGAAAAAGGGACGAATACTTGCAGATTAAGAAGAAGTGTAGCTTGTCTCTTAGACTTCGAATAACTTGTTATAAATGGAAGTTGATGCCAACACATGAACCTTCATAGCAATTAAGTAGCAACACAAGTACACGAGACTCATTCATAAATTCAAGAATTCTCCCCTTACTTCATTTGATTAAATGAAAGGACAATAACAATGTAAATCAAGGAAAAGCAAAAGCGCGTGCATATGGAGTAGGCCACGTCACATGACATTACGTGATTCAAATAGGTAATGAAAATAACAATATAAATCAAGGAAAAAATAGGCTCAAAATGTATATAGTTGGCCGCGTTACATGGCAGTACATGATTCAAATTACTGAATAGGAAAATGACAATGTAAATCGAGGGAAAAACAAAAGTGCGTGAATATGGAGTAAGCTCAAAATGTATATACCAAGTTTCGTTACACAACATTATGTGATTCCAAATGTATATACCCAGTTTCGTTACATAACATTCTGCGATTCAAACGGGAAAGGAAAATAAAAGTGTGTGAATGTGGAGTAAGCTCAGAATGTATATAGATTGTGCACACTACCTAGTACCTACCCTATCTTATTGAAGTTGTTCTCAAAGTTAAAACAATGTCATGAAAAAGTTATTAGGCAGATATTTAAGTGAGATTTTTGAATTCCAATAAATATAAGGGTTAGTTGACTTACCATTACTTTATTGAATCTAGCAAGATTTTAAAAAGATGATCTAAAATACAAACACTTCTTGCAATCAAATCAATCCGTTAACTTTAACGGTTGACTAACCTTGACCCATGGAAAACTAAATATATCCCTGAAACATCATCCTAAACATAAAATATCTTTTAATTAAAAAGTGAAAAATCAAATAAAAAAACAAAATAATTTGTTCGTGGAATCATCCTTAGTTCGCGGATCAGGCCGATCTCCACCATCTCTTTCAGTAGGAAGAGGTTGTTAAAGATCTCTTGTTTTCTTCGACGGTGAAGATCCATGGCTGAAAGATTGTTATTATTATTTTTTAATTTTTAATTAAAAAATATTTTATATTTGAGATAATGTGATAAGTGTATATTTGACTTTTTAAGGATCAAAATTAGTCAACCGTTAAAGTTAACGGATTGACTTGATAGCAAAAGGATTTTGTGTTAATTTATGATAAATGTTGCTAAATTTAATAAATTAAGGATAAGTCAGTGCAATTAACCTTAAATATAAATTCGTTCAACTACCTCGGAATATTTTCACCTGCTTAACAACTTTTTTCCTTCCGTTGGGGGTGACTAGTTGATAAGGACTTGTATACTATAAGAAGTTTTTTTTTTTTCTTTGTTTTTGAAAGGCCTTGTACAGGAAGTCTTAAATTCTATATTTCTATTTCAAAAAAAAAATTAAAAAAATCTTAAAATCAAATTTCTGTCGCATCAAAGTGGTAGTTTTACTTTTGGTTTATATTTACGTAATTAAATTTAACAATAATGATTTATTCATATGATTTAAATTTAACAATAATGATTAATTCATATCAAATAAAAGCTTGGTCACAATGAAACTTGATGATTGGTTTATATCGGATAATTAAAGAAGCCCTGTATATGATGCATGCAGTTCCTCGAACATACACAAATACATCTCTATAATAAGTATATATATCTTCAAGTTCTCATAAATCTCATCCAGCAACTTTCCTTTGATTTCTTGTCGTTTTGCAATTCTGTATACAAGGTACACTATATTGTCGATTTATTTCTCAGTTTGCACCTTCAACTTCTTAAAAATCTACCTTTGTTCCAACTTTATTATGACTGCAATTTTCAATGCAAACGTTTGCATTGAGTTTCCGCTTGATGTTCCTGCAACCCTTAGCAAACCCAACAAAAAGTGGCACTCTGCTTTTGTTAAAATCTACTGTTCCAGAACTCTGCTTTCTCTAGCCAAAAAAGCCGCAACCACAAACAAGTATAACAAGGTTTCACGCTCTCCTTCTTACACTCTTCTCAATCTTGAACCTCCTACAGAAAATAGGTATTTCCAGATTAACCAGACAAGTCTTAATGAGATTCTCAAGGAGAAAAATCTCGACCAACTTCGAAAATTTGGCCGGACTCCTGGGGTGGTTTCTGCTCTTGAAACTGATTTCAGTGGAGGAATAATTGGTAGTCAAGAAGATGTTGCCCGCAGACAAGAGGCATTTGGTTCCAACACATATAAGAAACCGCCAACAAAGAGCTTCTTTCATTTTGTTGTGGAAGCTTTTAAAGATCTAACCATTCTGATTCTTTTAGGCTGTGCTGCACTCTCTCTTGGTTTTGGAATCAAAGAGCATGGCCCCAAGGATGGCTGGTATGACGGTGGAAGCATATTTGTTGCCGTCTTTCTTGTCATTGCTGTCTCAGCTGTAAGTAACTTTAGACAAAATAGACAGTTCGATAAATTATCAAAAGTCAGTAATAATATCCAAATTGAAGTCATTCGAAAAGGCCGGCGCCAACAAATTTCAATATTTGAAATTGTTGTTGGCGATGTTATATGCTTGAAAATTGGGGATCAAATTCCTGCTGATGGATTGTTCCTAGAAGGGCATTCTTTACAAGTGGACGAATCCAGCATGACAGGTGAGAGCGATCATGTGGAAGTAAACAGAAACCAGAATCCGTTCTTGTTCTCTGGGACAAAGGTGATTGATGGCTATGCTAACATGCTTGCCACATCCGTTGGCATGAACACAACATGGGGCCAAATGATGAGCCAAATCAGTCGTGACACCAGCGAAGAAACACCTTTACAAGCACGGCTCAACAAGCTAACTTCATCAATAGGCAAGGTTGGTTCGGCAGTTGCTTTCTTAGTTCTTGTAGTCCTGTTGGTACGCTATTTCACAGGAAATACAACAGATGAGAATGGAAACCCGGAGTATAATGGAAACAAGACAAAGTCCGACAATATAGTGAATGCTGTTGTGCGGATTGTGGCTGCTGCAGTTACTATTATTGTGGTTACCATCCCTGAAGGTCTTCCATTAGCTGTTACACTTACTCTTGCCTATTCCATGAAGAGAATGATGGGTGATCACGCCATGGTGAGGAAGCTCTCAGCCTGTGAGACTATGGGTTCTGCAACAACTATTTGTACCGATAAAACAGGCACTCTCACTCTGAACCAGATGAAGGTAACCAAGTTTTGGCTAGGCAAAGAACCTGTTATAGAGGGTGCTGCTTCTTCAATTTCTCCACGGATTGTTGAATTGATCCAACAGGGAGTTTCTCTGAATACCACTGGTAGTGTCTACAAGACAAGTTCAGGATCAGATTATGAGTTCTCAGGCAGTCCCACCGAAAAGGCTATTCTGTCTTGGGCTGTGCAGGAACTGAACATGGACATGGAGGAGTTGAAGCAGAGCTGTATCCTTCTCAAAGTTGAAGCCTTCAATTCACAAAAGAAGCGGAGTGGGGTTTTGATGAGGAAGAATGCAGACAACACAATCCACGTGCATTGGAAAGGAGCAGCAGAGATGATTCTAGCAATGTGTTCCAGTTACTATGATGCTTCTGGAATCAAGAAACAACTGGATGGTGAAATGGAGAAATTTGAGCAAATTATACAAGGTATGGCAGCTAGCAGCCTTCGATGCATTGCTTTTGCACATAAACAGGTTTCCGAAGAAGAGAATCATGATGTGGGTGATCTGAAAAAGTTAGATGAAGATAATTTGAGCCTATTAGGATTGGTGGGCATCAAGGACCCGTGTCGTCCAGGGGCAAAGAAAGCAGTGGAAGATTGCCAACATGCTGGAGTCAACTGTCAAGATGATCACTGGCGATAATGTTTTCACTGCAAGAGCCATAGCCACTGAATGTGGAATACTTAAGCCCAATCAGGACTTATCCAGTGGTGCAGTGGTAGAGGGAGAGGAATTCAGAAACTACACACATGAAGAGAGAATGGAGAAAGTAGAAAGAATACGTGTGATGGCAAGATCGTCTCCTTTCGACAAACTGCTCATGGTACAGTGCTTGAAACTGAAAGGTCATGTGGTTGCAGTCACTGGAGATGGCACAAATGATGCACCGGCTTTGAAGGAGGCAGATATAGGACTGTCTATGGGAATTCAAGGCACTGAAGTGGCCAAGGAAAGCTCCGATATTGTCATCTTGGATGATAATTTTTCTTCAGTAGCCACAGTCCTCAGATGGGGAAGATGTGTCTATACCAACATCCAGAAATTCATTCAGTTCCAGCTTACCGTAAATGTTGCTGCTCTTGTGATCAACTTTGTTGCTGCAGTTTCTGCAGGTGAAGTCCCTTTAACTGCAGTCCAGTTATTGTGGGTGAACCTTATCATGGACACATTAGGTGCTCTGGCTCTCGCTACAGAGCAGCCCACCAAGGAGCTCATGGACAAACCACCAGTGGGTCGTACTGCACCACTTATCACCAACATTATGTGGAGGAATCTTCTAGCTCAAGCTATGTATCAGATAGCTATCCTCTTGACCTTACAATTCAGAGGTGAATCCATCTTTGATGTCAGTGAGAAGGTGAAGGACACATTGATTTTCAACACATTTGTGCTTTGCCAAGTCTTCAACGAATTCAACGCAAGGAAGCTTGAAAAGAAAAATGTGTTTGAGGGAATCCATAAGAACAGGTTGTTTTTGGGGATTATTGGGATAACCATTGTTCTTCAAGTAGTGATGGTGGAATTTCTGAAGAAGTTTGCAAATACAGAAAGGCTGAAATGGGGACAATGGGGTGTGTGCATCGGATTTGCAGCTGCTTCTTGGCCAATCGGTTGGGTCGTCAAGTGCATACCTGTTTCAGAGAAACCATTTTTCAGCTATCTCAAATGGAAGAAGTAGGATCCCTTGAGTGGTGTGGGTAGTCTTATTTTGGTTGAACGTAGCTAGAGCTTGCAAATAGCACAAGTGTTATTTTGGATACAAATTAAACCAGCAAAAAAAATGATAAACCTGTAAAATTTGAACTTGGTCAATGGTCGTTATGCAGCATTAGCATACTAGTGATTACTTAACATTTTTGGCTTCTTTTTCGTATTTGCAACAGTGCAAGTTACAACTAAGTAATGCTATTTAGGCAATGCAACGCAGCAAAAGTCATTCAATTTCTTAGACAAGTGAGTTAAAAAGATCAGAAATGGTACCATATAACTGTGTCAAATCATTCTGCTTCTTAGACTTGTAATTGTGAAGTCCCTCCTGTCAAGCAAGAGCAGCCACTATCGTTTCCACCAGATTTTAGTGGAGATATCCCCTCCAAATACAAGCTATTGCAGGCTTGTGCTCAGGGAAAATTTGAGACTTCTTGAGATCTTGTGACAAACCAACAAACTGCAACTAGGGAATATCAAGAAGCATATAATAGTTGAAGCAATTTTACTTTTATCATACACATGGCGTGCAATTTTGAAACACTGATGCCAACTCCTAAGTCCTAACATGCAACGAAAGGATATAAAATTTATCACTATCAAATAACATGCATAAACAATGTAAGAAAAACTAACGAGGAGCAAGTCAATGACTTTGTGTGCGTATATAAATTGGGTCTCCAAATTTTAGCAGATTATGTTTTAAAAACATATTTATTATGTAATATCTCCGGCAGGATGGACCCCATAAAATATTTGTGATCTGGACTAAACTATGTGTTATCGGTAAAATTTGTCCAAGTAAACACGTCATTATGTTTGTTGAAGTATTAGGAATTTAAGGTGTCATGTCATAGACATGATCTAAGATGTTATGTCATTAAAAGTCAACCAATCAAACTTGATTAGTGTTCGATTAAGTCATTGCAAATCGGGATGGCAGATGATCGGGAAAGAATGATAATTACTGATATATGGTGATCGGCAAGATAAGTCGATCGGCTAAAACACGGCTTCAATAAGATAAACCCAGTCGGCTAGAGCTAACGATCGGCGAAACGAGCGTTCAGCCAAGACTAGTAATTCCATAATACATACAAAGTGACAATCGAGGAGGGGAATTTCACTTAAATAACACACTTCAGGGAACAAATTGATTGCCTTAAAGGTAGAAGAGTACAAATCGGACAATGAATCTACTTCATTAATTACGCAGAACCTACAAAAAAGGAAAGAAGTAAAATATGACTAAAACCAGCGAGAGTTTTAATTAGTTTTGTCAACTTTCCTTGTACAACAATAATTATGGTTTTATACACATATAAATAGACCTTAAATATTGTGGTATGCGCACACATGAGACCCTAGCATCAAGAGTGAATGTGAGATTTAATGTGTATTCATTAATTCGACATAGTGAAATCTTTCTTTTCGTCGTCACCGACAACCGTGGATGTTCCCTGATTCAGAGTTTTACCACGTAAAATCTTGTATTTTTGTTCTTGTATGCTTTTCCTTTCATCACTACAAGCAAGTTGTTCACGCTAAGATCAATATTGTTATTGACTTTTCTACTATCAAAAAATCACTATCAACAATATGTATATATTAGTTTGTAGCCCGCATAATGTGCGGGCATCGTAAAATATAAATTGAAAATTTGTGTTTATTGAATTTTTTCTAAGAATTAAAATATTATGGTTAAAATAATTCAAAAATACTTATAAATCACTAGTAATATGATTGTAAATTTTGATTATGGCCACTTTGTATACAGGCAAATCTCATCTTGTCACGTTTCTTCTTCTATTAATGTATTTTAAATTAAGAATAATATATTTTATTCTCTATGAAAAAAATTAAGATTATGAACAAAATAAATACTTAATTATAATATTTAAAACAAAAATTATAGAATGCTCACCAACTTGTCTCCAATGCAATAAGGCCTATAAGCTTCATGAATTCAATCAACACATTCCACGTAATTTCTCATATCACATTCGTAATCACTTGTGATTTATTTTTATCTAACTCGTAGATAAAATAATTTCTTAAGGTCAGTGACGGACCCAGAAATTTTAATCAGGTGGGGCATTTGAATAAATTAAAATCGCAATTATATAAACTGAAAAATTAAGATAATTGTAAAATAGTTTTTTATAGATAAAATAAAATAAATAAAACACTTACTCAGATAAATTAAATAATCTAACATTCAACAAGAAATAAAAACAAAAAAAATATTAATAAATAAATAATAACAAGAAAAACAACATAAATAATGAAAAAAAATTAAAAAAAAATTACAATCTAATTTTATAATAAGAAATTTTGTTTTACATATATAATGAATTCAATTTTAAATTTATACAAAAATAATTTATTAATAACTATTATTAGATATGTTTTAAAAAAAATTATTCTTCAAATTATTGGTAAATTATTGATTTATTGATTCTAAATAAATTAAAACTATAAAATAAAGAAAATATATTATAAATAATAAAAATCCAAAATAATAATATATAATTTTATATAAAATAAAATTGAATTAAGTAAACACAAATTAATGGTAGTTAAGAAATTGACAATGACATAATAGAGAAAATGAATCAGAAAAGATGGTAAAAAAAATAAGTAGATAAAATTGAATTAAAATAAGCATATGAACAATTAGAAGATGAAATTAAATTAAAGAAGACCATATTTGCTTGGACTGGGATTTGAACCCAGCACGCTAAATCTAAAAAGCAAAATCTTCTACCAGCCATTCTAATAGCTACTTATTATTAACTACTCTTAATAAATATGTATATATACAGTATACACAGAATCAATTTTTTTAAAAAAATTGAGGTAGGGCACGGGCCCTACCTGGTCCCCATGTAGATCCGCCCCTGCTTAAGGCTTTTAGGAAACGGATCCTCCCAGGCCAAAATTGGGATGTGATCATTACACCTAGCTAACACATACACACATGAGACTTGAGATCAGGATGCCTTGAAAAATACTTATTGGTTTCAAGAACATGGTATGAGGCTTGGTTGGATTGGCTTATATGCAGAATGAATCATCTAATTAAATGCAGTTTTTACACTTGGAGAATATTCATATCGATTGTTATGTAATCATTTTTCACATAATCTTTTACAATTTTATGGTATATACAAATATATATATATATATATATATATACAGTCAGCGGCGAATCCAGGATTTTTTATCCGACGGGGCTGAACTAAATACTAGTTATAAATTTTTTTAAACAACCTTAGTATAAAGATGAATTTCATTAATAAAAAGTAAATTTCACAACGAATCATGAAGATATTATAAATCTAACCCCTCAAAATGTATATTCCAATAAAATAAATAAAGTCAAGAAGAAAAGAAACATACAAAATAATGTAAATACAATAAAAAAATTAATGGAATCCACATCTACGAGGCTTCCCATCAAACTCATATATTATGGAATCCATATCTATAGAATCACCAAACTCTCTCTCAATATAAACAACCATGCAATTTGCAAGAAAGTCATTCTCCATCTTACTGCGAAGAGGTGTCTTAAGAAGATTCATGGCTGAAAATGCTCTCTCTGTTGTTGCAGTGGAAATCGGAAGAGTCAACACTAAGCGAATCAATCTATCAATCAAGAAAAAGTGTTCAGACCTTCTAGTTTCAACCAATACCTGACATAACTCAGAAAGAGAAGCAATATTCTGAAATTTTGCACAATGAACTACTGCATGCTCATAATGCTCCAACTGTCTTCTCAAGTATCTAACTCAGTTCGAGTAAAATCTTGAGGATAAAAATTTTGAGCAAGAGTACAAATATCATCAATTTTAAATGATTTGAAACCCGTCAACGGGATTCAAAGTTGAGCTAAGAGTAAGGAGTTCCATTGTTTGTCCAGTGAATCTACTATTTAACTCCATCAAATGAAAATCTATCACAACATTAAATATGTTAACGTGATAATAATGCTCAACCGTGATATTATTTTTCTGTAGACAAGAACGTCTCATGCCTTCCATATATCGTGCACTCATGTTAGGCATCTCAATGTCATACCTATCAAAAAATAAAATGTACCAATGTCATATACTATTTTCTCTAAAATAATGAAATAAATAAATAAAAATCATACCTTTCACAAAATGACACCAAGTCTCCTAAAAAGGCATCCCAACCATCTTCTCACAACTTTTGAAGACGTATTTTGGTTGTTGAGACTAAATTGAGTGCATTTAACATGTCTTGAGATTTCATTTGTAATGCTTGACAAAGCATATCAGAGATTCCTAGAACTTTGTTCATCAAATGCAAGATTAAAACAAACTCAAATGATCTCATCTCTTTATAAGCACCTTTAGCTTCCACACATATATTACTATTAAGTCCATTATCGATCATCTTTTCAAAGAGGACACAAGTTGAACCAAACATATCAATTAATCTACTAACAAAAGTAAAATGAGAGCTCCAACGAGTAGCTTCAGCTCGTTGCAAAGTACGAATTTAATTAGCCCCTGTAGAAGTCTTAAGTTCTCCTAAAGCTATCATGTCAATAATTTCATCTTCTCGAATAGATTTTAAATCAGAATGAGGCTTGAAAGAAGAACCAACAAAGTTGACAATGGAACTCAATTTAGAAAAGAATAGCCATACCTCATGCACTTCTTTGGATACCGCAACTAAAACAAGTTGTAAACGATGAGCGAAGCAATGAACATAATAGGCATATGGGCAATCTTTGATAAATAAGGCTTGTAATCCATTCCATTCACCCCGCATCTTGCTAGCTCCATCATATCCTTGACCATGTAAATTTTCAACCAAAAGATTGTAACGAGAAAGTACATTACATATCTCCTTTTTAAGAGTTAAAGCATTTGTGTCATCAACACCAACAACTTGGAAAAAAAGTTCTCGAACAAAACTCTTACAATCCACATTTCTTAAAATTATAGCCATCTGTTCCTTATTAGATTCGTCAAGAGCTTCATCAACAAGAATACAAAATTTGGCATCCTCAACTTCCTCAAGGATCTTATTCCGCACTTTGTTAGCAAGAATATTCAATAATTCTTTTTGAATACTATATGATGTATACTTTCCATTGTGAGGAGCATTTTCCAAGACAAGCGTGGCAATTTCTTTATTCACTCTCGCTTGCAACTTTATCAATTCAATGAAATTGTTGCGATTAGTAGAATGTATGGATTCATCATGACCTCTAAAAGCATACCCTTGCATAGCTAACTATTTCATAGTTTCTATTGAAGTCCTAAGTAGCAATCGATTATCCAAAATTTCTTGAGAAGTTGCCTTATTCATAACTTTGTCAATATGTTGGGATGTGTTCTTTAAGTTATACCACTTTTCCATAGCAATACTATGTAGTGAACCATGATCTTTGTCTTCATGGTTTGCAAATGTACATCTCCTCCCATCTTTAACTCTCTTCCAATCTTGAAACCCTTCACGAGTAAATGTGACATATTTGATGAACAACTATAAAAAAGATAGCATGGAAAACAAAATGAACTATTTTTTTTTTCTTTGAGTACTCAAGCCATGAGAATTGTGCAAACCAAGAATATTGAAAACATCGATTTTGACTTAAATATGAAACTGGTGGATACTCACTTAATTTAGGTTGACATGGTCCCATTTTGATATACGCTCTTCTAATATCATCACACTTGTTGGCGGGATACGACCATATTGGCGAACGTAATCCAGGATCACGTTCCAAATAAGGACCATTAACAATCGATGGAATAACGACTTTCTCAACTTCAACTCTTTGTGACTTGGAAGGAGAATTCGAAGCTTCAATATCAAGTGAAGAATTAGCTCTACTTGATTAACCACCAATTGTTTTATTGTAGAAATGATGGAGAGTTAGCTTTGATTTTGTCCGTTTGGGTATAAGTTCGCTTGTCATTATAATCTATAACCAACGTTGATTTTTGATTAACAATCAATCAAATACTAAAATAAAGAGTTACAGATATGTGACAATACAATCTAAGAATTATTAAATTTTATTTAATGATATTTGGTAAGTATCACATGTAGGATGTAGCCATGTAGATCTTCCACTCTTTTTGCCCACACATCTTGTAACAAATTGATGTAGATTGAAAATTGGGACAAGCGTCAATCGATAAAAATAGGGATAAACGATTCGGATCCGTTGATTCGCGTACGAATACCGGAAACAAAACCTACTATTATGCTATTAGATCCGCTCACGGATACCAGGGATAATAGGCTTCAAATACGTTGATCTTCACAAGATACCGTAAATGGAAGATAAAGAGAACAAATTCTCTATTTTTTTTTATTGATTCAACAACTTTTGATTTTTCAAACCTAATACAAGCTATTAAATAAGGAAAAACAACCTAAAACTATTAGGATTCAATATCCAGTAAAACCCTAAACAAAATAAAACAACCGAATCAATAGGATTCAATATCTTCTAAAACTCCTATCCCGTAAAACCCTAAACAAATAAAACAACCAAATCACTAGGATTCAATATCTTCTAAAACTCCTAAATAAGAGGTCTAAAACAACTAAACTAAATCTGAAAAGAATCCCAAAATAAAGGAACAAAAACGAATTGTAAATAAAATAGAAAACAGCCGGCTTGTTGCATACGAAACTAAATTGCCAAATTTGGGCCTACTGCAGCCCGTTACAGAAGACGAAATCTCATAATAAATGTAGGGCTTGTCTTGAGCTTTCCGAAAATATATTATAATAGCAAATCCGACCACGTTTGCTCTCTATAGAGGCTCACGAAGTTCAGCCCATATTTGGTTGTCCAACACGACCCAAATACGAATTCGCCACCCGCTCCGCATCACAAATTTATTTAAACATGTGATCTATATCAAATAAAATACAATAATCATATTATTAGTCTAATAGCAATACCTAATAGTTTCAAGTTTCAACTCATTAATCACTATCAAATTAATTAAATATAATGAGACATAATTAATTTTATTAATGTTTCAATTCATCAATCTCAATCTCAAATATAAAAGGTTTTTTTTTTTCAATTATTGAAAATAACAAAAAAATTATAATTATTTATTTTGTTCAAAATAATTTTAATCACCAAATAGTAGAAAAAAAGGTTCCACAAATTAACACACAAATAATTGTATCTATAATCTATATGCTAATATGCCCTATAATTTTAGTAACAAACAAATCACAAACAAATTTAATTAAATTAAATTAATCCTAAATTAATTTTAATGTATTAAGGAAATCTTAACAAGTAATAAAAAAAAGTAAATAATAAAATAATATATAAGTAAATAGAAAACAATAAATATTTTTATCTTATATGGAGAGAGAGTTCTTGCATATGTGGTTCCCAAGTTTGTTAAAAAAAATCAAAGTGGGGTAGATAGAGATTAAAGAAGTATAAAAGAGCAGAGAAAAAAAATGACAGCAATGATAGAATCAGAGAAGAAGACGAAATAAAAAAGAGGAAGGAGTTGTCAGTTGTGGTGGGATCTGGGTGGGGCACAGTGGCACACAACTCAAAGTAAAAAGGTAGGCCATATTTATGAGTGGTAATTTGGTAATCTAACAAAATGAATCGACATTGGGTTGAACAATTTATGTTGGGCTTTTGTTGGGCTTGTAATACTTTATATAACTTAGGCCTATTTAAAACTTAAAGTTTTTTTTTTTAAATGGTGGACGGGCTGCAGCCCCTGCAGCCCAAATAACAATTTGCCTATGTATATAGTCATTTTCCTATTAGTACGCACCGATGGAATTATATAAATATATTGAATGTGAGCCACTCATTTATAAAAGAGTTTTGACAAGTGCATACACACCAAGTTAAAGTATGTAAAACGAGTGACTCACATTTAATGTTTTTATATAATTCTATCAGTGCGCACTGATGTGAAAATTTTCATATATATATTAAAACAAAAATTCTACTTCTGTCCGAAAATTTTCATACATGCATACAAACTCTATTGGTGGTAAATTGTTTGGAGATGGCGATCCTTTGCTTCACAGCGTAGGAAGATCCTGTGGTCGTTAACTGACGGTCTTATGCTTTTCGATCTCGGATTGATTTCGCCCTTCACCGATCATGTAGCATCTAATCTCGAATGATAGTCTTAGCTATTGGTCAAATGCAGCTTGTACTGATCTAAATTGGTAATTTCTTTTCTTTTTAACATAATTAAAATTTCCTTTTGTTGTTGTTGTGTGGATTTTCCATGATTGAGCTACATTGTCTTTATTGGTGGTAATATTGGAGGATGGAAGTTGAAGTGCACAAATTGATATTTGGAAATCGAAATACTCCAAGTATTACTATGGATGAAGTGAAAGAGTCAAAAAATTTGCTTGTATATAATTTTGTAATTATAATAATTATTTCTTCACTTATTTTTCCCTGATCTGTGCTTTGAACTCAGTTGAAGTTTTCCTTGTTTGTAATTTTTTTTAATAAACTGACGTCTGTTACTTTTATTTTTGTTGATTTAAATTAATGCTTCAGCAGATTAGGAAGATTAATTATTTCCTCTACACTTGGTTATGATCTTCGAATTTCACTGGTCTACACTTATTGATCATTTTCAGATCAAAAAGTTGTAATTTTTTTTTTGCTGCTCCTGAGTTGAGTTCACTGAATTTTGGTCGCCTTTTAGAGTGTGAATAATATGAAACTGCTCTTATTCAAAACCTTGATTTGGATGTATATAGTGTGAATACATAACTTAAATCTTTTATTTTATTGCAGGAAATGCCGGCGGCTGTCGTCGATGGAAATGAAGTCACTGGTCACATCATTTCCACCACCATTGGAGGCAAAAATGGAGAGCCCAAGCAGGTAAAAGTTTACTGACTTTATGTGATATTGTTTCTGTTTAGTTTTCGCGTAAGTGTTACTTGGGATTCATGACCAATCATCAATTCTTTATTTTTCATAATATCGAGTTCGTAGCTTTAATTTGGTGTGTTGTTTCTTGCAGACCAACAGCTACATATATGGCAGAGCGTGTAGTGGGAACTGGATCATTTAGAATTGTTTTTCAGGTATGCAGAAATCTATTTGTAGAATACAAAGATGTTTAGTAATTGTGTAGTTTTAATTCTTGTGCTAATATTTTTTGTCTTCTGGTAGGCAAAATGCTTGGAAACTGGGGAGAATGTGTACCCGAAAGCATGTATAGGGTTTTGAAACATTACAGCAGTGCAAATCAGAGAATGCCCCTCATATATGTTAAACTCTACATTTATCAAGTATTCATGATGCTTTCTGATTAGGTTAATTTGTTGCTTAATGTACTGCTTGAAAATAAATTGGAAATCTGTTCAAGATTTTCAGAGAAGAAGTCAAACAGTCCATAAATCTGTGTTATATTAGTTTACGATATTCTCCGTTTTAAATTTGTATTTTATGTAATAGTTCATATTTTTAGGAATCAGTTTAGGAAGCTTAATTGTTTTCTGTTGCAATCTTTTGTAATCTGTACTTTATATATTTTCGATATCAATGAATCAATCTCTGTCTTCTCTGTATCTTCGTATGCTTCTATGACTATTAACTATTAAGTCATAAAATTAAAAAAAAATTGTGGGTGGTTTCTAAGTAATTCTTGGCTGTCTACAGGTTTATCCCCTTACTCACCAAATTCAGATTTGTGATTTTGGAAGTGCAAAACAGCTAGTATGTTGTCTATTTCATTGTACCTTTCTCTTTAATTTGTATCTCATTTAATACTCGATTATTTACATTTCTATGATGCGTTATTAATTTGTTAATGTAATATAATTTTCCAGGAGTTTGAGGCCTTTTTATCGTCGTGTTGATTCTTGCTCCTTTTTTTATTATAATTTAGTGATTTGCAATTAGACACTTTTATTTTAAACATAACTTCCCGATGGAATGCTTTGTTGCAATATAGTTTATAAAGAACTATTATATAGAATGCTCATGTGTCTACCGCGAATACTTTGAATATAGTGTAAGAGAAAATCTTTAGTATACGATATATAGGTACATAATTGAGTGGTACACGCGGTCATCGAAGATACAATATGTGATAAGAAAATTCATATATTACAAAATATTGTTTGTATAAACAACACGTGACATTTTTTATAGTTTGAATGCACTATTCAACGGTATTTGAAAATGTATATATAGTGGTTTGAACACGCACATAGAAGTTCTTCCGGTAAAGTTGAAACAATGGCATATTGGCATGAAATCTGTGTCCAAAAATTTGGGAGCTTTCTGTCCTAGTCTCCTAGATACTGTTTTGGATAAAATTCTAAAAGTCAAATATACAATTAAAACAAAAAACAAAAGTTTAGTCGACAGGTCTTATATTATTGTACATAAGTTTTTATGACACACCGAAATTAAACCACCGGATTAATCTCAACCTATCTTAAAATAATTAAATATTAGTTGTACTAAAAATTAATATGCTATAAAATTGACAATTAATTTACTGTGCGTTTTATAAATTTTATTATGAAGTGTTGTGAATTTATATAATATTTAATTATTTATAGTAGGTATAAATATAAAATATTTTAATGTATATTTGCCATTAAAAATATATATTGTATTAAAATAGATTTATATGTAATTAAAGTTAGGATATAGGAGTCTTTATATCAAATTAAGGAGGATGATTTGGCCATTTGAAATTGGATAATTTCATAATCACTTTGGAAAAATCATCTCTCACATGCTTGATAATGTTGTTGATAAATCCATTAAGATTATCAAATAAAAGTTTTACCAAACATATTTTATTTATATCAACATTATTAAATAAGTCGATTTTATCACTTAAAATATAACAAGAGGTGGTTTTCTTTGAATTCAAAAATATTTTTTAAAAAATTAATGTGAGGAAAAAGAAAAACTTTTAAATATTATATTTCATGAAAAATTATCATGTGTCATAATTATAGTGGCCCAATGAACAACTCAACTGGTGTGTGGGTATGAAAAATCTTCAATGAGACGGTCTTATTATCACTTAGTGAGACTATACAACCAAATTGCACCAAATTATAGTTTAATAATATATATTTATGTTCATTGGATTGATTTTACAATTTAAAATATAACAAGAGGCTGTCTTCTTTGAATTCAAAAATATTAAAAAAAATTAATGTGAGGAAATAGAAAAACTTTTAAATATTATATTTAATGAAAATTTATCATGCTGTCCGAATTCTAGTGGTCTAATGAACAACTCAGTTGATGTGTGTACAAGTTGATGTATGTACAAAAAAATCTTCAATGAGACTGTTTCATTGTTTAATAATATATATCTATATATAATATTATGTTCCTGAGATAAACTGAAATAATTTCATTGAAACAGTCTCATTAAATGGCAATAAGACGTTCGATTGAAGATTTTCTGGGGTGGGTAACCCATGTGCTCATTAGGTTAGTGGAACTGCCCTCGGTCTCACAGCCTGACATATTCGCCGCGTATCTTTACTTTTAAGGCGTTCAAACAAGTCGACAAAATAAATTTCTCAAGCAACACCCCTGGATAATTTTTAATTATACTCAGCAACTTCCTCGAATCCGAGTAATGAGCCCATCCAATTCGAATGAAAGGCGTTATTATATTTTTTTCGCCGACTAGCCGACGTTCACTTATATAAATCGAAGGAAGCCTGAAGTTCTTACAAATCTCATCACAGCAGCCTTTCTTGATTTCTTGTTGTTTAGCAATTCTGCATACCAGGTATATTGACATATTGCTCACTTGTATTTTATTTTTATTTTTAGAATTGTTCAGTTGTCCCAAAAATCTACCAAGGTATATATTGTCGAATATTTACTTCTAAGATTGCACTTTAACTTTTTAAAAATCTAAATTTCCTTCATCTTTATTTTTGGTGTTTGTGTTTGGTTCTTTGGAAACACTAATATGGCCAGTATTTTCCATGCAAATGTTTGTATTGAGTTTCCACTTGATGTTCCTGCCACCCTTAGCAAATCCATCAAAAGGTGGCACTCTGCTTTCGCTAAAATCTACTGTTCCAGAGCTCTGCTGTCTCTGGCCAAAACAAACGCAGCCACAAACAATTACAAAAAGGTTTCACGCTCTCCTTCTTATGCGGTTGTCAATCTCGAACCTCCTACAGAAAATAAATCATTCAAGATTGATCGGACAAGTCTTAATGAGATTCTCAAAGAGAAAAGTCTCGACCAACTCCGAAAATTTGGTGGGGCTCAGGGCGTGGTTTCTGCTCTTGAAACTGATATCAATGGTGGAATAATTGGTAGTGAAGAAGACGTGGCCCGCAGACAAGAAGCATTTGGTTCAAACACATATAAGAAACCGCCAACAAAGAGCTTCTTTCACTTTGTTGTGGAAGCTTTTAAAGATCTAACCATTTTGATTCTTTTAGGCTGTGCAGCACTCTCTCTTGGTTTTGGAATCAAAGAGCATGGCCCCAAGGATGGCTGGTATGACGGTGGAAGCATATTTGTTGCCGTCTTTTTGGTCATTTCTGTCTCAGCTGTAAGTAATTTCAGGCAAAATAGACAGTTTGATAAATTATCAAAAGTCAGCAATAATATCCAAATTGAGGTCATCAGAAAAGGTAGGCGCCAAAAAATTTCAATATTTGAAATTGTTGTTGGCGATGTTATATGCTTGAAAATTGGAGATCAAATTCCTGCCGATGGACTGTTCCTAGAAGGCCATTCATTACAAGTGGACGAATCAAGCATGACGGGGGAGAGCGATCATGTGGAAGTAAACAGCAGCCAGAATCCGTTCTTGTTCTCTGGTACCAAGGTGGTTGATGGCTATGCCTGTATGCTTGCCACATCCGTAGGAATGAACACAACATGGGGCCAAATGATGAGCCAAATCAATCGTGACACCAGCGAAGAAACACCTTTACAAGCACGGCTCAACAAGCTAACTTCATCAATAGGCAAGGTTGGTTTGGCAGTTGCTTTCTTAGTTCTTGTAGTCTTGTTGGTTCGCTATTTCACAGGGAATACAACAGACGAGAATGGAAACCAGGAATATAATGGAAGCAAGACAAATTCCGACAATATAGTGAATGCTGTTGTGAGGATTGTGGCTGCTGCAGTTACTATTATTGTGGTTGCCATACCAGAAGGTCTTCCATTAGCTGTTACGCTTACTCTTGCCTATTCCATGAAGAGAATGATGGGTGATCACGCTATGGTGAGAAAGCTCTCAGCCTGTGAGACGATGGGGTCTGCAACAACTATTTGTACCGATAAAACGGGCACTCTCACTCTGAACCAGATGAAGGTGACCAAGTTTTGGCATGGAAAAGAACATGTTATAGAGGGTGCTGCCTCTTCAATTTCTCCATGGGTTGTTGAATTGATCCAACAAGGAGTTGCTCTGAATACGACTGGTAGTGTCTACAGGAAAAGTTCAGGATCAGAGTTTGAGTTCTCAGGCAGTCCCACAGAAAAGGCTATTCTTTCTTGGGCTGTCCAGGAATTGAAGATGGATATGGAGGAATTGAAGCAGAGCTGTATCCTTCTCAAAGTTGAAGCCTTCAATTCTCAAAAGAAAAGAAGTGGGGTTTTGATGAGGAAGAATGCAGACAACACAATCCACGTGCACTGGAAAGGAGCGGCAGAGATGATTCTAGCAATGTGTTCCAGTTACTATGATGCTTCTGGAATCAAGAAACAGCTGGATGAATGTGAAAGGGAGAAGTTTGAGCAAATTATTCAAGGTATGGCAGCTAGCAGCCTTCGATGCATCGCTTTTGCACATAAACAAGTTTCCGAAGAAGAGAATGATGATGCGGATGATCTGAAAAAGCTAGATGAAGATAATTTGAGCCTATTAGGATTGGTGGGCATCAAGGACCCGTGTCGTCCAGGGGCAAAGAAAGCAGTGGAAGATTGCCAACATGCTGGAGTCAATGTCAAGATGATCACTGGCGATAATGTTTTCACTGCAAGAGCCATAGCAACTGAATGTGGAATACTCAGGCCCAATCAGGACTTATCCGATGGAGCAGTGGTAGAGGGAGAGGAATTCAGAAACTACACAAATGAAGAGAGAATGGAGAAGGTTGACAGAATATGTGTGATGGCAAGATCCTCCCCTTTTGACAAACTGCTCATGGTACAGTGCTTGAAACTGAAAGGTCACGTGGTTGCAGTCACCGGGGATGGCACAAATGATGCACCAGCTTTGAAGGAGGCAGATATAGGACTATCTATGGGAATTCAAGGCACTGAAGTGGCCAAGGAAAGCTCCGATATTGTCATCTTGGATGACAATTTTTCTTCAGTAGCCACAGTCCTCAGATGGGGAAGATGTGTCTATACCAACATCCAGAAATTCATTCAGTTCCAGCTTACAGTAAATGTTGCTGCTCTTGTGATTAACTTTGTTGCCGCGGTTTCTGCAGGTGAAGTCCCTTTAACTGCAGTCCAGTTATTGTGGGTGAACCTTATCATGGACACATTAGGTGCTCTGGCTCTCGCTACAGAGCAGCCCACCAAGGAGCTCATGGACAAACCACCTGTGGGTCGAACTGCACCACTTATCACCAACATTATGTGGAGGAATCTTCTGGCTCAAGCTATGTATCAGATAGCTATCCTCTTGACCTTACAATTCAGAGGTGAATCCATCTTTGGTGTCAGTGAGAAGGTAAAGGACACATTGATTTTCAACACATTTGTGCTTTGCCAGGTCTTCAACGAATTCAACGCAAGGAAGCTTGAAAAGAAAAATGTGTTTGAGGGAATCCATAAGAACAGGTTGTTTTTGGGGATTATTGGGATAACAATTGTTCTTCAAGTTGTGATGGTGGAATTTCTGAAAAAGTTTGCAAATACAGAAAGGCTGAACTGGGGACAATGGGGTGTGTGCATCGGATTTGCAGCTGCTTCTTGGCCAATCGGTTGGGTCGTCAAGTGCATACCTGTTCCAGAGAAACCAGTTTTCAGCTATCTCAAGTGGAAGAAGTAGGACCTCAGCACACTGACAATTATTCTTTACCAATTCTATGAGTTTCAGTCACTCTGTAGTATTCTAATTTTGTGATTATATACTCGTATTGTATAATGTATTAACAGAATATTATCTGTTTCTTTTTATATTAAAATTAATAATACAGACTGTTGGCATTTTAATTGTCTTTTCTTTTCTATTTGTAGTGATTTGGGTTAGCCCATCTCATTACATGTTAGGCCCAAACAGAAGCTCAATAGACATCTGATCCAGAAGCCCAAAACAGAGCTTGAAATCAACAAATTCTGATGACTTCAGTTGACCAAATGAAATGGTGCGTTTTATCTCATCAGATGGAGGATTATCTGATCAAGTGGGGAAATCCAATGTGGCAAACTCATATTGGCTGAAGAAGATATCAATGATGACTCAGATGATAAGGTTATATATATATATATATGTTGAAGAGAGAGAAATAAAAATCAGAATTGTTTCTGATTTTAGGGTTGGTTCACATCGAAAATTTCTCTCTCTCTGAAAAGTCTCAGTCTCTTGTTTTGTAAAAGCTCTCCAAATCTTAGTGAATCTAAGAGTGATCTTTGTAATATTTGTGAGATTATTGAGTGTGGTGAGTGGTTTACAGGTTTGATTAGTTGTTTGTGAGGTTTGGTAATCTCTCTGATAATCTATAACAGATAGAGGGTTGTGTGAGGCTGATTTCTTGAAGTAATAGTTGATTAGGGTTCTTGAGTGTGTTTCTGGGTTGATTGAGAGTGTCTATTGAGAGATTCTGGTTGTAAAAGATACTCATATATAGTGGAGAGAGCATCTGTGTACGTGCTTAACATGGATGTAGGATCTTTTACGATCTGAACCACGATAAATCCCTGAGTTTATTTCCTTTCTTGCTATTTCTATTTCTGTTTTAGTTTATTCTTCTGTTTTCTTTTTTGATTTGATTCTCAAGTCTTATTATACTTTTATTGATGTTGTTTTTGCATCTGCTGTGAGTAATATATGCATATAGCTTGATAAGAATAGAAAGATTAAAGCTATGTTTGGGATTGCTTATGCTTATAAAATAATCATTTATTTTTCAAGTTTTGAGCAAATAAGTATTTGGTAAACTTTTCAAAAGCAATTTATTTACAATTTACTTCTCCATTAGTCAGCTTTTAAGAAGTTGGGGTGAGAGTTGCTTTTGGAAGCAAAAATTAGCTTATTGCTATGCAATATCAAAAATGAGTGGTGCTATTGGTACACCCCCTACTGATCTATTCATGCTTCACTTTTTAAATTATAGAAATTTTTTTTTTCCTTTATCAAAATTACTTAAAGACACATGTAATTTAAGAAAGAAATCTTCTATAAAGTAAATCTATTAAAATTTTATATTTCATTTTCAAAAAAAAAAACCCAATAATCTGTTTCTTCTTCAAAAAAAAAATAATTCTTAAACCCGTAATCTGTTTCTTCTTTAAAAAAAATAAATTTAATTCTTAAACCCTAAAATCTGCTTTTTATATACATCTAAAATATTATGAAAGAGTTTGAGAACGATATCAAGAATATGGAAGAATTGTTTAAGAACGATATCAAACATCTTGAAGAATTGTTTGAGAATGACATAAAGTAAGAATTGTCTGACAATGATAGTAAGCATATGGAAACAATTCATTCTTTGAAATTTATTTTTTCTTTAGAATGATATCAAGCTGTCGTTGTGTTGAAGTACCCTATTATTTTTTTTTTTTTCGTTTCCATCATGAAATAAGAAGAAAAAAATAAATCAATCAATGAAGGTGAGAAAGATGTATAGATAAGAGATATATATCATATATGGTATGTATTAAGTTTGAAAAATAAGTAAATGGGTAGTTTTGGAAATAAACCAAAAAATTTAATAAAAACATTTAATTTTATTTAATTAAATCAAAATTTTAAAAAGTGGGGTATAAATAGATCAGTAGGGGGTGTGCCAATAGCACCACTCATCAAAAATATCTTCACTATTTAAAAAGAAAGACAATAATACCCTCACATTAAATAATTGTATTTTTCAAACAACTTTACCGATTTTTTTTAAAAAAACTTTAATCCAGAAATATTAATTTTAATTAAAATAAACTTTTTTCAAAAAAAAAAAAACCTTGAAGCCACCATTGTCGCCGGAGCACCGCATCCCTTTTCTCCAATCGATCGCCGCCGCATACTCCGTCTCCCCCGTGCTCGTCCTCTAGGGAAATCCTTCCACCTCGACCGAGATTCTCTCTCAACTATCTTGCAATCTCTCTCTGTCTTCCCTCGGCACCGCATCGATCTCCCTGGTCCGCCAATCAACCAGCCTCAATGCCCGATTCATCCTTCGATCGTCGATCCGGACCCACGCCGTCCTGATTTGCGACGACGACGTCGAGATCACCGTGAATCCTTCGAGTTCGCCTTTAGAGTCTTGCAATCAACGACGAGGACGAGGACGATGCGGCGGAGGTGTGGAGGTTGTGGCTGTCGATGACTGTAGATTTCAAGAATCAACGAGTTGACTCAGCTTTTAAGCGAGTTGACTCAGTTGCTAAATTTCAAATGTAAAAAAACTGTGTTGACTCGGGTTTTTGAACAAGTTAACTTAGTCATAATTTGTTTTTTTTTTTCTGTTTAATTTTTTTTTTATGTTTTATATTTATATTGTTAATGATGTCTATTTTTGTAATTTTGTTCAATACATTTTCCATCCTTTTAAAAATTAAGCACTTTTAAAATTTAGTTTACCACACTTAGCAACTTTTTTTCAAAGTTGATTATTTCTTAAATTAAGTTATAAGTAGATTTTTTCTAAAGTAAAACAATCTCAAACATAGTCTAAGTATATCAGTTTTAGAGTTAATTTAGTTTCATATTTGTTATCTACTGCTTGTGTATATTTCTTGTATTGCTTGGAAATGAATCTTGCAGGAATTAGGTACAAGAAGGAGTGTTAGGGTTTCAAAATTACTATCTGAAACCTAACACTATTCTATTTCAATTGTCTGGGTGGTCTCATCTTGGCCTAGGCCCTAGAGCTTGCAAATAGCACAAGTTTTATTTTGGATACAAATTAAACCAGCAAAAAGAAATGATAAACCAGTCAAATTTCAACTTGGTCATTACGCAGCATTGGCATACAAGTACATACAGACATACAGTTAAGATGTTTGGCTTCTTCTTCGTATTTGCAACAATGCAAGTTACAACTAAGTTGCTATTTTGCATTGCACAGCAGCAAAAGTCTTGAAATTTCTTAAATAAGCAAGTTCAAAAGATCAAAAAATTCTACCAGCAAGAGTAGTACCTGATCATCCTACAGATCACTAACGTTTCCACCAGATTCAGTGGAGATGTCCCCTCCAAATACAAGCTCTTGCAGGCTTGTGACTAACCAACAAACAGCAAATAGGCAGTATCAAGAAACATATATATAATAGTTGAAGCAATTTTACTGTCTGCACTGCACATAAAGAAGTGGATACACTGAATTTTTAATTATATTGACTGTTATGATCAACAGTGCAAAAGCAACTGGATTATAGTATTATACATTGATAATCAACTCTCAAAACCATCGCCACAAAATAAGGAACACCCATCAAGCAGTGGCAACATAAAATTTTTATCTTACACATGGTGTGCAATTTTGAACCATTGATGCCAAATCCTAACCTAGCTAACATACAACGATAAGATATAATAATTATCACAATCAAATAACATGCACACAAAAAAATGTAACAAAAACTAGACAACTAGCAAGTCGGTGACTTTTTGTGAATATATAAATCGGGTCTCCAAATTTTAGCCGATTATTATTATTATATTATACAAGTATGTAGAGTTATATGCTCGAAAACATATTTATTGTGTTTCGGTTAATTCTTCTTAAATTGAGTTAAATTTTATAAAGAGTAATGTTATTCATAATTCACTAAAGGGTTTGAAATTGTTTTGACATCACTGGTTAGGGGGTGTAATTAGGATTAAACATTGAGACTCTCTCTCTCTCTCTCTATATATATATATATATATATATATAAATTAGATGAACTTTTGTTTTTTTGTTTTTCAAGAAAAGAGGTATTATTAATGGAAGAAAAGAACAACCAGCCTGCCCAGGATCCACTTCTCAACAATCGGAGGGTACTCTAGCTAAAAACGGTTCTCTGAGATCGAGCACTACACAAAATTTAGTTGTTGAATATCACTCAAAATTAAGATGTGTAAATTCGGACAAAGTTCAGGATGCATCAATGTCAATTAACCTATTATTAATTAAAAACAAAGCTACAGCATACACCTCCAGTGAAGGGTGATGTAGTGATTCATAACCAAAAAAATATGTATTCTAAATCAATACATTATATATATATATAATAAAGTTTGTGTAAACTTAATCCTAACCTCAACAAAATCATTGATGGTTTGACTAGGTATTACTAAATAATCTAACAAATAAAGTTTTGTTAGCTTCTGGAGATTTGTTGTGGCTGCATAATTTTTGTTACAATTTTTTTCTAGTTCTTGGTTCACATTTTGTGGTTCTTAATTACTCCAGGCTACTAAATCTCTTATACATGCAATTGGATAAATAAATTCCTTCAAATTAGATTTGATATAATTTGATTTACATGAGTGGAAATGGTGATGAATGACACTCTTTTGAGTTTGACTTTCAAGAGTATCACCACTTTAATAACTTAGGTTTTAAAAACGCCAAAGTAATTGAACTTCCAAAAGTGTAATTACTTTACATACATTATTTTATTTACTTTTCAGTTTTTCAATTTTTTTATTTTATTTTTTTATTTTTTTCATTGGCTTCTATTGGAGGCCAGACCTCCAATGGAGGTTGAACAGATCTCCATTGGAGGTCGATAAAGAATAAAGCCCAAAACTCATCTTTGTGGATAAATACTTAATCACAAATCATAATTTAAGTTAACTTTCCAAACTTCAATAAGTAATTCCTTTATGGCTCATTTGGTGTGCGAGATATGATATGATTATTTCATGGATTAGATTAAACTAAAATTAGTGTTGTGATATGTTTTGTTATGTATGAGATTGGATTTAAATAGTTCTATCTCGTGTTTGGTGTGGTATGTGATTGGATAAAAATATAATTTTATCATATATTTAATACAGTGGGAAACTGATTAATATAAAATAAATTAAATTATTTTTAAATTAATTAATTTTTTAATTTTTTAAAAATAAATAAAAATATTTAAAATTAATATCAAAGAAAATAACATTTTTTAATTAATAGTTAATATTTTAAAAATATTTTTAAATATTATAATAATATATATTGAATGAATATAAGATTTTATAATTAAATAGAAAAAAAATTCTTTTTAAAAAAAAATATTGGACTAAATAGACCTATCTCACTTGAATAAAATGATTCTATAGAATTGGACTGGTTAAAATAATTATTTAAATTAAAATTTGAAAAAATAATTAAAATATTTAAAACCAATTCTAAACAAAATAATATTTATTTTTATTTGTTAAATATTTTAAAAATGTTTAGAATAAAAATATTTATTAATCATTAAAATATATTTATATTTTAATCACATACAAAATAAAATAAATTGAAACGAGAAAATAAAAAATAAAAAATAAAAGTATAAAGAGGTAAGATTAGTCCAACTTTTGTGGTGGGACTAATTAGTCTTATATGGATAAGATAAGTTACTTGTATGAGATTAAATAATCACATCTCATGCAAACAACAAACATGGGAGATGAGACTAAAATTAGTCATATCTCTTCCCATCCAATTCCATTCACCAAACATGCTCGAGTAGTGAATTAGAGGCTTACAGCAATGACTTGATTGATTAAACACGTAAATAGAATGAAATTTCTTTTGAGAGACACAAGTAATACTATTGGTCATTGACGTAATTATGTAGTCAAAACATTCCTACCTAGAGACCTTATAAAACAAGATTCTAAATATGGAGTAGTATTCCATATCTTCATCAGTCAAGTAAACGCAAACTGTTATTAAGCAATTTTCGCAATCATAATTATTTCAATTTTGATCAACCGTTAATTAATTAGTTTGTTTTTCTTCCTTGGAAACTTCATCTTTAGAGAATCTCCAAGAATTTTTCTTATGCATTTCCAGGTCCTTCCTCATTTTTACTTTCCAACCAACTACTAACAGCAATAAATACAAGGGTAAATCGTATTTTAATCTCTGGAGTTTGTCTAATAACATCAGCATCTCCAAAAATCAAATTAAAAAACACCAACCTAACACAAACCAAACAATTTCAAGCCCCCTAAACACAAATCAAATTGATTTCAATAACCACAAACACAAACCGAGCCCCCAAACACCAAAATCTTCATCACTATCGTCACTCTTAACAAACCCAGTCCCAAACACATGCACAACCTCACACCTAGAAGATCACCACCAAAGCCGACGAAGAGGGAGAGTCAGAGAGAGAGAGAGAGAGTCAATCTCGCCAGCGGCCAAGAGACGGGAAGCACCACCATTCCGGCGGCGGCCACCTCCATCTCCAACACCATCAGCCGACAGCCCCCTTAATACCCCATACTAATCGTATCAAACCACCTACACCCACACCCTACACCCAAATCTAATCGAACCCATAAAACACCCACCCCAAACCCAATCGACAAAGAAGAAGAAGAAGAAGAAAAGAGAGAAAGACATCGGGTTAGGGTTTGATGATGAAGATGAAGAGATAAGGAGATGAGAGATAAGGAGATGAGAGATCGTGAGAGATGGGAGGATTTTATTTTTTTTTAAATTTTTTAATTTTTAATTTTTAATATTTAATATTTATTGATTTGTTTTTTATTTTTTATTTATATTTTTTATTTAATATATTATTAATTGTATATATCAAATTACCTTTATAGCCTTCAACCCTAATTACCCTTCCTGTCCCCACTGATGAATTTACCTATATACTCTCATTACTTAACAGAATTCAGTAAAACTCTAACGGAATAGGACGGTAGTAGGGCTACAATCCTTATTGTCAGAATAATGATGGACTAAAAATTACAATTTTAAAAAACCGTGGACTAAACGTAGATTAAAGTAAACTATCAGGACTAAAATACGATTTTTCCTAAATACAATGACAGCATAAATACAAACAGGCATTTTATTCTTAAAAAAAAAAAAGAACTTGTTTACATTTACTTTTTGAAAAGGATTAATATGAAATTATCATTCTCGGTCACCATTTAATGATTCTAGATCATGCTTTTATGCAAGTCTTGTGTTCTCATTTATTAAAGACTTGAAAAAAAAAATTATTAAATCTATGCTAGTTACACAAAACCAACAACTATGCGGTAGAAATTTTAAGAAGCCATATCACCAATGGTTTATTATATACTGACTGCCCCAACCCTTTATCAAACACTATTAGAAAAATAATGGTTCAAGGATATACTAATAATTTTATAATATATAATAAGTTTTAAAGTGCGCAGTCTTGCATGTAATTCTCGTTTAGGAGTTACAGATCATATACAGTTTTATAACACTGCAGACCAATTTCTTTGGATTTCACACCTGATATAATATATATATATATATATATATATATATATATATGTATCCAACACCGATCAGGTGCATATGGGAATCCCACATATTTTTTCATAAGCTATTTCAAATAGACACCGTAGGTATCTATTGGCATCCCGTCTGATAATATATATATATATATATATATAAAATTATATATAAGGTTGCCCTATAGTGCACCGGGTGCATGGTGTACTCATTATGATCATGACTTTCATTGATGTGATCACATCAATTTGTATATGATCACATATAACGACCCACATATATACGATCACATTAAAATTTAACGGTATTCTATTGTGCTCACATGTAATATATATACAATAACATTATATACATACGATCACATATAACTTATATATGATCACGAGTAAACAATATTCGGATGAACCATATACTGATACATTGGAGATTTCTATATTTATATATATATACATATATATATATATATATATATATAATCATACTATAGATAGATATGATGAAGTGGACACCATGTCATTACGCATTTTTGGGAGAGACCTTGTAAAACAAGGCTCTAAATAATGGAGAAAAAGTCCAAAATTTCCAAAGTGGTGCATAGCAGTGAAGACAACGCAAACTTGCTGATTAAGCCGGTTTCCTCACATCATCATAACTAGGCATTTCATCATCAACTACTAGTTTGGTCATAAATATCCATTCACTAGCTTTTGAAATATCTTCAAAGAATTTACTTATTCATTTCATGGTGCTTCATAGTTACTTAATTTATTGATCTTCAGTAAATTTGGAAATGAGAAAGTTCATTACAGAATCTGATTCTCATGCTTCGTATAGTCATGCATCAAAGTTGTTCTTGTTCCTATATATGCTATATGTACGATTTACCTTGGAAACTGCTGTTCTCTACTAAAACTATATACGACATTTTACTTCGTTTCTTCCTCATCTGGAAAGCATCATGCATCGTTCTCATTCAAAATACCAACCCTTTTCCACTCGCTTTTGTTGTACACACTGAATTTGAAAGTTCCTTGCAGCTGTATGCCAAGAAAAACCTATGCTGTTGATTCTCCAAACCTAAACCAACAAACCATGCATCAAAAGACTTACATGTTAGTATTTTACTCACAAGTGCGTGTTCAGTGTTCTATTAAAACCTGACAACATCATGTACTAAGAAGAAAACTCTCCTTGTATGTTTGTAAAATATATACGATAGAATTCGAACCCACATCACTAAACGAAGAGGGAGGTGTACACCAGCTAGCTAGAAGGGAATCTTTTGAAATGATTAATGAATTAAAGAATTAAATGTTTTTAGAATGATACTTTTTTAAATTTGGATTTTAAATTTGGATTCAAAATATCTGTACAAAAAATTGTATCTCAATTTGTGTTTAACCAATCAAATTGTATAATATATATATATATATATATAAAATAATTAAATATAAATGATTGTGTACATATTGTCTAATTTGGTTGGTTAAACATAAATTAAAAAACCATTTTTTGACAGACGATTTGTGTTTATTTTTAATTCAGTAGGATTTACTGTATATATGAGTCACATCCACGACCTATCGGCTTTGTCCACACATCAAACACAAGAACACGCTAGATACATGGAAATCACTTTACCCAAAAAATCACGGTAGCACCTTTTTTGGTGTTTTTGTTTTTGGTTTTTGGAAACAATTTTGAAAATGTATTTGTTAAATCGTTTTTTCATTTTATTTTAAAAAAACAAAAATAAAATGAAAAATAATATCAGTGTTAAAATTGAAAATTTTGAAAAACAATTTTGAGATGTTTTTCATGTTTTTGATTTTGTTTTTGATTATGTTTTTCTTCCCATATCGCCTCCTTCAGCACTCATTCTTCTTCTTTGCGAATCCACTTCTTTCCTAGATTTCTTCGTCTTCTCCATCTTCTGATCTGCTCCTTCTTCGCCGTCGATCTCTTCTCCGACTTCTCCGCCGATCTCTTCTTCTCCTTCTTCCGATCTGCTCCTTCTTCGTCGTTGATCTCTCCTCATTCTTCTTCTTAGCGGATCCACTTCTTTCCCAGATTTCTTCGTTTTCTCATTCTTCCGATCTGCTCCTTCTTCGCCGTTGATCTCTCTTCTCCGTCGTCGCCGCCGATCTCTTCTTCTCCTTCTTTCGATCTGCTTCTTCTTCGCCGTTGATCTCTTCTTCTTCTTCTAGATCGAAAATTTCCAGAAACAAAATTTCAAATCTGCTGAGAGGAAATTTCTTTTCGATCTGCTTCAGAGAGGAAATTTCCCGATTTATTCATTAATTTATTTTTTGATACTTTGTTGATAAAATGATGAATTATTAAAATTTTGTTGATAAAATGATAAAATGATTATAAAAAAATCTGGTATTTTGTTGGTATTTGGAAATTTCCAGATTTATTCAGAGTCCATAGCATTTTTAAGATTCTTTTCACCATTATAAAAATGGCTAACCTCCAAATCGTTACACACTAGTCCCCCCAGTTGCATCAATGCATATAACTGAAACAATACCCAATATGGCACATGCTGATCAATGAATCATAAATTGGCGAAGGATGAGGAAGAGAAGAATAGATGAGTAGTTGGTGATCAGGTACGGGGACAACAATCATGAGTCTTCAGATCAGACTCATTGATTTTAATTATTATTTTTTCTTGAGGTTTGAAGAAATTTGGCATTATGGAGTTTTGTATGTACAATTAGAATATTTCAAAGAACCGGAAATTAATGGATTGTGTAATGGAAAATTGTTTTAGTTAACTAATTGTAAAATTTTTCGATAATCTACCAAACACGTTTTTCTGTTTTCATTTTTAGAATATAGCGTTCAGTATATGCTACTAGTCGCGTTTTTAGAATTTGAAACTGAAACCAAAAACACTGTTTTCATTTTTAGTTTTGAAAAATTATAAATGAAAAACGCTTACAGAACGCGTCCTAATTAGAGATGCATATTTTCCCCCGGATCCCCAAATCCCCATATCCCCATCCCCAACCCTATTTGGGGAAATTTTTTTGGGGGAAAATAAGGAATGAGGTGGGGATGTGAATGATTTTCATCCCCAAATTGAAATGGGGATGGGGATGGGGGGAGGTCCCCCATCCCCATTTCCCCATTTCCCCCAAAACATATATAAATAAATATATATATTATGTAACACTTTATGATTTAATTTTGTATTTGTAATGCACACTTTATGATTTTATTATGTATTTGTAATGCACTAATGGATTTTAGTTTGTATTTGTAATAGAATATTTTTTTTAATTTTTAATTTTTAATCAAATGGAAGAATAGAAAAACAGGAAAATGGGAAAAAAAATGAAAAAACGGAAAAAAATGGAAGAAAACGGAAAAAACGAAGAACTAAAATTGGGGATGGATATAACTCCCCCAAAAATTTCTCATCCCCATTTTCCCCAAATAAGAAAATGGGAGAAAATGGGGAAAAAAATCTGAGAAATGGGGATGAAGATGGGGATACCTAATCCATCCTCATTCCCCAAACATGTATCTCTAGCCCTAATATATGGCCTTATCCAGATCCGAATTAATTCGACAGTCTCAACTTTTCCACGATATTTTACCACTTTGACTAAGACTCCTTTTTTAACGACCTTGTTGACTTGAGGAACAACGTAATTGCTTAGAAATATATTATACGTACCTGTGAATCTGTGATTAGGATTTAGGTGCTTTTTTTTGTTGCTTTTAACCATACATGCAAAGTTGCAACAAATGCACGAAACGAATTAAAATAAGCATCCTTCCAAGGTTGGTATGAGAGGAATTTGTATTAATGTTCCTTAAATCTCTTGCTCTATTAATTAATATATAATTACATAATTACTTTACTTGGTACGAAAATTTGAATTTTATTTATTTATTTAAAGTACTTGTTAATTTTTTTTTTTCAATATGCTTCTTAAAAAGAAAAGAAAATTGTCAAAAATTTTGATTACAAATTACAAGCGTTTTTCTTTTTAAAAAAAAAACTTAACTATTACGATTAGTTTGACTTTGGGGTTTGGAGGGACTGAGGGAGGACACAACACGAATCTATGTGGTGTAGATATAGATGCATAACATTGGAGCTTGTTTGGTTGAGTTTTTAAAAAACCTCTATTGGTAAAAGATCTACTTATAATAAATCTATCAGAAATAAAAAAATTAAAAAAAAATTATAGTTGTTTGGTTGGTAGATATTTAAAAAATATATATTTATTTTGAGAAGTACCTTCACATGAGTTTTTGCCTAGTAGAGTTTAAACCTCTATTAGTCTCTACTCAATTTAAAATAGACAATCTCAAAAGTCCAACCAAAGAACTCAAAAAAACTCAAATTGATGTTTGTAAACCTTTTGTGACAATAGAAAGCTCAACCAAACAAGCAGTTAGTCAACCTTAACTCCTCAAATTACAAACGAGTTTATTAATAGACACAATTTACAAAATTATTCCTAAGTAAAACTTTTCAAAATAAACATTATTCTTCAACCTCATAAATAAAAACCCTTAAGTTAATCGAAACAATAAAATTTGATAAGTCTAACTGCAAATGGTGGAGTGGAAATGATGGGAAATAGTACTCTTTTTATGTTGATTTTTGAGAGTATCACTATTTTAATAAGTTAAGTTTAAATGACATCAATGAACAAAAATACCCCAATCTCCTTCTTTTATTATGTTTATGTCATTTTTAGGTTTTTTTTTTTAAAAAAAAACCTCCATTTAGTCTTCCATCGATAGAGATGAAAGACCACTATTGGAGGTCTCAATGATGACCAAATGTTTTTTTTTAAATTTCATTTTTTTCCCCGTAAGTCTTATAAACTGTAAATATAGCTAATTAATTTTGAAAACTACCTAATTTTTTTTTAAATTCATTTTTTTCCGTAAGTCTCATAAATGGTAAATATATCTAATAAATTTCGAAAACTACCTAATTAGTCTCGACAACTACTTAAAAAGTCTTGAAAACAACAAAATAAGTCTCAAAAATTAGAAAATAAATATCAGAAATATAAAAATAAGTCTTGGAAAAAAAAAATCCGACTTATTTTTGTGGATGGGTTCTAAGGGTATTTTTATCAGATCTATTTTAAACATTATTAAAATTTAAGTTATTAAGTTGTTGATAGTCTTAAATTAAACTTACTCTTTAAAGTGTTCTATTAAATTTTCGGACTTAATGAGTGAATGCTCATATACAAACCCCTTACTGGTTACCACTAATATGAAAGGGAAGGTTCATTGATGGATAATGCCCAAGCTATTGCTTTGAATTTCCGGATACTTGATTTTCCAATGATAAAAGATTGTCACTTTATTCTTAAATCAGAAACTTCCTAACGGAATCTGATTCCAATGCTTTAATATATCTTTAATTACCAACATAGAGATTCTCATTCAATACTTCTTTGAAATAATCGGTAAAAACCCATGCGCTAACATATGCACGAGACCTTCTGATATATTTATTTATGCATCCAAGAGTTATCTTACATTTATAATAGAAATGCCATATATACAGGCAAACATAAGAAGGGGTTATAACACAATTTTCCATACATATTGTACTACCATTCTAGAAATGCCATTATATATAGGCAAACATAAGAAGGGTTATAACGCAATTTTCCATACATATTATGCCACCATCCAACACGCATGATGAATAGGTTTGCTACCTCACCTATATAGGCTGCCAGCATGCATCCAAATGTTGACACCTAACAAATGTTGACCAATCCATTCCTTACAACACGATGTACGTTAATAACACTCCAATTATATATTCACATTTCATTTTAATACTTTTCCTTGTTAGTGGTAATTTTATCTTTAATTTAAATTATTAAACAAGACGATAAGTACTAATTAAAGACTTGAAAACAGGGGGTTGTCATTCTGTCACCATTTTAATAACTTTAGTTTTAAAGACATTGAAGTAAGTGAACTTCTAAAAATACCCTTACTTTATATATATTTTTATTTACTTTTTAGTTTTTCAATTTTCCTTCTATTTTTTCATCTTCTTCATCGGCTTCCATTAGAGGTCTAAGATCTCCAATGGAGGTTGAACAGACTTCCAATAGACCTTCATTGGAGTTCGAAATCAACATTTAATGGAGGTTGAAATCAACTTGGAGGTCGATTAAGAAAAAGATAAAAAAAATTGAAATTTTTTTTAAGTAATTTCTAAGACTTTTCATGTATTTCTAAGACTTTTTCAGGTAATTTTTGAGACTTTTAATGCATTTTCGAGACTTTTTAAGTATTTTTAAGACTTTTCAGGTATTTTCGAGACTTTTCAAGTAGTTTCTGAGACTTTTGATAATTTTCGAGACTTTTTGGGTAAAAATGAAATTTTTCGAGACTTTTTAGTAGTTTCCGAGACTTTTTACAAATTCCCAGACTTTTTGCATAAAATTGAAAATTTTCAATTTTTTTTTTCATCTTCTTCCCTGAAGCCTCTATTGGAGGTAATTCGACCTCCATTGGAAGCCGAATTGACCTCCAATGGAAGTCTTTCACCTCCATTGATGGAGAATTTTAGAAAAAAAAAATAGTGAAGAAGGTTACTGTAGGGGGCATTTTTAAAAGGAACTCATTTTAGGTGTCATTTAAAATAGGGATATTATTATTTTTCACCCTCACTTATGAGGTATTAGACGTTTTGCTCCCTCTTGTTTTGGTATTATGTATTTTCCACCATACCGTTAGTTTTGAATGGAAAAGTGGTGTTTGACATTTGTAGATTGTGAAAATACATTCTTGCCCTTATAATCTTTTTTTAATGGGATAATTTTACCTTTCCAGTGTGACTGAAAAAAAATTAAAAATAAAAAACCAAAATACTGAAAAAGTAAAAAAAAATTTCCCAGGAAAATCATCATCCATCTCCACAAACCCAGAAAATCATCACCATCAAAACCCAGAAAAATCCAACCACACAGACATAACCTCCCAAACACTTCCACCATCCAAACACTTACAGAAATCGAAGATTAATAATATCCAAATTCCAAACACCATCACCAAGAAATAAAAAACAATTGAAGCACAAACTGAAATTGAAAAGAATATAACAAACACAAACCAAAATATGAATCTTCAAACCATTTAATGAAAACTTAAATTCATCTCTTCATCATCATCATACCAAACCAAAAGATTAAAGGGTATTTTAGAACTAATTAAAGCGTTTTTAGAAATTTTAAAATTTAAAATTTTTAAAAAGTAATGTATTTAAAAAGATTGGTGCTATTGGCACACCTCTTACTGATCTATTCATGCCCTCTTTTGTTAATTATATAATATTCTTTTTTTTCCTTTATCAAAATTACTTAAAAAGACATACAATTTAGGAAAGAAATCTTCTACAAAGTAAATCTATTAAAATCTCATATGCCTTTTCAAAAATGAAAAAACTCAGTAATCTGTTTCTTCAAAAAAAAAAATTAACTCTTAAACCCTAAAATATACTTTTTACATACATCTAAAATATTATGAAAGAGTTTGAGAACGATATCAAGAATATGGAAGAATTATCTAAGAACGATATCAAACATCTTGAAGAATTGTCTGAAAATGACATAAAGCAAGAATTGTCTGACAATAACAGTAAGCATTTGAAAACAATTCATTCTTTGGAGATAAGTTTGAAGTTTATTTTTTTTTCTTTAGAATGATATCAAGCTGTCGTTGTGTTGAAGTACCATATTATTTTTTATTTTTTCGTTTCCACCATGAAATAAGAAGAAAAAAAAAACAAAAAACAAAGAAATAAAAAGAAAAAAATTAAATCAATCAATGGAGGTGAGAGAGATGTATACAGATACATAGATAAGAGATAGAGAAATCATAAATGGTATGTATTAAGTTTGAAAAATAAGTAAAATAGGTAGTTTTGGAAATAAACCAAAAAATTTAATAAAAACATTTAATTTTATTTAATTAAATCAAAATTTAAAAAAGTGGGGTATGAATAGATCAGTAGGGGGTGTACCAATAGCACCACTCATTTAAAAAAGAAGTGTGAAAAGAGAAAAAAAAATTGCAGATAAAATATCCCGTAATAATTTGGATGACAAAGATCTCCCTCGTTATGCTTTGTAATTACAAGAAACTTTGAAAGGGAAGAAAAGAAACTATAAAGAAAAAGTTCAATTTCCACGATGAGACCTTGACAAGAAACTTTACAGAAGAAAAAAAAACCCCTTGTACAAAGAAAAGTTTGTTGTTTCAAAAAAAAAAAATTGGTATAAAGAAAAACTCAAAAAAGGTTCCATGTAAAGTGAAATATATCGAAAAGGATTTGATTTGACTACTTTATCTTTAATTGTATCGACTTTATTTGTTATTAGGGTAATAGAGTTTAACCAGGTTGAAGTTGAATGTTAATTTAATAGCTTGAAGGTTAATAGTTCATACCGTCATTTTATCCTTACTTTAACAAAATCAAAAATTTAAAATGAAAAAAAAATTGATTTCAATTGTCCACCTTTAAGATGGATGGTTGCTATCTAATTAAAAAATAAAAAATAAAAAATATTTAAAAAAAAAGATAGATGGATCTCCATCATCCATTTCAAAGATGAACGTCGAGATCAAATTACAAAAGGGAAAAAAAATACATGACTCGATCTCCACCGTCCATATTTGAAAGATTTAATTGTAACGTTTTTTTTTTAATATATAATTTCAACTCATGTATATATTTACAATGACAAACAATAAACATAGTTTGACAATTCAAATTAAATATAAATTTGAATGAGATTTTTTTTATATTGATTATAAGAAAAATGAAATATAATTATAAATTTTTTTTTTGAAATGTTACGGGGTTTGGAACTATTTTTTCTAAATTGTTTAAGCTTAAACATTTTAAAAATCGGGAAACATTGAAAAAATCAAGCAAAATAATGTTATTATCCGGAAAAAAAATTGACAAATTTTGTTCTTAAGATCTGAAGACATTCCAATCGGATTCGGATTTCAATTTATTGTTTTCCCAGGAATCGGGACCTTGTGGTTAAAAACCACACACTCTAACCACCTGAGCTACTCCAACTTATTGTTGGAGGTAAGTTGATTTAAATTTATATATATAGTTATATAATTTGTTTAAAATAATTTAAATCTGTTTGTATAATTTAAAATAAACTCATATATATAATTTAAAATAAACTTATATTTAATAATAATATACAAAAACAAATTTATGAAAAAAATAATAATAATAAGAAAACAAAAGGAAACCCAAAAAATCCAGAAAATCAAAGCTTGTATTTTTTTTAATTCCTTTTAAATATATGAGTTTATTTATAATTTAAAATAAACTCATATATTTAAAAGGAATTTTTTTTTCTTTTTTTTTTTTGAATTTTTTCCCTTTTCAATTTATGGGCTTTGATTTTCAAGTTTTTTTTTACCAAATTGAAATAATATATTTTTTGAAAAGGGAAAAAAATTCAAAGAAAAAGAAAGAAAAAAAATTAACGGGTTTTGATTTTCTGGATTTTTTGGGTTTCCTTTTGTTTTCTTATTATTATTATTATTTCATAAATCTATTTATATATTATTATTAAATATAAGTTTATTTTAAATTATATATATAATTTTATTTTAAGTTATAAACATATTTAAATTATTTTAAACAAATTATATAACTATATATACATTTAAATCAACTTACTTTAAACAATAAGTTGGAATAGCTCATGTGGTTAGAGTATATGGTTTTTATCTCTTATGAACTAGATTCTCAATTCAAACTCCTTCTCTTCTTCTGCGTTTCTTCTCAGACCCAGATTCTTTTCTGTTTCTTCTTCTTGACTAGAACGTTTTTTTTTTTTTTTTGAAAGACAATGACTAAAACTTATCCATACGTAATTGAAGGAATATCTAAATTCAATGAGAAAAGGTTTTGGATTGAAATATAAGGTGGGAAATTGCAACCCATTAAACTAACTACCCTCGCTTTGATCTGTAATTTTGATATTGATTTGCTTTGATTCTTAACTTGGAAATTAAGGTTAAAGCAATTATCACTTTGTCGGAAAAAACTACCCTCGCTTTCTTGTAGGTTACAATACCGAGTACGTAGTTGACGGTGCTCAAAACGCGCGAAAAATGTCTAAATACGTAAATAACCCATTCTTTAAGTAAAAATGTAAAATAGCTGTAGTACTCTGTTTCACTAGTTTGAAATAAGAAACTCTTCGGAAACTTTCTTTGTGTGCAAGACTTTATGTCTCTATAAGAATCCTAGGACGCTCGAAGTTATCACAAATCTCATACCATCAGCACTTGTTGTTCTTAACACAGCAGACATTGCCTTATTTTTTTCTTGTCGTTTAGCAGACCAACCCAGTTTCCCTTTTGTTTCAACTTTATTTTTCTTGTTTGGTTCCTTTGGAAACAATACAATGACTAATATTTTCCATGCAAACGTTTGCATTGAGTTTCTACTTGATGTTCCTGCCACCCTTAGCCAACCCAACAAAAAGTGGCACTCTGCTTTCTCTAAAATCTACTGTTCCAGAACTCTGCTTTCTCTAGCCAAAAACCCCTTAGCCACAAACAAGTATAAAAAGGTTTCACGCTCTACTTCTTATACTGTTGTCAATCTTGACCCTCTTGCAGAAAGTAAGTCATTCCAGATTGATCAGATAAGTCTTAATGAGATTCTCAAGGAGAAAAATCTAGACAAACTTCGACAGTTTGGTGGAACTCCTGGTGTGGTTTCTGCTCTTGAAACTGATATCAGTGGTGGAATAATTGGTAGTCAAGAAGATGTTGCCCGCAGACAACAGGCATTCGGTTCAAACACATATAAGAAACCGCCAACAAAGAGCTTCTTTCATTTTGTTGTCGAAGCTTTTAAAGATGTAACCATTTTGATTCTTTTAGGCTGTGCAGCACTCTCTCTTGGTTTTGGCATCAAAGAGCATGGCCTGAAAGATGGCTGGTACGACGGAGGAAGCATATTCGTTGCTGTCTTTCTGGTCATTGCTGTCTCCGCTGTAAGTAACTTCAGACAAAACAGACAGTTTGATAAATTATCAAAAGTCAGCAATAATATCCAAATTGAGGTCATCAGAAAAGGTTGGCGCCAACAAATTTCAATATTTGAAATTGTTGTCGGCGATGTTATATGCTTGAAAATTGGAGATCAAATTCCTGCCGATGGACTGTTTCTAGAAGGCCATTCGTTACAAGTGGATGAATCCAGCATGACGGGTGAGAGCGATCATGTGGAAGTAAACAGGAGCCGGAATCCATTCTTGTTCTCTGGTACCAAGGTGGTTGATGGCTATGCCTGTATGCTTGCCACATCAGTCGGTATGAACACAACATGGGGCCAAATGATGAGCCAAATCAGTCGTGACACCAGCGAAGAAACACCTTTACAAGCTCGGCTCAACAAGCTAACTTCATCAATAGGCAAGGTTGGTTTGGCAGTTGCTTTCTTAGTTCTTGTGGTCTTGTTGGTACGCTATTTCACAGGAAATACAACAGATGAGAATGGAAACCAGGAGTACAATGGAAGCAAGACAAAGTCCGACAATATAGTGAATGCTGTTGTGAGGATTGTGGCCGCTGCAGTTACTATTATTGTGGTTGCCATCCCTGAAGGTCTTCCATTAGCTGTTACACTTACTCTTGCCTATTCCATGAAGAGAATGATGGTTGATCACGCTATGGTGAGGAAGCTCTCAGCCTGTGAGACGATGGGGTCTGCAACAACTATTTGTACTGATAAAACGGGCACTCTCACTCTGAACCAGATGAAGGTGACCAAGTTTTGGCTAGGCAAAGAACCTGTTATAGAGGGTGCTGCCTCCTCAATTTCTCCATGGATTGTTGAATCGATCAAACAAGGAGTTTCTCTGAATACGTCTGGTAGTGTTTACAGAACAAGTTCCGGATCAGAGATTGAGTTCTCAGGCAGTCCCACAGAAAAAGCAATTCTTTCTTGGGCTGTCCAGGAACTGAACATGAATATGGAGGAATTGAAGCAGAGCTGTATCATTCTAAAAGTTGAAGCCTTCAATTCACAAAAGAAGCGGAGTGGGGTTTTGATGAGGAAGAATGCAGACAACACAATCCACGTGCACTGGAAAGGAGCGGCAGAGATGATTCTAGCAATGTGTTCCAGTTACTATGATGCCTCTGGAATGAAGAAACAGCTGGATGAATGTGAAAGGGAGAAATTTGAGCAAATTATTCAAGGTATGGCGGCTAGCAGCCTTCGATGCATTGCTTTTGCACATAAACAGATTTCTGAAGAAGAGAATGATGGTGCGGATGATCTGAAAAAGCTAGATGAAAAAAATTTGAGCCTATTAGGATTAGTTGGCATCAAGGATCCATGCCGTCCAGGGGCAAAGAAAGCAGTGGAAGATTGCCAACATGCTGGAGTCAACGTCAAGATGATAACTGGTGATAATGTTTTCACAGCAAGAGCCATAGCCACTGAATGTGGAATACTCAGGCTCAATCAGGACTTATCCGGTGGAGCAGTGGTAGAGGGAGAGCAATTCAGAAACTACACACATGAAGAGAGAATGGAGAAGGTTGACAAAATATGTGTGATGGCAAGATCCTCTCCTTTTGACAAACTGCTTATGGTACAGTGCTTGAAACTGAAAGGTCATGTGGTTGCAGTCACTGGGGATGGCACAAATGATGCACCGGCTTTGAAGGAGGCAGATATAGGACTGTCTATGGGAATTCAAGGCACTGAAGTGGCAAAGGAAAGCTCAGATATTGTCATCTTGGATGACAATTTTTCTTCAGTAGCCACAGTCCTCAGATGGGGAAGATGTGTATATACCAACATCCAGAAATTCATTCAGTTCCAGCTTACAGTAAATGTTGCTGCTCTTGTGATCAACTTTGTTGCCGCAGTTTCTGCAGGTGAAGTCCCTTTATCTGCAGTCCAGCTATTGTGGGTGAACCTTATCATGGACACATTAGGTGCTCTGGCTCTCGCTACAGAGCAGCCCACCAAGGAGCTCATGGACAAACCACCTGTGGGTCGTACTGCACCACTTATCACCAACATCATGTGGAGGAATCTTCTGGCTCAAGCTATGTATCAGATAGCTGTCCTCTTGACCTTACAATTCAGAGGTGAATCCATCTTTGGTGTCGATGAGAAGGTAAAGGACACCTTGATTTTCAACACATTTGTGCTTTGCCAAGTCTTCAATGAATTCAACGCAAGGAAGCTTGAAAAGAAAAATGTGTTTGAGGGAATCCATAAGAACAGGTTGTTTTTGGGAATTGTTGGGGTAACCATTGTTCTTCAAATAGTGATGGTGGAATTTCTGAAGAAGTTTGCAAATACAGAAAGGCTGAACTGGGGACAATGGGGTGTGTGCATCGGATTTGCAGCTGCTTCTTGGCCAATCGGTTGGGTCGTCAAGTGCATACCTGTTCCAGAGAAACTATTTTTCAGCTATCTCAAGTTGAAGAAGTAGGACCTCAGCACACAGACAATCAATTTATTCTTTACCAATTCTATGAGTTTCCAGTCACTCTGTAGTATTCTAATTTTGTGATTATATACTTTTATAGTATAATGTATTTACAGAATATTATCTGTTTCGTTTTATATTATAATTAAAAATAGAGACATTTAGCAGTATGCCAGTATTTCTTTTCTATTTTAATTGTCTGGGTGGTCTCATCTTGGTCTAGAGCTTGCAAAAATAGAACAAGTTTTATTTAGGATACAAATTAAACCAGCAAAAAGAAATGATAAACCAGTCAAATTTCAACTTGGTCATTATGCAGCATTGGCATACAAGTACATACAGTTAAGATGTTTGGCTTCTTCTTTGTATTTGCAACAATGCAAGTTACAATTAAGTTGCTATTTTGCAATGCACAACATCAAAAGTCATTCAATTTCTGAAATAAGTGAGCTAAAAAGATCAGAAATTTCTACCAGCAAGAGTAGTACCTGATCATCCTGCAGATCACTAACGTTTCCACCAGATTTCAGTGGAGATTTCTCCACCAAATACAAGCTCTTGCCGGCTTGGGCAAACCAACAAACAGCAACCAGGCAATATCAAGAAACATATATATAATAGTTGAAGCAATTTTGCTGTCTGCACTGAGCATAAAGAAGTGGATACACTGAATTTTTACATATATGTGAAAACAACAATTATAAGCTGCATAATTATATTGACTGTTATGATCAACATTGCCAAAGCAACTGGACTATACATACATAATCAACTCTCACAAGCATCACCATAAAATAAGGAACACCCATCATGCAGTGACAACATAAAAATTTTAGCATACACTTGGCGTGCAATTTTGAAACAATATTGATTCCAACTCCTAGCATGCAACTATAAGATATAAAAATTATCACTAATCACCAGGACGTAATTAGGATTAAGTCACAAAAAGCACCATAGGATTTTAAAAATTAAGCAACTCAATAAGTGTAATTTACACCACAAAGATCATATAAGACTACTAACCTAAGATCCATGCTCGATGATAAGATGGGGTTGGTCTAGTGGTTTGCTCCGCACACCTAAACCATAAGGTCGTGGATTCAAGTGTCTCCCTTCTCAGAAATATTTCAAAAAAGTAATAATAAGATCCATGCTCGATCAACATAATTACAGCCAAGAGCTCATTTTTAACTTTAAGCCAATTTGATAACCAAACATAAGTACAAATGTACAACCAAGAGCTCAATCTTAACTTTAAGCCAGTTTGATAACCATAGGAGAAAAGAAATATGTAAAATTAGACAAACTTCAATTTTTCAAATGTTCATATTTTACAATCACTCAAGAAATAAAAATTAAGTTAATAAAAATATATTTAATTCAGCAACATAACAGGAAAATAATATTGTGATCAAGACAAAGCAAAAGAATGGAAAAATTAAATAAAAGTTCACATTTGATTTATTAAATAGAGTTTTTGTTTACTATGCAATATTTTTTCAAAAATGTACAAATATCTAACCCCTATTAATTTTTGCTTACGTTTGCTTAAATACAAAGTTTTAATATACAAATTTTGTTTGGATTTAACAATTTTAATAATTAGAATTCAAACCAAATTAAAGATCAAACTTTAATAAGCAGAATAAGATAAAATTCAACCATGAGTAGTGACACTTTACCTAAATTTGGTGTCCAAATTTGTTGTGACAACACTATAATCCATTCATTTAAAACATGCAAATCTAATACAATATAAATGAATAGATTAGTGATGCAACATCATTAGGACACTAGATTTGGATACAAAATTTAGTCAAAGTAGCATTATTGTTCAACTAAATACCTTGGTACATGTTTAGACCAAACCAAAACAATATATACGTATGTACGCATGTATATAGCATCAAGGACGAATCTAGTATAGGACAAATTGGGGCTATTGCCCCTCTAAAGTTTTAAAATTTTACAAATTTACCTCTAATTCAATTTTGTAATATCCTTAATTTTCAATTTTTTCTGTTTTTACCACTATTACATTTTTTATTTTTCTACCTTTATAATAAACGAGACATTTAATATTTTCCCATTAAATCACATAAAAAACAATAATGTACGTTTATCCAAATTTGATGTCCAAATCTGATGCCAAAATGATATAGCAACACTACAATCTCTTCATTTAAATTTGTATGATTTAAATGAATGGGTTGTAGCGTTACCACCTCTTGGGCACTAGATTTGGGTACTAAATTTGAACAAAGTAGTATTACTCATATAAATATATATATATATATATATATATTTGATTTTATATATAGTATTTCTTTTTATGTATCTTAAATATAAATGAATATCGAATCATAACATATATGTTATATCTCAATTAATATTATTTTCTTATTCAAATAATTTTTCTCCCTCTTTCAATCTTATTTATCTCACCCTAATATCATATCATACTTTTGATATGTTATTTATTTTTAAATAATTAATATGTTAATTTATATTATTAAAACATGTCAACCAAACATAGACATATATTTATGTTTTACTATTAAGATATTTTATCAAAAAAAAGTTTTATAATTTTTAAAAGTTAAAAAGTTTTTGAATATTGGAAAAACATGAGTACAACATAAATTTTAATTTGTTTTCTAACTCTTAAACTATTAAACACTATTTTATTGAATCATGAATTAAGGGCCTTAAGGTTTTTCTATATTATTTTTAAAGTAATTTTAGATATTCCATCTCTATATATCAACTTGTATCCAACTACTAACGTGTTAGTTGATAAATAGATACACAGTAGTATTTTTTTTTATTAATTTTTCTTTAACATGCCCTCTAAAATACATGTTGATATAACCCATTATTTTATTACATTGCCACTGGAAATAGCTTTGTCCCTATACAACATTGATCAAGTGCGGAGATCTCGAACGTTTTTTGGTGAGCTATAGACACCGGTGTTAATATTATTCAATTAACACAGGTGTCTATTGGAATCCCACATAAAAAATATATTAGATTCCCATACATGATAAATTTTTGTTATATATATGGAGCGCGTTTACTAATCGAGAATGAGAAGAATTGGAAACAAGTTCCACTGGAAATGGAATGAAAGAACATCATAATTAAGTTACTAAATTTCATTATTGTATTTACTAACTTTCTTAGAATTAGAGATAGAATCAAATTTATACAAAATTGATTACAAAAATACCCTTGTGTATTATATATATATGAGATGTATGACTGTAGCTAATAAATAAATAAAAAGTTTATATTTAAAGAAAAAAAAATCCAAAGCAAATGCAATCGTGTCAATTCACAATAATTTCTTTTGCTGTAGTATAGTGTTTTGATTTTCATCAAACATTATTTTCTGTAATTAACAATTCACACACACACACACACACATATATATATATATATATATATATATAGTTATTTAAAAAATAAGTGGGGGTATTTTAGTAAAAAGATATGAATTCTCTTTTCAATTAGAAAATGAAACTTGATTCTTAGGGTAAGTGAGGGGAATCAAGTTCCCTTTTAAATAGGAACTTAATTTCAGATATGTGTGTAGGGTTCATGGAACTTAATTCCTTAAAAATTTAGTAAACACATGAATTCGAAAATAAAGAATTTAATTCTCTTTTCCAAGTATAGGATTCCTAATTAGTAAATACGCTATAATGTAATCATACCAGAAGAATGATGGTTGTACAATTGTTCTTTTCTATTCTTCAGCTTAGTGATGTCAGCCTATTACATCACAATAACCCTGGTTTAGATAGTAGTTGACACTTTATAGTTCGTTTGATACGCTGTATTGTATTAGATTGGATTATATTGTATTAGATTGAGTTGGATTGTACTGTATTATTTTTATATAATCCCGTATTTTGTAATATTTTGTATTAGGTAATATTATATTGTATTAATTAATACAACCTCTCTATTCTGTCTTAGCTAATATGACATCTTATACAGAGAAACAAGCAGATCCTACATGTTTTAAATCGAGAAAAAGATCATTTAAGATCATCGGTGTATAAATGTGTGTGCGCCATTGTAGTCTTAATTGTTGGTTATTATTAATAACATCATCTCATATAAATTTTTGGGTCGGCCGCTGTTGTAAAAGATGATGAAGTGTTCACCATATATGTCATCAAAGCATTCTTGGGAGAGACCTTGTAAAACAAGGTTCTAATCTAAATAATGGAGTCAAAGTCCAAAATTTCGAAAGTAATGCAGAGCAGTGAAGGCAACGCAAACTGCGTGCTGATCAAGCCATTTCAGCACAGCATCATAACTAGGCATTTCATCATCATCTGCTAGTTAATTATTCATTTACTTTAAAATCTTGAAAGAATTCACTGAATTTTGCTAATTCATTTCAGGCCAGGTGCTTCATAATTACTTTATTCTTCTAACTTTCTCTCACATAATTACCCATTAACAATAATGTTCATTCTTCTAACTTTCTCTCACATAATTACCCATTAACAATAATGTTCATGTATTGTAGCTAGCTAGCTAGCTAGGTGCATATCATTAATTTGTAAAGGGGTGGTTGCATAGTATGAATCAAACCCATCACCACTAACGTGGAAACGAGTGCACCCTAGCTAAAGTAAGAAAGGATAAATAATGCCCAAGATATTGCTTATGGATTTTCAGATGCTTTATTTTCCAACAATAAAGGATTGATCACTTTATTCTTATGTCAGAAATTTCCTTAGTGAATCTGATTCCAATGCTTTAATTATAAATAGACTTGAATCATCTCCTCACCTCACAACATATAAACATGGTAATGAATGAGTAGTTAAATTGTGATTACTTCACAGTTCATACTATTATTTTATCAACAATTAATCACATGTTTTAAAAATATAAAGAAAAAAAAGTGAGACGAGGTGAGTCGAGGATCTTTAATTCAAACTAATGGTGTAAAAGGCGGCCTGCCCGGCCCACATCAGCCCCGCCCTGCGGCCCGTTTTCCTAAATGGGGGCCCGGCACGGCCCTTCCGTGCCGTACCGGCACGTGGGCCAATTTGGCGGGCCAAATGGGCCGGCCCATATATATATATATTTTAATTTTTTTATCTATTATTATTTTAGTTTAATAAAAAAATGTTTATAATAAATTAATAATAGATTATAAATACATTTTTTATTTTATTTAATGAATTAATTCAAAAAATAAATAAAGATAAAACATGAAAGAAAAAAAAAGTAGATAAAAATATGAAATGAAGAATTCTTTATTTATTTTGGACTTTCAGTATTACATATTTACATGATTGCCTCATTAAAAACCTTACCAAGAAAACCCAGTGGGATAAAAACTTGGTAAGGGAAAAAGAATGCAATCGTATTACAAGTAAATGTACATGTACAACCTAGTTCTGGACCTGGTTACTGCCGGAACCCTCATCGACATATAAATTGGAGAAATTTTGAGTAAACTGTTCGTCTACCGTTTCATTTTGCATCCTCTTTCGAGCATGCTCCCAATCCCGAATACATATTAATACCTCCACCATCTCTGGAGTCAAACAATTTCTTCTTGGTTCAATAATTCGTCCACTCGTGCTGAATGCCTGTTCTGAAGACACAGTGGACACGGGGATAACCAGTATGTCACGTGCTAAGTGTGACAAGACCGGATACCTGTAGCTATAGGTCTTCCACCATAACAACAGATCAAAATTCTTCGTGTTTTCGTCGGCATCAAACTGTACTTCAAGGAACCTATTCAGTTCGGCACCAGAAGATGCAGCAGATCGTGTAGTTGAAGAAGAAGAACTTGCTGATTTGTCTTTTTTCCGGCGTTTGAGAATGCTCCAACTTGTCGGCAACGGTTGTGTGTCCGGTTCTGGTGATGGTTCTGTGTGAATGCCGCCAAACCTGCGCTCATAAATACTAAAAACTTCGAACAACTTGTTTCGAATGTCAGTAATCTGTTCGGAATAATCTATTGACAATTTATTACCAGTAAACTCAAGCAAATATTCTAAACCAGCTAATTTAATTCTAGGATCTACTATAACACCTAAGGCATAAAGGAAAGGCATTTCAGACCAGTATTTTTTAAACTTGGTCTCCATGGCAACAACTGCATCGCCAAGCAAGTCATCTTCCCTATAAGTGTTTAACATGTCAGACATTTCCACAATCTGATGGATTGCCTGGGAAGATGTGGGGTAGTAGACCCCAGAAAGAGTTACAGTGGCATTGTAAAAAACCTGTAAAAATTCAACAAAAATCTTTGCCACATACCAATCGTCTGGTGTCAGTGATTGAGCAGGTGGACAGCCACTTTCGGCCAATTTCATGTTATAAAAACCTGAAATAGTTGTATCATATTCCAAACAATTTTTCAGCATTAAGTAAGTAGAGTTCCACCTTACCGGCATATCAGTTTGGAATCGTCGGGGTCGTAGACCGTTTAATGTACAATGTCTGCCAAATTCTTGAAATCTTGGATTAGAGCTACCGATCCAAGAAATGGCATCTCTGATGCGTTCTATACGATTGCTTACTTCCTTCAAACCAGACTGTACAACTAAATTTATGATATGACATGCACAACGCTGGTGGAAGAAATAACCCCCAGCTTGCGGGATGTTTCTTTCAGTAAACAATGCAATAGATTTAGTATTTGCCGATGCATTATCTAATGTGACAGAGAGGATGCGATGAGTTATGTTATAAGTTTCTAAAACAGAAAGAATGACAGCAAAAATATTTACTGCGGTATGTGCAAAATCCATAGGACGAAAACCAAGAATTTTTTTTTGTATCCTACATTCAGAGTCTAAATAGTGTCTTGTGACACATAAATAGTCCTGTTTGGAACATACGTTCCAAATATGGGAAGTTAATGCAATTAAAACAGTTAGATGCTGTAATTCAGCCGTCAAGTCATCTCGTTGGGTTTTAAACATTTTTATCAAATCGTTCCTAGTGGTGGTTCTAGAAACAATTTGCATTTGGGGGCAAAATGCAGATGTGATAAATTCTTGAAAAAAAACACAGTCACCGAAATTAATAGGTTGATCAGTTTGTGCAATGTACCATGCCAAACATTCTCTAGCATGCGCGGCGTCGTAATGCCACGTCGTAACCGACCCGTCAGGGTGCCGTTGCAGTTGTGTATGGGTTGTATTGGGTACATGTACGTGTTTGGGCATGCATTTTAGCATATGTCTTCTCAAATGACCGGTTCCACCCCTAATAGTGGTATAGTTCTTAGGACAAAACTTACATTTGGCTCTGGGGCCGACCGTACCGTCAGGAAATGTCATTTCTACTACGTCAAAACACTGTCATACGTCTGATGTTAACCTCTTAGATTTGGTACGTGATGTCGGTGTGGCGCCGGAACCAGAAGGTCCCGCTACGGTTTCTGCCAGTCCGGAGAGATCAAAATCATCGTTCAGCATGTTTAGACCGTCTGGAAAATAAGGATGGGTAGGATCCATTTCCTAGAAAAAAAAAGTTCAGGTCATTAAAATTAACTCATACACATACAATGATTATTTTACTAAAAAAATATATTAAAATTAACTCCTACACATAAAAATGATTTTTTTTACTAAAACAATATATTAAAATTAACTCCTACACATAAAATGATTATTTTACTAACAAAATATATTAAAATTAACTACTAAAAATAAAATGATTATTTTACTAACAAAATATATTAAAATTAACCCCTACACATAAAAATGATTTCTTTGTACTAAACCAATATATTAAAATTAACTCCTACACATAAAATGATTATTTTACTAACAAAATATATTAAAATTAACTACTAAAAATAAAATGATTATTTTACTAACAAAATATATTAAAATTAACTACTAAAAATAAAATGATTTTTTTACTAAAAATATATATTAAAATTAACCCCTACACATAAAAATGATTTTTTTTACTAAAACAATATATTAAAATTAACTCCTACACATAAAATGATTATTTTACTAACAAAATATATTAAAATTAACTACTAAAAATAAAATGATTATTTTACTAAAAAATATATTAAAATTAACCCCTACACATAAAAATGATTTCTTTTTACTAAACCAATATATTAAAATTAACTCCTACACATAAAATGATTATTTTACTAACAAAATATATTAAAATTAACTATTAAAAATAAAATGATTACTTTACTAACAAAATATATTAAAATTAACTACTAAAAATAAAATGATTTTTTTACTAAAAAAATATTTTAAAATTAACCCCTACACATAAAAATGATTTCTTTTTACGAAACCAATATATTAAAATTAACTGTTACACATAAAATGATTATTTTGCTAACAAAATATATTAAAATTAACTACTAAAAATAAAATGATTATTTTACTAAAAAAATATTTTAAAATTAACCCCTACACATAAAAATGATTTCTTTTTACTAAACCAATATATTAAAATTAACTCCTACACATAAAATGATTATTTTACTAACAAAATATATTAAAATTAACTACTAAAAATAAAATGATTATTTTACTAACAAAATATATTAAAATTAACTACTAAAAATAAAATGATTTTTTTACTAAAACAATATTTTAAAATTAACCCCTACACATAAAAATGATTTCTTTTTAATAAACCAATATATTAAAATTAACTCCTACACATAAAATGATTATTTTACTAACAAAATATATTAAAATTAACTACTAAAAATAAACTTACTATTTTACTAAAAAAATATTTTAAAATTAACCCCTACACATAAAAATGATTTCTTTTTACTAAACTAATATATTAAAATTAACTCCTACACCTAAAATGATTATTTTACAAACAAAATATATTAAAATTAACTACTAAAAATAAAATGATTTTTTACTAAAAATTTATATTAAAATTAACCCCTACACATAAAAATGATTTTTTTTTTACTAAAACAATATATTAAAATTAACTCCTACACATAAAATGATTATTTTACTAAAACAATATATTAAAGTTAACTCCTACACATAAAATGATTAATTTACTAAAAATAAAATTAAAATTAACCCCTACACATAAAAATGATAAATTTACTAAATAAATAAAATTAATAACTGATATAAACATAAAATGATAAATTTACTAACTAAACAAACATATTAAATTTAAAATATAACACTTAAATAAAAATGTACCTTTGAAGTTTGAACTTTGATGTCTTGGTGGAGAGATTAGAGAATAATAGTAAATTACTAATAAAATATTATAATAGTATATTAGTAGTGTAGAATAGTAGAGAGAGAGTTAGTATATTAGTAGTGTAGAATAGTAGAGAGAGAGTAAGAATGAAATTAAGAATAATTGAAATTGTATAGAGAGTTTGAGAATGGAGAGATTGAGAGAATTAGAGAAAGTGAATGAAAAGTGGAATGTGTGGGAGTATTTATAGAAAAATTAGAAAAGTGGGTAAAAATATAAAAGACAAGAGTTGAGGAGGCAAATTGTAATTTTTATATATTTTTTAAAAAAAATACCGTTACATACATAAATTTTTTAAAAATAAAAATAAAAAATTCCGCGGGCCCAACGGTCGGCACGCCGTGCCGGCACGTGTGCCGACCGTTGGGCCTGGCACGCCGTGCCTGGAACCCTAACCCGGCACGTGCCAAGAATGGGGGTCGTGCCTGGCACGGCCCGCTACAGTTGCGGGCCGTGCCAGGCACGGCCAGCCATCCTTGGCAGGCCGGCCGGACCGGGCCCTCCAGGCCCGACCCATATTTACACCACTAATTCAAACACAGCTGATGTTGTACCAATCTTAGATAAATATTATATAAAAAAAAATATAACTAATTGAATACACTTTAATAGCCTGATATGTTGAATTACCATTCAAATGCAAACATAATATTTCACTATCATGTTGTCAAACTTAGGGGGGGTGTATTCAATTAAGTTTCCTTAGTGAATCTGATTCCAATGCTTTAATTATAAATAGACTTGGATCATCTCCTCACCTCACAACATATAAACATGGTAATGAATGAGTAGTTAAATTATGATTACTTCACAGTTCACACTATTATTTTATCAACAATTAATCACATGTTTAAAAATATAAAGAAAAAAAAGTGAGACAAGGTGAGTCGAGGATCTTTAATTCAAACATAGAGTGATAGAGGTTGTCATTCAATTGTTCTTTGAAATAATCGGTAATAACTAATAATCCATGACCATGCGCAAGCAGATGCACGTTATTTTCCAAGTATCTGCAAATAACACTTTAGATGAACAAAGCTCTGTCTTCTTGGGTATTGAATTCGTTTTCTTTTTCTTTTTACGACGATAACCCTACAAGAAACTTTGAAGGGGAAGAAAAGAAACTACAAAGAAAAAGTTCACTTTCCACGGTAAGACCTTTACAAGAAGCTTAAAAAGAACCTTTGTATAAAGAAGCTTTCTACAAAGAAAAAATTAAGTTTATATAAAGAAACAAACTTTGTAAAGTAAAAAGTTCCCTGGAAAGTGAAATATATTGAAACCATTGAGGCCATTGGTGATTAATTTGTCATAATCGAAGTCAACTTAATTAAATTTAGAGGGGTCTGAGGTTCAAGGCAAAAAACATCGGTTGGTATAAAAATTAAATAAAATTGAACTATTATTTTTAAGAGAGCAATTAACATCATACGTCAATGAGGTTTGTCTTTTTATACGTGAAAACACATTTGTCTTTAACTACAGTACTACACCGATGACCGACCTTATCTGCTTTTAAAGTTTGACCATGGTTGAATATTAACTTTAACCCTTTAAAAGTTGATATCGACATTTTAAATTTAATTTAATAAAATCATACATTTAACAAGATGGATCTCAATCATCCATAACTGATATGGACATTTGATATCAAATTGTGTAGTTAATTGTTGATAATTTTGGAGCCTTTTAAGTATATATCCAATGCATTCAATATCTTGTTGATTCTTATTCAACCACAACCAAATACCTTTTCTTTTCTTAAAAAATGACTTCAATTTAAAGATTGTTGGATGCAATTCATAGACAATTCCTTGCTTTCAAAAAATAAATAGTTCAAAAATTACTTCCAAAATCTGTTTTACTAAAATGTATTTGAAAGATAGAATCTTAGGATTAATTTAAGAATAAATGAGTGGAAATAGCATTTTTTTTTCTTTAACATTAAGGTTGCTTTTGATTTTGATTTTTTATTATGAAGACTGAACAGAAATTGAAAAACATGTTTTTTTTTTTCACTGAAAACCGAATATAAGTGATAAGTTGTTTATTTTTTTGAATTACAAATATCTTAAAATAAACACCGACAACTAAAAAAGTAATTCAATAATATAATAATAAATTTATAAAAAAATTGTTATATAAAATATAACATTTATGGTGTATTTGGTGCGCAGGATTGGATAGGTTAAGATTGGACTATTTTTGTGGGATTGGATTGGATTTGAATAGATTTGACTAAATTAGTACTAAGACATGTTTGGTGTAGCACGTATTGGATTAAAATAATGTTGTCTCTTATTTGTTGTAACATGTGATTGGATAAAGAATAATTGAAAATAATTGTTTTTTTTGTTAGAGGTAAGTATAAAATTATATTAAATAAATAAAATCATTTTAATAAATTCAAAGAAAATAAAAATAAAACTATTTGAAATTAAATTTGGTTAAAAATTATTAAATTATTATTTTGAATAAAATAATTTATTTTAAAAAATAAATAAAATTTAAAAAATAAATAAAATTAATTTGAAATAAAATAACATTTAAGTTTTAATTTTAAAATATTAAAAAAATATTATAATAAAATAACATATATTAAATTAATTTTTAAATCAGATTAAATAAATTTAATATTTTAAATATAAATAATATTTTTTTTTAAAAAGAACAAAAGACTGGGACAAAAATAGTCCCAACCAAAAACAGTGAAAAAATAAAATAAAATAAATAAAATAAAATAAAAAATAAAGAAGAGCTTTAAAAAAAGTGATAATGTAAAAGGTTAAAAGGTTAAAAGGTTGGGTGACTTGGGTCCCAACCAAAAAAAAGAAAAAAAAAAAATAGTGGTACTATAATAGTCCAAACGTCCGTGGTGGAACTAAATAATCCCATCACAACAAGACAACACATGGCCCTACCATGAGGAGAGAACTGTACATAGTCCAATTTTGTCAAATGTTACGTAACAAACATAGCCTTAGAGTAAAAAACAAATTAAACAAATTAACTGAAGTATACTTTAAGAAATAAAAATAGATTGGAGTCGGTCACTGATAATTTATAGAATATTTATACTATGTATATGTAGAATAATAATATAATAATAAATTTATAATGAAATCTATAATTCTATCGATTTTATTTTTTAAAAGTAGCTGTTCAAGTTTTTTAAATAGTTAAAAGAAAAAATATATTAATATGGTTTAGGGGTGAGAGAAGAGAAAATTGGTAATAAATAAGATTTATAAGGATAAATTTAGAAGTAATTCAATTGATATTTATTTCAGTTATTTTTCATTAAGTTAAAAATGAAAAAATATCACTTTTTTATAAAAAAAGGTTTTAGGAGCTCATTTAGTTGTTTTATAACTTAAAGAATCAAACGAAACAACTTAATGATACACAAGACTTAAGTTAAGAGCATCTCCAATGTAAGCGTGGCTTGTGAAAAAAAGAGATGTCACGTAGGATAAATAGACATTCTGTAAATAATTGTGTCTCCAATACAACCGTGCATATCCAACCTCAAGCTGACGTGGCAAAAAAAATAGACATTGTCAACATGACCGTCCACTTTCAGACGGCTTGTTGCACAGCCCTTCTTTTTAGATTGACTTAGCAAACATTTAAAATTGAAATTAATTTTTCATCTATTTTTGGTAAGGAAATAAAATTGGATACGTCATTAAAACAAAATGTGTTTTAAACGGAAGCATTGGAGACCAAATTTTAAGTTGATTATCTATCAAGTCTATATTTATGCCACATAGGAAGTAAGTCTCTTGACATTGTTGGTATGTCAACAATTATTCATATGCAAGCCATTTTTGTATTGGAGATACTCTAAGGATTCAAATCACTTGTCAAAAAATGATGTTCATGTATAACCAATCAAATTTAAACATGTGTCTACATTTATGGAAGAAATTAAAAAAAGAAATAATTAAATATAGATATATATCTCAATTTGATTGGTTAAATATAAATTAAGACATCAATTTTAGAGGACTGATTTGAGTACTTAAGTTAATAACGTAAGTAAAATGGTTTTTTTTCTTCTTTTTTTCTTTTTCATACTTTCTCTCACACTTTCTGAGAAAACTTTTTTTTTTCATGTATGAGTTCTCACTGAGTCACTCCGCTCCACTCAATGCGCTTTAGATTTACTTTTTCAACTTTTTTATTTATTTTATCTTTGTTGTTTATTTTTCTCCTCTCACAGAAAGAAAAAAAATTCAAAGCAAACATTAAAGAAAGAATTTGTAAGTGGTTGGTTTTGGGTTTAGGGGTTGAGAAATCCCTAATCTGAGTTTTTGTTATTGTCTTTGTGGTTTGAAATTAATAAAAGTTTGGTTACCATTAATTGGAAAAAAAAAACCCAAGAATTAATAGAAAAAAAAAAGCTTTGTTCTTTATTTTGTGTTTATGATTTTTTTTTTTTTTTTTGGAAAAACTGGTTGAAACATGTAAATGATTTTATAGAAGAAAACTTAGAAGAGGAAACAAAACAAAATAACATAAATCTGGAAAAATTTCCAAAAACTAAGTCATGCATCAAGACTTATTTCCTTTAATCAAGATTTATTTCCTGAAACTTATTTCATGTTTGTAAGTAAAAAAATATAAAAAATAAAAAATTACACGAATTGAGACTCGTAACAAGTTCAATTCTAAGACTTACTACAATTTCTTTTTCACCAATACTAAATAACCCAAAAATTTAGTTTAAACTTCAATTTAAATGATGTGGAAGCAGTTTTTTCATTAACCATATCATCTCATGTTGTGTGTGGTGATGATAACTCATTTGTCACATGATTTGAGTTAAAATTTGGATTAATTAGTTAGGTTGCATAGTAGTACTCTTTATTTATTTTTTCTTTCAAACATGAAATAAGTCTCGACTAAAAGAAAAAGTTTAAAAAAAAAAGCATGTTTCAAACTGCTACAGGAATTGCTGGCATGGCAATACCCAATGCAACAAAAGATCTCTTCATATTTTATAGAGTTCTTTTGAGATAGTTTTTACTTTTGACTTTTAACGGTAGAAGAAAACAAGTAAAAGTCTGAGCTTTAAGGTTACCGTTTGGATGATATATTTCAGTAGAGCTTTTATATCCATAAGAGCTTTTGGAAGTGTTTGATTGAAACATTTTAGAGTGGTGCTATTGGCACATCCCTACCGATCTATTCATGTCCCACCTTTTTTAAATTTTGATTTAATTAAATAAAATTAAATGTTTTTAATAAATTTTTTGGTTTATTTCCAAAACTACCTATTTTACTTATTTTTCAAACTTAATACATACCATATATAATCTTTCTATCTCTAATCTCTGTATCTGTATACATCTCTTTCACCTCTATTGATTGATTTTTTTTCTTCCTTTTTTTTTAGTTTTTTTTCTCTTATTTCATGATAGAAAATAAAAAATAAAAAATATCGGGGTACTTCAACACAACTATAACTTGATATCATTCTAAAGAAAAAATAAACTTCAAACTTATTTTCAGATAATGAATTGTTTTCTAATGCTTACTATCATTGTCAGACAATTCTTGTTTTATGTCATTCTCAGACAATTATTCAAGATGTTTGATATCGTTCTTAGACAATTCTTCTATATTCTTGATATTATTCTCAAATTATATCATAATATTTTATACGTATGTAAGAAACATATTTTAGGGTTTAAAAGTTAATTTTTTTTTGAAGAAACATATTACTGGGTTCTTTTTTTTTGAAAAGAAATGTGAGATTTTTATAAATTTACTTTGTAAAAGATTTCTTTCCTAAATTGTATATCTCTTTAAGTAATTTTGATAAAGGAAAAAAAAGAATATTATATAATTAAAAAAGTGGGGCATAAATAGATCCGTAGGGGATGTGCCAATAGCATCACTCAACATTTTAATCTCTCTACTAACCATGCTATACCATTTATACCCTTCCAATTTTTATGTTTGGTTAAAACATTTTATAATATTTTTCTTTCCAACAATTTTTTTTTTGAAAAACAATAATAATTTATTTGAACTTTAATTGGAGTAATATATATTTTAAAAAAATAGTTCATATGGGATAATATATATATATATATATATATAAAATTAGAAATTTAAAGAAAAAATAAAAACAACAAACAAAACTGAAAAAAAAAATTAAGATAAATCTCACCAAAAAAATTAAGATTCAACAAAATTAATTAATAAAAAAAATGAAAAAAATACACCTGTACACCACCAAAATAAAAAATCACTACCCATATCATCGGGTTCATCAAAATACAGAGGGTGAAGTAGACATGACGTCAGTTCGGTTTGAACCGGCGAACCGAACCAGAACAGTCTGAAAAAAATCGGAACCGGACCAGAACCGGTACCGGACGGTTCCAGTTCCGGTTCTAAATTTTCAGGAACCACCCGGTTCGAACCGGACTGAAACAGGTGGTTCCAGTTCCGGTTCCGATTCGAACCGACAGTTCCAACATATATATAAATATATAAATATATAAATATATAAATATATAAATATATATATATATTTTTAAACCCATTATCCTACCCATTTACCCAATACCCACTACCCTACCCACTACCCTACCCACCTGGCCACCTACCCACCAGTTCACCACATCACCACTACCCACGCCCACGTTCTTCCTCTCCTCTCTTTCTTTTTTTTTTTCTCACTTTCTCTCTCTCTCTCACTCTCTCTTTCTCTCTTTCCTTCTTCTACTTCACGACGCCGAAGACTCTCTTCGCCATCGCCGGTACGCCGATCCCTTCATTCCGTCGCCGATCTCCTCTTCATTCCCATCTCTTCTTTCTTTGTCTCTCTCTCTTCGATCTCCTCCCTTTGATGGATTTTGGGTTTGTGTATGTTTGAGTTACTGGTTTGATTGAATGTGTTTAAGGCTTTGAGCTGATGAAAGTGATTAAGGAATAAGGATTGAGAATTTTTAGGCTAGGGTTATATATAAAAAAAAAGGGGTTCCGAAAGAACCGGAACCGATGTCATATCCAAGGTGAAGCCAGGATGTTGGTTTGGGGCGCAAGGAAAATATATGAAAATATTTTTTATTTTTATATATAAAGAATAATATTTTCGTTTTGTTGTCACTTTCATAGAAAAGTCTCCTGGAGTGGCCATTTAAAGTTTTAATTAGTCTTCAAGTACTTTTCAACAATTTCACTTTCGTCTTCATTTATCCTTGTCAATGGAATCTTAGAAGCTAAGGTAAGGTATGAATGTATGATTTTATTTTCACGGCGACCGACTAAGATACAGAACCGGCGTTCTTACTATAATCTTCGGTTCAACGGACTACTGAAATGCTGACACTTACATGAATATGGCCTTCTTCGTCTAATTAACTTCCGTTGTTCTTCTCAAACCAGAGATCCTGTTCCAAAAAGATATTTCTTCTCTTTCAAGATTCCATCATAAAAATGGCTTTATCTTTAACAAAAGCCATAGAAAATGTGAGACTGTGAGAGGATATATAGTGAAGGAATGCAAATTTTTTGGAGGGGTGAGATCAGGTGACTTTCTTATTTGAGCTATTTCTATGTTTTTTTTAATGAATACACATGTCAACATTTAAATGGAACAAACAATGTCACTGAAGAACCTGGCCCCACCCTCGGTCGTTTGATTAGATAGGTGGCAAAACCAAATAAATGATTTTAAATCTGAAACTTAGGTCCCAAGAAATTAGGTAGTTAAAAGTTAGCTTTGAAATTCTCTTTGCTTACATCCGACAAAAAAGGGAAACTCACCAGCGACTTCCCAGTGCCGGTGAAATCTTATAAAAACTAAGGCTGTATGAAATCTCTTTGTAACCGCCTTGCATGAAATCTTATAAAACTAAGGCAGACAGAATATCTCCAACATCTCAACTCAGTAGACATTACCTGTATAACAATCCTAGGAAGCCCCAACTTCTCACAAATCTCATCCCAACTCCATTTCTTCTTTTCTCTTAGTCTTTTTTCAATCCATGCAAACCCGAAGCTAACACACATCTCAATCCAGCAGATTTTTTTTAAATTCTGCATACTAGGTACATATTGTCAATTTCTCACTAGAAAATCCTAATTTACCTTTGTTTTTCGTGTTGGTTCTTTGGAAACACTAGTATGGCTACTATTTTCCATGCAAAAGTTTGCATTGAGTTTCTACTTGATGTTCCCGCCACCCTTAGCAAACCCAGTAAAAAATGGCACTCTGCTTTTACAAAAATCTACTGTTTCAGAACTCTGCTTTCTCTAGCCAAAGCAGCCACAAACAAGTATAATAAGGTTTCACGCTCTCCTTCTTATACTGTTGTCAATCTTAAACCTCCTGTAGAAAATAAATCATTCAAGATTGATCAGACAAGTCTTAATGAGATTCTCAAGCAGAAAAATCTAGACCATCTCCGAAAATTTGGTGGGACACCTGGCGTGGTTTCTGCTCTTGAAACTGATATCAATGGTGGAATAATTGGTAATCAAGAAGATGTTGCCCACAGACAAGAGTCATTCGGTTCAAACACATATAAGAAACCGCCAACAAAGAGCATCTTTCACTTTGTTGTGGAGGCTTTTAAAGATCTAACCATTTTGATTCTTTTAGGTTGTGCAGCACTCTCTCTTGGTTTTGGCATCAAAGAGCATGGCCTGAAAGATGGCTGGTATGAGGGAGGAAGCATATTCGTTGCTGTCTTTCTGGTCATTGCTGTTTCAGCTGTAAGCAATTTCAGACAAAACAGACAGTTTGATAAATTATCAAAAGTCAGTAATAATATCCAAATTGAGGTCATCAGAGAAGGCCGGCGCCAACAAATTTCAATATTTGAAATTGTTGTTGGCGATGTTATATGCTTGAAAATTGGAGATCAAATTCCTGCCGATGGATTGTTCCTAGAAGGGCATTCATTACAAGTAGACGAATCCAGCATGACAGGTGAGAGTGATCATGTGGAAGTAAACAGGAGCCAGAATCCATTCTTGTTCTCTGGTACCAAGGTAGTAGATGGCTATGCTAGCATGCTTGCCACATCTGTAGGCATGAACACAACATGGGGCCAAATGATGAGCCAAATCAGTCGTGACACCAACGAAGAAACACCTTTACAAGCACGGCTCAACAAGCTAACTTCATCAATAGGCAAGGTTGGTTTGGCAGTTGCTTTCTTAGTTCTTGTAGTCCTGTTGGTTCGCTATTTCACAGGGAATACAACAGATGAGAATGGAAATCAGGAATTTAATGGAAGCAAGACAAAGACCGACAATATAGTGAATGCTGTTGTGCGGATTGTGGCTGCTGCAGTAACTATTATTGTGGTCGCCATACCAGAAGGTCTTCCATTAGCTGTTACGCTTACTCTTGCCTATTCCATGAAGAGAATGATGGGTGATCACGCTATGGTGAGGAAGCTCTCAGCCTGTGAGACAATGGGGTCTGCAACAACTATTTGTACCGATAAAACAGGCACTCTCACTCTGAACCAAATGAAGGTGACCAAGTTTTGGTTAGGCAAGGAACCTTTTATAGAGGGTGCTGCTTCTTCAATTTCTCCATGGATTGTTGAATTGATCCAACAAGGAGTTTCTCTGAATACCACTGGTAGTGTCTACAAGACAAGTTCAGGATCAGAATATGAGTTCTCAGGCAGTCCCACCGAAAAGGCTATTCTGTCTTGGGCTGTGCAGGAACTGAACATGGATATGGAGGAATTGAAGCAGAGCTATATCATTCTCAAAGTTGAAGCCTTCAATTCTCAAAAGAAAAGAAGTGGGGTTTTGATGAGGAAGAATGCAGACAACACAATCCACTTGCACTGGAAAGGAGCAGCAGAGATGATTCTAGCAATGTGTTCCAGTTACTATGATGCTTCTGGAATCAAGAAACAACTGGATGATGGTGAAAGGGAGAAATTTGAGCAAATTATACAAGGTATGGCAGCCAGCAGCCTTCGATGCATTGCTTTTGCACATAAACAGGTTTCCGAAGAAGAGATTGATGATGCAGATGATCTGAAAAAGCTTGATGAAGATAATTTGAGCCTATTAGGATTGGTGGGCATCAAGGACCCATGTCGTCCAGGGGCAAGAAAAGCAGTGGAAGATTGCCAACATGCTGGAGTCAACGTCAAGATGATCACTGGCGATAATGTTTTCACTGCAAGAGCCATAGCCACTGAATGTGGAATACTCAGGCCCAATCAGGACTTATCCAGTGGAACAGTGGTAGAGGGAGAGGAATTCAGAAACTACACACATGAAGAGAGAATGGAGAAAGTCGAAAGAATAAACGTGATGGCAAGATCCTCTCCTTTCGACAAACTGCTCATGGTACAGTGCTTGAAACTGAAAGGTCATGTGGTTGCAGTCACTGGAGATGGCACAAATGATGCACCGGCTTTGAAGGAGGCAGATATAGGACTATCTATGGGAATTCAAGGCACTGAAGTGGCAAAGGAAAGCTCTGATATTGTCATCTTGGATGACAATTTTTCTTCAGTAGCCACAGTCCTCAGATGGGGAAGATGTGTATATACCAACATCCAGAAATTCATTCAGTTCCAGCTTACGGTAAATGTTGCTGCTCTCGTGATCAACTTTGTTGCTGCAGTTTCTGCAGGTGAAGTCCCTTTAACTGCAGTCCAGTTATTGTGGGTGAACCTTATAATGGACACATTAGGTGCTCTGGCTCTCGCTACAGAGCAGCCTACCAAGGAGCTCATGGACAAACCACCAGTGGGTCGTACTGCACCACTTATCACCAACATAATGTGGAGGAATCTTCTGGCTCAAGCTATGTATCAGATAGCTATCCTCTTGACCTTACAATTCAGAGGCGAATCCATCTTTGGTGTCAGTGAGAAGGTAAAGGACACCTTGATTTTCAACACATTTGTGCTTTGCCAAGTCTTCAACGAATTCAACGCAAGGAAGCTTGAGAAGAAAAATGTCTTTGAGGGAATTCATAAGAACAGGTTGTTTTTGGGGATTATTGGGATAACCATTGTTCTTCAAGTTGTGATGGTGGAATTTCTGAAGAAGTTTGCAAATACAGAAAGGCTGAAATGGGGACAATGGGGTGTGTGCATCGGATTTGCAGCTGCTTCTTGGCCAATCGGTTGGGTCGTCAAGTGCATACCTGCTCCAGAGAAACCATTTTTCAGCTATCTCAAGTGGAAGAAGTAGAACCTCAGCTTACAGACAATTAATTTATTCTTTAAAAATTCTTAATTTTCTATGTATTACTCTGGAGCATTCTAGTCTCGTAACTATTTATTGAATTATGTACACGAAAAATATAATGTATAAAACAGAATATTTTATGTTTCCTTTTTATATTATAATTACTATTAACGACTGTTTTCAGTATTCCTTTTATGTTTTCTACTCGGTTGCCGGTGGTCTCTACTCGGCTGAATGTAGCTAGAGCTTGCAAATAGCACAAGTGTTATTTTGGATACAAATGAAACCAGCAAAAAGAAATGATAAACCTGTAAAATTTCAACTTTGCCATTATATAGCATTAGCATACAAGTAAATACTTAAGATTTTTGGCTGGTTTTTTTTTTTTCAATCTGCAACAATGCAAGATAAAACTAAGTTTCTATTTTGCATTGCTCAGCAGCAAAAGTCTTTGATAATCTTAAAAGAGGTGAGCTAAAAAAAATCAGAAATTCTACCTTATAATTGTGTCAAATCATTCTGCTTCTTAGACTAAAACACTAAAATGCTCATGGAGAGCAAGAGTATTACCTGATCATTTTAAAGTACTTAAGCAAGTGGTATGGAGTTATTTTCATCTTCTTACAGATCACCAACGTTTCCACTGGAGTGACTAGAGATGTCCCCTACAAATACAAACGGCAATTAGGAATAATGTTAAGCATAGGAAAGAAATTAACTTTGTAAGAGCTTCATCAAGTTCCAAGTGTGATGATCAGAAATCATATGATGATCAATTAGCTTATCATAGACATCATAGCTCTTCATCAAAAGCAACTACCCTTCAGTTAGTAATCTAAAAAGACTCTTATTATTCAATGCCTTAACAAGGCTATTAGTTAGGCTGATTACCAGGCTCATTAGTAAAGCTGTTAGTAAATAGGTACCAACGATAATTCATACATTTAGGAAAGTTAAAATAATTGCTTAAAAGATTTCAATTACATAATGTTGTATATGAATATGTTAGGTTCATGTATTGATTATGGAATTCATTGAATAACAGATTACTTGAATATCTTCTCTCTTACCATGCATTTTTGTTCTTTGAAACTTTTCATCAAACAGTTTCCACATAAAAACTGTTTCCAGACAGTTTCAGGCAATACCAAGGAACATATGAAAGTTGAAGAAATTTTACCTTTTGTAGTTTGCACATAAAAAAGTGGATACACATACACTGATTTTTCATATAAATTAAACAACTAATATAACCTACGTAATTATTTTGATGACTCTGATAAACAGTAATAGTGATAATGCACAAGCAACTGGACTGTACTTGTACAATCAAGACCTGTTTAGCTATAAATCTATATAATCAACACTCTAGAGAGCATTATCATAAAACATCATTATCTGTATATCTTGTACAGATACAGAGCCGAATTCACTGAAATAAGGAACCTCATCATGCAATGGCAACAGAGAAATTTTAGCATACAAGCATACACATGGCGAGAAATTTTCAAACATTGATGCAAGGATAAGATATGAAGATCATCACAATCATCACAATCATTGATGCAAAAATATGTTGAAAACCATGGTGTCCTTTACCTTGTCAATTGTCATTAAGACCGAAGATCGATTCACCTCTAAACTATAAGGTCATGAGGTGAAGATTCCTCCACATATTGTTGCTTGATTCCAGAAGCTTCATAGTAACTGGAGCACATTGCTAGAATCACTATATCGTCAGTCTTTGTCTTGCTTCCATTAAATTACTGGTTTCCATTCTCATCTGTTGTATTTCCTGTGAAATAGCGAACCAACAAGATTACAAGAACTAAGAAAGCAACTGCCAAACCAGCCTTGCCTATTGATGAAGTTAGCTTGTTGAGCCGTGCTTGTAAAGGTGTTTCTTCGCTGGTGTCACGACTGATTTGGCTCATCATTTGGCCCCATGTTGAGTTCATGCCTAGGGATGTGGCAAGCATACAGGCATAGCCATCAACCACCTTGGTACCAGAGAGCAAGAATGGATTCTGGCTGCTGTTTACTTTCACATGATCGCTCTCCTCCATCATGTTTGATTCGTCCACTTGTAAGTTGCAACGAATGGCCTTCTAGGAACAATCTATTGGCAGGAGTTTGATCTCCAATTTTCAAGCATATAACATCGCCAACAACAATTTCAAATATTGAAATTTGTTGGCGCCTGCCTTTTCTGATGACCTCAATTTTGATATTATTATTCACTTTTGATAATTTATCGAACTGTCTGTTTTGCCTGTAGTTACTTACAGCCGAGAAAGTAATGACAAGAAAGACTGCAACGAATATGCTTCCACCATCATACCAGCCATCCTTGGGGACATGTTCTTTGATGCCATAACCAAGAGAGAGTGCTGCACAGCCTAAAAGAGTCAAAATGGTTAGATCTTTAAAAGCCTCCACAACAAAGTGAAAGAAGCTCTTTGTTGGCGGTTTCTTATATGTGTTTGAACCGAATGCCTCTTGTCTGCGGGCCATATCTTCTTCACTACCAATTATTCCACCATTGATATCAATTTTAAGAGCAGAAACCACGCCAGGAGTCCCACTAAATTTTCGGAGTTGGTTGAGAGTTTTCTTCTTGAGAATCTCATTAAGACTTGTCTGATCAAACTTGAATGATTTATTTTCTTCCGGAGGTTTAAGATTGACAACAGTCCAGCCACCGGGGCACTTTGATGCCATTACCAAGATAGAGAGCTTCACAGCCTGAAAGAATCAAGATAGGTTACATCTTTAAAAGCTTCGACAACAAAGTGAAAGTAGCTCTTTTTTGGCAGGTTTCTTATAGGTGTTTGAAGTTTGAACCAAACGCCGGCCTGTTGTCTGTGGGCAACATCTTCAATTTCAGAAAATACAAGTAGCTAACGAAACAACAACATTGAACATTGTTTCTTATAGCAGAAGCTTGCATCTAACGAAACAACAACATTGAACATCTTCAATTTCAGAAAATACAAGTAGCTTTGGAGTCTCTTTAGACAAATTTTAATTCAACACTCCTCCTTAAAATTTTTCTTGGAGACTCCAAGCTTTGCCCTTAAAACCATGAATGGACCTGAGGCTAATGCCATGTTAAAAATAGCAGCAACCTAATCCTCAGACTTGCAGTGTTGCATCTCAATCTCTCCATTCCTTTCGGCCTCTCTAATGACATGAAATTTAACATTGATGTGTTTTGTCCTGCCATGATGCACAGGATTCTTTGCCATAGCAATGACAGACATATTGTCACACAAAATCACACAAGCACTGGCCTGTTGAAGCTGCAAATCAGTAAGAATCTTCATCAACCATAAGGCTTGATTTGTATCAGCAGCAGCCGCAATATATTCAGCCTCTGCAGTAGATTGAACAACAACCTCCTGCTTCTTAGAATTCCATGAGAAGACCCCACTGCCTAAAGAGAATGCAAAACCAGTTGTGCTTTTTGAGTCGTCAAGTGATCCTGCCCAATCACTGTCAACATAACCAATCAATTTACCATCACCCTTCTCATACCATAAACCATAATCTAGGGTGCTTTTCAAATATCTAAGAATCCTCTTGCCAACACTTAAGTGTGTGAGACTTGGTGCATGCAAAAACCGAGACAAGAGACTTGATGCATACATCAAGTCTGGTCTAGTGGCAGTGAGATACAACAAGCTACCCACAATGCTTCTATAATTGCTTTCATCAGCCTTTCGATCACCATCCATCTTTGTGAGCTTCTCATTGACAACCAATGGAGTCACAACTTCATTACAATTTTCCATTTTAAATTTCCTCAACATATCAATTCCATATTTTCTTTGAGCAAGAAAAATGCCACTTTTTTCTTGATGAATTTCCATGCCAAGGAAATAGTTCATCTCACCAAGATCTATCATTTCAAACTCAACCAGCATACACTTCCTGAATTCCAGAATTTCAGCTTCTTCACCTCCATTCAACAGCAAATCATCTACATACAGAGATACATTTATCTTGGCCCCATTTTCATCCGTCTTGACATACAAAGTGGCCTCATTTTAGCTTCTTTTAAACCCCATTTGCATAAAGTAGGAGTCTATCCTACTGTACCAGGCCCTAGGGGCATGCTTCAAACCATACAAGGCTTTATGAAGCTTGTAGACATCCCCTTCATGCTTGGCAATAATGAAACCAGGAGGCTGCTCCACATAAATTTCTACTTGAAGAATTCCATTCAAGAATGCTGACTTGACATCCATATGGTACATAGTCCATCCATTTTTAGCAGAAATTGCAGCAAGTAACCTTATTGTCTCATGCCTAGCCACATGAGCAAATGTGTCTCCAAAATCTACCGCTGCAACTTAAGAATAGCCCTTAACAACAAGTCTTGCCTTGTATTTGTTATAGAGCCATTACGATTGAGTTTGGTCCTATAAACCCATTTGACTCCAATGACTTTTTTGTCATTTGGCCTTGGAACCAATTCCCAAGTCTGGTTCTTATTGATCATCATCAGCTCCTCCTTCATGGCAAGCTTTCATCCATCCATTTGAGCAGCTTCTTCATAGCAAGAAGGCTCATTGACCATCATGTTACATCTCTACTAAACATCAGCAAGTGACCTTGTCTTCAAAATTGGAGAATCAGACTCAGCCACTGCACCATCATCAAAGCCAGATTTACTGCTTGAATCTCCATCACAATATGCATTCATATTAGACCCGAATTCACTTATGTCTGCTTCACATCTCTCTCAACTACATTTTTCTCCCAATTCCAGTGTGCATTCTCATCAATCTTAATATCCCTGCATACTAAAATCTTTTTTGTTTCAAGATTATACACCCTATAAGCCTTGGAATTCATAGCACAACCCAATAAGATGCCCATTTCTGCCTTGCTGTCAAGCTTTGTTCTCTTTGCATCTGGCATATGCATGTAGTAAATAGAACCAAAGACTTTTAGGTGCTTTACAGTAGGCTTAGAACCTGACCATGCTTCCATAGGTGTAGCATCTATCACTGCTTTTGTAAAAAGCTTGTTGAGAATGTAAACTGAAACATACATAGCCTCTGCCCAGAACTGCTTGGGAAGCCTCTTCTCTGCCAAGAGGCTTCTAGCCATTTCCATTACAGTCCTATTCTTCCTCTCTCACACACCATTCTGTTGACGAGAATATGGTACTGTCAATTTATGCTTGATGCCTAGATTCTGAAAGAATTCTTGGAACTTGCTTGAGGTATATTCACCTCCATTATCAGTTCTAAGCTTCTTCAATCTGCAATGACTTTCATTTTCTGCCATTGCTTTGAACCTTTTAAACATGTCAAAGGTCTGTGATTTTTTGCTAAAAAAATAAACCAAGTCATCCTGGTCAGATCATCAATAAAAGGCAAGAAATACAGACTTTGGTTCAAGGATGGAGTGCTCATAGGTCCACACAAATCAGAAAGCACTAGTTCTAGTTTGCATTTGGCGCTAATAACTCCTCCTGAAACATAAGGCTTCCTATGTAATTTTCCAATCTGACATGAACTATACAAACCCTCAACTCTGTGCAAATCTGGAAGCCCCTTAATCATACCATTCTTTTGAATATAATTCAAGGCATCAAAGTTGAAATGACCTAATCTCTTATGCCATAAGTCAGATTCATCATGCTTAGATATAAAGGCCTTTTGTTTGACTTGATTTAAGTATATTGGAAAGCTATTGTCATGCATCCTAACCCTCACAATTTTAGGTTTCTTAGAGTCTAAGATGATACAGAAAATTCCCTCAAATATCAATGAATTGCCTATCTTCAATAGTTGTGCAACACTAAGTAAATTCTGTGCCAAATCGGTTGTGTGTAATACATCATCAATAATCTTAGAGCCTGATTTAGTTTGAATCAAAATTTTACCTCTTCTAGTAGCCTTCACAGTGTCACCATTCCCCAGTTTCACTGTTGTTGTTGCATTCCTATCAAGTGAGGTGAAATAGCCTTCATCTCGAGCCATATGGCTTGTGCACCCACTGTCAACGTACCAGGTCTCTGTAGAAGCTGCCGTACATGCTTGTGAAACCATAAACAAGTGATCATCACTGACATGATCATTAGTATAGTTAGCTTGTTGCATAGGCTGCTGAGTTTGTTTACTTTGCTTGGCCCTGCAGTATTGTTCTCTGTGTCCCCATTTCTTGCAGAATGTGCATTGAACTTATGGTTTCCCCTTGTACCAGTAATTCTTTGGAAGATGGTTTGTTCTCTTGCAAGTGGTACATGGTGGAAATTTTGCTCTTGGACAAGATTCTGAACTTGCTGCATCCATCTTTCCTTTGGCTTTGTTGTCACCATTTTTATTGTTGAAACCGGTCTTCATTTTATTTCTTTTGCCTTGATGCATCCCTTTACTCTTGGCAAAGAAAGCCTCATCCATATCACCATCATTCTTCAATGCAAGCCTTTGTTCTTGAGCTTGCAGTTTGGACACCATTTCTGAGACTGTCAATGCTCTCAGGTCACATGATTCTTCAATAGCAACAACTTTTGCCTCAAATTTATCAGGCCAACTTACCAACATCTTTTCAACTACCTTGTAGTCCTCTACTACATCACCATACAATCTCATTTGGTTCACCAAATCTAACAGCTTGGATGAGTAGTCCTTCACTGTCTCAGAACCCTTCATTTTTCAGATTCGCAAACTCCCTTTTGAGTGTCAACAGTTTCACTGACTTTACCCTCTCACTACCTTCGAACATGTTCTTTAATTCATCCTATATTGATTTTGAAGTTTCAAGGTGCATGATGCTTGTGAAGACTGAATCAGATAGGGCAGAATGCAAGCATGTCACCTGAGCAATGGTAGGATTTGCTCCCAATGAAGGAACTTGCTTGTCCTCTGCAACATACTCCCATAACCCGAAGGCTTTTAGATAGGACTTCATCTTCACAGTCCATATCTGATAGTTTTCCCCAGAAAATTGAGGAACATGAAGGCTTGCATTGCTTCCAGCAGCCATGTCTGCACTCATGGGTGTTTAACACTCACTCTCTAGTGTTTGAAACCTCACAAGCACTCAATAAACTGAAAACAAAAACTTACAGCCCCTCAAGAACACAGCTCTAATACCACTGTTAAATCTCTTTCTGTTAAATCATCGGCACATCAACATACCATAAAATAAAAAAATTACACAAACATAAAACCATTGAAACAGCAAGAATGAAGCTCTCTGTTTTTGAGAGCAATATGCATAACAGAGAGAGATAATTCCCTTTTTTTTGGATAAATATTCATCTTCCGTTTTGGCAATATAATCACCAGATACAAGGTGTAAAACAGCTAAGTAGAGCTATCAAAGCAATCAGTACAGCAGCCCATTTCTGACATTGTATAAACCATCAAAACTTACCTAACACCACTAATCATAGAACTAAGTTGCAACTTAACTAAACTAATACATCTTAGACCATTGAAAATGAACTAAATACACTTCAATCATAACCAAGCATTACACATACACAACAGCAAGCTTCCGGCAAAAGCTTGCATCTAACGAAACAGCAATATTGAGCATCTTCAATTTCAGAAAATACAACAGTAGCTTTGGAGTCTCTTTAGACAAATTTTAATTCAACATAAATATTTAATTTATAAATACTTTCTTCGGATATATCTCAATATTTCACTCTTTTGAGATCCAATAGAATTTTCTATCTTGAAATTTCAGCATGCTCCGAGCATACACGAATGCCAGCTTTAAGCAAGAAGCGGTGAATTCAAATCCATAATCAAACATACAAAGGTTATGTCTTCTCTTATCAGAAATCACAACAAATTAAATTTCTGATGATACACCTAGCATGGCTAAAAACATGTGACGCGAAATTCAAATTCCCATTTGATATCTATGGTTTCTTGTGTCATTTTCACCTTTGATCAACGTCTGATGAATCTACATATCATATAAACATTCCAACACCGAAAGCAACCAAAGAACCCATGTCATTTATAGAAACAAACCACAATATGGTACAACACAGTCTTATACAGGAGAGAATGTAATCTTTAATTACAGATTGAGGCAGGCAAACTCCAGTGTCTCTGTAGTCTGTACCAGTGCCTCGCTTTTTATTAAAGTTTTGGACACAGATATTCATGGCCAAATTTGGACCAGACAATGGAGATAATAGGTTGTAACTTGTAAGGTTTTGCCAACTCAAGAGACAATACATTATGATACATTGATACATAATATGATGATTAACCAATAAACAGCAACCAGACAATGTGAAGCATTGAAAAGAAATTGAATCTGTAAGAGCTTCATCAAGTTCCAAGTGGGATGATCAGACATCAGTAGTAATCATAAGATGATCATAACATCAAAGTCAACTACCTTTCAATTAGAATCTGTTATTTTTCAGTTTCGGGTAACCTGAGGGTTGTAGTAATCAATGGCGATTACCAGGCTCATTGGTAAGGCTGACAGTGTTAGTAATCAACGACGATTCATACATTAAGGAAATAGTTATGTGCTCAAAATCTCTCTGACTTTGCATTTTTGTTCGCTGAAACTTTTCATCAAACAGTTTCCTATTTTCATCAGACACCTCTGTGATAACAGGCAATACCAAGTAATATATAAAAGTTGAAGAAATTTTACTCTTTACACATAAAAGAAGTGGATACTCGAACACTGATTTTTACATACAAGTTAAAACAACATTTAAAACCTAATAATTTAGTGGTAATGCACAAGCAACTGGACTCTACTTGTATAATCAAGACTTGCCATAAATATATATAGTTAACTCTCTAGAGCATAGACATAAAACATCATACTTGGTATGTCTTCTACAGATACCGAGCTGAATTCACTGAAATAAGGAACCCCCATCATGCAATGGCAACAAAAAATTTAGCATACACATGGCGTGCGGATTTGAAACATTGGTGCCAACTTCAAACATGTAAGGATAAGATATGAAAATTATCACTAATCAAATAGCATGCACAAAATGATATAAGAATGAGCAAGCCGGTGACTTTGTGTTGTGTACATTTTGTTAGCAGGTAATAGTCTCACCTTGGAATGTCTAGTTGTTTGCTATATATAGTGCTAAGCTGGTGTGATTTGAGGAGAACTTATGGTCATGTTTGGCACATATGATTGGCTTGGGATTAGACTATTTTAGTCCATATCCGGTGTTTGGAAATGTTTTGAAACATGAGATTAATAATCTCAAAAATAAAATAGTCTCATGGTTATGGGATAAAATAAACCCACCCCTTTACCTTCATTTATCCTGGGACTATTTTTACACCTGGCCAATTCATCCCACCAACCCATCGTCTCTTTCATCATCACATTTCAATTTTTCCTCTTTCATCACTTCTATATCATAAAATCTCAGCAAAGCTCTTTTTCAAAATTTCTTTATTTTGTGCATCAATGACACCTTCATATGTCATTCTTAAGCTTGAGTAAATCTTCATTTCAAACTCTCAATCGAACATACGAAAGCTATTTCTTTCACCCTGTCTAACACTTTTTTTTTTTTGAAAGTAGGGATTCATATAAAATATGAGAATATCAAATGTTTTACAGGTACACAAATTTTTTTTAAAAAAAAACTAGCAAAATAAATCTAACCATTCCAAAGGTTTTGATGAGTTCATGTTTTTTTTTTTCAAAAAATAAAATGCTCTTGAGTTATTTCCTAAAACTGAAATCTTATATTTTTCTTCACATGATAAATTTTTGTTTTTTTTTTGTTTTTTTTTTTTGGGTCTTCTCAAACTAATTTGAGGGAGTACTAATATTTAAAAATTGTTTAATTTAGTTATAGTTTAAGCATACAATAAACAATTGATCAAAAAAAATTGAATCCCATCCTAGGTCATTCTAAACATAATATTGGACTATTTTCGTCATGTCTTATATTCACCAAACAATAGACAATGTTATATTTATTATTTAATCATATATAATTCGGTCGAATCCTAATTCAATCTCAGTTCAATCCAATATCATAAAATAGTCCAATCTAATCCTGCATACTAAAAGGGGCCTATAAATCTAAACTCACTTGAGTTTGAGATTGATATGAAAACATTGAATCGGCCCAACAGAATCCAATATAAGGCTCCTAAGCAACCCATGAAGCCCATTCCACTTTTCATCAGTCAATATGGCTATGCAATCATCACTATGGGTGCGTTTGGTATGCGGGACGGGACGGGACAAGGTGGGACAACTTGTTCTTGTCCCACGTTTGGCGCGACCTTAGCATGAGACAGGACGGGACAAGGTGGGACAAAAATCACAAAAAATTATCCCACCCAAGACCCTAGGACAACTTGTCCCATGACATGGGACAAGTGTCAAAAAGACCAATTTACCATTTAAATGTTCAAATAATTACAAACATATTCAATATATCATATTATATATATTATAAAATAATATAAAATAATATATAATATATTAAATATATTTATATATATATATATTAATATTTAATAATATATAAAAATTATAATTACCATAATATATATTATAAAATTATATATAACATATTAAATATATTATTATATATAATAATATTTAATAATATATATTATATCATATATATATATTATATAATAATATATATAGGATATATATCATATATAATGTATTTAATATATATCATATATATATTATGTTATATATTAATATATATAATATATATTATATATGATATAATATATATAATATATATTATATATATGATATAATATAATATATACATATATATATAATACATTATATATGATATATATCCTATATATATATATAATACATTATATATTATATATATACAATATAATAATATTATATATATATATATAATATAATAATATATATTAATATATATATATAATACATTATATATGATATATATATATATCCTATATATATTATATATATAATATGTATATATTATTATATATATAATATGTATAATTACATATATAATATTATATATATATACATATTAAATATTATTATATATAATAATAATATATTTAATATATTATATATTATTATATATAATAATATTTAATATATATATAATATTATATATGTAATTATAATTTATATATTATTAAATATTATTATATATAATAATAATATATTTAATATATTATATATTATTATATATAATTTTATAATATATATATATAATATTATATATGTAATTATAATATATATATTTTTAAATATTATTATATATAATAATAATATATTTAATATATTATATATTATTATATATAATTTTATAATATATATATATATATATAATATTATATATGTAATTATAATATATATATTTTTAAATATTATTATATATAATTTTATAATATATATATATATATAATATTATATATGTAATTATAATATATATATTTTTAAATATTATTATATATAATAATATATTTAATATATTATATATTATTATATATTTAATATATATTATATATATTTTAATAATATATATCATATATATTATATTATTATATATATATATCCTATATATAATATACAATATATATTATTAATATATATATATATATATATACATATACATATATTATAATATATATAATATTATATTTTTTATATGTACAAATATTTAATATTATATATATATATATATCTTATATATTATTATATATAATGATATAATAAATCATATTATTATATAATAATATTAAATAATTATAATATTTTTCAATTACAATATTACTATTTGTGTAAAATATAATAATATTGTAATTGAAAACAAGAGGTCATTTGAACCCTTTTGTTTTTGTTAAATATTATAATATATTTCAATTACAATATTTATTTAATATTATTAAATACGATATATAAAAATTGTTTAATATATATTGTTTAATATTAGACAAAACAAGGAGGGCACTCTGGTCATTTGAATCTCTTGTTCCGTCCTTTCCCAGCCATACCAAACGTATAACAGTACAGTCCACAGTCATGTGCCATACATTCCAAACACGTCATGAAACAACTGTCCAGTCTAGTCCAGTCCAGTCCAGTCCAATCCAGTCTCATCCAGTCCCGTCCCCGTACCAAACGCACCCTATGAGTCTATGACACTATCAAATTAGCATGCGCAAGAAGATATAACAATGACTAAACAATGAGCAGGTCGGTTTTTTCGTCGACGTATTTTTGATGGGAAATTATCTTTTGTTGATGGTATTTAGCTCTAATCTCTAATCTCTTGCCATCACCATTTCACACCGATCAACTCAAGTCTCATCCCTATTCCCTCCCATCTCTCTTACAATCTCACAATACCACAACCGAAATCTCATTATCTATTTATCTGTATTATGAACTTGTGTTTAAATTATGATGAAATGTATTATGAATTATTTAGAGTTAAATACTTTGAGTTGTTGAATTATATATTTAGAGTTTGGTGCAGATATTGCCACCCATTATAATGATTAATTACCAGTATTAGCAGAGTCGGTTCTGACTTTTCAGAGGCTCCTAGGCAAAACCTAAAAAATGAGTCATTTGTGAGTGACTGAGCATACACGGTACACAGCACATGAGTAAAAAGAAAATTCGAAATCAATTCAAAAAAGAAAAAAAAAAGTTTAAATAGATTAAAAAAAAACTTTAATTACCTGGGTGGGGATATTGAACCAAAATAATTTGGGCCATGTGTTTATTATTATTTTTTTTAATGTATGGGCTTTTTAAAAAATTATTTGAACCCCTTTTATCTAAATAAAAATCATTTGATTCAACACAAAAACAAAAAAACAAAAACAAAAGATGGGCCCTCAGGGCCGGCTCTGCCCATTAGACAAGTACACCTATATTTAAATTTTGAAAATTAAAAAATTACTATGAACACCCATGGTAATATAAAAAATAATCTCATAAAAATAAAATTATTTTCTATATATAATTTAAATTTTGGTGTCTGCCTTCATATTTTTCTCTTTCTCTGTTGTTATTATGATAATTGAAACACAGTAATGGATCTAATATTTCATTCTTTTTCAATGATGGATTGATTAGCAATTCGAAGCTTAACTCAATGTCTCAATCATTCTTCATTGAAATTTTAATCTCTTATATCATCAATGATCTATTTACATCCTAAAACTTTTGCCCCTAATATTTACTCAAACCCCAGCTCATTACGTGGAAACTTTACTTATACCAACTCAAAAAAGCTCTGAGTTGTAGCCATTAGCTTCTTCTTTTTTTCACTCACCCCATGTAGATGGAAGAGAATGCTGAAAACAAACAACAAAATACTACAGTAAAATTAAGGTTTCAATTTTTTTTATTTAAAAAAATTATGGTTTTAAGTGTAGGTAGGATTAGATAATAGTTTCAGTTTAATTAAATTCATTATTTTGTACCAGTAGTCATTTTATTTAAGGATATCTTGTTCATAAAATATTATAAAAGAAAATGGGTTTAGAAATCATTTTAATGGGTAGCAATATCTTCACTCTTTGGAGTTAAATACTGTGAGTCTTTGAATTGTACATTTGGAGTTGTTGAATTATATATAAACAAGTTATAATATATGAATATTTTCTCAAAGTGAGATATCTAGTTAAAAACATAGGTAAAATGTTGAATAAGTCCATAAGGAGCAACAATTCCAAAACCATATTAATCCAAACCGAATCGAACCAGAAAAAGCAAGAATTCGAGTCAGCATGTTTTTACAAGTCAATCCGATTCAAAAAATAAAGGTTGAGTATAAATTATAGACGGTTAAAATCGAGAACCGAACCAATCCGACTTACATCCACCCCTAGCCTTGCATGGGACTGATGTTACATCTTTATTCTCCATAGACTAGCTGTTGCAATTATGTGGAACCCATGAATGATCTTAAATTGGTTTTAATTAAACATTTCCTTGAATTAAATTAAATCATACTCGTTATTCAATTAAAAGGAATGTTTCTAAAGTGACAGTCCTGGATAATAATCAAGGAAACTATGGGAATCAGAGGGTGTAATTATGATGCAGATTCCTCATTTCCTTGAACATACTTGCAAAGATGTACTTGAAAATCTACTTTGTACTTGAAAATCTATCAAATAAAAAAGCAAAGATACTCTTGATTCATTCCAAGGTGTACACGTGTCCAAGTGCCAACTGTTACCCACTATCAAGGAACTGTTAGTCCTAGAAAGAATGAAAAAAATGGAACTGATTTACACACACCTTGACCTGGCCCCACAACTGATCGTTTTTTTCCCGCGTATTCAACTGGAATACTTTAATGTTGCTTTCCTTGAGTTCTTATCGTTTAGCAATTTTGCTTCTCACATTGACCTTATTTATCAACTTGAATTAGCTGTCAACTCGACTTTGGGACAACCGGTTGAAACCGTATACTAACTGAAGCATTTTTTTTTTTTTTAAAATAGAAAATTAGTTTTATTTTATATATTAGATTACATTTTATTATTATATATTGCTTGAATAATAAAACTATATTAAATATAGAAAAAAATCATAAAAATATATTAAAATGTAGAATTGTAAATGTGGTAGAATAATATTAATAAATAATATAATTACTTTTCTAATTTGCAAATTTGAAAATATAATTAAAATTATATTAATATGCAATAAAATTACATTTATCATAACTAATATAATGAAAATTGTGAAAATAAGTAATTATTTGTAATATATTAATAAATTGGAAACATTTTGGAATGTATATATTAATTTAAGTATTAAAAATATGAATACACTTTATAATATATATATATAATTGTTTTTATTTGATTGAGAAATAAAAATAATAATGAAAAGTATAAAAAAAATGTTTTAAACTATAAATATAATGAAATATATATTATTTTGTATTTATTAGATTATTAAATATATAAGTTGTACACGTGTCCAAGTGCCAACTGTAACCCAACTGATCGTTTTTTCCCCGTGTACCATGTGATGTAGATTCAATTAATGAGCATACTTAGAAGTTGCATTTATACATTCATTATAAAAATACTCTTCAAGTTTTCACAAATCTCACCCAATCATAATTGTTTTTTCTTGGAGCCAACAGAGGTGTAGCTCAGTCAGTAGATGGACGAATTTGAGGTTTGGACAAATAATTCACAAGTCAGCGAATCAAACTCTATCAATGATAAAAACTTTCAAAAAATACCACATGGTCCCGAATTTATAGATATTGTCAACAAAAAAAGATTAATTGTTTTTCTTGGGTGGTCTTATAATGTGAATAACTTTGTTCCATTAAAGTTAATGGAAGTAACTCACAATCAATCAATGGTTAATGGTTATTGTAAGGTACTACTTAAGTCTTAAATCTGTATTTATATATATATATATATATATATAGAGAGAGAGAGAGAGAGAGAGAGAGAGAGAGAGAGAGAGAGAAAATTGAAACATCGTCAGCAACTTCCCCTATTTCAAAGGAAAAAATCAGCAACTTGCCGACCTCCCAAAATATGGTTTCGTAATCGTAACTGCCTTGCAAGAAACATCTTATAATGAAAACAAAACAATGCAGCCGAAAGCTTCATTTAAAAAAAAAAACAAACTAATAAAAAGACATTATGGTCAAAAGTAAGGGCTCAAATTAGTTACGTACAAATGATGTTACAATTTGTGTCTGATCAATTAAATCAGGATATGTATCTATATTTAATTAATTTTTTCAACTCCTTCCATAAATGTAGATATGTGTCTCAATTTGATTGGTTAGACACAAATTAGAACATCATTTCTGGACAGCTGATTTGAGTCTCAAAAGTAACTGTGAGAAAATCTTTCGGGATTCAAATCCCTTGCCAAAAAGGTGTTTCAATTTATATCCAACCGACCAAATTGAATCATATACACAATCATTTACATTTAATTATTTAATATATATATATATATATATATATATATATATACGGAATAAGAGAATTTCAGATTGAAAATCTCTTGACTCCATATATGATTCCACATATTCCTTTTTATAGTGCTCCTATATTCGAAATATTTCTAAAAGTACATTGGACAATCATTAAAAAAAGATTTGATTCTAAAAATAATATGATTTTTTTTATAAATTCAATGTGATAATAATTTAAGATTATTTATAAATAATATGTATTAAAATGAATATATTTTGTTTACTATAGGTATTAAGATGAGTGTTATAGTAATAAGTTTTATGGGTGTCAATATCCGTACCTAATTGTAATTGTTTTTCCTAATTTAAAACATTGACCCGTTGATATAAAAAGAACAAAGTTTTCCTTTAAAATAAATAAATAAGAAACTCTACCTACTAAGAAACTCTTCGGAAACTTCCTTTGGGTAAATGCTTGGAGAAAGACTCCACCGCCTCTATAAAAACCCCCTAAGTCGCTTTAAGATCTCACAAATTTCAACCCAGCAGCACTTCTTGTTCTCTTTCTATTCTCGATCAGCAAAGCAGACATTTCTTCTTCTTTTTTTCAATTTTTGTTTCTTCTCGTTTTGCAGACCAACACAGTTTACCTTTGTTTCAACTTTATTTTTGGTGTTTGGTTCTTTGGAAACACTAGTATGGCTGCCATTTTCAATGCAAACGTTTGCATCGAGTTTCTACTTGATGTTCCGGCCACCCAGAGCGAACCCAACAAAAAATGGCACTCTGCTTTTGCAAAAATCTACTGTTCCAGAACTCTGCTTTCTGTAACCAAAAATGCTACAGCCACAAACAAGTATAATAAGGTTTCACACATTCCTTCTGATACTGTTGTCAATCTTGAACATCCTGCAGAAAATAAGTCATTCCGGGTTGATCTGACAAGTCTTAATGAGATTCTCAAGGAGAAAAATCTCAACAAACTTCGACAGTTTGGCGGGACTCCTGGGGTGGTTTCTGCTCTTGAAACTGATATCAATGGTGGAATAATTGGCAGTAAAGAAGACGTTAAGCGCAGACAAGAGGAATTTGGTTCTAACACGTATAAGAAAACGCCAACAAAGAGCTTCTTTCACTTTGTTGTGGAAACTTTTAAAGATCTAACCATTTTGATTCTTTTAGGTTGTGCAGCACTCTCTCTTGGTTTCGGCATCAAAGAACATTGCCCGAGGGATGGCCGGTATGACGATGTAAGCATATTCGTTGCTGTCTTTTTAATCAATGCTGTCTCGGCTGTAAGCAACTTTAAGCGAAACAGACAGTTCGATAAAGTATCAAAAGCCAACAATAATATCCAAATTGAGGTCATCAGAAAAGGACGTCGCCGACAAATTTCAATATTTGAAATTGTTGTTGGTGATGTTATAATCTTGAAAATGGGAGATCAAATTCCTGCAGATGGATTGTTCCTAGAAGGGCATTCTTTACAAGTGGACGAATCTAGCATGACAGGGGAGAGCGATCATGTGGAAGTAAATAAAAGTCAGAATCCATTCTTGTTCTCCGGTACCAAGGTGGTTGATGGCTATGCCTGTATGCTTGCCACATCTGTCGGCATGAACACAACATGGGGCCAAATGATGAGTCAAATCAGCCGTGACACTAGCGAAACACCATTACAAGCACGGCTCAACAAGCTAACTTCATCAATAGCCAAGGTTTCATTGGCAGTATCTTTCTTAGTTCTTGTAGTCTTGTTGGTACGCTATTTCTCCGGGAATACAACAGACGATAATAGAAATCGGGAGTTTAATGGATGCAAGACAAAGACTGATGCTGTTTTGTGGATTGTAGCGACTTCAGTTAATGTTGTCGCGGTTGCGGTCCCAAAAGTTCTGTCATTGGCCGTTACACTTACTCTTGCCTATTCCCTGAAGAAAATGATGGTTGATAAAGCTATGGTGAGGAAGCTCTCAGCCTATGAGATGATGGCCTCGGCAACAATTATCTGTACGAATAAAACGGGCATTCTCACTCTGAACCAGAAGAAAGTGACTGAGTTTTGGCTAGGCAAAGAAATTGTTACAGAGGGTGCTGCTTCCTCAATTTCTCCGCGGGTCCTTGAAATTATCCAACAAGGAGTTGCTCTGAATACAACTGGTAGTGTTTACAAGACAAATTCTGGGTCAGAGATAGAGTTCTCAGGCAGTCCCACCGAAAAAGCAATTCTATCTTGGGCTGTCCAGGAACTGAACATGGATGTGGAGGAATTGAAGCAGAGCTGTATCCTTCTCAAAGTCGAAGTCTTCAATTCACAAAAGAAACGGAGTGGGGTTATGATGAAGAAGAATGCAGACAACACAATCCACGTGCACTGGAAAGGAGCAGCAGAGATGATTCTAGCAATGTGTTCCAGTTACTATGATGCTTCTGGAATGAAGAAACAGCTGGCGGATGATGGTGAAAGGGAGAAATTTGAGCAAATTATACAAGGTATGGCAGCTAGCAGCCTCCGATGTATCGCTTTTGCACATAAACAAGTTTCCGAAGAAGAGAATGATGATCTAAAAAAGCTAGATGAAGATAATTTGAGCCTATTAGGAGTGGTGGGCATGAAGGACCCATGTCGTCCAGGGGTAAGGAATGCAGTGGAAGATTGCCAACATGCTGGAGTCAACGTCAAGATGATAACCGGTGATAACGTTTACACTGCAAAAGCCATAGCCACTGAATGTGGAATACTCAGGTTCATTAATCAAGACTTATCCAGTGGAGTAGTGGTAGATGGAGAGGAATTCAGAAACTACACACATGAAGAGAGAATGGACAAGGTTGACAGAATATGTGTGATGGCGAGATCCTCTCCTTTGGACAAACAGCTCATGGTACAGTGCTTGAAACAGAAAGGTCATGTGGTTGCAGTCGTCACTGGGGATGATGCACAGGCTTTGAAGGAGGCAGATATAGGACTATCTATGGGAATTCAAGGCACTCAAGTGGCAAGGGAAAGCTCGGATATTGTCATCTTGGATGACAGTTTTTCTTCAGTAGCCACTGTCCTTAGACGGGGAAGATGTGTACATACCAACATCCAGATACTCATTCAGTTCCAGCTTACAGTAAATGTTGCTGCTCTTGTAATCAATTTCGTTGGCGCAGTTTCTGCAGGTGAAGTCCCTTTAAGTGCAGTCCAGTTGTTGTGGATGAACCTCATCATGTACACATTAGGTGTTCTGGCTGTCTCTACAAAGCAGCCCATCATGGATCTCATGGACAAACCACATGTGGGTCTTAATGAATCTCTTATCACCCACAATATGTGGAAGAATCTTCTGGCTCAAGCTATGTATCAGATTGTTGTTCTCTTGACCTTACAGTTCAAAGGTGAATCAATCTTCGGTCTTAATGAGAAGGTAAAGGACACGATGGTTTTCAACATATTTGTGCTTTGCCAAGTCTTCAACGAAATCAACGCAAGGAAGTTTGGAGAGGAAAGTGTCTATGAGTGGATCTGCAAGAATAAGTTGTTTCTGGGTATTATTGGGATAGCCATTGTTGTTCAAGTAGTCATGGTCGAATTTCTGAAGAAATTTGCGAATACAGAAAGGCTCAACTGGGGCCAATGGACCGCGTGTATCGGGATTGCAGCTGCGTCTTGGCCAATTGGTAATTAAGTCGCCAACTGCATACTTTTCCCATTTATGTTATTATTATTATTATTATTAATATTCGGGTGTTCTCATGCAATTTCTATTTTTAATGAAGCAATTATTCAGTATGAAAATTAAGGTTGCTTTTGTTTTTATTGTTTAAACTAAAACGTTAGACAACCAAACATGGACACAGCCATGCAAATTTAAAATAACCAATCAAATGGACTATCACACTCCCAATTTTTGCCAACAATTTTGTTTTTATACAACACTTTGAAACAAAAATGCTTATAGCTATTAAATTTGGATCTTTTAATGTGGTGCATGCATGTACTTGGCATTTGGTGCCATGGAATTAGGTGATATATATAAATATGTCAGTTTCGCACATAATGCTCTTATGGTTTAAAACTTCAACATGTATGACACAATTTGATGGGGTACATTTTCGATGGTACCAACGCACCTGTTCTTGTTGGATGGTGACCCAATGAATGAAAATGTGTAACACATGAAGGCAAATAGGCAATCATCCATCATCTTTTAATCGGTTCTTGTTGATTGCTTACAGCAAATAATGATATATCTCTGCGTGTGGTTGTGGGTGGGGACTGACAAGGGAAAAACAAAAAACAAAAGTCTCTCGGGCCGTGCAACTTTACTTTTACTGGCACTTGATTTGCTCTCTCTTTGAACATATCATTAACTTCCAACTAAATATTCGTTTAGATTTTACTTGTATCATTATAATATTATATTCTAAATTCTGTATGATCAGTAGAAGGAAATAACGAGGATTGCTGTCCAATGAAGTGGGACACATGTCGGCATTTTTATAGTAAAATGAAAGCAAATGAACAATTGTTAATGGCAATTACACCGATAACCGATTGCCTTGGGTATTAGTTTAATAAAAAACAATTGTTGTAGATATTAGTTTTCGGAGTAAAATATAATTTTTTATAATTATTATAACAATAATAATAATAATAAAAAGAGTAATATTATATTATATATAATTAATCTAAATGATATGATAAATGAGTTTTCATCTACCCAAATCATCAGGTGCTCAAAGGCTCTCTGACTTTGCATTTTTGTTCTCCGAAACTTTTCATCAAACAGTTACCTATTTCTATCAAACACCCTTGTATTTTCAGGCAATACCAAGAAACATATAAAAGTTGGAAGAAATTTTACTGTTTGCACATAAAAGAAGTGGATATACTGATTTTACATACAAGTTAAAACAACATTTAAAACCTAAATAATTGTATTGGTGACTCTGGTCAACAATAATAGTGATAATGCACAAGCAACTGGACTCTACATGTATAATCAAGACTTGCCATAAATATATATATAGACAACTCTCTAGAGCAATATTGACATGAAACATCATTCTCTCTGTGTCTTGTACTAGGCTGCTGTGATTTGAGGAAAACTTATGAGCCTAAACTGACTAAAGTTTAATAATGATATGAAAACACTGCTTAAGCCCAACAGCATCCAATATTAGGCTACTAAGCAACGCATGAAGCCCATTCTACTGTTCATCAATCAATATGGCTCTGCAAGCTTAACTATCAAATAGTGGGACTCAAATCATCTATCCAAAAATCCAAAAATGGTGTTCCAATTTATGTCTAACCAATCAAATTGGAACATGTGTTTATATTTAATTTTTTTTTCTATTTCTTTTATAAATGTAGACACATATCCCAATTTGGTTGGTTAGATATAAATTGAAACATCATTTTTGGACAGATGATTTGAATCTCAAATGATGTGCAAAAAGATATAACAATGACTCAATGAGTAGGTGGGTGCATGACTTTGTGTCTATTTTTTATTTTTATTTTTTTCACAATATCTATTCATCCGGGAGTAGGACCAGGTATTTTTTTTAAAGCTATCGCTATTGGTAGGATTCGAACCGTTGATCTGGAAGTCATTTGCTAAACCACAAGTTCGTCCATCTACCAGCTGAGCTACGCCCATGTTGGCTTGTGTCCATTTCGTTAACAAGCAATAGTCCCAACTTGCAAAGCCTACTTCTTCATTCAACTAATGCTACTTCTTCACTCTCGGTTACTCTATGTTGCAATTATGCGGAACCCATTAATGATCTAAATTGGTTTTAATTAATTAAACATTTCCTTGATTTAAATTAAATATAGAGTTATTCATACTCAATTAAAAGGGAAATTTCTAAAGGGACAGGTCTGGATAATTAATAAACGCTGTGAATCACATGGTGTGATACTGATGCAGATAGCGACTATTCGATCACACTTGCAAAGTTTCAAGTTGCATACCTTCCTCCATAAAATTGTATCCGCAAGTTCTCACAAGTCACAAATCTCATCCCACCCACCTTTCTTGTTTTCTTGTCCTTTTCAATTCTACTGATCTCATTAACCATATGGTCCATATCCGTTATAATTGAAAAAAAAAAAAAAACTGTTCAGTATTTCTTTTATGTTTTCATTGTCTGGTGGTTGAATGTAGCTAGAGCTTGCAAATAGCACAGGTGTTATTTTGGATATAAATTAAACCAGTAAAAAGAAATGATAAATCTGTAAAATTTCAACTTGGTCAATATGTAGCGTTAGCATACAATGCAAGTTAAAACTTAAAACGAAGTTGCTATTTTGCTTTGTTCAGCATCAAAAGTTTTTCAATTTCATAAAAAAGCGAGTTAAAAATATTAGAAATTTCTACCATATATATAACTGTGTCAAATCATTTTGCTTCTTAAATTTCTATTATCACTTATTTTTATTATCATTTCGCCTTGATTAATTTGATATTTTAAATTTGCTTGGCTGTGTCCATATTTTGCTGTCTAACGTTTTGGTTGAATTAAAAAGCAATCAAAACAAAAGCAACCTTAATAAATTTACAATCGCAACCTTAATATTCACACTGAATAATTGTTTCAATCAAAACAGAAATGAAACTACCCAGTCTATATCGACAATAAATGAAAAAATAAAAACAGAAATGAGAAAATTAAAGCATACACATGACAACCTGGGAACCAATTGGCCAAGAGACAGCTGCAATCCCGATACATGAGCTCCATTGGCCCCAGTTGAGCCTTTCTGTATTTGCAAATTTGTTCAGAAATTCAACGATCACTACTTGAACAACAATGGTTATCCCAATAATTCCCAGAAACAATTTATTCTTGCAGATCCACTCATAGACATTTTCTCCTTCAAACTTCCTTTTGTTGATTTCGTTGAAGACTTGGCAAAGCACAAATATGTTGAAAACCATCGTGTCCTTTACCTTCTCATTAAGACCGAATATTGATTCGCCTCTGAACTGGAAGGTCAAGAGGACAACAATCTGATACATAGATTGAGCCAGAATATTCCTCAACATATTGTTGGTAATGAGGGGCACCGTACGACCCACAGGTGGTTTGTTCATGAGCTCCCTGCTGGGCTGCTTTGTAGCGATAGACAGAGCACCTAATGTGTACATTGTTAGGTTTTGGCTCGTATTCTCAAGTGAACCCAATGTGAACCAAACGAGACTCAACTGATGTTGGAACTTCCTAGAGACGTGGGAAATGTTTGGAAGTTAGAGTTGGTGTTTGAGGGAGCTTGAAGACCGAAGAAGAACTGAAGAAACGGATTATGGAAGAAACCGCAGCGTGGACCGCGATGCGGACAAGCTCATGGATCGCGGCATAGGGAGTGGTCAATTCCAGTATGTATAGTGCGGTGTAGACCGCGGCGGAGGCAAAGGCACCAACCGCGGTATTCTGAGCGGTGGACTTCAGTGGCTTTTCCGCGGTGTAGGGAGCGGGGTGTACACCGCGACCTAGACCGCGGTAATAGCAGATTTTGCCTAAATCAGGAATGTTGCGCGAAAAAAAGAAAGGTTTTCTTCTGGAAAGTTCTTGTGCTTATTGGAAAAGGAAAAAGAGTTTGTCTTCATGAAGAATAGGAAAGTCTTATGCTTGAAGGAAAAGATTTCTACTTATAAGAAGACTTGTCATAAATAGGAAATAGTATTTTTGTGGAACAAGTAATTCTTGTATGTTTAGGAGTAGGATTTCCTTTTATCTTAAACTCCCTATAGCTAGTATAAATAGACCTTGTAATTAGGTTATTTGGTAAGTGGAGTCAAGAAACACCATGTAACATCAGAGAGTGGTGAGATCCGGGTGAGAGACCCAAGGGAATATCTGGGGAGGGTTCCAAGGGAATATCAGTGAATCAAGTTAGAGATCCGTGGGTGATATTCAGGGGAGACCTAGGGGATATTGGGGGGTTCTTGGTGAGGATCTTGTGAGCGTTGGAGCATGGTTTGGGGTTAAGGTGTGAGAGAGAATCCTAGAGTATATGGTTGTAACAATTTATCATATAGTGAAACTTTCTCTGTCGTCCTGACGGCCCGTGATTTTTTACCCGATTTGGGTTTTCCACGTATATCTTGTGTTGTGATAGGTTTATTTTCTCTCATCTTATTTTTCTGCTATTAACGTTAATTGCTATGAGTTATGGGCGTATATTAGGTATGACGCTTCCGCGATCATCGGTTCAAATCCCCAACAATTGGTATCAGAGCCTCATGGTTTGGCGATGGCGTTTTTTCAAGTCTTTACAGGAGATCGTACGGAGGACTTGGTGGTATTGGGATGATGATGATGGTTGCCTAATTTTGTTTTAGCAATGGAGATACGTCTTGAAAGCGGTTTCGAACTCGGTAGGGTTTGATGAAAATGAGAATATAGATGGAGGAGAATTTTTGGCTTGTGGTGGCAGTTACAAGTCATGGAGGTCCAATCTGGGTTACACAAGGCGATTAAAAAAAAACTCCTGAATGCGATATTAAAAAAAAAAAGGAAGGAGGAGGAACGCTCGAAGTCTCTGGTGTGGTGTGGGGCTTATCCGGCAAAGCACTCCCGGTTCTAGTAGCAAGTCTTTCACCAGGTATGTGATGCAAAGACAAAAGGTCTTTCACAGGGTTGAGTGATGTAAGGACATGTTTATCCTTTTGGCAGTTTTCCCCACTGGCCATGGAAGAGGATATGTTGCTGCTAGTGGTCCATAATTGTGCACAAGGCATTGGTCAGAAAGTGATGCAAGGTGTATGGTGGACAAAGATGTCGATGGATGACGAACTCCCTGGTAATCTGACGTGAGGAGTTGCACCACAATTTCAGCTGGTTATTTTCAACATGGTGCCGGAACAACGAACACAAAAAATAGAAAGAAAAAAAAAATCTTAAGATGGTTCGTTCCTAAGTGGTTATACCTTGTGGTGGGGTATGGTGATTCTCGGTATGGAGAATTGTGGCTGTGGACAAAGGTCTTGAGAATTCAAGCCAAAGGGGAGAATTGTTAGGTTTTGGCTCGTATTCTCAAGTGAACCCAATGTGAACCCAATGTGAACCAAACGAGACTCAACTGATGTTGGAACTTTCTAGAGACGTGGGAAATGTTTGGAAGTTAGAGTTGGTGTTTGAGGGAGCTTGAAGACAGAAGAAGAACTGAAGAAACGGATTCTGGAAGAAACCGCGGCGTGGACCGCGATGCGGACAAGCTCATGGATCGCGACATAGGGAGCGGTCAATTCCAGTATGTATAGTGCGGTGTAGACCGCAGCGGAGGCAAAGGCACCAACCGCGGTATTCTGAGCGGTGGACTTCAGTGGCTTTTCCTCGGTGTAGGGAGCAGGGTGTACACCGCGACCTAGACCGCGGTAATAGCGGATTTTGCCTAAATCAGGAATGTTGCGCGAAAAAAAGAAAGGTTTTCTTCTGGAAAGTTCTTGTGCTTATTGGAAAAGGAAAAAGAGTTTGTCTTCATGAAGAATAGGAAAGTCTTATGCTTGAAGGAAAAGATTTCTACTTATAAGAAGACTTGTCATAAATAGGAAATAGTATTTATGTGGAACAAGTAATTCTTGTATGTTTAGGAGTATGATTTCCTTTTATCTTAAACTCCCTATAGCTAGTATAAATAGACCTTGTAATTAGGTTATTTGGTAAGTGGAGTCAAGAAACACCATGTAACATCAGAGAGTGGTGAGATCCGGGTGAGAGACCCAAGGGAATATCCGGGGAGGGATCTAAGGGAATATCAGTGGATCAAATTAGAGATCTGTGGGTGATATTCACGGGAGACCTAGGAGATATTGGGGGGTTCTTGGTGAGGATCTTGTGAGCGTTGGAGCATGGTTTGGGGTTAAGGTGTGAGAGAGAATCCTAGAGTATATGGTTGTAACAATTTATCATATAGTGAAACTTTCTCTGTTGTCCTGACGGCCCGTGGTTTTTTACTCGATTTGGGTTTTCCATGTATATCTTGTGTTGTGATTGGTTTATTTTCTCTCATCTTATTTTTCTGCTATTAACGTTAATTGCTATGAGTTATGGGGGTATATTAGGCATGACGCTTCCGCGATCATCGGTTCAAATCCCCAACATACATGATAAGGTTCACCCATAACAACTGGACTGCAGTTAAAGGGACTTCACCTGCAGAAACAGCAGCAACAAAGTTGATCACAAGAGCGGCGATATTTACTGTAAGCTGGAACTGAATGAATATCTGGATGTAGGTATATATACATCTTCCCTATCCGAGGACTGTGGCTTCCGAGCTCTCCTTTGCCACTTCAGTGCCTTGAATTCCCATAGATAGTCCTATATCTGCCTCCTTCAAAGCATGTACATCATCCCCAGAGACGATTGCAACCACATGACCTTTCAGTTTCAAGCACTGTACCATGAGCTGTTTGTCCAAAGGAGAGGATCTCGCCATCACACATATTCTGTCAACCTTCTCCATTCTCTCTTCATGTGTGTAGTTTCTGAATTCCTCTCCATCTACCACTACTCCACTGGATAATTCTTGATTAATGAGCCTGAGTATTCCACATTCAGTGGCTATGGCTTTTGCTGTGAAAACATTATCACCGGTTATCATCTTGACGTTGACTCCAGCATGTCGGCAATCTTCCACTGCATTCCTTATCCCTGGACGACATGGGTCCTTGATGCCCACCACTCCTAATAGGCTCAAATTATCTTCATCTAGCTTTTTCAGATCATCATTCTCTTCTTCTGAAACTTGTTTATGTGCAAAAGCGATGCATCGGAGGCTGCTAGCTGCCATACCTTGAATAATTTGCTCAAATTTCTCCCTTTCACCACCATCCGCCAGCTGTTTCTTGATTCCAGAAGCATCATAGTAACTGGAACACATTGCTAGAATCATCTCTGCCGCTCCTTTCCAGTGCACGTGGGTTGTGCCATCTGCATTCTTTCTCATCAAAACCCCACTCCGCTTCTTTTGTGAATTGAAGGCTTCAACTTTGAGAAGTATACAGCTCTGCTTCAATTGCTCCATATCCATGTTAAGTTCCTGGACAGCCCAAGAAAGTATCACTTTTTCTGTGGGACTGCCTGAGAACTCAATCTCTGATCCTGAACTTGTCTTGTAGACACTACCAGTTGTATTCAAAGCAACTCCTTGCTGGATCAATTCAACAACCCATGGAGAAATTGAAGAAGCAGCACCCTCTATAACAGGTTCTTTGCCTAGCCAAAACTTGGTCACCTTCATCTGGTTCAGAGTGAGAGTGCCCGTTTTATCGGTACAAATAGTTGTTGCAGAGCCCATCGTCTCACAGGCTGAGAGCTTCTGATCACCCATCATTCTCTTCATCGAATAGGCAAGAGTAAACGTAACAGCTAATGGAAGACCTTCTGGTATGGCGACCACAATAATAGTTACTGCAGCAGCCACAATCCGCACAACAGCATTCACTATATTGTCGGTATTTGTCTTGCTTCCATTAAATTCCTGATTTCCATTCTCATCCTTTGTATTCCCTGTGAAATAGCGAACCAGCAGGACTACAAGAACTAAGAAAGCAACTGCCAAACCAACCTTGCCTATTGATGAAGTTAGCTTGTTGAGCCGTGCTTGTAAAGGTGTTTCTTCGTTGGTGTCACGACTGATTTGGCTCATCATTTGACCTCATGTTGTGTTCATGCCTACAGATGTGGCAAGCATGCTAGCATAGCCATCTACCACCTTGGTACCAGAGAACAAGAATGGATTATGGCTCATGTTTACTTCCACATGATCACTCTCATCCTTCATGCTGGATTCGTCTACTTGTAATGAATGCCCTTCTAGAAACAATCCATCAGCAGGAATTTGATCTCCAATTTTCAAGCATATAACATCGCCAACAACAATTTCAAATATTGAAATTTGTTGGCGCCGGCCTTTTCTGATGACCTCAATTTGGATATTATTACTTACTTTTGATAATTTATCAAACTGTCTGTTTTGTCTGAAATTGCTTACGGCTGAGACAGCAATGATGATGCGGAGCGGATGGCTAGTTCGTATGGGTGGCGAATTCGTATTTGGGTCGCGTGGGACAACCAAATCCGGGCTGAACTTCGTGGGCCTCTACAGAGAGCAAACGAAGTCAGAGTTTCTACTATAATATGTTTTCGGAAAGCCCAAGACAAGCCCAACATTTATTATGAAGACTTCGTCTTCTGTAACGGGCTGTAGTAGATCTAAATTTGGCAATTTAGTTTCGTGTGCAACAAGCCGGCTGTTTCCTATTTTATTTACAATTCGTTTTTGTTCCTTTATTTTGGGATTCTTTTTCCGATTTAGTTTAGTTGTTTTAGACCTCTTATTTATGAGTTTTAGAAGATATTGAATCCTAGTGATTCAGTTGTTTTATTTTGTTTAGGATTTTACGGGATATTGAATCCTAATATTTGTAGGTTATTTTTCCTTATTTAATAGCTTGTATTAGGTTTGAAAAAGGGGAAGTTGTTGAATGAATAAAAAAAATTAGAGAATGTGTTCTCTTTATCTTCCATTTACGGTATCTTGTGAAGATCAACGTATTTGAAGCCTGTTATCCTGGTATCCGTGAGCGGATCAACAGCATAATAGTAGGTTTCGTTTCCGGTATTCGTGCGCGAATCAACGGATCTGATTCGTTTATCCCTATTTTTATCGATTGGCGTTTGTGCCAATTTTCAATCTACATCAGTTGGTATCAAAGCCTTCGAGTCTACCGTTGTGCTAGGCTCATCAATCCACATATCATAACCAATTACTTTCCTGACTACTATCTCTTCACCTTCCATATTTCCCCATACAAAAAAAAAAGATGAACCCTAAAACACAATTAGTCTCTTATCCTGCGGTGTTTTTTGATGATACATATGTATCAGCGGAGGTTTTTTTCGATTTGGATTTGCCACCAGTTTTTGATGAAGATGAATCCGATGATGAGTCGGGTAGCTGCGAGAATGTGGTGTCTGGTGGGTTCAACTCTCAGGGATGGGCATCGTTTCATCATCGTCTAGGAATGATGAACCATCAAATTCGAGGACGAATTCCGTCTAGCATGGAGAGGATGACACATATTAGCTTAAGGCAAAAGGGTAATAAAATTGGTGAGAATGTCAACTCCAAACCCTACCGTCTGAGGCTACTCGGCAATATTCGTACGGCTGATATTTTAAATGTGAAGCATCTCGTCCCTTACAATGGCGATCCAGCTTTGGAGGACGAAGAGGTGCTGAATTCGAGGCCGAATTTTGTCCAACTTGGGGAGGATGATGCGGAGCGGATGGCTAGTTCGTATGGGTGGCGAATTCGTATTTGGGTCGCGTGGGATAACCAAATCCGGGCTGAACTTCGTGGGCCTCTACAGAGAGCAAACGAAGTCGGAGTTTCTATTATAATATGTTTTCGGAAAGCCCAAGACAAGCCCAACATTTATTATGAAGACTTCGTCTTCTGTATCGGGCTGTAGTAGATCTAAATTTGGCAATTTAGTTTCGTGTGCAACAAGCCGGCTGTTTCCTATTTTATTTACAATTCGTTTTTGTTCCTTTATTTTGGGATTCTTTTTCCGATTTAGTTTAGTTGTTTTAGACCTCTTATTTATGAGTTTTAGAAGATATTGAATCCTAGTGATTCAGTTATTTTATTTTGTTTAGGATTTTACGGGATATTGAATCCTAATATTTGTAGGTTATTTTTCCTTATTTAATAGCTTGTATTAGGTTTGAAAAAGGGGAAGTTGTTGAATGAATAAAAAAAAATTAGAGAATGTGTTCTCTTTATCTTCCATTTACGGTATCTTGTGAAGATCAACGTATTTGAAGCCTGTTATCCTGGTATCCGTGAGCGGATCAACAGCATAATAGTAGGTTTCGTTTCCGGTATTCGTGCGCGAATCAACGGATCCGATTCGTTTATCCCTATTTTTATCGATTGGCGTTTGTGCCAATTTTCAATCTACATCAAATGACCAGAAAGACAGCAACAAATATGCTTCCTCCCTCATACCAGCCATCTTTCAGGCCATGCTCTTTGATGCCAAAACCAAGAGAGAGTGATGCACACCCTAAAAGAATCAAAATGGTTAGATCTTTAAAAGCCTCCACAACAAAGTGAAAGATGCTCTTTGTTGGCGGTTTCTTATATGTGTTTGAACCGAATGCCTCTTGTCTGCGGGCAACATCTTCTTGACTACCAATTATTCCACCATTGATATCAGTTTCAAGAGCAGAAACCACCCTAGGAGTCCCACCAAAGTGTCGAAGCTTATCGAGATTTTTCTCCTTGAGAATCTCATTAAGACTTATCTGATCAATCTGGAAAGACTTATTTTCTGCACGAGGTTCAAGATTGACAACAGTATAAGAAGGAGAGCGTGAAACCTTATTATGCTTGTTTGGGGTTGCAGCATTTTTGGCCAGGGAAAACAGAGTTCTGGAACAGTATATCTTAGCAAAAGCAGAGTGCCACTTTTTGTTGGGTTTGCTAAGGGTGACAGGAACATCAAGTAGAAACTCAATAGAAACGTTTGCATGGAAAATAGTAGCCATACTAGTGTTTCCAAAGAACCAAACACCAAAAATAAAGTTGAAACTAAGGTAAATTAGGTCGGTCTGCAAAATGAGAAGAAACAAAAATGAAAAAAGAATGGAACTGTCTGCTGTGTTGATCGAGAATAGAAAGAAAACAAGTAGTGTTGCTGGGTTGAGATTTGTGACATCTTAAACCAACTTAGGGATTTTATAGAATCTTCATTCCAAGTAGGGAAATTTTCATATTCCCCCCTAAGGTTTGCCATATTAGATAAACTGGTTCATCTAGTTTCAATAATGATCAGTCATCCCCTTAAAACCCAAACTATTAGTCATTTTACCCCTTCTGTCAAGTTTTCTGTCCAAAAAGCCTTTGACTGTTAATTGAAAAATTAAAATGCCTCAATTAGGGATTGAACCCTTGACCTTATAGTTAAAAATCACACTCTAACCACTTAAGCTACTCCAACTCATTGTTGGAGGTAAGTTGATTTAAATGTATATATATAGTTATATAATTTGTTTAAAATAATTTAAATCTGTTTGTATAATTTAAAATAAACTCATATATATAATTTAAAATAAACTTATATTTAATAATAATATACAAAAACAGATTTATGAAAAAAAATAATAATAATAAGAAGAAAACAAAAGAAAACCCAAAAAATCCAGAAAATCAAAGCCCGTAATTTTTTTTTAAATTCCTTTTAAATATATGAGTTTATTTTAAATGATAAATAAACTCATATATTTAAAAGGATTTTTTTTCTTTCTTTTTTTTGAAATTTTTTTTCCATTTTCAATTTATGGGCTTTGATTTTTTAGGGTTTTTTTTTTTACCAAATTGAAATAATATATTTTTTGAAAAGGAAAAAAATTCAAAGAAAAAGAAAGAAAAATATTTACAAGTTTTGATTTTCTGTACTTTTTGGGTTTCCTTTTGTTTTCTTATTATTATTATTTTTTCATAAATCTATTTATATATATTATTATTAAATATAAATTTATTTTAAATTATATATGATTTTATTTTAAGTTAGACACATATTTAAATTATTTTAAACAAATTATAAAACTATATATATACATTTAAATCAAATTACCTCTAATTATGAGTTGGAATAGCTCAGGTAGATAGAGTGTGTGGTTTTTAACCACAAGACCAGTTTATTTAATATGGCAAACATAAGGGGGAAAATGATAATTTCCCTTCCAAATATTCACCAAAATCCAAAAGGAAGTTTCCGGCGAGTTTCTTATTTTGAACTTTTGAAGCATCACAAATCGTTGATTTACATGGAAACAATCCGAGTCAACCATTAGATGCTCCAAATTACATTCATATTCATGCAATCATGCATGTCTTTTTCACGAGGGAAAAATAAAACTCTACCCAGTGACGTCATTTGGATCGGACGCGGTTGCCATAATATATATTTTTTATTTATATTTTGTTTTAAAGTCTTTTTCACGAGGGAAAAATAAAACTCTACCCAGTGATGTCATTTGGATCGGACTCGGTTGCCATAATATATATTTTGTTTTAATTTTAAAAAGATTTTTTTTTTACTTTTTAAATAAAAAACTGACACACTGCAACTATTATAATTTTAAATGTTATTCATTGCTTTTTAAAATATTTCTTCAAAATCCGAAATAAAAATTCTGAATCCAATCTGAATATAAGTCTGAATCCGATCTAAAAATGTTAATATTTGAATCCAAATCCGAAAAATGTCAAATCCAATCTGGTACAAATTATTTGATTATGAGACTTTTTTTAAAGAGAAAATCAGATTCAAATATTATTGGATCGTGTTAAAATCGAATTCGGATTATCTAAATTCGATCTAAATGACATCAATAGGAAGATTTTTATTTTTCCCTCATGAAAAAGACTTGCGTGAATGTAATTTGGAGCATTTAGTGGTTGACACGGATTCCTGGAATACAACAGATGAGAATGGAAAAAAAGAATTTAACGGAAGCAAGAAAAAGGCTAACAATATAGTGAAATACTTGTGCAATCGGATATCATGCTTGCGCTTTCTTATTCAATGAAAAGGTTGACCGTTTACAAAGCCATGTAAAGAAACTCTCTCTGCCAAGGCGGAGGCAAGCCCGGTCTAAAATTTTGACAAAAAAATTATATATATTATTCTTTCAAAAATATTAATAATTAAATTAAATTAAATTAAATTATAGAGTTTATAATTATGAATTTCAATGTCTATTCAACTCAATATCTTGTCATAAAACCACTGTCCAATGTGATTAATTTGATGGTATAAAAACGTTTATTTATTCTGATAATGTCTTAGATTTGAGTAGCCGACACCGCATGTGGAACTTCAAAAGAAACAAATATCATCATAGAGCTCAAACTAACGTTTTAAAATATTGAGTCCGAATATTTGATAATTAAATTAGTTAAGTAAACACATTATACTCATTAAACCCAAATAGTTTTATTTTGACAGGGTTTCCAAATATTTCTCCACTTTCAGAATTGTATCGTAGATTATTTGAAACCGAAAAGTCAACACTTCAATTGTTGAAACCCCGTTCACCGGTAACGCAGAGAAAATAGGTTTTAAAAATTTTATACAGATCATAAAAGATCTGGAACCAGTGAACTTATGATCGCAATTATTTTTCCGGAACTAATACATACAATATGTAAACACAGGAAATTGTAATCAATAAAAAAAAATTAGAACCTTACCAACGTTTTGATGCTCCTTTACTTTACGATATGCTCCTGATCTGTACCACCGATCTTTCAAGCTATTCCCGGAACTGGTAACTGCGTGTAGACGCGTCGCGTACTCAGGAACTTAGGAAGATATAGAGAAAAAAAGAATAAACAATTTCTTCCGAGAGAAAACAAATCTAGAATGCACAGCACTTTTTCTCTGTTTTTTTAAAAACATGTATCAATTGCTCACTTTGATTTTTGATTTTTCTTCTAACGCACACGGCACATCAGTGCTCTCTTTCTCTTGAATCACGCACAGCACACTATTTTTTTTTTTGTTTTTTCCTCTTGTGTGTCGTTCAAAATCAAAATCGTAAAGTCTTTTTCTCTTATCTAGTTATATAAATATATCATTATATATTTTTAAAATTAGATAATTATCTTTTTTTAAATATATTTTTATATATTCAAAAGATAATTAGTATTTAAGTGCTATAGGTAGAGTAAGATTCTAACTCCTATATAACAATAATTGACTTAAACTTAAATACTAGATTTCTTAAAGAATAAAATAATCTAATTATTTTATGTTTTAGTCATGATTTGAACCCGTAACTTCTATTTAATAATTAAGTAATAATTCATAATTATTAATTCCTTAATTAAATAATGTAATTATTTAATTAATTTAATTATTAATATATTAATTAAATAATCTCATTATTCAATTAATCCCTGAATAAATACGTGTCACTTTCGTAACACAATTAATTGGACAATCCAATTAATTAACCGTGACCCTCGTTACCTAAATCGATCGGGCTAGCAAGGGGACCTAATGGACCTACAGTATTTTGAGCTCCAATAACCTCGGAATTATTAATTAAACTCTTTAATTAATATTCCTTGATTATTAACTCCAGTGTTATTCCACTAAAAACTCGAAGCTGCACTCTCTCAACTGCAGACGTTTTTACACAGACCGATACAACTCGGTGTCCATCGATATAGCTATCACACATGGTGTGATTCTCCACAGTAGTTCATAATTAGAGATGGGTCATAATGTCTGTTATACCCCTCTAATTACATATATCCTTTAAGTACCATTAATTCTCTAATAAACAATAAATCATATTTCCTCACGGAATTAAGAGAGCGCTCATATTGTCCAAGCCCCGAATCAACCCTTAAGGGAATTACCATCTACTTCTCACAAGAAGGATTGGATTCCACTATTGTGTACATACCTTCCCAGCCACAAGCCAAACCGCAATCCCAACATACGGAGCATATTAATCAGGAACTGCATATGACCTCACTCATTGTATATCAAAGACCACGATCTAACCTGAAGGAGTCGATAAGACACTCAGGATTAAGATCACCCACATATAGCCATCATTAGTTGGTATATATGAATCTCATCAGTAAACAGGTCTTAGTGAGAGATTCATATAGATCATGGTCTAGTTCTATATGATCACATCATACAAGGTGCCTCCATTCTCATATCTCATATGAATGATTCAGGATAGAATCACCGTACATTACGAAATGGACCGCAACTATAGATTAACTACAAATAAAGTACCCAGTTTTATTTACTATATATGGACTCTTTAGATTGCACATCTCTCTCTGTATCCATCCGTATATAACACTCATATACACAGTTCGAGATTATATTTGGCAATCTAGGATGTTAATATATGCATAAGTTATAAAATAAACATTACAACAAGAATGAATTGAACTTTTCTTTTTATTTATTTCATAAATCCATTTACAAATTACATCTTTATGGCATAAACCCCAACAATCTCCCACTTGCACCAAAGCATGTGAGGCATGTTTCGTAACCTTAGACCATCTAGGTGACCCGAAACCACTTTAGCCGGTAAGGTCTTCATAAATAGATCAACATGATTGTCTTGTGAGGCTATCTTAGTGACGATCACATCTCCTCTCTGCACTATATCTCTAATGAGATGATATTTTCTCTCTATATGCTTCACTCTCTTGTGGCTTCTTGGTTATTTGAAATTAGCCACAGCATCACTGTTATCACAATAAAGTGTGAGGGGCTTATCCAGATCTAAAATAACTTCCAGATCACTCAAGAACTTACGGAGCCAAACAGCCTCTTTAGCAGCTTCACAAGCGGCTACATATTCGGCTTCCATGGTGGAGTCAGCAATACAAGATTGCTCAATACTTTTCCACACAATGGCTCAACAACCCAAGGTGAAAACTGATCCAGACGTGGATTTTCTAGAATCCCTGTCTGACTGAAAATCAAAATCTGTGTATCCTAACGGGATCAAATCCTGTCAGGAATATATTAGCATATAGATTCTCGCTCTCCGAAGATACTTGAGAATAGTCTTGACAGCAACCCAATGATCCAATCCTGGGTTGGACTGATACTTGCTGACTACTCCCACTGCATAGCAGATGTTCGGTCTCGTGCATAACATAGCATACATGAGACTACCTACAGCTGATGCATAGGGTACACGTCTCATATCCTCAACTTCTTGAGGTGTCTTAGGACAATGTTCCTTAGACAAGTAAACTCCATGCCTAGAAGGTAAATTACCTTTCTTGGAGCTCTGCATCGAAAATCGCACAAGAATCTTATCGATATACGATGCCTGAAATAGTGCTAGAAGTTTGTTCTTACGATCCCTTATAAGTTGGATCCCTAGAACATAACTCGCATCTCCCAAATCTTTCATTTGGAATTGGCTAGCCAGCCAGCCAGCCATTTACATCATATAACACTCCCACATCATTCCTAATGAGTAGGATGTCGTGCACGTATAAGACCAAGAAAACTACATTTTTGTCAATGATGCGCTTGTAGACACAAGGCTCATCAACGTTCTGCTCAAAGCCATAGGTTTTGATCACATCATCAAACCTAATGTTCCAAGATCTAGATGATTGCTTAAGTCCATAGATGAACCTTTGCAACTTGTAAACTTTTTGCTCTATCTAGAGACATGAATCCCTCTGGTTGCAGCATATAGATGATCTCATCAAGATTGACATTCAAGAATGCAGTCTTAACGTCCATTTGCCAAATTTCATAATCGAAATAAGCAGCAATGGATAAGAGAATCCTAATAGACTTAAACATGGCTACTGGCGAGAAAGTCTCTTCATAATCAACCCCCTCTTTCTGGGTATAACCCTTAGCCACTAGCCTTGCTTTGAAGGTCTCTACCTTCCCGTCTACTCATCTCTTTCTCTTGTAGATCCACTTACATCCTATGGGTTTTACCCCATCTGGTAAGTCTGTAAGATCCCAGACTGAGTTGGAGTGCATAGACTCCATCTCGAGATTCATGGCTTTAAGCCATTCCTCTTTATCAGGATCTTCCATTGTATTTTTAAATGTCAATGGATCATCCACACTATCAGCAGAGACACCATATTATCCCTCACTCACACCCAAATAACTTTCAGGCTGTCTCACAACCTTCTCACTACGTCTAGGTGGTAGTGCATCCTGATCAGGGACCATCTGACGCTCAGATGTTTATGGATCAACAACTCTTGTTGATGAAGCACTAGTCTCACCAGGCTCCAACTCATTCAATACAATATTAGAACGAGGTTTATGGTTACTAATATAATTGTCCTCAAGAAACGTTGCATTTGTCGATACAAATACTTTGTTATCTTCTGGACTATAGAAGTGTCCACCTCTGGTCTCCTTGGAGTACCCTACAAACAGGCAGACCACAGACTTGGAGTCTAGCTTTCCACTTATGTTCTTCAGCACGTGTGCTGGACACCCCCATACGCAGAAATGTCACAAACTAGCTTTACGACCATTCCACAACTCTAGGGGAGTTTTAGGAACAGATTTGGATGGCACTACATTCAAAATGTATGCGCTGTTTGTAACGCATATTCGCAGAAGCAATTTGGTAATTATGAGAAACTAATCATAGATCTCACCATTTCCATCAGGATTCTATTTCTCCTCTCCGCTACACCATTTTGCTGAGGTGTACCAGGAGCTGTGAGTTAGGAAACTATCCCATGCTCGACCATAAAGTCTTCAAACTCTTGGTCAAGGTACTCACCTCCACAATCCGATCGTAGTGACTTGATAGTCCTACCTAATTGATTCTTAACTTCAGCTCGAAATTCTTTGAACTTTTCAAATGTTTCCGACTTTCGTTGCATCAGGTAGACATATTCATATCTTGAGTAGTCATCTATAAATGTGACATAATACTCATAGCCACCCCTAGCTCTGACATTCATCGGTCCACAGACGTCTGTATGTATGAGTTTTAGTGGCTCTATATCTCTAAGCACTTTTCCAGTAAAAGGTCTCTTAGTCATCTTACCTTTTAAAAAGGATTCACAAACAGGTAAGGTGCCAACATTTAACTCACTTAAAGGTCCGCTTTTTACTAGTTTGTCTATCCGGTCAAAGTTGATATGACCAAGCGTTAGATGCCAGAGATACGTGTCATTATCTGGAGAAATCTTATGTCGTTTAGTTTTTGGTTTTTCAACCTTAAACATTTCGGTGTTAAACACTTGATTGATCGTTTAATTCGTCATGTGCTGATTATTTCTTATTCTACTTTAACAAAGAGCCAACATTTTCAACCACGAAGCTTATTAAAACAACAATTCACAATAAGATGAAAATTGCGTTTATTGCGAGTTGCATGACGGTATATATTGAAAAAGAACTTTTTAATGCTGTATCATTGATTCATATATGTTAATTGATGAATTTTGTGTTGCGAACCCGCGTAAGTAGGGTACCACTCAAACTCAATATTAATGCATTTGTATTGTAGATTATTTCTTATTTTCTTGTTATATATCTATTTTTGAAATGTATTTAATTTTTTTTATAGCATATGCATTTTAAAGGGTAAGAGTGTAAGACTCACATCCCCTTATGAGCTGTAACCTTTTTTTTATTACTAAAAAACTCTTTTGATGATCAGACTTACTATGAATTATTTTGGCTAAATATTTAGTTTAGCCCCCACTAACCGTAAATCCTGGCTACGCCACTAATTAGCCTGCTTGTGACAATTGATAGGCTCTGTATCTGTTATTTGTCTTGATTAAATATTCACTCTGAACCCGGTTATAGTGACTGAGTTTTGGGGTTGGCCTAGAACCGATAGAAGAGGATGTTCTTTCTCTTATTTGGCCCAGGTTGTTGAACTGATCCAACAAGGTGTTACTCTAAACACAACTCGCGGTGTCTATCAGTATCAGAGAACTACAGGTTCTGACTTTGAAAATAATTACACTGAAAAGGCAATTAAATCATGGGCTCTAAAGGAGTTGAACATAGATATGGACGAATTAAGGGGGAAATGTACCGTTCTTCAGGCTAAAGCCTACCATTCTCTGAAGAAACGGAATGGGATTTTGATGAGGAAGAAGACAGACCACACTCTCCACATGCACTGGAATGGAGAGGGAGAGACTAATCTAGCAATGTGTTCAAATTACTATACTGCTTCTGGAATCATTAGACCTCTAGATAAACTTGTAAGGAAGATTATTCAAGGTATGGCAGCTAGAGGTCTTCTATGCATTGCTTTTGCCCATGAAGAAGAGCAAGGTCGACTCTCGAACTTATTATGACTGGTGGGGCATTACGGATCCATGTCGTCCAGGGGTACGGAATGTTGTGAATTGTTGCCAACATGCTGGAGTGAAAATCAAGATGATCACTATTATCAATATTTCAGCTGCAAAGATGATAGCTACTGAATGTGGAAAACTTAGGCCAAACCAAGACATGTCCAGTGGAGAGGTGATACAAGGAGAAGAATTTAGAAGATACACACAGGAGGAGAGAATGATGAAACTTGAAAAAATACACGTGATGGCAAGTTCTTCTCCGTCTGACAAACTGCTTATGGTGATATGCGCAAAACAGAAAGGTCATGTGGTTGCAGTCACTGGGAATGAAACAGAAGATGCAGTAGCTTTAAAGGAAGCAGATATAGGACTGTCTGTGGGAATTGAAGCCACTGAAGTGGAAAAAGAGAGCTCGGATATTGTCATCTTGGATGATAATTTTGATTCTGTAGCCACAATCATCAGCTGGGGAAGGTGTGTCTATAACAACATCCAAAAGTTCATCCAGTTCCAGCTTACTGTAAATGTTGCAGCTCGTGTTCAACTTTACTGCCACAGTTTCCACTGGTGAAGCCCCTTTAACCGCAGTCCAGCTGATGTGGGTGAACTTGATTGTAGACACATTAGCTGCTCTGGCTCTCACGGCAGAGCAGGCCACCAAGGAGCTCATGGAAAGACCACCTATGAGACATAGTGCACCACTTATCACCAACATTATGTTGAGGAATCTTCTAGCTCTCAAGTATTTTATCAGATTATCGTCCTCTTGACCCTACATTTCAAGTTCAATCGGCCTTTGGTGTTAATGAGAAGGTAAAGAACACCATGATTTTCAACACTTTTGTCCTTTGCCAAGTCTTCAATGAATTCAACTCAAGGAACCTTGAAAGTAAAAATATGTTTCGAGGGATAAAGAAGAACAAGTTGTTCTTGGGGATTATATTGATTACCCTTGTTCTTCAAGCGGCGATGGTGGAATTTCTGAAGAGGTTTGCAGATATAAAAAGGTTGAACTGGAGCCAATGGTGCGCATGTATTGCAATTGCAGCGGTCTCTTGGCCCACTGACTGGGTTGCCAAGTGCATACCTGTTCAAGAGACCTTCTAGGCTCTGCAATCTCAGATTGTCATCCAATCCTAATAGTTCACTCTCCCTACCGCTTACAGTCCATCATATTCACCGAGGTTGAAGTTATGTAACAAAAGAAAATCAAGAGTTGCATTTGATCCATGTAGTCAAGTCAACTGAAGTTTTATAGTTCGAAATTTGTTTGCTCATTCCATATCTCAAAATTTAAGAAACATGCAACACATTAGACACCAACATGTATCCCACGAACCGTAGACTATCATGTTTCGAAAGCGTATTTACCAAAAACTCATTTCTAATTTCTAAATACTGTGTTAAAATTTCTATCTTGGTAGTTTACTTTCTTCAAAATACTCCATATTCAACTCTTTTAAGAAACAATAGAATTTACTATATTGAAATTTCAGCATACCAACAAAAAAAATATGCCAGCCTTAACCCAGTGGTTAATTAATACCCGTAATCAAACAAACATATCAGAAATCACAACAAATTAAATTTCTGACGATACAGCTAGCATGGTCAAAAACCTGTGGCGCAAAATTCTAATTCTACAAATTCCCATTTGGTATCTATGGTTCGTTTTGATCAACGCTAGACGATTCTAGATATCACAACATAACATAACATTTCAACGCCGAAAGCACCCAAAGAACCCATGTCATTTATAGAAACAAACCACAATATGGTACAACACATTCTCATACATGAGAGAATGTAATCTTTAATTACAGATTGAGGCAGGCAAACTCCAGTGTCTCTGTAGTCTGTAACCGTGCCTCGCTTTTTATTGAAGTTTTGGACAGAGATTCATTCCCAAATTTGGACCAGACAATGGAGATAATAGGTTGTAAGGTTTCTCCAAATCAAGAAACAATACATTATGATACACAATATGATGATACCTAAGCTGGAACAGCTTCAGGAACTTTGCCATAGTCAGCAGGAGCCAAACTGTCGTAGTAATCAACCAACACTTGCCAGCCACCGGGGCACATAAATCCATCAGGAGGATTCTCTTTGTTCTTCGCAAGTGTTCGCATCTGTAAAATGCAAGAAAGGGCGATTACAATTTATGATATACATACAAAAACGAAATATCTGAATGTTTGCGTGTTGGGGAGGGGGGAGGGTATTCTGCGAAGAGAATAATACCTTGGTGCCTGATATAAAGAGGAAGTCCTGAGCCCTTGAAGGATCAAAGAATGCCATTTTACCCTGAGTCTTGTCATATGCTGCAACCTGCAATGATCCCAAATTAATTACCATCACGGATTTCATTGCAAAAGAAGAAGGCAAGTTTAAGATTAACAAGTATTAATGACAGCCATATGCTCTATACCTTAAAAGGAAGGATGTTTAGCCGCTCCAGTCCCGGAGCCATGCTCAATACCTTCTTCCCATGATCAGCATCATACAGGTCTCTCTTCTCAACAGGGTGGCTCATGCCGGCTGGGTCCCTACCAACAATGTAGAAGTTAGCCCCAGCATTAATCCGGGCCTTTGCGTGCCACTGCACCTCAGTTGGGCCGGCATAGTGCATGGGCGAGGGAAATATAGAAACCACTGTGGTCTCAGGATCAAGAACCCCATCTTCAAGCACCTGAGAGTACATAATTATCATCACATGAATTATTATTCAACAAAGTTAGGAATTGATAAAAATATTTTAACCAACCATCATCCTGGTCAACTCCTAATTTCAAATTCGAAAAGGTAAACAGCTGTTCCCTCATAGCAACAATAAAGATCTCCTTAACTACCAAGAATTTACATTTCCATGTGATTTTAGCTTCCCAATGAGAGAGAAGAAGGAAGATTTAAAAAATAGAAGTATGAAACAAGATCCATGGTAAAGTGCCTTGTCACAAACTATGCGAAACAGAGGCAATTCATGTCTCTGCATCTCGTTACCCAATAGATGACGGTTCATTCTAATAATAAACATATCCATGTAGAGAGTAAGGGGTTGAAGTATTGATCTATATACCTTTTCATGTTGCATCATTCGCCAATTAAGGGGAACATCATCTGCCTTTGTGTAGCCTCCCAATGGATGGAGCAATAAGATTGGATTCTTGTAACCCATCTCAAGAAGCCGACGGCGTGTATCATTCATCAGCAAAGCATGGCCATTGTGCACAGGATTCCTGAGCTGGAAAGCAAACACTGCATCAGCATTGCGCTTTGTGAATTCCTCACGGAGCTCTGCTGGTGACAGGCGAAAACGATCAAGGCCATCACGATACTTGATTGGTTCTATGACCTCTAAGTCACCTCCAATAAGCCAGTTTCCAGCATTAGTTATGGCCTCATCAACATAAGGTAGACCAGGGGCAGTTGTACCCCATGTTCTGGCTATCCTTTCTTCTTTGGGGTGCTTGTAGATCTCAATACTAAAAAACACAGAGAAAAAAATGATAATCAGAAAGTGCAGAGGTTGCATGACTTCATGCAGCAAAATTTTCAAGGACTTTGCTACTAATTACATAAGGCTTCCAATGCATAACATGGAAAATACCTGCTAACTGGGAAATAAAATAACAAAATCCACAATTGAGTCATTTTTAATGCTAATGCAACATTAAGGAATATCAACTTGACCCCGATACTCAAACCTCAAAGTACTGAGCAACACAGAGTAAGTTTAGATGAATATTTCCTTCGAAGTATAGCTAGTAAATAGATATCCTGATTTAAAAATTGCCTCATCTTTCTATGATGCCTTAATACTCTATTAATTGCTTCATTATAGTTCAAATGCTAGTCCTAGAGTACAATTAAAAATATTTAGTGGAGTGAATTATAATTAGTAAAATATATTTCAAATCAATTGGTAAAACAAAAAAACAAATGCAGAAGAGACATAATGACTTTGTCGAAATCAATAAAAGTTGTCGTCTTGCGGGGTTGCAGGCGTGGGATGAGAGGCTTTTGGGATTCTTTAAGTCTTCTCTGATGTTTTTCTCTTCTTGATTGATGCAATTCACAAAAAAATAATAATAATAATGACTTTGACGAAGCATTTGCAACATCACACCATGGTCTCCATGACAACATGAACATGACGCAACATGCAAGACCAACCTTTAAACGAAGATAAACTTGATTATAAAATATCATGGTTTCGAGATAGCTAACCACCGAGAAAACAACATTAATCATATTGATATAGTACCGTGTCAGCAAGGGTCAAAGCCCAGGAAACTCGTACACATGGTACACGTGCTCATTTGACGGAAACCGTTAGAGCCATATCAACAAGGCCATACCGGTCAACTAAGATTCAACATCAAGAAAATGTTTGGAGCCAATACACTTATCTATCTTGATGGATAAAGAAATTTCTTTGAGTAGTCATATAAATTATAAGACTTACTTCATTTACAAGCAAGTGGGGCCTAGCAAAAAAAATTAAGAAAACATAAAACAAAATAATTAATTTGAAAACTAATTTCATGATCTCTTCCAAAACAATTTCAACAAAAACAGCCATCAAAATACACCCTTCTTTTCATAACATTCCATCTCCAAATTGTTTGATCACAAATTAATTTTATTGATCTCAAGTATTGAAGCTGTCTCACCATTACAATAATTTACCAAACATACACGATTTCGTGAGTGATTATATCAATCAAATTCAAAATCACAATCATAACATATCAAAACAATAACTAGCACCTAAAGCTTATCACACAAGAAAATGATAGAAACCAAATTTGGCTGAAAGAAGAAAAACTTGAATGAAAATGACCCTTCTCCACTACCCTTATCTGTATCATATACTCATCTCTCTAAAATGATTTGGATAAGTATTAACCTAATTTGCCAAATGTGCAACCTAAATCTTTTCAAGTGAAGAAAAATCTAATTTTCATGCCATAAACAAGTATATATATCAGAAAAAAAAAAGTCAAATAATTTTTAAAGTATCAATAAATTGAATTGAAAAGGACAAAAAAAAATCAAAATATCAAACACTATTGTGCATATAAACTCGAATATTCTTATCAGTGTAGTGTTAACCATTAAATATGCTAACAAAACAATGTTAATTTCAAACTTGTTCAACAGATATTCAAACAAATAAAATTAACTCGAATTTCAATTAAACTTAAAACTATAAAAATAAAAACAGCATCATACTTGTTTAAAATCGCAACCGTGTTATCGTCCGAGTCAACGAGCGCGACACGCGAGGATTCACCGACACGGTGCTTCTGCGAGTCATCGATCGCGAGGACGATCGGTACGGACATGTTGACAACCGACCCGTCATGGAGACGGAGCGAGTTAAAATGAAGAGTTTGGAGGAACTCGGATTCTCTCATGAATCCGGGTAGAGGACTAGCCCAGCCTTCGCTGAGCACGTGAACCCATTGGAGGTCGATCCTTGAAAGCTTGATTCTCGGCAACGAAACCGCTTCTCTCCTTTTCACGTCCCTCTGGGACTTGTCGACGAATAGCTCCGATAGTCTGCCGCCGTCCGGCTCGATCAGGCCGGAGCGGACTCTGGCGAGCTTCGACTGGGCTCTTCTGGGTCTGACGGAGACATTGACGGTGGGGACAAAATGGGAAATCTGGGATTTGTTGAGGGAGTGAGAGGGAAATGGGGTTTTGTTAATGAGAGTCGACATGGTGGCCATTGTTGGAGAGAGAGAGAGAGAGAGAGAGCCCAAGGAGAAGTTGCTGGTAGTGGATTTGTTAAATAATGGAAGAGAAAAGGTGGACTGGGGACTTAAAAATTATTTTATTTTTATTTTTTTTGTTGGAAAGATTTAAAAATGTTTTTTTTGGAGAGTCAGTGAAATGTTGTAAATGAAGACATTGATGTGTTTTGAGTTTCGGATTTTATAAGGAGTGATTGATTGGGTGTAACTGAAACACTGAAACACTGAAACTACCAGATTTCGGGTTTTCTTTCTTTGGGAATCTGGAGGATGAACCTGGACGTTTTTCTGTCTTCATTTTTTAAATATTTTATTCACAATAAAAATATTTATATCCGGCATTCAATTTCCTGGAAACCCTAAATTGCCCTTTATATATATATATGGGTATTAAAAAATAAAATTTGATATCTTTATTATTTTTTTTTTTCAATTCATAGCTGATTTTCTGATTTTTTACTTGAAAAAAAATAAAGTTTTATGACATTTTTTTCACTATGAACCCATAAGATTATTTTTTTTAAAACTGTTATAAGAATTTGATGACACTCCGATATTTAAAAATGGTAAAGAAAAGCTAATATTTAAACATCATAATAAGGTTGATATTTAAACACATTATTTAAAAAAAAAATCCAAATAATGGTTTTAAAGATTTGATGATCTACTTAAATGTAAGGTTCATAAACAAATACGTATATGTTTTTAAATATGAATATCTTTTTAAAATATATATATATATATTTCTTTAAGAATTCAAATACATATTTTGAAAACATAATTTCTGCATTTGTGTCTTAGTAAAGATGGTTGTGTATTTTAATATATATATATTAATTTTCAAATGAAAACTTTTTACAATACCCACTTTAAACATTTTTGATAAACATTGAAATATATTTATAGAGAAAAATTTATAAAAAAAATTGGGTGTAAGAATTAATTTTTTTCGATTTTTTTAAAGATAAAACATTTAAAAATAAAGAAATATAAGAAAAAATAGTTCTCAAATCTAAAAAAAAATTCCATTTTTTTACGAATGTGTATTTTAATTTTTTGTATGTATTCTAAAAAAATTAAAATATAAAAAAAAAATTAGGATGCATACAAAAATTCTTATCGAAAAACATTTGATTATATACAATTTCATCAAAATTGCTTAAAAGGTACTTAATTTGAGATACATTCAAGAAGATTAAAATTAAAAATGAGTTTAAATTTTTTAAATTAACATAAACAACAATTTTCGGTCTTCATTATTCAATTATATATAAAAAAAACAATTATTCAAAAAAATTACATAACCAAGCTTTTCAATTAGGGTTAATATAGTCCTCGTCACATCAACATTGAACATTCAACACCAAACTCTTTTTGTTTTTTCTTGTAATGTTTTTTTAGACGGCGTTCTCACATTCCAGGAAGCAGGAATCTGCATAAATTGAATTCAAAGATGCATTATTTTCTGGAGAAAGTGACAACTTTCATAGTAAATGTCAGCTCAGCTGGATCTCTTTTACTTGAACAATCCCTGTTTCAGGTCCGGATTCAATTTCGCTCGCAGAGGTGTTAAAGACAAGTTTTTCTTCTTCAATATTTTCCTATTTTGTTTGTTGAGAAGTGGGTTGGGATTTTAATATTGTGTAATGCAGTGTTGTGAAGGATATATGACGTGTAGCGTTTTGAGACGTTGGATATGGAATTGGAGGGAGATTGGTTGGGATCGCTCGATTTGCTGATTAAAGTAGAGGGTTTATGGTTGTGGGGACCAGGTGATTATTAGTAGATTTATGGAATATTTGTTGGATTTCCACCTTAAAAGTAAATTACTTTTATATTTATATATATATTATTTTTTTGACAGCAAAGCACAACCAGCCATTAAGCCGGAGCTTCACTACGAATCAACCTCTACAGTCTCCACATACAGAGGGTAATCATCTGACTTAGAAAGTCCCCGCCTTGCCATAGTGGGGCAACATAGTTCGCTTTTCGAGATACAAACTGGACCTGTCCACTATCTATGCCCTGAAACCTTGATAAAATTTCCCCAATAATCAAACTGATATCAGCCGACGAAGAAATGCCAGCCTCAACCAGCTTTACCACAGCCAAAGCATCCGTCTCAATCACCATCGGCTTCAGACCCAACTCGATCAGAGGCCAAGTTTAAACCTCGCAAGACTGTCATAGCTTCAGCAGTAAAAGAATTGTAATTCGCAAGAACATGTTGCACACTCGTAGCCACAGTGTAACTTCATATTGGCCTCCCCACAACCACACCAAAACCGGTTACACATTCTTTGAATGTCTTTTATAAGACCCGTAGGCAACTGAAACAAATTCATCGAATACGCCGGAATAGCTTGCACAACTACCTTTAACAAGACTTCTTTACCGGCCACCAATAGCAGCTTGTTCCGCCAACCCTTCATTTTATTCCAAATCATGTCTTTTATATTGTTGAAAATCACCGCTTGTTTCTAGACGTAAAGCTTGGAAGCCCCATATACCTCTCATGGCAACGAACTCTACTAACCCCGGTCAATTATTCGATTATATTTGACTAATTAATATCATCGATTTATTATGTTTTTATACAATTAATATTTAATAAATTGCATTTTTTTGATAGAAATAAGATAAATTGTCTATTTACTATAGTTGCGTTATATGCATTTTTCCTTTGGTAAGACCTCTCTATAATGATACTCTATATAGGAATAACCTTCATGTAGTCATAAAAAATTCGGATCCTAATTTTGGCCGGTTATAAATAAGAATAAACTTCACATTGTAATAAGTTATAATTTTTCTAGATCCTTCTTAAGGAACTTGCCTCCTCATAGTAATAATTATCTATATATTGTAAAATATATATATATATATGCTATGTTACATTAAAGGTTTAAAATGAGATAAAATATTTATCTAAAGTTGTTGGGACATTAAAGAGAATGCAAAATTTTAGACTTTCAAGATGACTTTACATATTTCCAACATTACATAGATACATAAACTAGTTTTTTTTGTAACTATGTCTATCTCCTTTATCAATATCTATACATTGGATTTGACATGCTCCATTAATTAATTTTTAATGTAATGCGTCCTCAAAACAATAATTGTTGTAAATACACCTATATTCAGTTATAACCTCCTTATAGTAATAAAATTAGTTTGGTTCCTCCATTATGACTATAGAGAAGTTTTAATGTATATTAAATTTCAATTTACTTGATAATATGATATTGGTTGAATGGTAAGCCTCTTACACTTATACGACTACACCTAAGAGGTTCCCCTTCCTAGATCCCTGAATATTTTACCGGTAGTAGAAATATTTCCTTCTTATTTGTTGTGAATGTGGAGTCTGATAACCTATTACCTTATTGCATTAAGTCTTGATAATCTGGGATGATATGAATATTTTATTGGATTACAATCCAATAATTTAAAGAATAAAATAAATTAAAAATTGAAACAAAGTGATTGTCTCTCTACCATATATACGTATTAGATGTTAATCTATCTCTTATGGGTCAAATGGTCAAAACATATAACTAATTTAAAAGATGAAGATATTTAAAGGGAAAAACTAAATGCATAATAAAATATGTATATGATGAATTTTTGTATTTCTATACTATGTTATGTAAAATATATATCATTGAAAAGGTGCAAGTGATAAAGTAAATTTCCCCTTAAATAATATATAATATATGTCACAGTATTATCTATAAATAAATAATTAATAGACTTAGGGACTGTTTGTTTTTTAATCTAAAAACTGAACAATCTGGATTTTATGAAAATCAAAAACTGAAACTAAATGATATGTTTATTTTTTATTTTTCTCACATTTCAATGTGGTGTCAACTTATTTGTCTTTAAAGATAAAATTGTTTGAAAATAATTAATTTGACATTTATAACCTGGTACTATTAATTGTTATGTATTTTCAATATTTGATCTGATACAAATAACTCCATAAAAATAATTTAACAAATCCTAAATAATTTTATGTAAATATTGATATATGATAAATAATGATATAAAAATGTTTTTGATTTTTACAAAATATATAAATAAAATTGAATATGGTGTTGAAAGTTACCGTATGATTAATGTTTTTTATTGAATTTTATATTTTATCGGTAGTAATATATTAAAAGAAAATTTTTTGTATTATATAAAATTGTAGTAATATGGAAAATAAGTTATCTTTAGGATGATAATCTTGGAATAAAATATTTTAAATGCAGAATGATTTGGAATTAAATGAAAAGTAAAAAAAAATTACTTTTTATTTTCAGTTGTTTCAACTCTTAACAAAACAAATAAAACAATTTAATAGGTTCAATTCAAAATCATTTAATGTTAATTGAAAAAAAAACTTAAGATTCTGTTTGTTTTTCACCACTTAAATCTTAAATTAATTGAATGTTTGTAAAATATGTAGTAATCGAGATACAAAAACAAATGAAGCAAAGTGTTTGATAAAAGGCTTCAAAGAAGCTTTGATATAGCTATCAATAAAATCTGAAAACAGAGTAATTTGCAATTGATAAGAATTTCTCACACGTCTAAATACAATGAACCAGAGAATATATATATATATATATATATATATATATATATAGCACAGGTCACGCAATTGGAGTGTTTCTAACTGAATTTCCCTGAAATGCGGTGATCCAATTGTTCTGCCAAGTCAGCTTTAATATAAACAAACTTTCCCGTCTAAATTCTGTTAGGCTATCAATGATCTTCAACAGTTGCTTGATGAAAGGTTGAGATCTAAACTTGAATATCAACTTTTGACCTTTGATGTATTTTGGAAACGTGGTTGAGATCTTTTGATCAAACCTTCATGAGCTGGTATGTTATTAGTATCATTCACACCCTCTCTCAAACAAAGCGTTGGTTTCACCAACAAGCTTAGTTTGTTGCAAAGAAACTCAAAACGGGATACAGGAAGAGCTTTTGTTAAAATATCTGCCTTCTGAAGCTCTGTTGGAATGTACTGAACAGATAAAAGACCAGAAGCAACCTTTTACCTAACAAAATGCACATCAATTTCTATGTCCTTAGTACGAGTGTGAAACACTGGATTTTACGCAAGGGAAGCAGCTCCAGTATTGTCACACCATATGGTCGGAGTGCCCAGAATGTTATAGCCAAGTTCAGCAAACAAAGACTTGAGCCACAACACCTTAGATGCAGCCTGAGATAAGGCCCTATACTCAGCTTCAGCACTGGACTTGGCTACGACCTTTTGCTTTCTAGAGAACCAAGTGATGAGATTGGATCCAAGGTAGACACAACAACCACTTGTAGACCTTCTATCGTCAACACTAGAAGCCCAATCTGCATCAGAATATGCTTCAATAAACAACTCAGGTGCATACCGAAAGTGAAGGCCAACAGTAGAAGTACCCTTAAGATACCTGAGAACCTTCTTGCAGGCCTGCCAATGCTGATCAGTTGGAGCTACAAGGAATTGACTCATCTTGTTCACATCGAAGGCAATATCAGGACGAGTATAGGTCACATATTGAAGTGCTCCAATGCCACTCCTACACAATGTAGGATCAGCAGGGGCACCTGACCTGAGAGATAACTTGAGACTAGAACATAAGGGAGTGGAGCTAGGTTTAGAGTTCAACATGGAAGTTTTTGAGAGTAGATCATGTATATACTTTGACTGAGTCAGGTAAAGACCATTCACATCTCTGAAAGCCTCGAAACCGAGGAAATAGTTAACATGACCCAAATATTTGAGAGCAAACATGTTATGAAGAGCTGAAATGATGGACTGAATAATAGAAGAACTGCTACCAGTCACCAAAATATCATCAACATAGATCAATAAGCAAACCACAAGAGTTGCAGATTTTTTAATGAACAATGAGACATCTGAAGTAGAAGAAATAAATCTCCATTCCAGCAGAGCACCTTTTAGTTTATAAAACCATGCGCGAGGAGCTTGTTTAAGGCCATACAAGGCCTTATGAAGTCTACACACATGTTGAGGCTTCTTGGCATCAACGAAACCAGCTGGCTGCTCCATATATACAACATCTAGCAAATCCCCTATTTAAAAAGGCACTATTTACATCGACTTGTCAAATTGGTCAGCCATAGGTAACTGCTAAAGTGAATACGACACGGATGGTGGATGGCTTTATCACAGGACTGAAAGTGTCCGAAAAATCAATACCAGGGGTTTGATGAAAACCCTTCGCAACCAACCTCGCTTTATACTTCAAAATTGACCCATCCGGCTTGTATTTGATCCTGAACACCCACTTATGCCCCACAATATTAATACCATCAGCTGGTGGAACTAAAGACCATGTGTGATTTTTGAGTAAAGCATTGTACTCATCCACCATGGCCTGTTTCCATTTTGGATCAGCAAGTGCTACCTAGACATTTGCAGGTTCCATAATTGAAGATTGACAGGGAGACTGACAAAGAGCTGAATAAACCTTTGGCTTCAAAGAACCTGTTTTTGACCTTGTAACCATGGCATGTGTTGAAGTACCAACTGGAATATTAATAGGCTGAGATGGTAAATCAGGTGCAATATAAGAAGGACTCGGACCAGGTATATTGGCTGATGAAGAATCAGACCTTGAAGACAAGGAATTGTTTGTAACAGGGACAGACGTGATGGACATTACTGGGCCTTGATTACCAGACAAAGAAACTGTTCCATTTAAAGGAAACAACTGAAGATATGGAAACTCAAATTCATGAAATAGGACATTCCTAGAAATGTAAATTTTCCCAGTAGAACTGAGGCACTTATATCATTTATGCTGATGACTATAGCCTATAAAGACACACTTTGTAGAATGAAATCCAAACTTAGTGTTAGAGTAGGGTCTTATGTAAAGAAAACAGGAACACCCAAAAACCTTAAAATATGAATAGTTGGTCTTTCTTTTATATAAGACTTCAAAAGGAGACTTTCCTTGTAAAATAGGAGAAGGACAAATTATTTATGAGAATAACAGCAGCATAAAATGCATCAACCCAAAATTTTAACTGAAGCTGTGCATGTGCAAGAAGGGTAAGACCTGTTTCAGCAATGTGCATGTGCTTTCGCTCAGGCACACCATTTTGTTGATGTGTGTAAGCACAAGAGAACATTTGGACAATGCCAAACTGACAAAGGCTTGAAGAGAAACATTGATATTCCAAACCCATATCGGTTTGTAAGACACGAATTTTAGTTCTAAATTGGAGTTCAATAGATTTTTTAAACCTTAAAAATGTAGAGAGACTTCAAACTTTAAAGCAATGGGATACAACCAGGTGAACTTGGTGTAATCATCAACAAAAAATATATAATATCTGTGACCACTAGTGGACAACATTAGGGATGGTCCCCAGATATCATAGTAGACTATTTCTAATGGACCTTTTGTTCTAATACTAGACCTTTGGAAGGGTAGCTGGTGCATTTTACCAAGTTTGCATGAGTCACACCAGTCAAAAGTTTTAGCAGCACAATAAACGTTCATCTACTTTAGAATTTGTTTCAATACACAATCACTTGGATGACCAAGTTTGGTGTGCCATAAGACTGTACTACTTTTATTATCATTAGAAGCTTTTTGTTCACAGTTTGAATCAACAGTTTTTACACAAGGAATAAACTGAGCACATATAGATTGAGATTTTACACTGCCATAAATCTCATCATTTGAGTGATTCTTATTACAAACCGAAACAGAAGACTTTGACAAACAAACCATAGCCTTATTGGACTCTTTACAAGCAGTATTGAGCTCAAGTCGGTACATACCATCTTTAAGCAAACCTTTGAGAAGAATTTTCTTGGAGACTTTGTCCTTTATAAGACAACAATCATCAAAGAATTTAGTTACTGCATTATTGTCATATGTGAATTTGGATATACTTAACAAGTTCTTAGCAATATGAGGAACATGCAGCATGTTATTCCGAAATAGCAATCTAGCAGGCTGAGTGTGTGAAGCAACAGTTGCATTACCAATGTGTGCTATTTCTAGCTGATCTCCACTACCAATAGCTAATTTCTCATTGCCTTTATAAGAAGAGTAAGTAGAAAACTTACCAAGATCAGAAGTGACATGGCTTGAAGCTCCACTATCGGCATACCATGCCGGATCAATCACAGATTCTGGCGATGCGATATAAGCTGAAGTAGTTTGATTGAAGTTTGCCTCAGAATTGTTGTTGTTTGTTACAACAAAATGACCTTGACTATCACGAGAGCTAGTTCCCTGACTATTGCCTTGATTTGGTCCATTAACACTTGTGTTGTTACCAGAACTTCCAGTAACAGGACTTTGATAATTTCTATCAAATTTGTTGTAGCAACGTTGAGCAGAGTGTCCCACTCTTCCGTAAATCTGACAAGTTGGCCTATTGTTTCCATTCCAGTTCCCTCTTCCTCGACGGCCCCTGTTTCCACCATCTCTTCCACCAGAATTAAAACCTCATATGTTATTGTACCTCTTGCCTCCTCCATTGTTATTATTGTTGTTCACAAAGTTAGCAGATGGACTAGTATCAATCTGGACAACAGAGTTTAGATGCTCAATCCTCTGCTCATGAATCATGAGCATATATTGGGCGTCTTGAAGAGAAATTGAGTTCTGTTGTGCAGTTATCACAACCACAACCGCATCAAACTCGTGACCAAGGCCATTAAGAATACTTAGTAATAGATCACGATCTGAGACCTGATCTCTAGCTGACTTCATACTATCACCAATATTCTTGACTTTAAGCACAAAATCAGCAATGGAAGTCGAGCCTTTCTTCATGCTTCCAAGTTGTTGTCTCAGCTGCATTATTTTGGCCATTGACTGACTAGAAAACAGCTTCTCAATCGTTCTCCATGTTTCAAGTGAGGAGATACACTCTGTTACCTGGCAGATTAAGCTTTCGCTTATGGTTGACAAGAGCCAGCTTAACAAGAACTGATCTAGCCTTCTCCAAGCAAGAAAATCACTGTTTATTACCAGATTATTCTCGTCGTTGTTAGAATCCAGAGAATCTACGTACTTGTTTGGACAAAGTCTGACTCCATTGATGAAGTCCTCAAGTTCCAAGGCTCTGATTGCAGGAAGCACTAGTGCTTTCCAATAGATGAAGTTGTCACGATTGAGCTTTATAGGAAGATTGTAGTTAAGTGTTTTAGCAATCATTGGAGATTCAATCGTAGGTAGAGGAGATGAAGACAAGGTTCGATTTGATGGTTGTGAGGTTGAAGAAGGAGATTGAATTACTGGAGATGACTGATCCATGAAGATTTGATCAAGAATCAAGCTTTGATACCATGTAAAATATGTAGTAATCGAGATACAAAAACAAATGAAGCAAAAGCGTTTGATAAAAGGCTTCAAAGAAGCTTTGATATAGCTATCAATAAAATCTGAAAACAGAGTAATCTGCAATTGATAAGAATTTCTCACACGTCTAAATACAATGAACCAGAGAATATATATATAGCACAGGTCACGCAATTGGAGTGTTTCTAACTGAATTTCCCTGAAATGCAGGTGATCCAATTGTTCTGCCAAGTCAGCTTTAACAGAAACAAACTTTCCCGCCTAAATTCTGTTAAGCTATCAATGATCTTCAACCGTTGCTTGATGAAAGGTTGAGATCTAAACTTGAATATCAACTTTTGACCTTTGATGTATTTTGGAAACGTGGTTGAGATCTTTTGATCAAACCTTCATGAGCTGGTATGTTATTAGTATCATTCACAATGTTATCTTAAATTATTTGTTTTTTTAATTTATATCTTAAATTATTATATTTTTTAAAACTTATATCTTAAATCAATTATATATTTTTTAAGTGGGCTCATTTTTATCTTCTCAACTTCATATGTCTTCTCTTAGTAGGAGAAAATCTTTAGTGGAACAGTCCTATTGACGTGACAATAAGATCGTTCAATAGGAATATAATATTTTTATTAAAAATATAAAATATATTTTAAAACTTAAATGAGACCATCCCACCTGTCATTCTGTCAATGAGACCATCCACCGAGAAATAATTTAGAAACATATGATGTGAAGTTGAGTTTCGATCTTCATCCTGTTGCTTGGCCACTAACTTATCAATGACACTCATTTGTCAACAATTGCGTTGAGAATTGAGATAAAGATGATTAGCAAGATTCCACCAGACCAGATCTTTATTCAGTTCTTACAATTTACAAAATGAATAAATTATTTAAATTTAGACTTTAATAATCCCATCGAAGTGCTTTATTATTGCTACTTCCATGAATATTCTTTAGTCAATGAGGTGGGGATAAATTTTACATCTAAAACAAATCTAACTAGTATAATTATCTCAATAGCATGACACTTTTAGAAGAATGATTCAATGCATCTTTCTATTCAAATTAAGTCACATGGTTTTATAAGTAATTGTGATTAATCAACTATCTCACATAATGTGACATCTTCTTTCAAAGATTAATACCACGCATTTTCACAAAATACCCGAGTCATCACTTCGTAGCAGAGCTAGTAGGAGACATCCCCTTCACGTAAGTGAAGATGTTCAAATATCACCATGCACATTTTGCAAGTATGTGTGGAGAGTTTTCTTCCTGAGTTGTGGGATAAGTTATCTCCCGTTATGGGATAAGTTATCTCCCGTTATGGGAGTAGTTATCCAAACCGTATATGTGTTGTTTGATCTTGACAGGTCCCGACAATCCTATTGTAATAATTCTTGTGTAATACTTCAAAAAAAAACATCTTTGAAAAATTGATTAATGTATATTAGACTGTTTTTCAATAAAAATAAATATAAAAAAAATAAAATGCCAATTCATATTTGCTTAAATAAATTTAGGTAACATTTTCGAAAGGATTTTCATTCCTAGGTTGTATTTCCACGCATCCCATATTTATTTACTTGCATAAATGCATAATCATGCAACTCACCTTCAATGTTATATTAGAAGAACGTGAATAATTTAGATCGAGATATCATAAGGACTGGTTTTATTGTTTTAATGTGAAAACTGCCAACAATTCAAATGTCTTAATTTCTTAAAATGGAAAGAAAAAAAATCTGCTAGTGGATTGTTGCCTTGAAAATCTGCAATGTAGATTGATGAAATAGAAGACAACCCTCAAAAAAATAAAGAATTATTCACCTTAACATAAATATTTTTTATCCTACAAAAAAAAATATATTATTTCTTAAGAATTCTCCTGAAATGATAAAAAAAATGATCTGAAAATGCAGTTTTCACATTTAATGCAAATGCAATACTGCTGCATGCCATTCACAAAATTATGTGATAGAAGAAATTAAGCTTGAGCTTATTCACAATTTTGAGTCTGACAGTTTAAGTAATATTCATCATATATTCATATTATATGCAAATGTGATGTGATGTGCGTTCTTGAATTACAATTTTAAAATACAAATAACTTTAATATAACACAATTTTACTGGATGGCCTGACCTTCCATGCAAGTTCTTGATCGGTAGGCGTTGAAACTTGGAAGTGAGTAGATCAATACTTCAATAGCTTAATTATTGGATTTGGTTAGTCAAGGAGCTGGTGGAATCTTCTACGTAGGTCAAAAACAAATCCAACTAGCTTAATTAAAGCTTAATTATTTGAGTTAATTTTTGTAGGGTTCTATTTCTATTCCACGCATTTCACATTGAAAAGCTGCGTTTCAAAATCACTTTCATTTTCAAATAATTGCATTTGTCCATGAAAAAAATTAGGTTTCATTGTTTGGCTTATTTCAATGAGTTGTGAGCAAACAGTGTCTCTCACAAATCAAATGCTTGCCTTCTACTAGTGGTGTAAAATCGTGCTGGTCCGGCCCACAAAGGCACGGCACACTGGACCTCTTTTCCAAAACAGGCCAATCTAGGCACGGCAGGTGTAAATTGGCATGCTGTGTCTGGCCCGGTCCATTTTGGAAAATGGTGACCCGACATAGACATGCCAAACAAACCGGACTTTGATTTATTTTTTTTTAATATTTAATTATATAAATGTAATTGTATCCAGTTATAACTATAATATTGTTTTAATAATGTAATAATGTATTTTTCATTGCAATTTGTTTATCTTAATTATTATTTTAGTGTAATAAAAAAATGTTGTTAATAGATAGATTTATTATTTTTTTTAATAAAATAATTCAAATACTGAATAAAGATAAAGTATTAAAGATAGAAAGTAAATGAAAATTGAAATGAATAGGACTATTTATAAGAAAATTTGAATTGTGGGTAAAAATATAAAATAGAAGAGTTAAGGGAGTAAATGGTAATTTTTTTCACACCAGTTGAAAAAAAAAATTCGCCGAACCCAACGGTCCACCGTGCCAGCACGACGTGCCAACCATTGGGCTTCACACACCAGCTTGGCGTGCCGGGCCGGGCCGGCATGGCAGGCCCTAGACCTACGGCTTGGCACGCCCCACATGGCAGGCCGGACGGGCCGTACTCTTTAAGCCCAATCCACTTTTACACCGCTACCTTCTGCATGTCAGGTGATGTACTATGTGAAATTTGTAATCTTTTAACTCGATATGAAATTTCGAATCCCTGATAGATAAAAGTCCACATCTCACTGTAATATAATTTCAGGGCTAGTTCTTGCAAGTTGTGATCATCAAAAATCCTAGTTTGTTAGGTGGTATTCACATTCCTAATTTTATAAACTTTTGAATAAATTCAAATTTAATCGACTGCCCTTCCACGCATTTCACCAACTCCCACTGGATATTTAATTTAATTAGAATAATGTGAATGCTATTGTGTTGTCATTGTAAAATGAATTATTGCTATATTGGACAGCTTTTGCCTTTTAATATGAAAATGGTCAGCTCACAAACAAGCCTACCAAAAAAGGATTTTGCTTCCGGATTGTGGCATAGAAATCTGGGATTTTAACGTCAATGTGAGATACATGAAATGAAAACAAATAATATCATAAAAATTGCCCTTAAAAATGGCAAAAAAGGATCTCAAAATGCCTGGAACATACAATGTATTGGATTTACAATTCACTTTTTTTTTTCTGTATTCTACTCAGATCTCAGTCAGATGGGAGCAGAGAAAATATAGTATCAACCAACAATTATAGACCCCACTAAAATAAGAAACAAAATTGAAAATGTGCATGCTAAGTACTCATGGATTGTAACTCGAAAGTGGTGAAGAACTGCAACATATGCAAGCTTCGTTGAGAGTGCTTAACTGTTTAATGCAGCTGTTTAATGTCAATGATGAAAGATGATCTCTTTGCATATTTACACATTGTAACTACAAGAAACAGAGATCAAATTTTTCTATATTTGCAAGCACCTGATCATGTTGTAACTTGTAAGCACTAGAATATTGTATCTTAAGTGTTAACCAATAATCAAAACAAGAACAAGAACTCCATCTTTTGAAATGATAAACCTATTTGATCTCGTAATATCATATCTTTTCCGATGTATCATCAATATAATCTTACCACTCACATGGAAGTCTCCTCAAACTTGAAGGCTTTCAATAATCCGGAGAGGAGCGAACTTGCAACCGAGGCAATAAGGCAAATGCAATTGCTGCCTCTCACTATGGCAAGAGAGTTTAAATCAAACAACAGTATTACTTCTGTTCTTGGCTCATGATCATATTCTCGTAGCCTTCTGGTCATCTCTACAAGCATCAAATATATCTGTTTTGTAAGTGGGTGAGTTCTATCTCCTGTGAAAGCTCATGCACGGCACTGTTAAATGTCAACCGAAGCTACTTTCTGGCCATTTATCGATATTATGATCTTTCATCAGGTTCCTGCCTTCCTCACTCTATTGACATATTCCCATTTGTTTACTCTTGCATACATGTTAGAAAAAAACACGTAATTGTCACTTGTCTCTGGTTCTAATTCTAATAAGTGCTTTAATGCAACCTTTTCTATTGCTACATTCCCATGAATTCTCGCTCCTGCATATAAAGATCTCCACAAAGTAGCATTGGGTTTCATGGGCATTTCCTTGATCCTTTTCTCAGCATCTTGGAGCCGTCCAGCTCGAGCCAGAAGATCGACTAAATACCCGTAATGCTCGAGCGTTGGTTCAATCCCATAAACCTCTTTAATTGATTCAAATACTTTGCAACCCTCATCCACTAACCCAACCCCTGAGCAAGCAAACATCGAAACGTTGAACGTTACATTATCGGGCAATACCCCAACAATTCTCATTTTCTCATAAATTTGGAGTGCCTTTTGACCATATCCATGAATTGCAAATCCTCCAATCATCGCATTATAACACGATGTGTCCCTTTGAGGCAATTTATCGAACGTTTGATATGCTAGACCGAGACACCCACATTTCAAGTACATGTTAATTAGAGAAGTAACCACATAGCAATTCAACTTGAGACCGCGCCTAATCACATAAGCATGCGCCCACATGCCCTGATAAAGAGCACCCAAATCAGCACAAGCACTAATCAACACCACCAGAGTAATTTCATTAGGCATAATTAGAGAATTTTGCATCTCATTGAACAAACGAAAAACCTCCAAAGACAAACAAGAATCAGTATCATTTATGCCACCAACACTAGCACTAGCATTACGTGCATGAGCAGTCAATAAAGAGTTCCAAGTAGCCAAATCCGGTTTATTAATCTGATCAAACAAATACCTAGCCACACCCAATTTGCCACAATTGGCGTAGAAATTGAGCAACGAAGCTTGAACAAAACGATCACACCCGGGTTCGAGGAATTTCAAGACATGGGCATGGAGAACCGAACCGTATCGAACCCACGGTTGGGATCGACACGCCTTGAAGAGAGATGGGTACGTGAAGCAATTGGGTTTTAGTTTATCGTCACCACTTAGAATAATACGGTTATAAAGAGAGAAAGCTAGGTGGGTTTGGCTTCTGTGATTGGTGATGATGGAGGAAATAAGAGTGTTGAAAAGGAACACTGTTGGGTTTTGGATGTGGTCGAAGATGGTGTGTGCGTAGGTCAATTCCAGGACTGAAGATGAGTGGAGGATTTTGTTGAGAGGATACGTGTGGTGAGCGAGACCTGTTGTGATCATGTGACCATGGACTTGCTTTAATGTGTTTAGAGTCTTGCATTTTGATAGGAGTTGAATAGCTGGGTGGGTGAAAATGGGGTTTGCAGATTTCATGAACTGGTGGACTGTGGAGTGGAGATCAGACGATCAGTTTCAGGCGCCATTTTCAAGTTTAAATGTAGAGCTTAAGAAGAGGAGAAAAACTTGTGTAGGACAGTCTTACCACGTGGCGGTTTGGAGACCGGCTTGGCTCCAATGAGTTCTATTTCCAACCGGTCTCTATTTCTCCAAAATGGAGACCGGTTTGGCTCCCATGGTTTTTTAACCCGGAAATTTGGAGATCTAAATCTCAATCTTTATTTCATTATTTGTATTAAATAATATTATTTTATCTCTCCTATCTGCTTTTCATATTTGTAACCAAACTCAATTAATTTAATATAACTTTTTATTTATAAATATATTCATTATAAAAATTATTTCATTAGAAATATTTTCTCGAGATCTTTCAACTGATTATAATATTGATTATATTTTAATTATTTTTTTAGTATAATAAAAGTGAACAAATTATTATATAAAATAATAAAGAGAAAATAATTTTATTAAAGAAAATTTAAAACATATTAATATTTTATTATTTATAGAGATAAAATATTCTTAGAATATTCAATTTTCGGTCTCCAAAATACAGAAAATTTAAGAAAACAATCGGAGATGACATTATATCATATAATATAATTTATCTTGGGAACATAATAAAGTTTAAAAGTTATATAATTTGGTACCGTGTAATTTGATGAGACCGTCCTACGTACAATTTTCTCCAAAAAGAGAAGGAAGTTGCAGTCAACCAACTTAACCACCAATACTCATTTCTGTTTAGTGGGCTGGATTGGGTCTTTTGATTTGAGCTATGCTTGTCTGTACAAGTGCGATTCACAATTTCAAGGCCCAATTTTGAGTCCATGAGACCCTATTTTCTATTTATCTTGTAAATGCCCCCGTTTGGAAGTTGAAGTCCTGGATTGGTATTTGCTCCAATTTTGAGATTGTATAGTTAAAACAAAATCAAAAAAATCAAAAAAACCTCGAATTAATTGTAATTAACTGTAATAGGAAAAAAAAAGTTATATATTTCGATACAAATTATGCCTTAATTGTTAGATGGGTTCCAATTAACTTCAAATTTTGGAGTTTTTATAATTTTGTTTTTATATTATTTCTAACAAAGAGGGTATTATCCTTCATTGACACTATATATATATATATATATATATATATATTTATACATAACACAATTTTTGTTTGATTGATACGGTTTTCAAATATTGAAATTACATCTTATATAACTATTTAAAAGTTATATACATAGGAAAATATAGAGACACTCACGAATATAGTGCTAACCTTTGTCACATCTTATGATTCTAATTACAAAAAAGCTATTACTTATGACTCTTTATTTTTTCTATTACCAATCAAATTGCCATTGAGATGGACACTTGTCCAATTAAAAGGCAGTGACAGATACATCAACGGAGTGCATCAAACACGACCAATAATAATATCATATTCAATTTTAACCATCGAAAATAGTTTGAAATTTATCCAATAATTGAAATTTTTTGTCGCAATGCTCTAAAAGGAAAAAATAAAGGGAAAAAGTTGATGATGATCTTGCCCTAGAATGATAAAATGCAATTAAAAAAAGGTCCGCCGCCAAAAAAGTTAAAAAATTGTACAATCCAACTCCATAAGGTTCTAGTTTGGTATTTCTTTTGAAAATGTTAAAATTAAATTATTTTATAATTTTGATATAAAATGATGTTTGATAAAACTTTCAAAAGTGATTAACTGACGTAATTTTAAGAAATAGGTTGAGGGTTACTTTTTGAAAATGATTATGAAATAATCTACTTCAACATTTAACGTATCTTTTAAAATGTCATTATTATCCTTATGAAATCAAGTTAAAATCGTTTAAATACTTTATTTCATCTCAAAATTAAATATCATATTTAAATAATGATTTGATTTATAAAAATTTTAAAAAATATTTTTATTGTTCTTATGGAATTTGTTTTTCCAATTTAAATATTCTACTTAAATATCGGTTCAATATATATAATTAACTAAAAAAATGAAATGGAGTCCTAAACTTATATATATTTTAGTCATTGTAACAGTTAACAGCGATTATTATAAAAGTTACAGCAATACCAAACTATCTTTTAAATTGGTGATGAAAACTATTAAATCTCAATACATGTTTTAAACACGAAAATTAGATTAAATACTGTATGGTTGGTGGCTAAGCTAGGGACAGGAAGTTCAAAACAAAAATTGATTATAATATTATGATTAGCAAGTACGTACATACACAATTTAAGACCAAAAAGATTGAAAATTAAAAACGTTATTATCGAAAGATAATGTCGGGCCTCGAATATGTATAATAAAACAGTCAAAAAAAAGAGAGAGATAATGCTTGGTCTTTAACACATCAAAATCTCACTTTGGGCCTGTGTCGACCCCTCACAACAACTATCACCTTTTGTCATCTCCAATAAAAATCATAATAAAGTAAAAGTGAACAAACCCATTTTCACTTTCCAGTTTTGAATTCACTTTTTGACGAAAATAATGTAACAATTGGTTTTTTTTTGTTTTTAACCTTCATCATTCATCAAGGCAAAAAAAGCATTCTTCTTACACATCATTTCTTTTTTCTATTCACAATAATAAATCTTTTTGTGATCTCTTCTTGATAGGATCAAAATAAACTTTGAGAAAAATATTTTGGTATATCTTATAAGAATCGAATTGAAAAATACCGGCGTCTAATTGTCGTTATCATAATCTACATGATATTGAAATTGTATTACAATCAAATCTTATCGTGATTACGAATGAGTAATGAGTGAGACCCATTATGACCATTACACTTTTGATCATGACTACCTTTATGATCACATCACCGTCTATCAATACTCTATATTTGTATTTAAATAAAATCAATCCCCTCTAAAAAAGATGAATATATATATATATATATATATTAAATAGTATTGTTGAACTCTGACTTATTCGTGAATTGCTAACATAACCTTTGAATTCTTAAAATGGTCACTAAACCACCTAAACTTTCTAAAATTAGCAATAAATGACGGAAGGGAGGATGTCTAGGGCAAATTTCACTTACATACCTTGATTATATGGATAATTATATTAAAACTGAAAAAATATAATAATAACGCCGCACACTCGTTAACTAGTTGATTAATGTTAATAATAATAATTATGAACATTATTATTATTATGGATTGTGGAGATCTAATCTAAAAATTTGAAAATATAATTTTAATTTTTTATTTTATTTTTTTTAATTTCTTGATTTCTTCAAATCCAGAAATTTCCATATTTGAAGAAATTCGTTATTAATATATGTCTTGAACCTCTATCATGCGTGTTACTTTATAAATTACAACCTCAAAACACACGTACTGACTAATATGATGGAATTGGAATAGTTATGACTAAATAACTATGACTTTCACATATTTATTATTGTTGTTATTGTTGCTGTTGTTGTTATTATTATTATTATTATCATTATTAATTATTTTTTAATAATAATAATAATTTATTTATTATTATTTTTAACATTAGTCAACTGATCAAAGGGTATGTGGTGTTATTATTATATGTTTTCAGTTTTAATGTAATTATACATATAATCATGGTATGTAAGTGCAATTTGCTCTAAATGTCTATATTTCTTCCGTCACTGTTTACCAATTTCAAAATGTTCAGGGGTTTTGTGACCATTTTAAGAATATAGAGGTCACATTAATATGCGAATAATTCAAGGGACAACAATACCATTTAGTCTTATATATATATATATATATATATATATATATATATAAACACACGAGAGAATAGACACCTAAATAGATTTGAAAATAATTTGCAAAATATTATAATAAATTGTTTACCCTTAAATTCAAATTTCCTCGCCAGATATGAAGAAAACATTAATACAAAAAAATTGACCCCTTTTTTTTAAAGATAGATTGACCGTTTTTGTATCAACCTTTTTAGCTCCTAATCATGATACTTAGAATTGAAGATTGAAGATATTATTGCAAATCATAATTTTACAAAGAAAAAGAAGAAAACGTTTTCTCCAACGCAAAGAGAAAAAAGAAAATGGTCAAAAAAGCATCAAACGATTCCACTCAAAACACAGTACGGACACTGAACCTGCGATTAGTTGGTCTCTTGGTCATGCTTATGTGTCATGACTCATGTGTGGTGATTATATGGGCCCCCACCATAATATTCATTAGCTCAAGGACTTTTCTGATTTCTCGCTCTTTGTGGGGCCCTATTAAGACACCTAAAGGACAAAATCTTTTTATTTCATTTTATTTTATTTTAACACTTTATATATTACACAATCGCTTTTAATAAAATAATTTGACCCTCTCCCTCCACTTATTGGTTAGAAATTCAAGTCTCAAATATCTCGCTTTGGTAATAGGTTATTATAGAATTATTTTTATGAGATTGGATTTGGTTGAACCGAACTAAATTTATTACTATGATGTATTTAGTGCTTTATAAGATTGAATTAAAATAGTTTCTTTCTTATTTTGGTGTGGCATGAAATTAGATAAAAATAATAATAATAATTTTATCTTATATTTAATACAATGTAAAATTGATTAATATTAAATTAAATTATTTTTAAATAAATAATTTTTTTAATTTTTAAAGAATAAATAAAAATATTTCAAATTAATGTTAAAGAAAATACATTTTAAATTAATAATTAATATTTTAAAAACATTTTTAAATATTATAATAAGATATATTAAATAAATATAAAATTTTATAATTAAAAAGAATAATTTAAAAAAACATGGGACTAAATAACCACATCTCCCCTAGATAAAATGATTGTATAGAATTGGGCCGGTTGAAATAATGATTTAAATTACATTTTGAAATTTTTTAAAAAAATGTTTATTTGAAACTAATTTTTTAAAAATATATTTATTTTATTTGTTAATATTAAAAATTACTTTTTTAAAAGTAAAATAAAATAAAATAAATTGAAAAGAGAAATTTTTTTAAATTATATTATAAAATGGTAATACTAATTAGTCCCACAAATATAAATTATATGTATTTAATTAAATAATCTCATCTCATACAAACAACAAAAACAATAAATGTGGCTAAAATTAGTAATACTCATAAGTCATCTCATCTCATGCAGTCATGCACCAAATGTACAAAATGTAGGAAAACACCTTACCTTAGCCAAAGTTACATTTAAGATGGGTGTTTGATCTTGCAATATTCCGACAAATAATCAACTGATTGGTGTTGGATTTAACAAAAATAATCTATTTCTATTCAAATTTATTATTTTATTTAATTTTTTTTCCCGGTACAAAGAGCCATCGGTGCTTTTCAGGCAAAAAAGTATAAATAGAGTGGGAAATGATTGAAGGGGGGGTGTGAAAGTACTTGTGGGCTTTGTGTTCTGACGGTATATGCTTTTGTGTGAATGATTAAAGGGGTTTTGGTTCTTTTTTTTGTGCAATGAAATGCTGCATTTGCCTTTAACATGCAAAGTTTCTTGTCCATAATGACAAATTATTGCCCTCCGTCAGGCAATTCCAATCTTTCTCCGGAATTTTCTCCATTTTGGAGACTACACATGGAATATTCCATCTCTATAAATCTATTGCTCCAATCGTTCTTCATTTTACGATCTTTAAATAATATCTCAAACTTTTTTGAATAAAATTGTTTTCTTTTAATTATTTTAGATAAAAAGTTACCCACTCTTGTTACACCTAAAATTTTATAATGTTTTTTTTTATAATTAGTACACATTACTATTTTTACATATAATGATAAGTACATAACAAAAATTAACATTTATATTTTTTTTATCTAATTTTCTACACCTAAATTTTAGATCGTCTATTTTTCATCTATCGCAAAAATACTAGAATTATGGAAAAGATTTGGACTACGTGAATATTGGAGATCCAAAAAATTAGAAGTTATGGAAAATTGAGCTCGCAATTTTCAAATACAAAGATCAGCCGGTAACACTACTTATGTCAATTTTAATAGTTTCGGGCAATTTCAAGGTGGGTCGTCCAGTGAGTCGTCGGGTAATTTTAGTAGCTTTGGTTCATTTCCAAATTGATATGGTTGGAATGGAAATGACTTGTTATAAAACTAGTGTTAACTTTTAAATTTAAATGTTATTTGTATTGGTTTTATTTTAATTTTCAACGTATTTTTTTTTTTGTTATTTTTCCATTGTAATATTTTAATTTGAAGATGTTAATGTTATTGATGATTTGAAAACATTGATTAAAATTGATGATTTAAAAACATTTGCTTTGAATTAAAATACTTTTAGTTCATTGATTAAAATAGAAAGTGTAATAAATAAAAAAATAAAAAAAATTAAAATATAGTCAATATTATATTCGGATGAAAGATATCAACAAAATATTTATAATAGTATAAATTTTATATCAATTAGATTTATGAATAAATAGTTATAATAAATTAATTGAGTTTAGTTAAAAAAATGAAAAAGATATAAGAGGAATTGTAAAAAGTAAATAGTAAATTAGAGATGATGGATTTGGAAATCCAAATATGGAGATGAAAACTTGATCTCTAAATTTATTCTCTTCGTTTGGCATTAACCGGAGAACATTTGAGGAGTTTGGGTTTCCACTTTGAGGAAATAGAGACCCATTGGAGTTGGCCATATAATGAAAATGACAATTTCTCTATGTCATTTGCATAAATACATGAATAAACATTAGTATTCCATTTACAATAAGATTCCACCTACAACAATGAAAACGACAATTTCTCTATCTCAGTTTTCTTCTCATCGTGACCGAACTGAACTTTTTAGATTATAATGAGATTTATGAGTCATTGATTAAATTTAAAAAGACTTTTACTAAGCTGAAATATGTGAATCTAATGGTTGATTGATAGTTGTAGAACTGATAAAAATAAAATCAGTTCGTCCTAAGAGAGAAAAACTAATATATATATATATATATATACAGTCTTGTTCACCTCAGTGCGCACTGATAAAACTTATATATGTGCGTTGTATGTGGACCACTGATTATGGAGAAATATTGACAAGTGCATACACTTTGAGTCAAAGTATATAAATCTAATGATCTACATCCAATGTACTGATGAAGTTATATCAGTACGTACTGACTTGAAAATTTCTGTATATATATATATATATATATAAATTGTTCTTAGGAATGGTCCTGTATTTATTTTTTTTAAGATCTTTTTATAAATAATGAAAAAGTAAGATTTCAAACTCCTCACGTATGTTTATGCGTGTGAGAACTGCTAAATTAGAATAAAAATTTCTAAAGTTTTGTAGAAAACTTAAAACAAAATTACATGTGTCTATTTTTAAGAAGGATCAAGATCCTCAGTAGAGATGATCATTTTCCTACAACAAAACTATGGATTTATAAATAATGAAAATGAAATAAATAAATGAATGATTACATACATCAATATATTTATATAGGTCAGGACAAATATCAGTTCAGTAGAAAATTTAAACTTTTTACAGAATTGCTCCTAACATCTAGATGATTCGCTACAAATTTGGATATCGTGGTGAACTGGTGGGCATCACCCGACTCAGGCCCAATCTATTCCTGCTTTTGGGCCAGTTGCTTTTATTTATCCACAACGATACTGTTATAACTTTACAAAACTCAATCAATCAACTTTGGTTTGATCGGACCCACTGATTACAAAACTCAATCAACTTTGGTTTGATCGGACCCCACGAGGTAGACGTGGCGCATCCTCAGACACTGATATAGAACTCCAAATCTTATTATAATTTTTTTTGTAAGTATCTGATTTAAGAATGAGAGGATTTAAACCCGTAATGTAATGTTGTGATATAAGTACGAGAGATTTATCTAAAATCAATCATATCTCCATATTATTATAGTTTTTGTTTTTTAAAAAATAAAAATCATAAAGTTGCCAATTGTGGCAGCTCAGTTGGCTTTTTTATCTGTTTAAAGAAAACAGACAGATTTTCCACTTTTTCCAATTTTGCCATTTCTTTCTCTTCTATTAAATCAACAAATTGAAAATCGAGAAAAGCTGCCAAGTGGTAAAAGAGTAAATTTAAGGATTTACCCGATTCATCCTCCTGCTATTCGTATTCTGCATTTAATATGTATTAATTACAGAGGAAGCCTCACTTCTCGATTATTTCACAATAATGTCTTTGAAATTCATCCTAAATTGAAATTCATTTAATCTTATCGAATTAGGATTGGCTCCTTATCTATGTTTTTTTTTCTTCATTTTAATGATCTAATAATATATAAGTATTACAATGAATATTATGATGTGTTTATTTTTCAGTCACTTTATAAAAATCAATTTTATATATATATATATATTTGAACAACCAACTACATATTTTAAAAATATCATGGGATGATTCATATTCAATTTTATCATATATAAAATTAATTTTGTTTTTAAAATAAAGTAAAAAAATATCCACGATCAATCAAATCAAATATGTAAGTACTTTAATGGTGAATATAGATCTGAAATGAGTTATAAAAGATGTATTTATTTAATAAATCGATGTACATAGCTTAATGGTCTATATATTAGTGATTGCACATGTCCAAACTTTACTTCAGTCATACTTAATATATGAATGAGAAAGTTTTCTTTCATTTTTTTTTTAAATAAAAACAATGTTAAGAGTGGATAATTTTTTTTTTAAAGTACTTTCTTTTCATGACTTTATATCCAACCTATGCATGAACAGCAAATAAAAATAAAAATTAAAAAAAAAGTATGATTTTAACCTGAAATTAGAATGAAAAAGGATGTTGGTAATGGACATGATATATGATATATGATAAGAGAAAGAAAAGGATATTGAAAGGCACGTGCATGTGGAAAAGTGCATGCTAGTGTATTGTTACTTTACAAATATATATATATATATATATATATATGCACAATATAATATATGATGGTAGAATATATATATAAGAGATAATGACTCATGGCTCCTATTGAGATTCCTAAATCCTAATTGACAACTCACAATCTTACATATTCATCATGCTTCATTGCTTCAATATCCCAACCCAATATTTAGAATCTATTTGCTTTTGTCACATCAATATACTCTCTCATGAGGCATGCCTACCTTCCATGTACTTTCAGACTTTCTCATATTGCTCACACACACATTGCACTTTCAATATTATTTTATCTTTATACGTCCAATTTTTTTCAAATTCTAAATTAATTTACAGTAGTCACAAAAAATTAAATTAAATTTGTTGTGTGTCATGTGTAAGACAACTAGACTAGAGACATGAAGCTATTAATTTATGCATATAAAAGATAAGAGTATTATTGTCACAATTACTTAAAATTGTTTTATTTAAAAAAAAATAAAAATAAAAAGAGTGGGAGGAGGCACACGCGTGCATTGACAAGCCCAATTTAGAAATAATAAATGAGACATATAAAAGAGGAAGAAAATCTGAAGAGGATCGGGAAACCATAAATGCTAAGCCTAAGTCACGTTCTGAAGAATTATGATAGTTTTCTTTGCTTCTTCTTCATCATCATCATCATGGGAGTCAAATTCAATATCATATACTATATACTATATACTATAAACATGTTCTTATTTAATTGCTTTATCCATAACCCCCATCATTTGTAAGTATGACCACATAGCACTCCTTATTTGACCTGCCTCGTTCTCATAGGAATTTTTTTTAGTACTAGTATTATTTATACTATAAGATAAGAATGATAGTTTATTTTTAAAAAATCTTTTTAACAGTTTTGTTTCATGCGGGTAATGGTTGCTTTTAAAGCTGCTACAATATCATGAAATAAAATCAAATTCACTAGTGAAATGTTGAACAATTTGGACAAAAATACATGTTATTACTCGTGGATTTTGGGACCATCTTGTTGAAAGATCAACATCCATATTTTGATCTATAAAATTAGGTAAATTTCAGCCTGAATTATATGCATGTGAAATTAAACATAATTGTTACTGATCGTATTATTTGCATGCACATTTCGAGCGATAGATAAAGCCCTTCTTCTCTTGAATAATTTAAGTTTCTATTTACACATATTTATTAAGAATGTCAGTAGACTCTGTGAGTTTGATTGAAAATATAACTCTTATTGAAGAGGAGAAATCATTCAACATTTTATAGTTTAATGAATAAATATAATTTTATATTTATAATATCAGGATTTGAACGTAGCGCTGAATCTTTATTCCGAAGATCTAACCACAAAGTCAATAGGTTAGTGGTTAGATACTTCATTATGAAGTTAATAATATGATTTAATATCCAAATGTATATAGATTTATAAAGAAACACATGTCCCCAACAAAGCACCAAAGCATAGGAATGGGTGGAATCATAGCAGCAAAGCAAAGAAATGGAGCAGTGCAATTTATAATATATATATTAAAAATGCAAATGCCAAGAACTTTGGGATATGTGTATAATGTTGTTTGCCTTCGTATTGTGTAATGTGTGGACTTAATGGACCCCACCACACGCACACCTCCCTCAAATTTTCTATCATTTTCTCGGGAAACTCTTCCTCTTCTTCCTCTTCTCCACTATCTCACTGTTCTCAAACTCAAATATCCCTATCTCTTGTCAACACCATAGACTAATCTAAATAGAACAAAACTAGTCTAATCTAATCCCTATCTGAAGGAAAAACAAAACCTGCCCATCTATCTCCTTCTCACTAAACTATTGTTATCTTCTCTCCGTGTCCAAACAAAACTGGCCCATACATACAAATATTACAAATATTACAAATTTAATATTTATTTTTCCATTTGTGACCTGTGAAGAGTAATGATTTGCAGCATTTATGGGTGCAATATTGGAGGTTTGTGTAATTGTGTTGTGTAGTGTTTGTGTGTGTGCATGGCCTCACAACCGTCCAACAAAAGGGTACATTTTCACATCACAAGATCTTGTGACGGTGGTACTGATTTATTTATTATCCATTCTTTTTCTGCAGAATCGAAGAAGAAGACTGGTTTGTAAATTGTATGTGGTCCTGTAAAATTTAATTTTAATGTTTTTTTTTTTGTAAATTGGGTTTTTGTTACGTGTCGAATATACGGTGTTGATGCTCTTGTTCAAAGCAGGCTTTAATTTAAACATGCTTTAGCCTAAACAGCCTTTTGTTGTTGTTGTTGTTGTAAGAGTAGTAGCTGCTCTGGTGCATGCACTTTGTTTAGTGGTTTGTCTCGCAATTTAAGGACAAAATGTTAGTTGTAGGGTGGGCTTTATTTATCCTCTTCCATTTTTCACTGCATTTACTGTGGGACTTAATTACATGACCCAACCTTATTCAATGATCTAGTTTAATCAACAAATCCCCTTAAATGCTTTGTTCTACATGTACTAAGCATTTACACATATCCTTGTCAATTCTTTTAGCTGAATCGATTTTGAGTCGTTGAAGAACGATGAAATGATCAATAAAAATGAAATATTTGACAATTTTCTAAAGTCGTAAAAAAATCGTTGTCTCGTCATTTAATAAATCAATTAGAAGATGATATTAGAAAATCTTGGATGCACCCATCCATTGAATATAATGCATATGCTAAGAAAATCATATTTAACACTTTTGACACAACCACATATTTGATCTTCGATAATCAGGTACACAATTCAATAGTTTTTTTCAATGCACTCTAGATTTTCTAAGAACACATGTCCAAATTCATCAAAAGCAATAAAACATGAGATATGCCAATGAAATAAACGAATATAAGAAAGTTTATTGCATTGCTACTAGGGTTTTTAACTTTAAAAACTCAACTCCATATTCTCTAAAAAAAGTTTGATACATTATCTTCATAATGAAGTTAGTTAATTGCATTGGAGATAATTTTTCTACTTCATTATTTAACTAGCCTACGTGACACTTAGTTTCTCCAAATGCACAGAGCATTGTAGATGCTCTAAAAGCATCTCTAATGTTATTAAGCATTTGGAGAAATTTTTTTAGCACACGAAATAGTTAGATAACGAGGTATAAAAAGCCACTTAAATGTATTTATCTGACTTCATTATACAACTAATGTGATAAAAATATTTTTAGAGAATATAGAGATGAGACTCTCCTAGAAATATTGATTTAGATTTCTTACAATTTCTCATTAATAGTAAAATAAATAAGGAGATATAGGGAGAATATTTTTTTTTAGATAATTGCATTGAAGATGTGAATATGTATTTTTATTTATTTTTTGCCAAAGTGAATCACATTCAAAAGAAATCCTAATGTGACACAATTTAAAATATAAAAAATATATATTTACATCGGAGATGTTCCGATTAATTTGATTTCTTTCAAGTTAGGGGTTAATCTTATTTTGATTATAGTTCAAATTGCATGCAATGCCCATGCAAGTTAAACAAAAGATAAATGCCATAAGGAAACGAAAACCTATTTGATTGGCCCTAGTTGCCACTTGGCTTGCACCCATTAGCATATTCATTCATGGGGTGGGTGCAGGCAATATTTTCTTCTTCTCATATGAGTGGTAAGTGGTATCACACACAAATATTTCAAACAAATCTTCAAAACGAGTGAGCATATATAGCAATGATCACTATTGGGGCCACTCTAGTGCAGCAATCACAACCATCCAAATTACAATAAGTAGGCATTGATGAACCAAGCTTGATTTTCCATAAAGAAAAAAATGTCTTTTTAAGTGGGTCCCTTTAATCTCCCTCTAAGTCCAGAATGTCATGATAATACACCATCACTACCTCTCTATCTTCTTTGTCCAAAATCCAACGCTAAAATTATCATTTAGCATCATCATCACAAACCCATCTCACGTTTCAAGACCATCCCGTACCGCATGATTTAAACTGGCCCCCATTTCCACATAAACAAAGCCATGCAAACAACCAATTGGGCCCCCACATGAGGGTACATTCCAATACCGTAGACCGCAATGCACTGGATAAAGAGAGATAAAAAAATTAAAAAAAATTAAAAAATTTCTCTAGTCTCTTTTATTTTATCGACCGTTACATTTATATTAGCCACTTAACCAGTAAATATTACATAGGGACCAGAGAGGGTGGAGAGAGAGAGAGAGAAGTGAGCAGAGCCAGAGATGGAGAAGTCTGCAGGAGAGAGGACTGCAAGTTCGAATTATTCTTCTTCTGTGTATGATTGCTTTTATATTACCCAGTAGTTCTTTTCTTTTGGACTATCTCCACCTACTCTCTCTCTCTATTATAATATACAATTGCTCTCTCTGTCCATATATATAATTATATATAGATATATATATGTGAAGATAGTAAGTATAGTTTCAGAGACAGCATTTTTTTTAAAATTTTCTCTTGTTATAATATAGTTTTATTATGGTACGTCCCCGAGGTTGCACCATCAGTACCCAGAACCAAAATGGGTGTGTTTTAACTTTTTAGAGAGAGAAACAAGAAGGTCATGAAGTGAAGACTCTAGAGAGAGAGAGAGAGAGAGAGAGAGGGACTACTGGTGTGTGTTGTGTTTCTAAAAGCGAAGAGAGAGAGAGAGAGAGAGGACTCACTGGAGGAGGAGGAGGGGTAACAAGCCTTTTACACGTGATAAAGAAAACACCAAAAGCACTTTGCATGCGTGTATAAAGATTCATCATCATCATCATCAATTTTTTTGTTGTTGCCCTTCTCTCTCTGTGAACTTTAAAAATCTGAATCTCTAACAAAAACCCCATCTTTTGTTTATTATTATTTTTAATGTCGAGCCAAAAACCCATCTTTTTATCTCTACTTTTTGGGTCTCCTTTAATTGCATCACATTCTAAGCCAAGCCCATCTTTTTAAAGCCCCCTCTGTCTCTCCCTCTCTGTTTTTCTCATCCAAGTTGATTACTGCTTGCTCTTCTTGTATGGTGGTAAGCGAGTCTTCAGATTTCTTTGGTTGTTGTTATGATTTTTCTTCCAAGACATTAAGTGGGTCATTATCTCTTTTATCGCATTAAATTCTCCTTGAGATAGTGATTTGATTTCACTCTCTCACTGCCCTTTTCAATGTTTATTCCTTCTCTTTGTATACATGTTATTGTTTTTTGTTTTCTTCTAGGTGTTGTTATTCTCTTTCCATAATATAGCAGTCTTGTGCCTTCAAAATCAATATCAGCTGTGTCTTAAATTATTTAATTGTTTTATGCTCTGGTTGTGTTTTCATCTTCTTGGGTTCATTCATCAATCTATCTGATAAAAGTTTCCAGTTTCGCTAGGGACAAGACAGAGCCTAGACAAACGGGTCCTGTAACTTGTGGGTATTTTTCCACTTCTTGGGTTTCCATTTTCTTAAAAATCTATTTAAGCTATTCCTCTTCGTAAATTCTGCTCTTTTTGTGCTCCTAATAAACACACAAGAAGAAAAAGCAGAAAGGTTTTTGTATTGTTGTCTTTGCATTTATCTCATGAGCAACAAAAGTACTGTTTGTTGCTTCAAATTTTCAACATCTTTGCATTTGCTGAGGTTCTGAGCAAAAAAAAAAAAAGAGAAAAAGAAAAAGAAAAGAAAACGATACTGTAAAATAACTACATGTATCTACAGTATATATATGTTTTATGTGTATGTATATAGTTAGCGTTGTTGCCTCACCTACTCCATAGTTCTGATATCACCACTGGGACAGAAACTGTAACTGTTGATTTTTATTTTTTAATGATTTCTTCTGATGTTTTTTTGGGGTCTATTTGTGAAACAAAGGTGAAATATTGTTTTTTTTTTTCTTTTTCAAAGGAATACTTGGAATAGTGATGCTTGTAATGTGCAACAAAGGCTGGTCCTTTTGTCCATGCCGTTTTACTTTGAGTATTCAACTTAGTTGCTCTGCTTAATCAACATCATTATTTCCATTTTTTGATGGTTTCTGCAATTTTGGTGATGTTTCTGACATACACTTTACCTTATTTGGTTTTTGGTGTTTCAAGCAGATTTATACTCCTTTGATCTTCAAGTAAAGAGTAAAACTAGAAGAGAAGACACAGCGATTCTGAGTGTGACATTTGGTGAAAACTGAAACCTGAAAACCCATCTTGAAATTGATTGAGCATCTTTATTTCTTCTTTTTCCTTTTGGTTTTGCATTACCAAAGCCAGAAGCATGCCTATAAGGCAAATGAAAGAGAACCCAGAACAACATTTTGTGGTAAAACCCCACTTGCAAAACACCATGAACCCAGCTCAGAAACAACCAAAAACTGCTCAGAATGGCAAAGGCCCCCCAAATCAAGAACCCCAGAACACAAAACAACACAACCAAACTTCACCTCCAACAAAGAACAGAGGAAGAAGAAGAGGAAGAGGTGGTAGAAAATCTGATCAAGGTGATGTCTGTATGAGGCCAAGTTCAAGGCCTTGCACTTTGGCTCTCAAGCCCTTGAATCAGGCGCCTTGTGATCTTGTTGAAAGTAATGGAAATAGGTCTGTTGTAAATGGGCATAATATGAGTGAAATGGAGATGGGTTTTCCTACTTCAAGCAAGTCTTTGAGTTTTGCTCCTAGACCTGGTTATGGTCAAGTTGGGGCAAAGTGTATTGTTAAAGCCAATCATTTCTTTGCAGAGTTACCAGACAAGGATTTGAACCAGTATGATGTAAGCTCAATTTTTCTTTGATGTTCTCTTTCTCTCTATATCTTTGTATTTTCTTCATCGAATATGGCTGTTACTGTACTACAACAAAAGGAATAAATTTTAATTTATTTTTTCTATTTGAAATTGTGTCATGGCAATTGGGCCCCTTAATCTGACAATGAACATTGATAATGTTATTGTTGTTTCATCTTATTATTTTCTTTTACATTGCAGATGAAATTGAATAGGTTTCTGTTTTTGACCCTGTCCTTTTCTTCTAATGGCATTTATGAGTTTTGAATCATCCTGGTCCCCAATTTTGTTCTTATTGTTTGCCTGCCATTTTGCCAATATGTGTTCTGTTCTTTTGCAGGTTACAATAACTCCTGAGGTGGCATCAAGAGCTGTGAACAGAGCTATTATGGCAGAGCTTGTGAGGCTGTACAAAGAATCTGACTTAGGAATGAGACTTCCGGCTTATGATGGCAGAAAGAGCCTGTACACAGCTGGTGAGCTTCCTTTTACTTGGAAGGATTTCAAAATTAAACTTGTTGATGAAGATGATGGCATCAATGGTCCCAAGTAAGTGTTTTTTTTTACTCTGGCTTCTACACTTGCTTAATTTCTTTTGTTATGTGCCACTTGGTTTACCCTCTCTTGACTTCTTTGAATTTGTTACTATTTGCAAACTACAAAATTGAAAACAAAAGGCAGTTAGCAAATTTACATAACTAATGTCTTTATCATATGATGGACTTTGCTTTGGCTTCATGATTATACTTCTGTGGAACTGGGAAGTAAATTTGATTGATCCATGTACAATGTTTCAGGAGACAGAGAGAATACAAAGTTGTTATTAAGTTTGTGGCAAAAGCAAACATGCATCATTTAGGTCAGTTTCTAGCTGGTAAACGAGCAGATGCTCCGCAGGAAGCTCTGCAAATTCTGGACATTGTATTAAGGGAGCTATCAAACAAGAGGTATAATTTCTCAGCAGGGTTTGTGGTTACTTTTACATTCTGTTGGAGATTAATGAACAGTGCGGTTGATTTTCTGGTTTCTCTAATGTTGCACGTTATTTGTGAAGGTATTGCCCGATTGGGAGATCTTTCTTTTCTCCTGATATTAGAACACCACAACGGCTTGGTGAGGGCTTGGAGTCGTGGTGTGGATTTTACCAGAGTATAAGACCTACACAAATGGGCCTGTCCCTGAATATTGGTAAATATATTGCTTTAGATTAGATTTCTTATGAAACATACTTGACTGTAGCTTAAAACGATCTCTCTTTTTCCATTCACATGTGTATTATATTGCAGATATGGCCTCAGCTGCATTTATAGAGCCTCTCCCTGTAATAGAGTTTGTTGCCCAACTTTTGGGAAAAGATGTACTGTCCAGGACATTATCCGATTCTGATCGTGTGAAGGTACTTTTCTTTTTATCTATGACATTGCTTCGTTTTATTTCTTGGTATTTGGTTTAACTTGGAATCTTGTTTTGAAATGTTCACCAGATCAAAAAGGCCCTCCGAGGAGTGAAAGTTGAAGTAACACACCGAGGTAATGTTCGAAGGAAATACCGTGTTTCGGGATTGACATCTCAACCTACAAGAGAGCTAGTGTAAGTATAATCTTCTCATGGCTAGAGTTACTGTCTGAATTTGTCACTTAGTCTGTTTTCACAAGGAAAAGATGTGTCATTTTTCTAATACAAATGTTATTTAGTATTTATGACAAGGGTGGACACAACAATTTCCTTGTCAGTTTCCAAAAATTCTTGAATTTTAATAAGTTTCTGCAAGTGCTCTGATTATTAAAGGTACTCATGTTCAGGTTTCCTGTTGATGACAATTCAACAATGAAGTCAGTGGTTGAGTACTTTCAGGAGATGTATGGCTTCACCATTCAACATACACATCTACCTTGCCTTCAAGTAGGAAACCAGAAAAAGGCAAACTACTTACCTATGGAGGTAGAAAGAAGTTTAGAAACTTTGTCATTTCATACCAATTGAATTATTTTCATTTCCTTAACATAATTCTGGCTTGGTATCTGCAATACCATTTGATTTGCCAGGCTTGCAAAATTGTTGAGGGACAACGATACACTAAAAGGTTGAATGAGAGGCAAATTACTGCTCTCTTAAAAGTTACATGCCAGAGGCCTAGGGATCGCGAAAATGACATATTGCAGGTATTTCTGATACTTTTAATCTTGCCCCTATTTAAATACTTTTAGTGAAATCTTTACAAGATAGGATTTATGGACAAAACATGCACTTAAAATATGTAAGCTCTGGGATATTTGAGCTATAACATTCTTTACCCATGTACTTGTATACTGTTTTTGGAAATTCAAATAGCCATTAATCCTTGTATTTTTGTACCCGTGCAGACAGTTCAACACAATGCTTATGATCAAGATCCTTATGCAAAGGAGTTTGGGATCAAAATCAGTGAAAAGCTAGCTTCTGTTGAGGCTCGAATCCTTCCTGCCCCTTGGGTAATACGGTCTTTCCTTAATTTCTATAACCAGTTTATAAAAAAGGGCAATGGATATTTAACATAATTTGCCATTTTATGGCACTTCTTCATGCAGCTAAAATATCATGACACTGGAAAGGAAAAGGATTGTTTGCCTCAAGTTGGTCAGTGGAACATGATGAACAAGGTATCATGATTTTGTGCTTTGCAACCTGTTTTGTTTTTTTTAGATATAGATACTCTAATCAGATTTCTGGAATTTTTATGTGAAGCCATTGAATATTTTCTAGTGCTGATCTCTTTGTCTGTTGCGCCTCTTATGATGCAGAAAATGATTAATGGGATGACTGTAAACCGGTGGGCTTGCATTAACTTTTCACGAAGTGTGCAAGAGAGTGTTGCTCGTGGTTTTTGCAACGAACTTGCTCAAATGTGTCAAGTATCTGGCATGGTAGATTTCTTTTAGTTTCAGTCAATCATATTAAGATCAAAGTTTTCTAGTTTCGTCTTTGGCCCCATTTAAGAGTTTTAATCTGTTCTCTTTCAGGAATTCAATCCAGATCCTGTCATCCCAATCTACAATGCTAGACCTGAGCAAGTAGAAAAAGCTTTGAAGCATGTTTATCATGCTTCCATGAACAAAACCAAAGGAAAGGAATTGGAGCTTCTATTAGCCATTTTACCTGACAATAATGGTTCTTTATATGGTATGTCATATGTTCTGGTGACTATTTATCAGGGTTTGTGTATATAACTTATACCGACATTGTTGTTCTAACATGAATTTTTCTTTGTAGGTGATCTAAAGAGAATATGTGAAACTGATCTTGGTTTAATGTCCCAATGCTGTCTCACAAAACATGTCTTCAAGATCAGCAAGCAATACTTGGCTAATGTTTCCTTGAAGATCAATGTTAAGGTTAGATTAATAACACTGACTGCATGGGTTATAAATTTTATGTAAATGATGAGCAGGCATCATATTTTAGTCATCTTCCACTTATGAATTCTCGTCACAGGAAAGTTTGTTTGAAATGTTTCATAGATCCATTTTCGTTCCTAGGAGATTACTGAATCTTTTTTCCCGTATCTTCTGCAGATGGGCGGTAGAAACACTGTTCTGTTGGATGCCATTAGTTGCAGAATACCATTAGTTAGTGACATACCAACTATCATATTTGGAGCAGATGTGACTCATCCAGAGAATGGGGAAGACTCGAGCCCATCAATAGCTGCTGTACTGTCTTCACCTAATTTTATGGTTTTTAGAACCTTTCTTGTCCTGAATTATAATCTGTTGCTGATACATGTTGGTCCGAATGCAGGTAGTAGCTTCCCAGGATTGGCCTGAAGTGACAAAATATGCCGGGTTAGTATGTGCTCAAGCTCACAGACAGGAACTCATACAGGACCTGTACAAAACATGGCATGATCCCGTTCGTGGGACAGTTAGCGGTGGCATGATCAGGTACATAAATCGGATTTCATCGTGAATTTCTTTTCCATCTAGGTTGGCCCTCTCTCTTCTGCCTCCCAACCTACAATTACAATTATGAGATTTATGGTACTCTTTATGCAGGGATCTTCTTATTTCCTTTAGAAAGGCAACAGGGCAGAAACCATTAAGGATCATATTTTACAGGTTAGTGTTCCTATCCCAAGTGAGTGTTCATAGGAAATTATTTCATGGTTGTATGAACATTTTACGACATTGGTGTTGCATGTTGATTCCGCTGCTTGATTACCCTACAAAATTCGCTTTGTTGTGGTGTAATTCCGGCTACTTAATTTTCATTATGTAATTCCAAAAGCTATGTTTTACCATCAAGTCTCAGACACTTCTGTCATTAGCCTGGCGACTTCTCATGGTTACAGAAAATGGAATTTTTGTTTCCTGAAAATTGAAATGAAGAGAAAAGAAAATACTTCCTTTCAAGCTAAGAAGTAAAGCCAAGTTAGGACAACCCTTATATAATTAAGTTCACCAAAAAATCTGTCCAGCACCGCTGCATTGTGTGTTGACCCTTTGCTTCTGTGATTTGTTCAAGTTTGTCTCCAATACACTGCCATCCTTGAAAATTTTAATAGTCTTTGGTTTGTTGTTGGGTCTAATTGTACTTTAGAGGTCAGACTTTAATCCAGGTTCACTTCAAAATCTGTAGCCAAGAGAGTCATTGCTTAATCCTAAGATATACATTCAATGCTTGAATAGTTGAATTGCCAAAAGCAGTGGTCAAAAGTATATGATCATGGTTTATATGTCACGGTTTCAATGGGATTTGAGATTTTTCATCTAACAATGCTGACATCATTGTGCACACCAAAGAAAGTAATGTGGAGAAATAAACATGTTTTTTTTATTGCCTTTTTGGTTTTTGGTGCAAATGCTTCCATTTCGTATTAAAAAGTTTCCTGGGTGGATTAATTATGTACAGATGTATTACGTATACATGCATCTGAAATTTCTTTTAATAGAATTACAGTTCTTAATTAAGATGTTTTGAACAGGGATGGAGTAAGTGAAGGGCAATTTTATCAAGTTCTACTGTATGAGTTGGATGCAATCAGGAAGGTGAGAATCGATACACTTTGTTTCATGTTCTATGTTAAGACTGCAAAATATTGATGGCTCTGATAAATAAATTTACTATGCAGGCTTGTGCATCTCTAGAGCCTAACTATCAACCACCAGTGACATTCATTGTTGTACAAAAACGACATCACACACGATTGTTCGCTAACAACCACCGGGATAGGAGCAGCACAGACAAGAGTGGGAACATATTGCCTGGTAATATACTGTCATGTAATGGGGACTCGTTCTGTTCCATATATTCAAACAGTTTTGTTTTGCTAATGATAATCTAACCATATGAAATCTGCATTTCAGGCACTGTGGTTGATACTAAGATCTGTCATCCAACTGAATTTGATTTTTACCTCTGCAGCCATGCTGGTATTCAGGTATAGCTTTTTATCCTTTTCCATGGGATGCTTTTGATTATGTTGTTTAAATGCGACAAACATGCGTTTTGTCCTAAGCAAGTTATCAATATCAGGATTATAGCTAGGCAAACCCATCTTGTTTTAAGGATTCTTAATTGGAGGGGTGCTCAGAGACTCTGTCTGTGTATATGTGCTGTGCATTTCAATCTTAGTGGTCAGGGATGGGAGCTGTGTGGTCTAATTGAGTAACCTACCGGAACTAAAAATTAGCAAAATGATTGTCATGTGTAACACTCCATAGAGTTACACATCCATTGAGTTGTTGAACTTGGTGCATTCCACATCCATTGTTGTGGATGTTTAGATCTTTCTCCTAAAATCTTGGTTGACCACTGCCCTTAATTTTCTTTACATGTATGGCAATCGTTGCCATACAAAATTAATCGGAGAATATCTTTTGAAGTTTGACTTTGTACTAGGATTAACAACAATAGAGAATTAAATTCATAGTGGTGAAACTTAAGTGTTCTTATTTTGTTTCTAACGTGGCAGGGTACAAGTCGGCCAGCTCACTACCATGTCCTATGGGATGAGAATAATTTTACCGCTGATGGAATCCAGTCTTTGACAAACAATCTATGTTACACATATGCAAGATGTACACGCTCCGTCTCAGTTGGTAAGAAATGTTACTCAATGCCTGGAAGTTTATTTGAACAACCCACCCTAATGGTTATCCTGATAAGAGTAATTTCAGGTTATTGTTTAACAGCTTGTTCTAAAAAGAAAAGTTTATGCTGAAGTGTTTACACTTGTTTCTGTGCAGTTCCTCCGGCATATTATGCACACTTAGCTGCTTTTCGTGCCCGATTCTACATGGAACCAGACTTGCAGGATAATGGCTCAATAGATGGTGCAGGTCACACCGTTAAGAGTACACGGGTAGTGGGAGAGTCCGGTGTCAGGCCATTGCCGGCCTTGAAGGAGAATGTGAAGCGGGTCATGTTTTATTGTTAGGATGATTAGAGAGTTGATAGCAGCAGAATAGTAGCCCAGGATATGCAGCAATCATGTAGTGTACCCCTTCATTTCTAACATTTCTTATATGTAAATGTATGATGATTCATGCATATCGTTGCATGTTCTTCAAGTTTAGATCAGTGATTATATAATCAAATAGTTTTAGGTCATGTTTCCTTAAAAGATAAAACCGGGCCAAGCATGAGGAGCTCACCGTAGATGACTTTTCCTCTGGCCCCGGAATGTCGAACTAGGCTTTGTAAAGAAATGTTCAATTATGAATGAATTGATGTGTAGGAAGTTTTGCCTGAGCTGAGATGGCTGTATATTATGCTTTTCTGTCAACTCAAAATGTTCAGTCTTACTCGAGTCTTCACTCTTGACGTCAAGTTAATTCTTGGTCGTGGATAGTAAATCACAGTACATGATACGAGCAGACTTTCTTAAACCAGAACAAGACCGATAAATCAAGATCATTCGTGTTGGCTACTGATAAATCAACATGACCTTAATCTTACACCGAAATAGCCCAGCTACAAATTATGGACATTTTATGCTTGAATGTGCATGCCAAGAAAAAAAAACACTATGGAAAACCAGAAACTGGATCCAATATGATCTGTTGACATTGAAAGGCAATATTGTGTTCTTGCAAGGGAATTGACTTTACTTTCCTTTGAACTCTTTTGAGAGCCTTTTTATAGCTATTCTTTAAATTATGGTGTGCACAAATAGACCACAAAGACTCCTTGCTTGTGTGTAGAAGTAGAATGCAACACAAATCATGTGAGAATGTATCTAGATTTAGAAACTCCGGTACTCCTGACATATGTTAGGTTTCTCATTCACATCATGTTACATTATATGTGAATCCACATTATGGGATGAGAGTGGAAGACACCTACATGGCTACACCGGGTTCATTGAAGTATTTTGCTAGATTTATTTGTCCTTTTTACTCTATTTTTTATATTGCGACAAATCTATAGATACAAAATAAATTGAAATCAGGGGTGTCAAAGAGCCAAGTCAAGAGATAAGGTAGACAAGATGAGATCGGTCCAATGGTTTGCCCCTTACACCTACATTATAAGGTTGTGGATTCGAATCTATCTCCTCTCCAACTCCCTAATTATCGTAATATATCAACAACAAAAAAAAGTCGAGAGATATTGTGTGAAGAATTAATAAAATTAATATTTATAAAAACGGGAGCTTATAAAAAAGATGTAAGGGTGTGTTTAGTCCAACAAGGCATTCATTGATCCAGAACTGAAGAGAAGCCCAGCCCAAACTTCCAAGATTGACCGTTTTATCAAAATTTGACCATCAACATTCAAAGTCAATTCATGATCCAATTCTATTTCTTGTTTTTTCATAGGTATAATTAGGTTTTGGTTTCCTATCCTTGCAATGCACATGAGCATGATAAAATAATCACATATTATTTTTTTATTGTTGAAATATGACGTTGATTGAGTTAGGAGTATGCTGGGATCTAATAAGATTAATCACTAAAAGCATAATTCAAAATGCAACTCCCACTGCAATGGATGAGAAAGAGTTCCCTCAGAATTTGTGATTTAATAGGCAAGGGCGTAACTTGAATTCTTGTCGGTTGTCACACAACCTACTTTGCTAGGACGATGTCTCTATTCCTTGTTCATTGTAATATATATATATATATATATATATATATATATATATATATATATATATATTACAGGGATGTGGCTGTGTGAGTGTACACGGATACTGTATAATATCATGATGTTGCTGGGAATGTGAACACACATAAAAACTCTTTCATAATACTACAGTTTTTTAAAATTCAAAACTAATTATCAAAGTTTTGTATATATTTTGAATTTTGAAACACAAAACTTTCTTCCACTTTCTGATTTTTTAATTTATTTATAAAAAAACTAAACCATACGATCTTAAAACTACTAAATTTAGTTTTGATCTTTATATTACTAAAACTGATTTTTTTTTTTTTTTTTTGCAAATAATTTCATAAAACATTGCATAATAACACTTTGATTACTCTTTTTAAAGGTTTTAATTAGCTTAACTGTAATTAAGGCTATGTTTGAGATTGCTTTTACTTAAGAAATAATCACTTATTTCTCAAATTTTGAACATATGAATGTTTGGTAAACTTTCCAAAAGTAACTTATTTTTCAATTGACTCCTCCCATAAGTAGTTTTTGAGAAGTTGGTTGGGGTTGTTTTTTAAAGTAAAAACTAGCTTATTGCTTATGTAATATCTAGAATACCCTCACTATTTTATTAAAAGACAGTATTACCTTTATATTTAATAATAATATAATAAAAAATTAAAAATTTCTTTTTAAGAAAAAAAATTAAAAATTTAAAAAACTAAAAATGGGAATGGTGGCTTCTGCTGGACGTCGATGCCGGAGAAGGAGGACCGGCTTTATCCGGCGACGAAGATGCCGGAGGAAACCAGCTCCTCCGACATCGAAGGAGGCGAGAATGGAGGAGGCATCCACCGGAACAGATGGATGAGGACTTTGACTCAAATCCAATCACGATTCCGTCACGATCCGTCGCAATTCCGTCGAGATCCCGTCGCAACGGCCGGTTCTGCTCCGATGACTTCGACGAAGAATCGGCGAGCACATGTTCATTCTGTCACAATGCAATGAATTGGCGAAGAATCTCGCGATTTCAACTTATTTGTCACCGGTGCGAGAGAGGATATCGACGTGAAAGAGGCTGACGTCGATCTCGGTGGAGCTGGAAACGGAGGAGGAATTGGAGAGTCGACGCCAGAGTTTACTGTTGATTGTGTTGGTGAAGAAGGAGGCTGAATTGACTCAGAAGAGGAGCCTGAGTTGACTCGGTCAGTTTTTTGTTGTGTTTTAGATATAAACTGAGTTGACTCGGTTTTTTGAACGAGTTGTTTGAGAAGTGGCTGAGTTGACTAAATGATAATTTTATTTCTTGTTTAAATTTGTTTTTTTATTTCTTTTAAACGCTTCATATTTATAACATTTACTGATGTCTATTTTAGTCATTTTGTTCAATAAACTTTTCATCATTTTAAAAGTTAAGCAATTTTGAAATGAGTGGTGTTATTGGCACACCTATTTATGCCCCACTTTTTTATTATATAATATTCTTTTTTTTTTCCTTTATCAAAATTAATTAAAGAGACATACAATTTAGGAAAGAAATCTTCTACAAAGTAAATCTATTAAAATTTCACATTTCTTTTTCAAAAAAAAAAATTTAACTCTTAACCCCTAAAATCTGCTTCTTACATACATATATATAAAATATCATGGAAGAGTTTGAGAACGATATCAAGAATATGGAAGAATTATCTAAGAACGATATCAAACATCTTGAAGAATTGTCTGAGAATGACATAAAGCAAGAATTGTCTGACAATGATAGTAAGCATCTGTAAACAATTCAGTTTTTGGAAATAAGTTTGAAGTTTATTTTTTCTTTAGAATGATATCAAGCTGTCGTTGTATTGAAATACCATGTTATTTTTTATTTTTTCTTTTCCATTATGAAATAAGAAGAAGAAAAAACTAAAAAAAAAAGAAATAAGAAGAAAAAAAAACAAATCAATCGGAGGTGAGAGAGATGTATAAAAATACAGAGATTAGAGATCATATATGGTATGTATTAAGTTTGAAAAATAAGTAAAATTGGTAGTTTTGGAAATAAACCAAAAAATTTAATAAAAAGATTTAATTTTATTTAATTAAATCAAAATTTTAAAAAGTGAGGCATGAATAGATTAGTAGGGGGTGTGCCAATAGCACCAATCTTTTGAAATTTAGTTTACCAAACACAAACCTATTTTTTTTCTTAAGTTGATTATTGCTTAAGTTAAGCTATAAGCATGTTATAACTTAAGCAAAGCAATCCCAAACATAGTCTAAGTCTAACTAATTCCTCTCTTCGATCTACAAAACAAAGATGATTTAAGGTTACATTTACAATATGTTGGCATTGCATTAGTAAAGTTGTACATTGGCATTGTCATCAAGGTTTAACAAAGCAAGTGATTAAATTGGATTAATTATAATAAAAATACTTCTAATTAAGACAATGATAAGCTCAGGAATCTGAAGTGCATCAAAAAATTTCCTTCATGATTCTTCTGTGATTTCCATTCTTCTGTGATTTCCATCAAAAAATTAAGTTTTGACAAATTAATTTCTTTTTCATCATTATTAGGGCTACATTTTCTGTTATTATTTTCATGCTAATTTGCTTCCGAATTCAGTTGCTAATTACTACTGAAACACTTGAATTTAAATGAAATATAATTAGGTTGTCACTTGATTAAGAAAAAATTAACCAGGAAAAAACAAACCAGGAGAGAAACAAAACTTTGCGGTGAAACCTATCCCTAACAAAAACATAAGAGAATCACTAAACTATGATACAACAATGGATGGATTAAAAAAATTAAAGGTAACCGTGACACGATTTTCATTGCTCAAACCCTAGTTTCGATTTTAGGATTAAAAAGAAAGTTCTACGTTCATTGGATTTCATTCATTATAGTTGAGTTCAGCATGTACTTTCTATATATCATTCGGTGCAGTTGCAAACATTTTTGTTGAGTTTCGATTTTCAACATTTGGTTCTTGTAGTTTTGGAACTTTGTGTTACAAAACTGGCAAAGGAAGATAATTAATGACACACCCACATTTCGAATATTATAGCTGATGATAGCTTGAAAGAGGAAATAGTTGCACTACTTGAGAAATTCTTAAATTTTATTTATAGGTAGATTTCATCCACACAGAAATTCAGATCAAAATTCATAAAAATGGATGTGATTTCATCAAGGTCCTTACCGAAATTAAAATAAGGGATCCCGAGAACCAATATATATATATATATATATATATATATATATATATATAACAAGCATATTCATGACAAAGTTGAACTGAAGAATAAATATGTAAAAATTGACAAACTTAGCCCTCAAAATTGTGCAAAAACTGTTTGGGAATTGTTTTTATATAGGGATATTATAGTAAATGCGTAAAAATAAGGTTATAAATGGTTAAAATTTTAAACATAGTTAAAAACAGACTAATGAATCTAATGGTTAGAAATGAATTTTTCCCTATAAATATTATTGACCTAGATATGATGTTAATTAAATCTTTCTTCCACAAAGCAAAATCTTGTAATATATAATCCATTCATATACCTAGAGCTCCATGTAATCAAATGTTGATCAACAGTACTACATTAAAACTCTAGGAGCATCCTGGAAATCAAGTCTCATTGATATGTAGTAGGTTCATTAATTATTAATTTTTTTATGAACTTTCATTCTGCTGGAACACTTAAAAGACCTGCAACCAACATTTACTGCACTACATCAAATGCAAACAGCAAAATGATTAAAGGTTCTGCTTTTGTGTTTATTAGAACTTCTCATCAGTTTTTTTTTTTTTTTTGGTTGGCAGCTCAAGCAGCCCTAGATTGAATTTTAAGATCTAGCTAGCAATCCCTGTTTAGGTATCAAACTAAATATATGATAGAAACTAGTTATGATATCGATCGAAATATTACACATGAGAGGCAGATCAATCAAACAAGTATTCATATATACACAAATGGTGAACATACACAATGTATTTACTATTTAGAAATTAAGAGAAAGCAAAGCAATGTCTTAAAAATATATACATATAGAAAACCCATTTATTGATTCGATCTACTAGTTAATAATGTACAATTTCATGTGCTAAAGCTACATATTAACACAATCTAATATATATAATCACATAGTGCTCATGGAAATTAAAGAAATTTATTCTTCTGTACCAACTCCTTCTTTATTACACATATACACAAAACTGCACTACTACTACTACTTTTACTGATATCTCTCTTTCAAGTTTCAGCCATTGAACACGAGTCCCTCTCCTCCTGAGGCAGAAAAGTCCAAAATAATAAAACCTAACATCATTGGTGATCTTCCCAAGAACAATATATATCCTTAAATGTTATATGTAATATTATTAACAATCCCTCATCCATGAATATGATTGCTGACAGTTCAAAATGACAGTACTGGAAAAGAGAGTTGGCAGAATCGAAGTGATGACGTGTTTGATCATTTGGCTACTCGGGGAAGAAATGTTGATGGTTACATGGAATCTCTCTTCATCACCAAAGTCCAACAACTATGCTTTAGAGAGAGAGAGAGAGAGAGAGAGAGAGAGAGAGAGAGAGAGAGAACAAAGACACTTTGTTTACTTAGATTGAACACAAATTAAGTTTCACTAATTAATAATCATCTCAGCTCATGAAATGGGTTGCTTTTGTTTTGCTTTTTAGATTTAGACCGAGAAAATTATAAGTTAACCACAAATTAACATGAATATTGTTCATGTAGCTTCAGTTTTAGGCATATATATTTTTTACAGCCGAATGATCTCCAAATAATGTCCAACAAGTGTGTACTGAAATAAGGACACTGAAAGGTATCATCATCATCATCCAAAGATCAGTACAATCAAGCATATCTTTTAATTACAATAAACCTAAGTCAAAAAGAAAAGATATGTATTCTCTCGACATGAAAGAAAATCACCAAATAGGACAAGCTCACTATTCCATTGGTGTATTGGGTCATTCAGATTCCCTATATCTCTTGTACTCTCTCCATTTTTTGCTATTTTCATGTTGCTTTAAGTAGAGAAGAAATAAAGTGTTTTCAGGATATATATTTTTTGGCCACATCTCCATCATCTGCTGATCAATGTCTGACAAAATCAAATTTTTGTTAAAGGAAATTTCATTTCTATCTCTCTTTTATTTATGATATGTAAATTAATATCAAACCACCATGTCTGACCTGGAGCAATCAATTCCAAAACAATTTGAGAGAAGAAAACACAAGTCTTTTAAATAATCAAGCGACTATGTGATAAACCCTAAGTAAATTAGGAAGAAAAAAAAATTCGAAAGCTCAGAACTTCATGGAGAAATAATCAAGATCTCTCCTATTTACTATTTTATAGTAGTAGAACTTGAATTGAAACCCTAGCTAGCCAGCTAGATTTTAAAGTTAGGGTTTAGTCCAAACAAATATAGAATTTTGAAAATGTATAGATTCATTTGTTTCACTCCCAAATAATATTCTCAAAATCAACGAATTCAAAACACTTATTTTACTCTGTTTATCTTCCGGTTGCAGAGTTTTAGAGGTGCATCAAACAGAAAACATTTTTATGAATTTTTTATGCTAAAAAAGCATACCCAGAATCCTAAACAAAAAACCCTAAATAAACAGATATGAGATCAATGCCAAGTATGCAGGAAAAAAAAAAAAGAGATGCGTACCCTATTGAAGCAACCAAAACTGAGAAACAGTACCTGTACATCAAGTTATAAAGGAATTTCAAAGCTCAATCACCAAAGCAGCTACAGGAGGAGAGATCTTGAAATCATCAAAATGCACCGAGACGCAAAAATCTATACACACCAGAAAACAAACAAACACATATATGTTAATTAAAGAAGCAAATATTAGTACAAAATTACAGAAGAGAAAAGCTATCAATTCACACACACACACAAACCCAGATGGGCCGGAATATTCATATAAAACAAGAAGATCACTACTTTTTTTTTCAAACAACGAAAACAAAAACCCTAATGGCCACGTCAGCATATATAGAAAGGAATCATATGTAGAGATTTAGGGTTTTTTTTCGTGATACCAACGAACGGGTGAAACTGCCACATGATCTGATCGCTCCTCATCAAAGGAGGAAAGTTAAGATCATGCTGGCAGCTTCATCTGATAGTGGTTCACGATAAGATAAATGTGAACTACACACACTAGACACTACACAGAGCATTGAAAAGATAGTTATCAATGGTTGTTGATGATAAGAGAAGATAGTGGGGGGTATAAATAGGTGGATGAGGAGGATGAAGATGAGGGATTGAAGGGTAATTATCAAAATTTATAATTTATGTGAGGAAATTAATTAGATGGAATATAGAGACTAGAGAGGAGACTAAGAGAAAAGTAAACAAAAAAAAAAATTGTAAAAAGAAGAAAAGAAAATAAAAGAGGCAAAGCGTGGTCCCAAGCAAGTGATGCAAATTGAATATTGTCACGCCAAGACTACAACCATGCAGCTTGCAGAGAAGTTAGTGAGTGTTTTCTATATATATTGTAAGAGCATTAATAACTTTTAGGTTGGGCCCTAAAGGAGTGGGGGACCCTTAACATTTCTCTCTCTAGAACAATGAAAACGAAAAAGCATCAAAGGAGAAGCCAAAGAGAGTGTTAACTCTAGTAAGTATATGAGGGGACCATTTTATGTTAATTACTTATTTATTTTTTTGCATGGTTTCCATAGGTGTTGTACAAGGTTCACACATAAAGAAGAAATGAAAGAGCATCTCATCAACCCAAGAAAAGAAAAAAAATTATATGTGAATCTCTCTCTCTATCTACTTGCTTTGTGAGTGATATTATGAGATGTTGTTCAAATTAATCCTTTTTCCATATAAGCATCTTTTTCTTTCTTCACAGAAGATAGCCTTTCCTTTGCAAACTTTGCCATTTGTTGGATAGTTGCTTCTTCTGCATCTTATTGGTGCCAGCTACACATGCAATACTAGTTAATTTGTAACAACTGATAATGACAATCAAGAAAATGACTTCTACTTTTTTGTTTAATGTTAAATTAAGTTATTTGATATCTGGATGGAATAATGTTTGGTATTTGAGTTATTATTCTTTCATAGTTTTTTCTTCACAGCATGTTTCATAAAAGATTTCTTCTTTTTTTTCTCTCTCTCTCATGCAGACAAGTGATTGATTATCAGTTAAATTATAAATTAGCTGGTATCCATGTGTGTCAGTTGAATTTGGAATTAAATTGACACTTCAAGACTTAGAGATATTATTTGTATGTTATCCTTTTAATTCAAATTTGTAAATGATTACCCACTAGGGGTGATGATGGAACCAAGATATGTAAGCCGTCCAATCTCCATAATAAAGCTTACATGTAGTACAATTAAGAAGTATATATATGATGTAATATTAATATATAGTATTATATATGTAATGTTTTATTTAGTATTCTAAAAAATCTGGTTAGATTTGCCTAACCCTTTTTGAGATTTTGACTGTTGAAGCCGCATGGATCTAATACTTTCCTTATATTAATTTTTTACTCTGGGAACATATTCCTTAGGTTGTTATATTCTGCAATCCTAGGAAATTTTTGTGAATCTGAATAGCAGTGGGCATTCGGCAATCAACACTTGACACTTTAAAAAACAATTAATTATCTCTCAAGATCATACAAACCTAGGTTATATATTCTGTATGATGGCCTAGGGTTTCATTATAGCTTATATTCTCTGCATATATATATATATAAAATAACTTTAAGAAATTATAAATTTTCCTTTTTATATATATATATATATATTTTTCATTTTGCTTCTCCTTTCTCCCGAATTTTTTGTTTTCGTATTTCTGGCTTCGCCACTAACGCCCATACATTCTGACAATGTCTTCGGTTCGAGTGGCACCATCACGTGTTTTATATATAAAAAAAAAAACTCTCATACGACAATCCATCATCCATTTTAATATGTTCATCGTATCAAAGATTATTCACTTGCAATGAGGCAGCTCATGGAACGGCATGTTTTTTTTTCTTTATCCTAACAAAATTTTAATTGACGAATGTCTGCACATCACCTCTTAGTAGAAATGGTAGTGTACATCCCTTCCACATAAGTGGTGAGGGTTCAAACCCACAATACACATTTTACAAGCATGTGTGATGAGTTTTCTTCTAGGGTTGTGGAAGTAGTTATCTCCCGTTATGACGATAGATAATCCGGCACTGCATATGTATTAATGTTTGATCTCGGCAGGTCTCGACAGTCCTATAGTAATACTTCAAAAAAAAATTTGAAGAATGTCTAGATAGATCCAAGGGCATTTTTGATTCATTAACTTGATTTTATACTAAAGTAATTGATATTTTAGCATCTATTCCAAAGTAAATGGTTTCCACGCAAAACCACCATAACGTATCGAATTAGTTATGATGTTCTTCCTTTAATAATTTGTTTAATTTATGTTTCTTCTATCTGTATATAAGTTATTATATATTTGCTATATAATATTTCAAATGAATAATCTCCAGCATCTGCTTATTGAAATTTTATATATATCTTAGTATTTTTCAATAAATTAAGAGGCCATCGCATTTTTGTTGAGCATAGAATATACTGCATGGTCTTATAAATAAATATAGTTCCTGTTGACAACAACAAAATCATTCAATCTCATCAATATCATGTGTTTATATATATAAACCTTATGGGACGTTACTATATCATGCATCTCTATAAGAAACCTATGCAACTAAGACCATGCAACGTTTACGTTTCCAAAACATAGCCTATTTAGACATACAAATCACGTCTATGTAACATTTTTTTGACATACCAATATTTGTGATATGTGGCGACTTGAACATGAGACATTACCAAGCTGAACGAGTGCTCCTTATCACCAAACCACGTTAAGTGATGGTGTGTCATGATCTGTAGCACTTCTATCGGGATAAAAACAGCTATGTCCCAACTCAGTGTGGTGGGACTAAATCTGGTTTAGTCTCTAAATTACAAGATTTATGAAGTAAATACTTTTAGTGCTATAGCTATTCTTTCCAAATATATTTGATTTTTATCCCTCAATGCCTATAGCTACACTATGCAAACTGTGACAATATAATTTGGGACTAAATAGTTTAATTTGCTCCCTAGAGGTTCTAGCTAGAGACGAATTGTACAATTTAGGGACCATTTATTTTCTTCCCGACTGACGTATTTTATTGTAGTGTACGTCTTGACATTCTCACAAATGCATATATGTATTTTTCAAGTACCGGTGGTGATCATGTAATTATTTTGACATGCAACTATACCAACAACAAAAAAAGTACAAATCAATAATAATTAATTAACAGGTAGAATTATTTTAGCAATTCCACTTTCTTTACGTTCCTAATTAAGATTAGGCTTTGGTGTAAAGTGGTAATCAAGTTGGTTGAGTAGGTTCATAGCTCAAATTTATTGCTGATCATGAACTTGCTTGTGTTTAAAGTTACCGTAATGAGAGTCCGAGCTGGTTTTGTTTCAACTTTTAAGTTTCTCATATGCAATATTTGCTTATACAATGATAAAGATAACCCACAAAAAGGAGAAAAGAAAAAGAAAGGAAAAAAAAAGGTAAAAGAACTGTAGATTACTGGATGTTGATGTCTTCTTTCTTAATTTGGAAATTGCTTTTGATAAATAAGTCACATATATATATATATACACACACACAACTTTATGATATATATACATATGTTGGCATTCATTTTCATAAAAAAAAAAAAAAAAAAATCTTATTTGAGTTTTCATGTAACATAATCAACAAAAAAATTAACCAAATATTATTGAAAGTAAACTTACATATCACAAAAAAAAAATTTGACTGTTCCATCTTTTTCTTTGAATTAAGCAATATATTCATATACATTAAGTAGTATTAAGATCATTAAATAATCTTTTATTTTGAAGAGAAGAAGATATATAGGCGGTGGACCACGTACGCCTGGTCGCCTGTGTGTGATGGGCGCCTGATATACTTAAGAATAGTGGTCCAATTGTTGCTTCACCGAGGCGTGCTTGTCTGCGGCAGGTTTTGATCTATTTCCCATCACCAGCCAGCTCTCAAATTTTTCTATAATTGATTTGAACTATATATATATATATATATATATATATATTTATGATTTCACAAACTTAATGCAAGACCCCTTTTATTGCCCTGATCGATCGAAGAACTTGCAGCTCTAGCTATATATATGTATCATATATAAAGTGGAAATGTAGGTACGTCGTGGGAGAAAATTGATGAAGAAGAATACAGCAAGGTTGCAGCAGCAAAAGCTAATCATCACTAAGAAAGTTTGGTCCAACGCTTTTGGTAGATTTGAGTCCTTTTATTTAACCCACCATCATCAATTGTACACTACTTTAACAATTTACTCATATTTTCTTACAATCGATTCAATAATAGATGATTGATTTTTAAACCTCTTACTTCCATTGCAAAAACTCTAACCAATAAACCGAACTATATAAAATTATATATAACGTGGTTATAGTGAATCTATTATAAGTCACGATTTCTTTGTTATTGTTTACGTGTTACCTTGTTATCATGTTATCATGTTACCAGTAATGTAGCCATATATATTCATTCAATTTGTTAATATTGCTTAGTGTGTAAACTAGAATGTGTATAAATTATAATGTATGATTTGTAGGGCAGAATGGTGATAGCAGCAAATGGGGCATGATGTGTAGTGGGGCATGAAGAATGATGCCAAGAGATGTGTTAAAACACGCGTGTAAACAGACACACGAGACTGGGAGGGAGCTTGCCAACATGAACATAATATCGGTGATATTCAAACCCTTATTAGTTATTACCCATCATCCTGTGTCAGGTAGTGTGAGATGTGTGTTTTTCTCTCTTGGTGTTTGTGGGTGAGATAGAGAGAGAAGGCATCTTTGATGTGGTGTGCACTGCAGCCTAAGAAACCTATAGGTGCCTAGATTATTAAAAACTCTGGTCATGGTTATGGTTATGATTCTTGTTTGAAGATGGGCATGTTTTTAGGGTTAGGAGGGGGCTCGTAGACTAGAGTGGTCCCTATTATTAGGAAACATTTACTCTCTCTTCAGGATACATACAAATCACACATGAAGTGGTGCAGTACATTACATTATATGCTCACAAAATAGGTAACAACGGAGAGCTGTGGCGACGATAAAGTAACTGCAACCCCATTTATTAGCTATATTTATGGAAGGGTATCTCTATCTCATGCAAATTTTGGGCAGTGTCCAACCCACACAGACACACACATAAGGTAATGACAAAATTTGGTTTGTTTTGAGTTTGAGGACTTTATCCTTTCCAATCAAATCTCACTTGTCTATTGTTTTTATCTTATCAAAACCACAACATGCCTGAACTTGAAGGCATCTCTCTCTCTCTCTCTCTCTCTCTCTCTCTCTCTCTCATGTATGTCACTATTATTGTCATAACAAATAATAATGAGAAAGAAAAAGATCGATGCTTTTTTTCTTTTGGTAGATGAGAAGGAAGTAATGATTATACGACGTTCTGGGCTGGGGATGATATAAACAACTCAAACTACTTGCACTAGTTAAATATGATAATTGACAACGGCTTGCACCAAGAATTCTAGTAGGAAAACTCTGATATAGAAAATATTCATATTCTTCTAAATTTTGAATTCATGCACACAATAAACAACAGGTTAAGTTCAATACTGGTAACTATGTATTATCAAAGGGCAACTTGAAGAGCTGCAATGAAAAACTGGGGCTACTTAGATTAACTTAATCGGATCAATTTATAGATTGGACAAATACATTGATGCCTAATCATTGTACAAATGGGGAAAAAATAAACTATCCTAGAAAATTTACAGATTTCTGTGAAGTTACAGATGTATGCTGTGCCGCATCTATCTAATTCCTTGAGTTTACTCGTACAGATGTAACACAATGAGGCTGCCAAAACTAACCAGTGCAACAACAATGACTATAAAATAATTAATGTCTCAGTACACCCAAATATTTGATCCCAAAAAGAATTGACTCTTGATCTTAGAATACATCCTAGGGCTACAAAAAATTGGGACAAGGCAGATTATTACCTATATGATGACATACATTTATTCCTAATTTCCTGAACAGATGAAATTGCTTGAACGTGCAAACAACATTTCATAGATTTCTCCGGCTGTGGGACGGTCAGCTGGATTTTCCTCGGTGCAACGACAGAACAAATCAACAAGGAAACTCAGAGTTTCTACTTCAAGTTCTGGTTTCTCAAACTCTGTGCCTGACTGAGCCATTGCACGATCATTGCATGATCTAAATGCCTCCATCTCATCAGTAAGTCTCGGTCGCTTGCCCATCTGCTCAGATCAGAATCAACAAACTATTTAGTCCAAGTAATTTTATTTTAAAACAAAAAATTATATTCAACCAAAATATAGGATTTTTAATATGATTAACAAACAAACCCAGGGAGGAACACTCATGGATCACTATTGAAGTTAATATCTAACAAGAACCCTTAGGTCATCCTATCTTCTATGGTAATAAGACTTAGTTCACATTATCTTCTTCAATCAGTTACAGAAGATATCTATCACTATTGAAGCCATGTATCTAACAAGAACCCTTATGTCATCCTATCTTCTATGGTAATAAGACTTGGTTCACATTATCTTCTTCAATCAGGTACAGAAAATATATATATATATATATATATTGTGTGTGTGTGTGTGTGTGTGAGAGAGAGAGAGAGAGAGAGAGAGAGAGAGAGAGAGAGACCTGGACATGATCATGAATATCTAAATCAGATAACCCCAAATAAGGGATTTGCAGAGTCAGCAACTCAAAAAGTAGGCATCCATATGACCATATGTCCACTTCCTGCATATGAAGAATAGATAGCCATCACATATTTTACAATATTTAGAATAAATGAACATCAATAGTTCTACTGTTGCTCATCATTTTGAAAACAGATATAGGAAAGGTAAAATTCATTTATTTTCCATAGAAATTTTAACCAGCTCCAAATCATTAAGAGTTCAATAGGGCAAATTCAACTTCACATTTTAACAAAACGGCATAGTACAGGAAAAAGATTACAGATTCAATGTAAAACATAGGAATATTTTGGGAAATAGGGAGAAGTGGCAGGGTACTACTAACGCTCAAAAAGCACAAAACTATAACCTTATTTTCTTGGTTAGAAAGCATTCTTAGATCTTCTGTAGCCATATTAGAACTTCTGATAAGGTTCTCCACAAATAGGTGTCAAGTTATTCAAAGCAGACAAACCACCTACTTTATTGCTGTATTTGCTTAACATATCAGACGTGCTGATACTATATCACTTAACAGATAGGAGAGCCAATTCATTTGTTCATTGCTTGCATATGATTTCATAAATAAAAGTACTGTTTGCTTGTGCCCAAAATATTTAATCAGACAGAGAAGCATGTGCCAGTGTATCACTCATTAAATAATGGTTGAACATGGAATATTAAATCACCAAGTTGAGAAAAGAATATACAGCCAAAAACTATTAATTATCGATTTGAAACTCCATATTAAACTGATAGAAGAGGAAACAAAACATACCAGTCCGTATATATTGCATTTATGCATTGCCCGCATAACCTCTGGAGCCATCCAGCGTGGTGTTCCGACACAGGCATTGGGAGGAGGAAGCCCCGTATGAGCAATACAGCATGTATGCAGAGAAGACCGGAGAGGCACAGCTCTGTCAAAATCACAAAGCTTTACAATAGGTGCACCAGTCAGCTTTCTTCCTATCCAAATCAATCAATATGTTTTCACTTTTTATGTCACGATGGATAATGTGCTTCAAATGTAACTCTGATAACGCCGATGCGACATCTTGAGCAATAAACAATGCCAACTCCAAAGGTACACGTTTCTCACCAGCTTTTGATAACTTCTCCAAATAATTCTATTAACATAAACAGGACAATTGCCAAGGTATTAATAAAAAGTGACTTAAGCAACTTACAAGGGACAACATAAAGCATGTATAAAAATACTACCTTCAACGATCCCCCTTTTACATACTCCATGAAAATAGCAGACTGTAAGATTCGACGTTCAGGATTTCCCTCTACCGAAGAATCCCACTTGGAAGATATCTGATGTCCATACATTTCTACTATGCAGGAATGTTTCAAAGCACCCAATATCCTTACTTCTCCTAAACAACTATACTCAAAATTTTTGATTTCATCAAACTGAACTCCCACATATCTCTAACCTACGCACCTGAAACAGTCAACAAAGTAGATTAACCTACTGCTTAAAATATATAAATTATATTAACAAAGCAATTCAATTAAAATAAGCAAAATCATGTCTTGAGAAGCTACTCTGAGTCGATGGGACAAAACTTAATTAGCACCAACTAAATCTAGACAGGTAAAACAAAAAGGAAAAAAATTCTTCAAACTTCGTAAGTTTGTATTGAAGTCGACAGATTCAAGCATAAAGACACATGGGAGAACTTATCAGTGGAAAAAAAAAAACAGGTGAAAAACTATAAGCTGGTGGCTTGATAACTATCTAAAGTCATACACAATCAATGGCAGAAACAATTAGGAAAACACAAATGAAAGATGAGCTCCAAATTTCTACTTGATTGAAATACAATCCTGACAAGTTTTAAGAAAACAAACCTTTGCTGCAGCATCAACTGATCCAAATTTGCACCTGACAACTGAACTTGAAACTACCTTTTCAATTTCATCACATGTGCTCAAAGAAGGAAAAGAACCAGGACCAGGACCAGGACCAGGACAAGTAGCAGGATCACTTTCAGTTGAATGAGAAACCATGTTCCTACTGAGAGGAATGTACCTGTAACAACATATCCATCAGAAACAATTGCAAATGCACCACACTGCAGCATCGCCATACTATAGTTTCATATTGTGTGATGAATTCAAAGACAGGTTACACAAAGTACCAGTTGACAGTTGAACGATAAGAAAATGTAGATTACACATGGATGAGTAGAGTAGCAGATAAACCTATAAGCTTTTTTTTACATATTATGATTTTCTTCTTTCCTCGTAATAAATATACATTATGAACCAAGTACCCACACCAAACTTTAGTTTCATATTCTGTAACCAATTCAAACACAGGTCACACAAGGACCGGATGATAGTTGAATGATAAGAAAACGTAGATTATGAATTGAGTAACGGATAAACGAAAACCTTTTTGCATATTATGGTTTTCTTTTGTCTTCATCAGTGTTCTAGTAAACGCTTGACGCTAGTCCGACGGCAGACCAGCGCCTAGCGCCTAGGCGGACTAGGCGGCGCCTAGGGCCTAGGCGGATTTCAAGGCGGCCGATTTTTTTTCTCTTTCTTCTTTGTTCTATTGATTACTTAATTATTTTTTTAATTTATTTTTTTCTTACACCGTGTATTTGTGTGCGACCAGACAGCAGCCCACAAGCATTGATGAAGCTGGACCCCACCATTATCTTTTCAAATAATTTTCCCCATAAAATATATTTTATATTGTTTTTCTTTTAACCTTATCATCTTCTAGACCCTTCTTTACTAGATGTGCCCCCATATTCCAGTCTGCAACGCAGACCTCACCAATATTCAACTCTCTCTCTTCAGCGTTAAAGTGTTTAAACTTTAACTCATTTCAATTTTTTTTTCTTAACCTTACAATCTTCTTTTCTCGTTATTCCAGTTTTCAATCAACAAATACACCCCCTCGCTTCATATCTTTTTAGTTTCTTTTCTCTTCAGCTTATCTTCATCTCAACAATCTCATCTTCATCTTCTTCTTAGTTCTCAAATCTAGACACCGATCACCTGGTTTTTGTTCTCCGGCGCTTCCTGAAGCTAGTCGGGGTGGTGACAACCCATTCGTCGATGGCGGCGACCTTTGGAAGAAGGTTTACCGGCCAAACAACTTCCGTCGACAGCGGGTTTTGGAACGATTAGGCGGAGTCAACGACTTTGACTCCGCTTAGCCCGATTTTTCAGTCAAATCGGACGATTTTTCTGATCATCTTGGCCGATTTTTTTTTCAGTCCGCCTAATATGGCCGTTTTGGACGAATCGGCACGGCCGGCGTCCGCCTAGCGTATAGGCGGCCGTTTTTTCCGATTTTTCGAACACTGGTCTTCATAGATGATATTATGGTTCTCAATTTACAGGTTCAGACCTTCAGAGATGGTTGTTACAGTAAACTGTCATACAAGTATTAGATGAATACCCTAGCCCATTATGTAATAAGTAATAATCATCACAATGGAAATATAAACATTTGGGGTGTGGTGGGGGGAAGTGTTGCGTGATAATAAATGCAAACAAAAGAATAAACAACAAAGAAAATTCTCAACATGCAGACATCGTGAAGTAAATTACAGTATGATCATCTATAGCAAACAGAGGGGACTAACCTACAAAAATATTCTGGATCAGTCTCTTCTCTTATATCATGTGGACGGCAAGCATCAACCACCATGCGAACCCATGAATTACCCCTTCTAACAAGAATGGTATTCCAAGCATGTGGTTGGGAATCCAAGTAACCCCTAACAAGCTCACAGGGAACAGGAGGCTCAACACGGTCGCATAAATACTAGAACAATTGGAATTTGTATCAGATCATAAGAACTAAAAGCTGGAGGTGACAGCATACAAGATTTGAAACGTAATAGAATTGAAACACAAATTCAGTGAAAGAATTACCTTCATAAGCAGCGCTCTGTGTCTACACACACCAAACTGCAGAGATCCTATAGGAACTATGATGGAATTTCGTTTTGCCTTAATAGAACGCAGAGATTTTTCACAGAGATCAGTGAAAACAATATCCTCTGCAGTCTCTAAAATCTGTTTGGAGGATGTGCTAACACTTTCGCTGTTTCCAGTTGAACAAGTGCAAACAAAAGGCTTTTGGTAGTTTAAACCAGACATATTTTTCCGTGTCTTTTCAACAATAGTACTTCTATCACTGCCTCCGAAGTGATCTGATACAAAGAGAGCAAGCAACCATGCAATTTGCAGGTTATCAACAAGTTGTGTATCCCCATCTTTGGTTAAACCATTCGACTGCTTTAAATGAAGTACCAAAGCCTTAGCAGAGAGAGTAATTGCATCTAACTCTTCATCATATTTCCTGAACATAGGATTAAATAACATTATAACAATGTTACTTGAGGAACAAATTGGATAAATAGACAAATCTACCCAGTAGACAATAATTGAAAGGTGATACAAGACCAATATCGGCATAAAGTGCATAAATATGAAATTAACCTGTCCACAAGAATGACTTCACGAGAGTCAAGATGCAAAGATTGCTCATAAGTCCTTAATGGCATAAAGGGTCGGTCACGTCCTGCGTCATAAAAACCATCAGGTAGACGATCCTCAATGCTGCAAAATGATATGCTACTATATTTCTGTGATATATTGGCACCATCTTCGGTTGATTTCAGGAACTTGCAGGGTTTGGGACTATAAAGATCCATGTCTGAATGTCTCTTAACATTGGAAGCAGCTTTGGATGTTTCTGAAGATGGACCTTGGTCCTGCTCGTCTGCCCCATTTTGTATAGAGGTTGAAGATTCATCATACTTGGAACATTCGTCTTTCCCAGCTTTATCTATAGACTCGGGACCAGCACATGAGCAACTTTCTACACATAAATTCTTTTTGGAACTTGTTTTATCATTTTCAACACTTGTAGGCAAATTTTCACTTTCAGCCTCTGCAGAAACTAGTTGCTTATCCTCGTCATCATCCAGGCCTATGATGTCTGATGCTCCTTCTGCATGAGTTTCAGAAGTAAAGATATCTACTGGTTTGCAATTTGCACCTGTCTTCATAGTCAGTTCTTGAGCATGTCCTTCACCTTTCCACTTCCTGCTGTTGTTTAAACGTTCCTGTCTAGCTTTTTGTTGCAAGCAATGTTGTCGCTTCCACCGCTTACTTGACCTCCGAACAGTGAAACATCTACTGTTTGAGGATGCAGTAGATATGCTTGATGAGGAGTGATGAGAGACTGCATCAATTTATGCTTATATAAAGTCAATTTCTAACAAGCTCAGAATCAAAGACAAAACAGAGTTGAAAAAGAAAGTGATTGATATGAAAAATACTGGGTAGAAAGTATACCAGAAATTCTGCAGGCCTCACCATTATAAGAAACATTTTCATCTTTCTCTGGAATGGCAGTTTCATATACATCCATTTCTACTGAAGAACTGGTGAAACTATCATCGCATACGACGTTGCCATTTCCTTCCAAATTACAGCATATCCATGAAGGCACTTGAGAATAACTCAAAAGCTTATTGTACTAGTACAATAGTGAAGAAATAAAAAGGAAGGATAAACATGTTAGATATAGAAAGTCAAACCTACATATGCAGAAAGTGTGAAAGTAATAAGAAATAACCTCTAGAATCATCAATTTTCACAACAATTTGAAAAACAGTGCAGGGCATGCATCCACAAAAATGCCAACTATACCAAAGCATAAAAAAAAAAAAGAGTTCAACAACATTCTCCATATTATGTGCAAACCAAATGCAGCCATTGATATCAGATTTTGAATAGCAGAGGAAAGAGTTTATGGTGTGAAATGCAGATCAAACAATTACCAAAACTCTAGCAATTTTCTCCGGTTATATTTACGAGGTGCACCAACAGCAGATCACAGCATGCACACGATTTTAAATGTGATATAAGAACATATCAAAATATAAACAGATTATACTTGTTTAATAAGATACCCTACCTAAAATTAAAACAGAAAGAAGATCAAATAGATCAGGACCAATTTTGTAAAATGAGATGATAGCCTCCTATTTGACTGAGAATAATTAGAGTAAAAATAACATTTGAGTTTGCACACATTAGAAAACATTGACAGCAAATAAGAACTCTGACAACCAAAAGATGGACAATACAATTACCTTCCTAATCCAGTTAATTTTTTTTGATAGGAATCTAATCCAGTTAAATTGACTAAAAGGAAATTATAAAAGTTGGAAAAGGAGTGCAAATAAAAAAAAAACTTATCCATATTAATTCTGGAAAAAAGAGTTGAATCTTTGTTTGAAGGTATAGATAATAGATTAGTACCTGAAGATTCAAACTCTGAAGGTTATGCATTAAGCCAAGTTCAAGATCCCCCAATGATGTCAACCTATTATTTGAAAGGTCCAAGTTCTCTAGTCTTTGCAATGATGACAAACCCGGAGGTAATTCCACCAATTTATTATTAGCAACCTTCAAAGATATCAAGGCCTGCAAATAACTTATCTCAATTGGTAAATACTTCATTTTATTGAATGATAGATCCAAGTGCTCCAAACTATTTAAGCATCCAATTTCTGGAGGAAGATATCTGCAAAAAGAAAAATAAAATATGCCACCAAAGTTTTAGATTCTCTAATAACTTATAATAAACATATGTACTCATTAAAACTGCAGATTTGAACTCAAGTACACTGTTGCTAAAATTTGATATCCTCCATATTACATGTATTATAGAAGGAAACTGAACTGAGGATTGATGCTCTGGATATTATGATTCTTCCAATAAGAACTGACATACTGAACAAAATATTCAAATACTAATAATATTAGAGACCATCGATCTAAGATCTAGACAGATCCCCATTTTTTAATAGCAGTTCAGACCAAATCACCAAATTTTTAATTGAAGCAGATGCAAAAAGCATATTCAGCATAAATGCATCAATTATATACTATAGGCTAAATTCTGGAGCATATGATGCAAGCAAATCCTTTCTTTGACATGCATAAATGAGTTTCCTCTTTCCTGCCACTTAATTTGAATTTAATATTTTATGTCTCTGTACGTTCTATAATACTACTTTCTTGGATATTTGGTCTATTGCCTGCAGCACTAAACACATCATAAGTCATATCACTATCTTGTCAATGCAAAACTGAAAAAAACCAGCTTGAGGAGTTTAAATAGCTATGATCTAAAACTGCCATAAAGTCCTAAACATTTAGCAATTCACCCATTAAGAGTTCATTCAAGTTCCTATATGGCATGGACAAGCAACCTTAAAATACTAATGTGATAAACTATTTAACAAGCCTATCTCTGAAATATATAAAACCATATTTACTGCAGTGAAGTTTCATATATGAAACACAAGTCACCATACAGATAGCAGCACTCAACTTGGTTTGCAGCATCTAGACTTAGGAACTTTGTCTACTTTATACCCTTTGAATTTTAAGCTCAAAAACTATCATAGCCCAATTCACTTTTTCACAATTTAAAATTCAAACTTTCTCTCAGTTCCTAAATCTTCAATAAATAAATAAAAATAAGCACCCAAAAACGAAAAAGTTGAAAACCCTAACCTTATCGAGAAACGGCAAACAGAGAGCTTAGTCAAGCACTTGAGCCCAGCAATCTCACTCAACAGCGTCAAGACAGACTGCCGCGGCGGAACCTTACTCAATTCGAGTTCCCTCAAACCCTTCAACTTCTTCAAAGCCAACCCGTTAACGTCCGGAGGCGATAGCTTCACCTGCAAACATTCCAACGCTACCAAATTCCCGATTTCGGCCGGAAACAAATCAATCTCGTTCCCGAAAAACTTCAAATTCTTCAACTTCAGGAACCCGCCCACCGATTTCGGAATCATATTGAACACATTCTTGTACAAGTACAAACCCTCGACAGAATCGTCTGAGTTATCGCTCCTTTCAAGTAGCGGAAACTCCACGTTTCTTCCCGAGACATCAATAACCGACTCATCGTCGTCGGCGCTGCTACTATTGTCGTCGTTTTCATTGCCTTCGAGCAGTAGCTTCGGTTTTCCAGGATTTCCAGGTGTCCTTTGGGTGGTTTCACCGGAATTTATTTGCGGCATTGGTGTTCGTTAGTGATTTGATTAATATAAAAAATAATAATAATTCAAATTCCAGGGTTTGTTGTACAGAATTCAAGTTGAGATTTGTTTGGACAGAAGGAAAATTAAGAAGAAAGCAAGCGCCAAAAGAAAAATTGGGGGACAATTGAGGAGCGGCCCCGCTCCTAAAAGAGAGAAGAGAGAGATACAAACCCTAAAATCTAGAGGGACCGGACTGCAGTTATTTTGAAGGCAAGTACTACATTTTATAAAAAAATGAAGGAGTAATTGCACAAACGTTCCTAAATTTAGGCCTAATTACAAACATATGGACATTTTACCAAATATTACACAAACATTCCCTACCATCAATTAACTTTAATCCAAACTAACAGTTAATCAGATTTTTAGTATTAAAAGTCCAAAATACCCTTAGTTACTTATTTATAATTTATTTTGTTCTGCTTAAAATAAAATAAATTATATAACAATGCAAATAAAAAACTTTTAATTATATTTTTTTTCAAACAAATTTTAAAAGACAAAAATATATAAAACAACAAATTCAGACTTAAAAAAAATTAGAAAAAGGAATAAAGGAAATTTTTTAAGAAAATAAGTGGAGAACAAATCTCAAATACTCCATTACCAGGACTTGGATCCACAATCATGTAAAACAAACCTAGATTCTAAGTTTTTGACATTAAAATAAAATCATTATTGATGATTGAAAATTGATTATAATTGTGGAATCCCATTTATTGCTAAAAATCTTGTGCTTTGGATGGAATCCTATTGATAATGGAAAATTGATTATAATGGTGGCTTGTTGGTTTATGAATCATCAATAATGATTGTATTTTAATGTTAAACTTAAAATCTGGTTTTGTTTTTTGTGATTGTAGATCCAAGTTCCAGCAATAGCGTATTTGAGATCGGAATGTTCTCCATTTCTTTTTAAAAAAGAAAATTCTTTTATTCTTTTTTCTACTTTTTTTTAAAGTCTAAATTTTTTGTTTTATATATTTTTATCTTTTAAAATGTGTAAAAAAAATATAATTAAAAGTTTTTTATTTTTATTTTTATATAATTTATTTTATTTTTAGGGGAACAAAAAAAAGTATAAATAAGTAACTAAGGATATTTTGAACTTTTAATACTAAATATCTGGTTAACGGTTAGAGGATGTTTGTGCAATATTTGGTAAAAGGTCCATATACATGTAATTAGGCCTAAAATTGGGTGTGTTTGTGCAATTACTTCAAAAATGAATAAACAAAAGGAAAAATAAAGAAATTGAAATTACCTTGAATCCGTTGAGAGGCTTTGATTGGGCACTCTGTAGTCTGTAGAACTGTCGCTGAAAGTGGCACTCACGCTCTCTGCGTTGGTAAAGTCGAAAAGTCATAAATAGCCTTATGTTTTGATGATATTTTCCGTTTGGGAGCAGGATAGAAAGCAAGAGTTTAGTCAAAATAAGTGGCGGGTCAAAAGTAAATTACGAGGTAGAGTGCTAGCACATAAAGGATTACAAGCTTGCACGTGCTCGGCACGTGAATCAGTGTGGCTTTTTTGCACTTTCCCGAATGCAAACGGTTTACCGCGACCTCAATCTCAAATCGTTAGGAGAACTGTAGTGGCCAAAGTCCAAACAGTACATTTCAGGACGTTGTGTTGATATTTTTTTTTAAATTTTCTTAAATTTTCAAACTTTTAAATTTTTTTATATTATAATTCAATAACTTGTAATCATTTTATAATTATTTTTTAGATTAATACTAAATGTTCTAAATTTTTATTCCAAATTTTTTTTTAAATGATGTGACATGTAAAGTGTCAACGTCATAATAAGTACTATATAATTTCATGATTTATAAGATGTTACACTTTATGTGTTACATCATTTAAAAAATAATTTAAAAAAAAAATTAAAACGTCTAGTATTATTCTTTTTTAAGACTAATTAATATATTATCACGTTGAATGTATGTATTTTATCACATGGTTAGCAGTAGTAATAATGATGAAGTTGTATTCCATATAAAATGTTACCTAATCATCTCTCGTGTGGAGATTGAGTTAGCTTGGTTCATTGGCGCTTCACCTACTAAGTTTTGGCCATAAATCTCGCTCCAAATCTGTGTGATTTTCCTTCCAAAAAAAAAATCTATGTGATTTGTTTCTATAATTGTTTGTATTGTCGTAATTTTTTATTTATATATATAATCAATAATTCATCACTATTGATTCATAACTTTTGTGTGTCATAATGATTATAATACGCTAAAATATTAGACAATCCAAAAAAATAGTCAAAAACTAACCTAAATGATTTATTATTATCATGGAACTACATCATTCTATAAATTGTATGGTAAAGACTATATATATATAGGTCACATACAATCAAGGACGGACCTTCATTGGGGCTAGGGTGGGCTTGAGCCCACCCTAGTCTTTCTAAAACAATTGGATAGTTAGAAAAAAAAATTAAAAATAATGAATATATTTTCTAATATTAGGAAGACGTGCATCAGCAATAGAACAATGGGTAATGTAGGAGGTATTTATGTGTTGTGTTTTGGTAAACTATCTTCACGAATCACGAGGTTATGTGACCTATTTTAATTTTTTTTCTTTAATAATTATTTTCTCTTATCATTTTCCATATTTACTTAAATTTTATATAATCTCTTTATTAACACTGACAATTGATCTTCCAATAAATTATGTTTTATGAATATTATGAATTTAAACATTTTATTTTATATTGAGATTTTAGGATTATTATAATTTTTAGTTTATTAAATTTTAGGAATAAAATTATCGGTTAATCTAATTTTAAATTTACAAACTAACAATTTCTTGTTGTTTTAATTGAAATTTAGATACATGCCTTTTAAGTTTTTTTTTAAAGCTTTTTAATTAGAGTAATACTATACAACCCAAATAATTAACCCAAAATTAAATCCAAATAATTACTACACAAATAATGAGATGATGTGGTTAATGAATACACCAATACTAGACAACCTAAAAAGTTAACTCAAATTTCAACACAAATGATGTGGCAAGTGGTTTTTTCATTAACCATATCATCTCATATTGTGTGTGGTGATGACAATCCACTTGCCACATCATTTGGGTTGAAATTTGGGTTAATTATTTGGGTTATATAACATTACTCTAATGCATAAACCACTTGCCACATCATTTAGGTTGATTTTTAGACTAAATTTTTTTGATTGTTTAACATTAGCTTTTTTCATTATTATTTTGCTTCTATATTTGTTAGTAAATAATAATATAAGCGTTTCTTGTTTCTTGAAACATGTATAGAAGGTAAATAAATTAAGGATTAATTTAATAACTTTTTTTTGTGTTTTTTTGTTTTTGAAAAATAGTTGACTACAACTTAATTAGTATTTAATTTATTTGTATTTCATGTTTATTTTATGTTTTGTTTTTAATTTACTTTTTTTATTAATTTTGATAATGTATTTATTTATAATATACATTTACTAGGTAAGTCTCGCTAATATGTCTTCTTAGCTAGGTGTATATTTATTTATAATTAATAACTTTTTCTCGTATTGTCGGTAAAAAAATAAAAATAAAAAATTCATTCTAACCTACCATGGTGTATAATTCTGGTTACGTCCATGCGTACAATGTACCATATTAAAATTATATACAGGTAAATTAGTCTATATTGAGATATTCACAAATATAATAATTGTAAATAAGTTTTACACATTTTCATATATTTAAGTAACCGATTCCAATAAATTTGCAGACAAAATAAAAAAATATAATAAATTGGTTGGGTGTTTATCGCTGGATATGAATTATTCTTTTATCCCTTTTTACCAAAACATTGTCTTATAAGTTACGATTATAATTTATTTGTCAATCTAGAGGGACTGTTTGATATCGAGTAATCTTTACATGAAAATTAGAATTTTATAACGTTTCCTTATTTGTTATCGGTTTTAATTTTTTTTAAACCCAGAGAGGTGAAACCCATAGTAATTACTTTGCTCACTACCCGAATAGATGTGTTTCATATGGCCCTTTATCTTACTCTAATATGGGACCCATAGTTAAATAAAAAAAATTTTAAAAAAATTTCTTTTACAAAAAGGATTGGAAAAAAAAAATCAGTAAACTCTACCATTGAAAAATAAGGTCTAGTCCTACCGCTGTTTTTCAGTACATTTTTGCTTTTGTTTTTCAAAAACAATTTGGAATTCACGTTCGTTAACCGTTTTTCATTTGATTTATAAAAAAAAATGAAAAACAAAACTAGTGTTAACAGTTAAATAGTTAAAAAACATAATTCTTCATTTTCTCTCAAGAAAAAAAATCATCAAACATAAGCATCTTCAAATCATCAAATATCACCCAACCATCATCAATCCACAAAAAATAACAATAATCATCTTCATCATCCTCAACTTCCATACCCCATCTTCATCAAATCCACCAAAATAATAAATAAAAATTAAAAAAATTCTGATGTTCATCAAGAACAGAGATGGAGTCGACTCCATCTTTAAAGATCTGAGATTTTTTTAGACACCTCGGCTTTTCTTATCAACCAACCCAAAAGAGGCGGTGAACAAGACCCCCTTTTTTCACTTCCTCTGTTGTTGAAGTTTCAAAGGTAGAGGACGAAGAAGTACCACTGCCGCTTGCACTGGTCTCTCTTGACTCAGTACACCATTTTTCTTCACTAAACTCCTCATCCCTTAAAAATTAGAAAAATCCCCAGAAACCCAGATAAAATTTCCCCAAAGCAAAAAAACTCAAACAACTAAATTTGAAGTGAAAACGAGTCTCGTACTCTCACTTAAATTCATTTTGTGCTCTCTCAAATGTGATTGAGTGAGGTTGTTGTTATGGAATAAGAGAACAAACATGGAGGTTTTAGAGAACTAGAGTGTTTTATTTGTTGGATCTGGGCGGTGTTTGATTTTTGAAAGTTTTGAACAAGAAAGTTGTGTTATTTTGTCAAGATTGCACATGTAGTTATGAAAAAAATGATTATTAACGATTAAAAATTCATTTAAAAGAAAAAAAATTATCATATACAACCAAACATATTTATATGATATTCCTATAAATCTTACACAATATTCTCATGCATAATTAAGGGTGCCCACGGTTCGGTTAAACCGACGGTTCTAAATCGGAACCGTACAGTCAAAACCGAAACCAAAATTGTGGCAGTAACCGTTGGTTACAAAACCAGTTGGAAACCGTTTGTGATACGGTTCAGTTACGGTTAGGAGTAAAAAAAACCGCTAAGAACCGGAGGTTTTCATTTAATTTTTTTTTAATTAAACTGGCCTAGAGATGCACATTTGGGGAATGAGGATGGATATAGGTCCCCTCATCCCCATCCCCACTTCCCAGACCCTCCCCCCCCCCAATTTGGGGAAAATGGGGATGTGGAGTCTGGGGGGAGGTATATCCATCCTCAATCCCAGTTCCCTGTTTTTCCTCATTTTTCCCAGTTTCCATATTCTCCCATTTGATTAAAAATTTAAAATTAAAAAAAAAATTCCATTACAAATACAAATTAAAATCCATTAGTGCATTATAAATACATAATAAAATCATAAAATGTGTATTACAATACATAATAAAGTCATAAAGTGTTATATAATATATATATATATATATATTTATTTATATATGTTTTAGGGGAAATGAGGAAATGGGGATGGGGTGACCTCCATCCCCATCCCCATTTCAATTTGGGGATGAAAATCATCCCCATCCCCACCCTATTCCCCATTTTTCCCAAAAAAATTCCCCCAAATGGGGATGGGGACGTGGGGATCCGGGAGAAAATGTGCATATCTAAACTGGCCAATCAAAAACTGTCAAGTGGCAATAATTGTTTTTTAAAAATTAAACCGTAACTGAACCGTCTAACCGGCGGTTAAAAACCGTAAACCAAACCTGTTAGGCTGGTAATGGTTACGGTTTTGCCTTCCCACGGAACCGTAACCGGCGATTTTAAATGGAAACCGAACCAGAACCGAACAGTGGGCACTACTATGCATAACCAAACACAACTATACAGCTTTCCCATGAATCGTACTACTGCGTTTAACTTTCCCAAAAACAATAAAACTTTGATTAACCCATACCAAACAACCCCATAATGACTTCTTGATTCATGCAACCTTTTGCGATTATATCTATATGAACAACTAAATATAAAGTAAATTATTTCAGCACGAAAGAATCTGCTCAGATTAAGAAATTTAAGGTATTCTCGAGGATGTAAATATTAACATTGTATGTATTGGTAAATATCTAAATAATCATATTTCGAAATATTTTAAAAAAAGTCAATTAATGATAATAATTTTTAGCTAAGTTTACAAATTTAAGTGTATAATTTAAAATTTTATTTATAGTACTTTTTGAACTATTATGGTATTTCGAGATCAGAAGATGAAGCATGACTTGAATCCATAACCTTTTGGAAACAAGTGTGAGAGTCTTATCATTGAGTCAATCTAATCATCATCATATCACACTTGTCCTTCTTCTATCATACAAATTCCAAGGTTTTATTTTTTGTTTGAAGGAGACAAATTTCATCGTCACTAAGCCTCTGTTTGGAAGAGTTTTTTCAAGTAGATATTTTATGAGTAGATCTTTTAAAGTAGGCCTTCTACAAATAGACCTTTTAATGAGAAGGTATTGGTCTTTTGGTTGTTAATTAAAAATATTTTTTTTAAATGGTAGGATTACCAAAATATTCAAAATCTATTTTAAATGATAGGGCTATATTAGACATTTTAGTGTTATTAAAAAAACTCAAAAAAATCTATCTGGAGAGCCTAAAATTTGAACTTTTCCAAGTAGACGTAAACCAACTTTTTCAATCATCTAAAAGTTCTACTGAATGACAACCAAACGACACAAAGTTTTTGGAAAACTGTCTTTTTAATTAAATAAAATATTTTAGCCAGTAGACAAGCTTTTTCAAACGGACACTAAATATAAAAGGAAAAAAAAACAATATTTAAGAAGAAAAAGGGTTATATAAAGAAAAAGAAGGGTTAGGTTTTGTAATTTATATCAATTTAAAATTTTAATTTAAAGTCATGAACTATGTTAATTATTTTTGTTCGTGAAATTCAAAATGAATTCGGATCTCTTCTTCACCTTACTTTGTTCTTACATAAATCAACGGTCTAATTAATAAAAATAACCTAAATTATTAATTTACCATATTAAATACATGTTAGAGAAATGATGAGGTGAGGATCAGAATTCAGATCCATACAAAAATATACGAGGGAATAATGTTTTGATACTGACCGGATAATATATCAGTATCCAAATATTTTTCAATATTAGAGAGAGAACATTTGTGATTTGTCTCTAGCTGGTGCGCGTTGTGCAGTGCGCGACTGCGCGCCAACTTGGGCCCACAAATTGGGTCACACTTTTTTTAACGTTGACGTGGCAAAATCAGAGCCCTCGCTGCAATAACTGTACAGATTGTAACTGGAGAGTCAAATACAAGTCTAACAAACTCTTTCATTAATCCAATTCCGATTCCCGCCTTTTAAATCACGCGTTCCACACAGTTTCAAATCACAATTCATAATTCAAAATTCGTCTAACAGACACACACACACACAAGCAAATTTCAAAAAAAGCAAATTCACAAGAGATCTTCTCTTCTGAAAACGAAGATGATTGCTACTCTCAAGTAAGTTTAATAAATCCGAGTCGCTCTTCCTCTTCTTCGTAGTTTCGATTCAAATGAAGTAGTATTTTATCACTTTAAAATTATGTCAGTCGTTTGAATCTTTTTCTGCTTCTGATGTTGTTCAGAGCCGAAGAACAAAGTCAGTTACAGCTCGTAGAGCGAGAAGACGTCGATGACGAAGAAGACTTGTTTGAAGCGATTGATAAACGTACGTAAGCTTATAGAAATCTTCGGTCGTAGTTTGTATTTTATTTTCAATTTTCGTACGTTTTGTTGAGATTCAATTGCTTGCGACAATTGTTTGTTGATTTTCGGCGTTTAATGGTAGATGATGGACGTCAATTACAGATATCCAGTTTGTTTATGTTCATGCTATTGCATTTTCAATTTTATGAGTTTTAAGCGAATTTCAATCTGTTTGCCAAAATTTTGAGCATATTTATCTATTTGTTTTAATTTCTTAGCAATAATGAGCTTGAAACATCACTTTAATTTGTGTTCGATTCTCTATTTTATTCTTTAGCATTGTTTTTGTTTCAGTTGCATTTTTAGCGAAACTCAATTTATTTCAAAAATTTTGAGTGCTTTTTTCGCGGTTTTATCATATGGTAATTTTCGATCAGATTTCTCTTTACTTTGTTTCCATGTTGATGCTATGTTACGAGTTTTTTTATTCTCGTTTCATCATCTATATTTGTGTGATTGCATGTTTAGTGGATCTATTCTATTTTTGAGTGTATTAAACGATTTCAATTGAAATGTGATTGTCTAATTACTTCAATTGAATCAGGAATTGATTTTCAGTTTTCTGACTTCTCTGTTTTGACATGATTATATTTGCTGCAATTTCATTAATCTACTTATGGTCCATGAAATATCAATATGTAATGAAAAATTTAAATCCGCTCTGGTTTGTAACTTGCATGTTTAAAGTGATTTTCGTGACTTGATCGAGCAATACTGGATTTCTAGGGTTCTTAATTCATGAATGATTGATTTAAATCGGTTTTTGCAACTTGTGCAGTGATCAATCAAGGAATCAACGCTGGAGATGTGAAGAAGCTTCAAGATGCAGGGATTTACACCTGCAATGGCTTGATGATGCACACAAAGAAGGTATCATCAATTCTCTGTTTAAACCATGCAATTTGAGAGATAAATTTCATACGATTCAATTTTTTACCATAAATTATTTATGCAGTCCTTGACTGGAATCAAAGGATTATCTGAGGCCAAAGTCGAGAAGATCTGTGAAGCTGCCGAGAAGATAGTGGTTTGTGCTCAGATTAGTTATTAATCTTGTTGTACCATCATTTTGAGCGATTTTTTTCTTATATTTTTTTTATTCTACAGAATTTCGGTTATATTACTGGAAGTGATGCTCTGCTCAAAGTAAGTTCTAATCTCTTCATTTTCCTACATAACCATTTGATCATTTACGAAGTTCTCTCTCGCTTATACAGTTATACTTCATTTACCTCCCCATGTTTGGTCTAAATGTAAACTTATATGAGAAAAGTTTAGTGTTGGTTATTTTTTATTGTGAGCCTAAAGCAGATTGGTTTATGTTGGTTATAGAGAAAGTCGGTGATTAAAATTACAACTGGAAGCCAAGCCCTTGATGAACTATTAGGAGGTAATTTCACCCTCATGCGATATGCATTGTTAATTAACCATTTGCTGTAACTGATTTGTGTGTATAATTTTAAAGGTGGCATTGAGACTGGGGCTATCACGGAAGCTTTTGGTGAATTCCGGTGAGAACAAAAGCACATTTCTTACTGTGAATAAATAATTTTCATCCTTTCATGTAGTTGTTTAACTTGTTTTCTAAAATTTCATTCAGGTCTGGCAAAACACAGCTTGCACATACTCTCTGTGTTTCCACGCAGGTCTTTTTCTTGCCTCATATTGTCAATTCATTTGTAGAAATGACTTCAAATATCGTTGTCACTTCGAATTTCGTTTAGTTTAAGAAAGATGGACCTGTTACGAATTTGAAATGCCGATCTTACTTCTTGCTGCTTCTTATACAATATTTCATGGGTGGAATTGAATTGAAATGCAAAAGTACTAAATTGAAAATCACACACATATATATGAGGCCTGATTATTGAGTATTCTGGTTGTCTCTGCAGCTTCCTACAAACATGCGGGGTGGGAATGGGAAGGTTGCTTTCATTGACACTGAAGGCACTTTGTATGTTTCCCTTTCCCTCTATAAAATCTGAAGTAGCATGTAAATTTTAAATTTCTTTTTCATTAAATTGTAAACTAAAAATTATTGTCATAGAAGTTACCCAGATTAATTGTGAGTTCTTCTCAACTCATGCACTTGCAGCCGTCCTGATCGAATAGTACCTATAGCTGAAAGATTTGGCATGGACGCAGGAGCTGTCCTTGACAATGTAAACATCATCTTTCCATGTTGTTATTGTTTTAGCTGGGGAAGCACTCATTATAACTAATATATTTCTGTAAATATGAAAGATCATTTATGCCCGTGCATACACATACGAGCATCAGTACAACCTGCTTCTTGGTCTGGCTGCAAAAATGTCTGAGGAACCATTCAAACTTCTGGTGAGTTTCTAGCAGTAAAATTATCCATAAAGCCAACATCATGAGGCGTACTGTGCTAATGTTTGTTTGAGTGCATGTTTTCAGATTGTGGATTCAGTGATTGCTCTCTTTCGAGTGGATTTCACTGGAAGAGGGGAACTTGCTGATAGGCAGGTTTGGTTCAGTATTCCTTGAGATACCTGCATTAACTTCAAATAAACGACCTTTCGCTCGATGTCAACTCTTTACCCTGAAATTTTCCTTTGCAGCAAAAATTGGGACAGATGCTCTCCCGATTGACAAAGATAGCCGAGGAATTTAATGTTGCAGTCTACATGACCAACCAAGGTAACTCTCTGCAGTCTGGTTGACCTCTTCGTAAAGCTAGAAATGCTATCAATGGTTCGCCCATCAAATTTTGATCTCTTCTGTTTCCAGTGTGATTAGTTGGTTTCTTATTCTAGATGTACTTGCACTTCCAGAAATTACTATATTCATGCATTAGCTTATTATAATTCAGAGGCTTATTGCTGAACTATTCTATTATATGATTACTGGCTGCAGTTATAGCCGATCCAGGTGGGGGAGTATTCATATCAGATCCAAAGAAACCAGCTGGAGGCCATGTTCTTGCTCATGCCGTTACTATAAGATTGATGTTCAGGAAAGGCAAAGGCGAACAACGTGTCTGCAAGGTGTTTGACGCCCCAAATCTGCCCGAGGCTGAAGCAATATCCTTAAACTTACTAGTTATTGTTATCATTTAGATCATTCATTATTAAATACTGCCTATACATAACACAGAATTATCCTGTACTAGTTATTGTTCTCATGAAGAATCTCAATTTCTCCGCCAACAGCTAGAAAGCTACTACTAATTTTTGAAAAGTTGTTTCTTGACAAAAAAAATACGTATTTCAGATAACACCAGGTGGCATTGCAGACGCAAAGGACTGATCAACTTGTCTACTCAATGTCTAGCAGGAACACCAGAATGAGCAAATTAATAGGACATTTCATTTACCTGTTATACAGTAAGTATAGTAGAGAAGGGATTCAGCCGCCCTTCAGTAATCCTCTATAAATGTATCCCAATTTAATAGTTTCTTTTCAAAATGTTAAAAGAGGTTCTCAGAGACCTATAATTTTCAATATGTATTGCACACATATTATCACTCTCCAGATTTTGTCTAAGAAGAAGCCTTAAAACAGAATGAAGCAAGAATATAGGAGGGTTATTTTACATCATACATACATGCACTTCACGAAAAAGGAGCAAGTCTCTCTGCTATATATGTAGTATTATTCAATCATTTATGCCACAAAGCCAGGCTTAATTTTGACAGTAATCAACATGTATAGCTGCATAAAATGCCCGTCTTAATTTGGAAAGTACTGATAACAATATAAAGTTCAGTTACTTCAGTATCCATTAGAGCAAAGAGTCATTGAGATGGTAATGGGCACTAAGAAAAAGATGAAATAAAACCAACGGAAGGCCCAAAAATAACAAAAGCCAAGGCGGAACAAAACAGTTACGAGCTTAGTACTGCTGAGACCAGTTTGCAGCACTCCCAACTCTTGGCATGCCGCTAGTTTCTTTCTTAGTCCCTGCATCCACCTTGAAAGTTGAACCACAAACCTGACCTGAACTGTCCACCCTAGGAACTGGCTTCAATTCATTCATCGGGTGCTCAAAGCTCCTCAATCCTCCAGAAGATGTAAAGAAGCACCCTGAGAAAGAAACAAGCAACAGAAAAATGAGCAATTTAACTCATGTACAGTCTAATCATTTTTAAATAATAAGTTTCCAATGTAACCACGATAACCAAAAAGGGAGTAACATGTGCCTAAAGGAAACAGAAACAGAATCTTAACTTTCAACCCGAGATGAACAATAGGAAACAAGTAGGACAATCTATAATGGGGACAACCAAGAATGGGTGTGCGATGGAAGAGAAAAGATACATAGCAAATATATTTGACAACCCGAACTTCAATGAACACCAAGTTTCTCATCTCACTAGAATTTGACAATGAATTAATTACAAACTATGAATTGCTATACGTACACAAACAGCAGCTAATAAATATGTTTCAATTCTTTCATATATATATATATATATATATATATACCTTTAGGAAATGGTGCAAAAGACTTCCCACAGCCCTTCTTCACAATCTCTTCTTCATCTGAAAGAACAAGATGGCCTTCGCTATCATTGCCCCAGAAAAACGGAACACTCCCATCAACATCCTGCATCAGTAAAAAATAAAAAAGATTAAGCGTAATTCAAAGATGTTGATGATCTGTAAATATCAAAGGATCAAAAGATCCAAGAAAATGGAGCATAATATGATTAATATCTAGGCATCATAGTTTACTCACGGATGCTAAGAATGTGGATTTCGAAGAGCTGTCATAGAGAATGAACGCAAACTTCCCTTGGATATCTTTAACAACTTGATCAGCAGGATAAGGACCCCGATCTCTGAGAGTTCTGTAAGCCTCAATAACAATGATAACCTCATTTGCTGTTTTGTTTAGTCCATATTGTTGCTTAAGAAGGGCAACATTCTCAATGTGGCCTTGAAACAAGCAGAAAATATCGTCCACAACTGCAAACAGTCTGACAACACGAAATGAAATATTGAAATCAGAGATCAAAGTGCCAACAAAAAGTATATAATTATAACTAAATCTCCCATGATTAGTACAAAAGTAGTAAAAAAGGATGGGTTTTCTGATAATACTTCTCGAACACAACCACGAAGTCAACTAAATCGCGAGAACAACCATATAAAAACTAGATACAGAAAAGCAACAAACTGGGGGCAGTTTCGCCATCCAACATTGCATTTGCAAACCATAGGAAGACAGAAATCAGTGGTCAATGATAGTTACTAAATGTATAGTAAAAATCAAAATTCTATCAAATTATGAACAAATGCAAAACAAATTCATTTGTAAAGATTTACAAAGAACAGATGGTAAATGCAAAAACACTTTTAAGTGATATAAAATATATCAGCCAATGAACTCAAATCTATACTTTGTCTTTCTCAACACAACTAGATAAAACAATATATTGTTGACATGAGAAAATGAAACTACAGACAAAATACACAAAATCTCAAGATTGGACTTATATGCTGTGGAAATACAGTATACATCATCGCCTAGAATATAAACAGATTAGGCTAAAAGAAGCACATAAATCGATTCATCAAACAAGAAACTCATAACCCATTTTCTACAAAGCCTCCTTCTTTTGGTATTAAATCAGAAATTTTAATTAAAAAAAAAAACAACTATCATCTAACTTTTTCTTCACAAATTCCCACCAAGATCTATGAAAAAAATGATATAAACAAATTTATAAGCCATATATAATCATCACCAAAAACAAGAACCATAAAAACTACATTACAACAAAAATTGGACCCACATGTCTGTCAACAAAACATCAAAGAAGCAGAAACCACATCCAGATCGGATCAACAGAGAAACAAGGAAAAAAAAGAAAAACTTAAGACTTTTGATGATATTGTTGGTGTGTAGTAGTATTATAGTACCTGGGTAAAAGAGGGTTCTGGCGATCAAGAGAGAAGGCCATGAGACCAGAAGAGGCAAGATTGACGGTGACGGAGCCAGGGTGCAGAGAGCCAAAGTGGGTAGCCAAAAACCCATCTTTGAGAGCACATACTGATTCTGGGTTCGGACTCCGCAGAGCCTCCGGGCTCTTGGCCACTGACTTATCAAACACAGCCAGCATTTTCTCTTTTCTTGAAGATCCTTCACTACACACACACTAAAAAGTAAAAACAAAAATCGAGAATGTGCCAAGCGACTGACTATTTTGCAAAAATGATGATGATGATGATGATGATGGGTGGTTAAGGCAGCATTTTAGGTAGTTATTTATAGGAAAGCCTTGAAATTGAGGGTCAATTATAGATTTACAATATTACCCTTTCCCCTTTGTAAGAAATTGCCACTTGTCCAATACCGTATTGGTGTGATAATATATTAATATCCTTCTATAATTATAACCTATCCTTTCTATTTTTTTTTTCTTTTGTCTTGATGTTTTATAGAGTTTGTCTACTTCTCTGTTTTTTTTATTTTTTTTTATTTTTTTATATATATATAAGTTTGTCTACTGTTTTTTTTGGCAAGTATTGCTGCTATGATATTTTTGAAGTCCGAATACTTTTGTCACATTTTTGCTTTGATTTATAAGACCTTTAATAATATTTCCATTTTTCCTTTTCAAAAAAATAAAATAATATTCTCTTTCGATTTTTTTTCCATTTTTATTAGATATTATAATATTGGTAATTTCGTTAAATGTGTGAAGTAAATACTAAAATGGTTATACTAATCTTAAAATTTGTATAATGTCAATAGAATGTTATGATTTATGAAGATACATATATAAATAAAAATATAAAATACATTCCTAATATATACCGTAATATTTGTATAATTTAAAGAGATTTTATAAATCACAAAATCATTAGTATGGGGTTATAAAAATTAAAAATACTTCAAATGTTGGCAAATTTATAAGATTAGATTAGTTTAAATATGTTTGGCTAGTGATTTATTTATATTGGATTGAATATGGCGATCGACAACATAAAAAAAAAAAAACTAAAATTGGCACAAAAAAAATATACAAGGAATTTAAATCCCTTTTATTATTTATTTTTATTTTTAAAGGAAGTTTTAAATACCCTTTACATCTCAAAAGTCAAATCTACCTCATTTTTAATGATTTTATAAGGGATCCCCACCCTATCTCACATTGTCTTTATTCAAATTAATTATCTTGATTAATTCTATATTTTTATATAATAAAAATATATAAATTATAGAAATAATTCAGACCATTGATTTACTAAATTAGACAGGTGACAATAAATTATAAATCTACAAATAATTAAGCTGAGGAGATGAACCAGATCATTTTGTAAATTGTAACACATGAATATTTTTTAATATTACTTACATTTGAGATATTTTTTTGGAAGCGAAACTGAAACCCACGACCAATAAAAAAAAAAAGAAGTGTTCATTTCTTTAAACCCTAAATTAATTGTAACAGCTAAAAAAGAAAAGAAAAGAGAAGGATAAGATAAAAGGTAAGATTGGGAGGAAATATATATATATATATATATATAAATTTTTTATTTTTTTTTATTTCATATTTTATATTTTGTTTTTGATTTGAGGGAAGGAACCAGTAAATACTAAATAGTAAAAAGGAAGTAACAAGGCAATAGGCCTCTAGCGGTCATAAACGGAAATGTAATTAAAGATGCTTAACTTCACTGTTAAACGTAAATCCTGTATAATCTCTGACCAATCACTTATATATATATATATATATATATAGAAAGAGCAAGATATAATTAAAAAAGGTTAGAGCTTATCCACAAAACGGTGATGGCGTGGCAAGGACGTACGTTTACGAATAAATTAATTATTAAAAAAAATACTTTATTCTATATCTCTCCAGTGTCCAGTATCCACTAGCCTGGGGTCCACCACTTCGTGAACATGGATTGGAATTGGATTGCTGGCATGTATTACTGTGGGCGCAGATCCGGAGATTGGAGTACCACCAAGGCACATGATATTATAAGGGTACCAATACCAACGTAGCATAAATGCATAATCGATGTTGAATAGTAACATGACCACATAAGGCTCATGACCTCAATTCATCAAAATAAACCCGGCCCCGAGTCCAATTTTCCCCGTGATTGTTACACACTTACATTTTACCTTTATATGTTAGTTAGACCAACTTCAACCCTGCTCCAATCTCTAAGTCATCTCTAATTTGTTGAAGAAATCGCCTCCAATACAGCGTCATTCTCCATGCCTTCTCTTTGCTAATGAATAGTGTCGTGCAATATATTGCGTGACACTGTTCGTTGGCACAAAAAAGATCTGTTTTTTTTTCAACCCACAACTATTATGTAATCACAATTTAACCCTATTTATTAAAACATATTTTGATCATATCCTTTATTTAAAGGTTTTATTTCATCACAGTTTTACCCTAATCAATTAAATTTATTTCAATTTGGTCCTCTTTATTATTTAATGATTTTGATGTGATTTAATTATTATTGTTATTAACATATATAATAACTAAAATGAAGTGTATAATTAAAAAATTAAATACAATTTTTTTTAAATAAATCACTTCATTCAAAATAGCAGAAATTAAAGCAAAATACATTAATTAATAAATACATTAAAAACGAAATACAAAGTTCATAGTGATAAAATAAATTACCACTAATTGGAATACACTAAAATGAAAGAAAAATACAACATAAATTACAACAACGATTTGGCGCGTTCGGTAACATTTTCATTTTCTGTTTTCAATTTTCTTGTTTTCGTCTAATTTCAAAATTTTGATTTTTATAATTTTTGAGTTCGAAAACGCGTTCGGTAACAATTATTGAAAACAATATTCCGAGAATGAAAACATAAAAAATACGTCTGGTACAATACTTCAGAATCAATTTTGTACAAATAATGTGGTTTGAGCATTTTATCAAGTAATTATATTTATATATCATATTCAAAAAAATAATAATATCGTGACTGAAAAATAATAGAAAAGGAAAAGAAAAAGTAATTTATTAATATAACAAAATTATATATTTGTATAACAATTTCATTATGCTGAGCTTCCTAGATGGTTGATGCTCTGTTCTCTTTGTTGTTCTGTTTTGGTGTTTTTTCTCCAGCTTTTCTTCCCTTCCTAGCTCTCTCTTGTGTTTCTGGGATTTGTTCTCGGGGCTTTGTCCGTGTTTCCTCCTTGCTATGTGGAGAGCTTTCAATCAAAAAAACAAGAATACAAAGAACACCCACCAAGAACACACCATCATCATCAATTTTCCAGAAATCTTCACCAACTCCAACCCACTATCGCCGCCCACTGTCAAACATAACCAAAACCTAAACCCAAACACAACCACCAACACCGACGGCCACATTCACACCAACAAGAACACCATTCTTGCCACACCCAAATTCTTCTTCAGTCCAGACCATCTCTGCCTCCTTCTCGCCTGAAATCGCTGAAGCGGTGGCCATTCTTAGAGGAATCCTCTTTGTTGTTGACATCAGAATGCTGCTTACAATTGAGTCTGATTCTAAATCTATGGTTGAGACCATTAACCTGGTGTGGCCCCTGTTCCGATTTGGGTATTGTTATCTGCGATTGCCCTTCTTAGATTGTTTGTAGTTTTCCTTGTTTAGAGAGAGTATGTTTGATTCAAAAAGAAAAAGAAACAAACATTAATAATTAATTGGTAGGGCCCAGTAAAAAACAAAAACAAAAAGCTGAGAACATGTTTGAGTTGTTTTCACTAACGCACACTTTTTTATGCTTTAAATTAAAAAACTGATTTTGTTGTTTTTGTTTCTTTTTTTCTTTTCAAAACGTTACCGAACAAGTATTCAATATTTTTTTAACCCAAAAAATAGAAAAACGCTTCTTGGAAACATAGCCAAACACGCTCTTAGTAGTCTGGAAGACCATTTCCAGATCCTTAGAGATTATTGAAAAAATTAAATTAAATTTCCTTTAATGTATTAATTTCATAATTTCTTATCGTATTGTAATATTATATTAATTATGAGGTCAAATGTTAATTATGGAGAAATATTAAAAAGAAAGAAAGAAATGAAATATTCAAAGGAATATTTTTTTTGGTGTAAAATTTGGTACAATGGATTAGAAATAGAATAGTGAAATAGTGTGACAGTTACATTATTTTAATACAAAAATGCACCAAAACCATTATTCAGGTTGGAGATACCTCTAGTGGTGAGAATTCAAATACCCTTGTATGCATTTTTAGAAATATGTGAAATCCGGCATACCAAATACACATGAAAATTGTAAATCAAGTAATCAACAGAAAGTTGCCTCAGTTCTAATTTAGTTGTTTAAACCTTTTAACAAGTTTACATGAACAAGGGAAACCGGAAACCCCAAATGCTAAAGCCAGATTATAACATAATTTGAAAAAATCATCAATTAGCTCAGTGACAGCATCTTAACCAACACCCGTTTATATTTACCGAAAGCAGCGAGGTCTATCGACACACATCATAGGTCAAATAAATACCTGGAATTAAATGTCAAGCTAATCCATACTCCAAAACACATTCTACTGGAAATGCCAGAAATAAATAAATATATAGTATAATATATATTAACCAAGAAATCCTGTATTCGCTCAGCTCAGAATGCACATGTTTTCCCTAAACTCTTTTGTAACATCATCTTCTTGTTTATAAAACAGTACAATGACCATAAAAGTGGCTCAAACCCGGTTGTATGCAACTGACTTGCTAAAGAGACGGCGGATGTATACTACTTGGAGCGTACTTGCAAGAGCCAGTAAAATGTATTCTCCAATCGTGTAGCCTAACAGACGCTTTCTTGTGCTCTCATTTGCTGCAGTGAAAAAACATATAACATGGTATGTAAGTCACAAGTACGAAATTGCATTGTTTAACTTCAAGTTACTATAACATCTAATAACACTTTTACTGCTGCACTAAATACATAACATTATCTACACGAGAAGAGGAGAAAAATGAGTGGAAGAAATAACTTAGTTGGACAGAAATCATAATGCTCCGAGTTTACAAAAAAAGTGGCCATATACAGGGTGCAAAAAGATAATAGTTGGACCGGATGCCACTCTTCCGGCTATCATATATGTTCAATCAAGCAGGCACAAGATAAAAATGAAAAATGAAAACACCAAAGCAAAAGAAAGTTTTCACCAAAGGTAATCTGCAAAAGGGATCTAAAGCTGTAACAAGCTGAATGATTTAATATTAACTAATTGTTTAAATAAAAATGAACAAAAGAACTAAACAGTGAGCTCCTTTGATGATGGAATTGGCAAACTTATTCCATGCACAACAGGAATTGCCATGATCCTGCATACAGCAGAAAGAGTGTACAGGACAACCATAGTTATTTGAGAATTCGAGCCTGTAGACAACCACGACAATGCGACATTAGAACTATCTGTTGCAGAACTTGAAAGCCAAAATGATTTCTTTATTATCTCAAGGCTGCGGTTGGTTCCTTACCATTTATGTTGACATCCTGTTCCAGTGAGGTTGAAAAGTTTGGAAACTTCTTTCAATTTCCAAGTTCTTGCCATTTTTTCTTTCTAGTCTTTAAATTATTATATATTGATAATTAAGGCAGTAAGTTGTCATTTTGACATTCACAAAGAATCCTCACAGCTTTGAGTTTTGTTTCCAATTCCTTTACAGGTTTACTAGTTCTATGGGTAATGGGATATATAATCCATGATAGTCTTTGTCATTCTTGTTAGAGTAAACCTGACTCTATCCTAGATTCCTAGGCCTCTTGTGGGACATGAAGAGTCATTCCTATCCAAGCCAACCGACACCCAAAGCAGCTAGTAAATTACATGTATTCAATTGAATACCTAGTCCACATGTGCTGACCATTGATTCGAAATGAAGGTACATTCTATAGGAGGTAGCTGTTGTGTATTTTGATATAGACTACAAAAAGGGGACTTTCTTCATTGTGTAATAAATTTATAATGCTCAAACAACATTAGATCAATTATCAAAGGCAACCGTTATCACTTTTCCCGATACATCAATAATACATATACAAACCTATTTAGGAATAGGGAAATACTGTCCTATTGGCTATCACGTTATCAGTCTATCAGATATGTTTGCGAATCATAATAGACATGGATACAGGTTATTACTCAAAGGCCAAAGATGATATAACTACATAAATTCAGGCACAACAAGCAAGACAGGTATGAAAAGAAAGAAAGAGAAACATCTTACTATGACGATGTCGAACATCACGTGCTTTTAAGTATTTCTGCTCTGCTGTAACTGACTCCAATGCTTCCCTCAGCTCAGCAATTTTGACATTAATAGGATCCAAATGTTCTACAAGCATAATCGTGTAAATGTCAAAAATAGAGCAAAACACAGATTAAGGCCAATAAATATCAGCTTCACATATGTTACTTACACAGTTACGCTAACAATGTCCAACAGGCAATTAAAGTTACACAATAACAAGTAAAATGATAACACAGGAGTTGGACAAACCCTCTTGAATAGTATTTCACAAATCACAACTTGAATTAATATAGGCATGTGAAATATCAGAATACACCAACAAAATGATAACACAGGAGTTGGACAAACCATCTTTGGCAAGATTATGCTCATTGGGGATATGACCCACATGAATATGGAAAGAAACCGTCTCTGGAGTTGAATAGGGATTGTGAAAACAGAATTTGTACATTCCACTACGTGGGGCTTTAAATTCAAACTTGTCTCCAGATGTCCCCTTGAGAGTGTGCACAACATTTCCCGCAGGAGATGTCACCTGCATGATACCCAAGATGAATTAAATACATGCTTACATACATAACTGAAAATTTAGCCACACTTTGCCTCAGTAATTTCAATACCTACTAAAATCATAATTGTTATCCAATGACACACAAGACAAAATGCCGCTCCTAAATCACAAATTCACAAGTAATTTCTGGTCGCCAAGTTTTTTTGGTCAATGGGAAACATATGCTGTCCTCATGCATGATATAATGACTCCCATGACACCAAAAGAAAACCAAACCGCGATTCACATAGCAGAACCCTTATAATACATAAGATCAATGAAAACGCATGCTAGAAAGACATTAGTTCTTCTCCATCAGCTTATACAATATAATACCCGAAAGAACTATAACCCCTTGTTTTCTAATAAAGACTACACTAGTTTTTGATGTCCTATTGTTAATCACACCTTTGATTAAAACCAATTGTATATAGACTTATTCCATTGCATGTCAATAACATTAAAAGAGGCAAGATCAATATTTTACAAGTGGGAGGCTTTGACTGATACGAGAGAGGCCTTGGTTCCTTTAGAGACCTCTCTTGTAATACAATTTCTGCAGCATTAACACAGGCATGTCTCCAACATTAAGTTTCAGCTTCTAACAGTCGCATCAGAACATAAGAATCCATTCAAATTATTTAAATTTAAACTGACTTCACGGACCATGCGTTGACTACTTTGATGTTATTGTTGTTTCGGCAAAAAAAAGTTTGTTCTTTCAAAGTCAATTCACAACTGAAAAAAACCCTAAACCTAAAAACGAAGTTTACATAAAAAAAAATAATAATGTGAAAAAAAAACCCTTAAAATCTGCGTATTAATTGAAATTCGATTGATATGAATTAAAACAGATCTTTAAATTGATCCAAAATAATCGATACTAATAAAAATAAATCGATCTAGTATTAAAAAACGATGCTTACGGTCAAATCGATGCCGGGATGGTCAGAACCCCAGAAGATATCGTGGTCAACAACGACGAAATTCCCCGAGACGGTGTCGTCCTCGTAGATGACGTACTCGTAGACACATTCGATGTCGTTAACGGTCACAGAGAGAGACGAGATACGGACGATCAAGCACATGAGAAGAGCTATGATCATGTAAGTTGATGTGCATCGAGGTCTCTGTCTTCTCTCCATCTTTGATTTTGATTTTCTGCGTAATCGGAGCTGAGGAAAACGAAAACTTCAGGCTTTTGATGTATGACTTATTTAATCATTTATAGTTATTTTATCTATTAAACGACGTCGGTGGAGTAGATTCACACGACGCCGTTTCTTGATTGATATAGCTGCAACAAGGAATTGTCTAAAAATCAGTTATTAATTATATATTTTTGCAACCTTTCAATTTTTTTTTTTTTTTTTTTGCAAGGGTTGAGAAATAGGCAAATAGCAATACTAGTTTTAGGGAACATAACAAAAATAGCCTAAATAAATAATTGGAAATTGCAAGGTTTTGACTTTTGCATTGCTTAATACTCCATAGGGATGGGCGTGGGGGCCCATTGGGGCAGGGGAGGGTCCCTCCACCCCCATCCCCATTTCTGAAACCTTCCCCCATCCCTGCTCCCAAACCCCATTTGGGGGAAGTGGGGGTTTGAGAGCAGGGATGGGGGTGTTTGGGGGCAGGGATGGGGGTGTTTGGGGGGAGGTTCCCCTGCCCCCACCTCCTGTTCCTCATTTCTTCAATTTCTTCCATTTCTAATCCTAATATTTTTCAATCCGAAATTTATAATTCTGGATTCGAAATTCGATTATTCCAATCATACGAATCACCATGTTTCGATATCCAATCCACATAATTGTCCAAAATTAATAGAAATAACTATAGTAATTTAGTATGACACATAAAAGTCTAAACAAATTCATAAAAAAAACTAAGTACATTCAACTGTCAGGTAGTCAATTAGTGTTGGAACCATGAATAATAAAGTTAAAGTTTTTTTTTTTAAAATAATATTAAAAATATATAAATATATATATATATATATATATACATATGGGGAAATGGGGAAATGGGGGTAGGGGTAGGTCCCCCCATCCCCATCCCCATTTAGGTTTTGGGGGCAAAATTTGCCCCCATCCCCACCCCACCCCTAAACCCCATTTGGGGGCAAATTTTGCCCCCAAATGGGGGTGGGGTGACGCAGCGGTGTATGGCGAAAATAAGAATGATCACTTCGTCGAACCCTGAGACACACTCAGATGAACCTTAACGTAGCGACCGGTAGTTACCCAAGCATGGACCGCCATGCAGGGGCCATCATTCCCTAATCTTCGTTAGAAAATGGTGCTCTCGAATCCTCAAAGAGCATGTCGAATCCACGACAGATAAATGTTCCAAAGGAACGATTTTATTAAAATCAATCAAAAGTTTAAAAGTTACAATAATTGGAATTAATAATACTATTTATAATAAACTAATCCTAATACGACTTGAATACGATATTCCTAAAAAAAGACTAAAACAAGAAAATATCAAAACTAATCAGAATCTTTTACGATTCATGACTCCTAACTTGACCGGAAAACAAAGATCAAATCTTACCCAAAAGGTAAGTTTGATTTATTTCCAAAACATAAATTTAATTCCTAATCAAACTAAAATAAATAAACTTGCTAAACAAGAAAAGACCCAAATTAAAGAAATTGTCCTACATCAGTCACCCCTTCTTAAAAAAAAAACTCGTCCTCGAGTTCGGTTGAAACATGCGGAAAGACAAGTAAACAAGGAAGAACCCCTATTCGTCTTGTGGGAGTAGTAAACCCCAACCGAAAATTCTCTTCGTAGTCCATCCCAGATCCACAATGGCACCAAAGCAATCGTCCAACGAAATGCAGAAAATACCCAAGCTATTAGCCATTTGCGATGCCTATTGGTTGCGGCTTGGTCAACTGGCGTTATAATGCCTTTGAACACTAAATGATTCCTTGACTCCCAAGTTGTCCAAATCAAGGCGAAAAACAAAGTACTCCGAGCTCTGTTATGACTCGTATCAATAATAGCACACAAGTTGTCACCCTTGGAAACTTTATCAATGGAAATCGATTTAGCTTCCAGTTTTGCGTCAGCCATATCTAAAGTGCAATCAATATCAATGGTTAGATCGTAGTCTTCAACTTCTAAGATCCAAGGCTCGTCTTCAATTCCTTCGACAATTTCCACTTCATACGAAATATCTTCAACTGTATCTTCTGCATGACAAAAATCTTCAAAATAATCATTTGGAAGATATTCCTCCCACATTACTTGTTTCATAACATGCCATGATTGGATCCTATCCATTCCAAATCTTTTCCGATCCTTTTGAAAGTCTTCCCACCAAATTAATGCATCTTTTTTCAAATAAATTTCTACAAATAAAACTTTCAGACCTTCTTCAGTTTTCTGATATTCAAAGTATTCTTCAACTTCTTCCAACCAATTAATAAATTCTTCAGTTTTCATATGTCCAGAAAAAAATCGAAGTCTTGGTTGATAATCATTATAGCTCGAAAAATAATTATTGGAACCAAGAGAACCATTGAAACCCATTGAGGACCGAAATTAAAGTCTGAAAAAAAAAACGTACCAAAAATTGTCCTGAGAACTGCTTACGAAAAATAAATTGGAAGTGGTGGATATGAATGGCGGCACGCAATTAATGATGATGACGATTTAGGGCACGTCTGGAACTCGAGAGGCTGATCTGAAATTTCTGGCACTGTTGAGGCTGATCCACAATTTATGATGTCTTTTCTATTTCAATTTCGTTTCTCTATTTTTTTTTCTTTTTTTTTTACGGGGAGATATGGAGGGTGAATATATGGCGTTTAGGAAGGTAGTTGGTTGTGGTCTGTGGACGCTGAGCCTAGCACAGAGGTAGACTCGGTCGCTCTGATACCAATTGACGCAGCGGTGTATGGCGAAAATAAGAATGATCACTTCGTCGAACCCTGAGACACACTCAGATGAACCTTAACGTAGCGACTGGTAGTTACCCAAGCATGGACCGCCATGCAGGGGCCATCATTCCCTAATCTTCGTTAGAAAATGGTGCTCTCGAATCCTCAAAGAGCATGTCGAATCCACGACAGATAAATGTTCCAAAGGATCGATTTTATTAAAATCAATCAAAAGTTTAAAAGTTACAATAATTGGAATTAATAATACTAATTATAATAAACTAATCCTAATACGACTTGAATACGATATTCCTAAAAAAAGACTAAAACAAGAAAATATCAAAACTAATCAGAATCTTTTACGATTCATGACTCCTAACTTGACCGGAAAACAAAGATCAAATCTTACCCAAAAGGTAAGTTTGATTTATTTCCAAAAAATAAATTTAATTCCTAATCAAACTAAAATAAATAAACTTGCTAAACAAGAAAAGACCCAAATTAAAGAAATTGTCCTACATCATGGGGGCAAATGGGGATGGGGCCCCATGGGGGAAATGCCCATCCCTAATACTCCACAAGGACCACAAAAGAATTAAATTTATTGACGATCTATCTGGAATGCAACCAGATAATTTGTGTCTCATTCAGAACTGTTAAGTTTTGGCTCGTATTCTCAAGTGAACCAAACGAGACTCAACTGATGTTGAAACTTCCTGGAGACGTGGGATACGTTTGGAAGTTAGAGTTGGTGTTTGAGGGAGCTTGAAGACCGAAGAAGAACTGAAGAAACAGATTCTGGAAGAAACCGCGGCATGGACCGCGATGCGGACAAGCGCATGGATCGCGGCACAGGGAAATGTCAATTCCAGTATGTATAGCGCTGTGTAGACCGCGGCAGAGGCAAAGGCACCAACCGAGGTATTCTGAGCGGTGGACTTTAGTGGCTTTTCCGCGGTGTAGGGAGCGGGGTGCACACCGCGACCTAGACCATTGTAATAGCGGATTTTGCCCAGATCATGAATGTTGCGCGAAAAAAGAAAAGTTTTCTTCTGGAAAGTTCTTGTGCTTATTGGAAAAGGAAAAAGAGTTTGTCTTCATGAAGAATAGGAAAGTCTTATGCTTGAAGGAAAAGATTTCTACTTACAAGAAGACTTGTCATAAATAGGAAATAGTATTTATGTGGAATAAGTAATTCTTGTATAATTAGGAGTATGATTTCCTTTTATCTTAAACTCCTTATAGCTAGTATAAATAGACCTTGTAATTAGGTTATTTGGAGTGGAGTCAAGAAACACCATGTAACATCAGAGAGTAGTGAGATCCGGGTGAGAGACCCAAGGGAATATCCGGGGAGGGATCCAAGGGAATATCAGTGGATCAAGTATGAGATCCGTGGGTGATATTCAGGGGAGACCTAGGGGATATTGGGGGGGGGGGGGGGGGGGGTTCTTGGTGAGGATCTTGTGAGCGTTTGTGAGCTGAGAGTCATGATGTAAAGCTCGGTTTGTGAGCTTGGGGACTTGGTAAGGCTCAATGGTTTGGGGTTAAGGTGTGAGAGAGAATCCTGAAGTATATGGTTGTAACAATTTATCATATAGTGGAACTTTCTCTGTCGTCCTGACGGCCCGTGGTTTTTTACCCGATTTGAGTTTTCCACGTATATCTTGTGTTGTGATAGGTTTACTTTCTCTCATCTTATTTTTCTGCTATTGACGTTATTAATTGCTATGAGTTATGGGCGTATATTAGGCATGACGCTTCCGCGATCATCGGTTCAAATCCCTAACAAGAACTTGACGAGACCAATTTATAAATACGGTTCGGTATACAACTCCTTTACAAGTAGGGTTCGAAACATAATTCTTACAAAATGGAAGGTATCTTCGATATAATTAGCAACAGTAGAACTTTGTACACTACCAAAACTCAAATTATTGTGGATGAGCTTCTATGAAGTCTTTGACCACCAAATTACTCGGGTCTTAATTTAAGACTTTGCTTTGATACCACATTAAACCATAAGGATTTAATACCGTAAATTATCCGCATATCACAACTTAATTCAAAGAAAATAATCTTTATATTTTAGCGTATAGTATTACAATAATAGATAAAGTGAAAAAAAGTGTCTTTAATTTTACAGCAATAACTCATTTCTTAAGTTGAAAAAAAAAAACCTTATTTCTTATGTAAGATAGATTTTTTTTTTTTTAAAGAAACAACTTACTTTTCAATTAATTAAGGCATTAATTAAATTTTTATTTCTTTTCTAGCATGTATTATATTATCATTGATAAACGATTTCTCATCATAATAATACTACTTTATCTTAAAATAGAAATAGTGTCCAAATAATGTAACATCTTAACCAACGTTGTCATACTTAAAAATCAGAGATTTTGTAAATACTTAGCTCGAATGAGATCAAGGCCTGGAGCATTTCATTTATAGACTATAAGACAAACTTGATAAGAATACAACTGTATAATAATCATGAGTCAGCAAAATTCTTATGGATAGAAACAAAACAAAATGACAAACTTACTACGAGCCAATATTTGTTGCTGTAACATTCGAGAGAGCAAAGCTAAGGTGGCAATAAAAAACTTCCATAAACTCAATTAACATTAATCAAACTGATAAACCAAGCAGATTAACCAATTTCTTTAACACCTCCCCTCAAACAAGAGGGTGATTCCATCACACCGAGTTTGTCAACAAGGAAATTGAACCTTGAATGAGATAATGCCTTTGTTAAACAATCTGCTATCAGATCATGGGAAGAGATGTACCTGACCTCAAGTGATTTATTCAAAACTTTATCCCTTACAAAGTGAATGTCGATCTCAATATGTTTTGTTCTGACATGATAGATAGGGTTGGCAGCCAGCGCACTTGCACTCATGTTGTCACGCCATGTTATTGGTGTTCTAGTGATTGGATAACCAAACTCACTTAAAAGAGCTTGCAACCAAGTAATTTCTACAGAAACATGTGTTAATGCTCTGTATTCTGACCCGGTGCTGGATCTTGCAACAACACTTTGTTTCTTTGGTGACCATGAAACAAGAGTGTCACCTAACTCCTAAGTAAACATAATACTCTCCTACTGATTTCATGTCGTCAATACAGCAGGCCCAATCTGCATTTGAGAATCCCTCCAAATTCAATCTTTCATAGTAGTTGATGTGCAGACCTTTATAAACACTTCCCTTGAGATATCTAAGCACCCTTTTGATAGCATTTCAGTGAACATTATTGGGTGCATGCTTGAAGAAATTGGCTAAGTTTGACTGCAAATGTTATATCAGGCCTTGTGTGTATTAAGTATTGTAGTGCACCTATCACATTTCTATAAGTTGAGGGATCTTGCATTAGTTCACCATCAGACTTAGACAAATTCTTCTAGCAGCAATAGGAGTGGGACAAGGTTTCAGATTTTGCATGTTGATTTTCTATAACATATCTGCAATGTATTTAGCTTGTGATAAGTAAAGCCCAGTTTCATCTCTAAAGACTTAAATTCCCAAAAAATAGTGAAGAGGCCTTAGGTCTTTTAAAGCAAAAATTCGAATTAACTTGTTAATAAACTGATGCAAACTAGCTGTGTTGTTACCTGTAATGATTATCTCATCCAGATATATTAGCACCATGATGATATGATTTTCTGACTTGAAAAAGAATAAGGAAGAGTCAGCTTTAGAGTTGCAAAAATTCCATTCAAGCAATGTTTCCTTCAACTTATCATACCAAGCCATATGCACATGCTTTAGGCCACATAAAGCCTTATTCAATTTACACACATGGTTTGGTCTAGAACGGTCAACAAATCCTTCTGTTTGACTTATGAACACAAACTCTTGTAGTTGGCTATTTAGGAATGCGTTATTTATGTCTAGATGTCTTATGCTCCAATTCTTTGACATATCGATGATGATTATTACTCTAACTGTCGAAGCCTTTACAACCGAACTAAAGGTCTTAAGAAATCGACTACATGTGTTTGATGGTAGCCTTTTGCTATTAACTTGGCTTTATAACGTTGAATAGTCCTATCTGCATTGTACTTCACCCTAAAAGCCCACTTGGTGCCAACAATGTTCATATCAGAATTGCAGGGAACAAGAGTCCATGTTTTGTTTTTGGATAATGCTGACAACTCATCTTCCATACCTTTCTTCCACTCTTTTGACTGTAAGGCCTGAACCACACTTCCTGGCTCGATTGGTCTGTTAACCTCACTAACATGCAGGTTCTTTGCTTGGCTAGAGTACACCTTAGGTTTATAAATCCCATCTTTGGCTCTTGTGATCATAGGATGAGAGGGAACAACTGTTTGTTTACCTAGTGCAATAGCTTCTGTTTGTTCTACTTCTTGTTGTTCAACTATTTATTGGCTTCATTTGTAGCAAAGTCTATTTGCTTAGGTTCTAGCTCACTTCGAGACAATGTTGCAGTGATATCAATTTCTTGAATATCTTGTGAATTCTATCCATCCAGATTTAGTGAAGCTGCAAAGATGCTTTGAGATGGGTCTTTCAAGCTATTACCTGCAATATCAGATATGAAAGTGTAGTTTGGATTTTGTTCAATTGACAGACTTGGCAATATGAACCAATAAGTTTTTGGCTAAAAAAAAAGGTTTCTCTGGTTGTCTGGTATTAAGAAAGTGAGATTTGAATATGAACTCTGATTCATTGAACACAATGTGTCTGGAGATGTAAATTCTTCCAGTAGAACTAATGCACTTATACCCTTTGGAGGATTCATTGTAACCTAAATTGACACACTGTACAGTACGAAACTGAAACTTTTGGTTTTGATAGGGTCTTAGGTGAGGAAAGCAAGCACATCCGAAAGCTTTCTGATGCAGCGTGGAACGGAACTCACACGCGTCGAACACACAAGAGTTTCTAATTTTCTGTAATCCCGCAATATTTCAGAAAATAAGAGATAAATTGAGTGTAAACTACTCAAGAAGTTCTTAATTTCATTCAATCTGGAAAACCTCAAAGTGATAACAACCTAATAAATAGAGAAACAAATTTATTGACTCCTAAAACACCTCAACTAAATTGGGAAAGAATCCCGGATGACAAGGATATCAAATCTCTTAAAAAATCAAAAGAATTCTAAAACATTAAAAACCTATCTAATAAGGAAATTGGATTTGATTTTATGAAATCAAATCATAAAATAATTAAAAACCTAATTACATATAAAATAAAAGGAAATAAAATATTTGTATCGAATTATGGCGATAATTGGAAACAATAAAAAAGAAAACAGTTGTCTTTGTACGCATGAAATTTAACGGCCAAATTCGGATATGTTGCAGCCTGTTATTGAAGATGAAGTCTTCATAATATTTGTAGAGCTCGTCTTGAGCTTTCTGGAAACATATTATAATGCCAATTTTGAGCTCGTTTGCCCTATAAAAAAGTCCACAAAATTTGCTCATGTGTTGCCACCGGCCATCTCGCCAATTGCTGTTGTGCCTTGAGCTGATTTGCATCATTCTCTCCTGGTTAGACGGAATTTGTCCTCGAATTCGAAGGTTCATCATCCCCTCACGATGATGACATGATGCCAATCCTTGGAAGTTGTATTCGTGATGCGGATCAGCCCAAGGCACAACAGCAATTGGCTAATGAGCTGTATTTTTGTTTCTCCCTCTAAGTAAATCTAAAACTACACCGTTTAGTCGTCCAAATCGTTTTTTTTTCTTTCGTCTTCTTCCCATTACGACTATCGCGCGAAATAATTTTCTAGTTCTTAACCTTTAACTTTGAATCCCACACAAATTCTCTCTTCTCCATAAGAATTTTTTGGTCTGATTTCATTAAAAATAAAAAAATATAAAATATCCTAAAGCTGAAGGTGCTTCTGCTTTCGTTCTAAGTTGTTGTGTTGTGTGTTCCAATTTTTTTTCCTTAGAAGATTTGATCACCTAAATCTCTCTCCCTTAAAATCACAATAAATCTCTTTCTTCTTCTCTAACTTTGAATCCCCGGTACGTAATTTGTTGTTTTGGAGGGAATTCTTCAGGGTTTTGATTTTTTTTTTAACAAAAAAGAAAATAAAACTTTTTTTTGTTTGTTTTCTGTCAAATGAAGCTGTCGAAATCATTCAGGGGTTTGATGCAATACAGAGGTTTGATGCAATTAGATTATGCTGATAATGCTAATTGTTGTGGATTAAGCTGTGTTTTTCTTATTTTGCTGATAATAGTATTTTTGGAGCTTTCAAATGTTTCGTTTGATAGCAGCTGTTTTGGTCTCTTCAATTATGTGTGGGTCTTCGTAGATTCTATACTTGTAGGTTAAGCTCTTTGTTTCCTTGCTCTGTGCTCCATAAAAGTCTGGGTGTTGTTGGTTCATGATTATTTAGGGGTTTTATGCAGTTTTATGTGGGAATTGAATGGAGGAATGAACATAAGAATATAAAGGAAATAATGTGAAAAAATAAAGCTAAACGGTGTAGTTTGGGTGAAGTTTTAGGCTGTGTTTGCTATACAGCATTAGACAGGATTGGAAATATCCAATCCTGTTCCCCACGTTCGGTGGGTGGACCGGATGAGAAAAATTAATTCAACCAAATTTTTATCCCATTAGTTTGGATAAATTAGTCCCATGCAAATTCATAGGAATTCAATTTAGTCCAACTTCTTTATTATTATTAATTTTTTTTTTTGAAAAAACAAAACAAATGATCAGATGATGTGAAGAAGTAATATTGCTGGTGTATCACATAAAATCAAACAAATCAATTCAAAATTTTGAAAATTCCAAAATTCCCAAAACAACAATATCAACAATTAACTAACACAGTTTAAATTTTAAATTGGTGGTGTGAAGATCTGATGAAAGATCAGATCAAATCAACCTAGTTCTGGGTTTTCTCACTTGGGTCGATGGGTTTCACACCCAGACCCGTGATCGATCTTGGGTCAACGTCTCCCCAGACCCATGATCTCACCTGAGTTGGTCGGTTTTCGCACCAAACTTGTGCGATTCGTGGCGACGATCTTGATCACCCGTTGTCATCCACGATCTGGTCCAGATCGAGCGTTTGCGGGTTGTGAGTTGCATCGCCGCTGTGCATCGTTGCCTTCTGTTGATGGCGTAGTGGCTACGGCGGTGGCGACGAAGAACCTAGGGTTGCAGAAGCTTGGTTTTGCTTTAAGGAAATGAGAGAGGGAAGGAGAGTAGGGGAAGAGAATATGAGGAAGGAAGAAAAAAAATTGATGACCTAGGTAAAGTCTGGGTTACCCAATTCACGATGTTTCTTTTTCATTTTTTAAATTTGATTTTTAATTTTTTTAAAAATAAGTTTATGTAATTTAGATTTCTATTTTGTCCGATCCCATTACTTACCCAAACACATGATTGGATTATTTTTAATACAATTCTATGTTGTACAAAACACTGGAAACACTATAATTAATCCAATCAAATCCAATCTAATCTCATGTCTTAAAAATAGTCTAATTCTATCCCGTTCACCAAACACACCCTTATTTTTATTTAGAGGGACAAATAAGAAGAACAAATCTTGGCCACACATTTTTTTTAATACTAGTGTCAACAGATCTTTAAAAGGTCAGCATGGTTCAGTACCATTGTGGATCAGACGAGAATCCTTATCCATAATAATCATGAGTCAGAAGAATTCTTGTGGATAAAAACAAAACAAAATGACAAATTTGCTTAGAGCCAATATTTGTTGCTGGAACATTCGAGAGAGCAAAGCTGAGGTGGCAACCAAAAACTTCCATAAGCTCAATTAACATTAATCAAACTGATAAACCAAGCTGATTAACCAATTTCTTTAACAGCCATATCATACTCGATAGTTTTAATTTCTTAAATCCGATAATTAATAAAAATAGGAGGATTAAAATATCAAGTTTTAAAGAATTGAAATTATGAGTGTGCAATGATATGGAAAGCCTAATAAGATGCCGAGTCATTTAACACCAACACTATTTTGAGCAAAGTTGTATTATTGTTCTAAAAATTCTTTCTTCAAAGCATCTCCGGCTAATAGGTTTTAGTACTTTGAATTTGATCGTATCAAGTTTTCAAAAAAAAAAAAAAAAAAAAAACTAATCATATCAGAAGAAGATCAAATTTGGGGAATTGGGGTGCATATATGGTACACCATATATATATATATATATATATATATATATATATATATATATATATTGGGGAGTGCTTTGAAGCTAGTCTTGATCTTGGCTTGATCTGGACTTGATCACTATTTCGAGCATCGTGTGGATCACACACTTCAGTCCCCATAGAGGAAACACTGTAAGTGATCAAACATATCATTCATTTTCTTTAATCTTTGTCAATATAATTCGTTGATGTTGACTGTCTGGTTGGTTTGGTAGGTAAGGTAGATGAGGGCCGGGAGCTGAAGAAGGTGGTAGATGAAGGAAAAATCAGATACATTGGGATGTCACCAGCTAATAATGTTGACAGTGACACAATCAAAAGGGATCATAGCATGGAAAAATATATAAAAATTGACATAATTCTGAGCTTAATTTGGTCCCTATAACTAAGCTCTGGTTTCTTCTCTGGAAAAGGAAAATTATGGAGGAAAAATCTCAAATCAATGTTCCTAGAGTGAAACTTGGCAGTCAAGGATTGGAGGTAAGAAACCCTTGTATTCTATTATCTTCCTCTTTTGCTTTCTAGCATGGTATGAAATTCCTATTGTTTGTAAAGTTTGATTTTTTTGGTCCAGTTGTCAATTTCATTCCATTTCCAGATCAATAATTTCACCCAGTAAAGTAGAATGTCATAGTTTTGATTTACGTTCAATTTTTTTTTTTTTTTTGAAATATTACAATAATTTGAGATTTAGAAGGGTCAGTACTTAAACTCACAACCTCATAACATTAATTTAAATGAAGGGTATAAAAGACTTTTTACTGGTCAAATATGATCAGCTGTTTAATTTACTGACCGAACACTTGATCAACTGTTTTTGCCTAGTGTAAGAAATCAGCTTTATGGCTGCAATTCTATTTTTCAGAACCAGGGAAATTGAACACTTGTCAGGGTTGGTTTATTGAATAAAAGGTTCAGGTTCTTATTATATGGTGTTCTTTTCTCCCTTTCAGATATCTAAATTGGGTTTTGGATGTGTTGGACTTTCTGGATTACTGAATGCTCCTCTCTCACATGAAGCTGGATGTTCAATTATAGTTGAAGCATTTACTAGAGGTATCACCTTCTTCGATACATCGGATAGTTATGGACAAAATCATGACAATGAAATCATGATTGGCAAGGTATATATGCTTCTTCATTTATCATGTGCAATTCGTCGATTGATCGAGCAAATTAAAGAGAATCTGCATTTCAACATGGGGATATGGACTAATAAGATAACACTGAATAGAAATGCATAGAAACACCTGATTGATTGATATTTAGTCAAAGGTTAATAATATACATTTGTTTTACATCAGGCCTTGAAGCAGCTTCCTAGAGAAAAAGTTCAATTAGCAACCAAATTCGGTATTATGGTATTAGAGGGATTCCAATTTGGGGTCAAGGGTACTCCTGAATATGTCCGACAATGCTGTGAAGCTAGTCTTAAACGGCTTGATGTGGACTATATTGATCTCTACTATCAGCATCGCGTGGACACTTCAGTGCCGATAGAAGACACTGTAGGTGTCTAGAGACTTTTTTTCATTTCATGTACATCAAATATCTCAGAATGCATTCAAACTTGATGGCTGTTGGCTTTGATTTATTCTTGGTAAGGTAGATGGGGGAGCTCAAGAAACTTGTGGAAGAAGGAAAGATCAAATATATTGGTTTGTCAGAAGCTAGTGTTAACACAATCAAAAGAGCTCATGCAGTTCATCCAATCACTGCCATACAGATGGAGTATTCTCTGTGGACTCGTGAAATCGAGGAAGAAATAATCCCACTTTGCCGGTACGGACCCATTATGATTTCGAGTATTCTCAGTGCAGCATTGATAAAATTTAACAGTCTCAATCACTTGAGTATTGCTGTTCTCACCATTCTTTCAATCTTTCAATCAGAGAACTTGGTATTGGAATAGTGGCATATGGTCCTCTTGGTCACGGATTCTTTGGTGGAAAGGCAGTTGCGGAGAGCTTGCCCAATGAGAGCTTACTGGTATGTGACCACAAACAGATAGTTTAGCAATTCTCAGTTGCTATATTTTACTGTGAAATTGTTGTTTACATGCTGAAATGTTGTTGGTACAGTCTGTGCATCCTAGGTTTGTGGGTGAGAATTTAGAGAATAACAAGCTAATATATACCCAATTTGCCAACCTTGCCGCGAAGCATTCATGCACTCCTCCTCAACTAGCTCTTGCATGGATTTTTCATCAGGGAGAGGACATTATTCCAATTCCTGGTATCTTTATCTCATTGTTTTCATATTTGGTTGAATTCCATTGTATTTTCTTGCCAGTTAAATCAATGGCCTTTTATTGCAGGGACAACTAAAGTCAAGAACATGGTGAACAACATTGGAGCCTTGGCGGTGAAACTTACAGAAGAGGACTTGAAAGAAATCTCTGATGCGGTGCCTGTTGATGGAGTAAGTGGATCGAGAGAGTTGGATGTTTTAGCAAAATTTTGCTGGAAGTTGGCGGATACCCCATCAAAGTGATGAAGAAATTTATGGAATTAGTATGTATTACCTCAGTGTGTACCTCAGAAGTAATGCATTTATTTTTTTTATGTTTAAACAAAATAATGTGCAATGTGGATATGAATGATTTCTCTGTAGTATATCAATGATGCAGCGTGAAAGAATATTAAAATATTTTCACCTGGTTTCAGAGTTTTTAAATAAGGTTGGTCCATACCAATCATGTGTTGGTGTGAGTGGTTCGGCACTCTCATCCCTTAAGCAAGGTCGTGGGTTCAACCCCCCTTGTGAACGGAGCTGCACATATTGGGAGCATTTTACCCCTTAGTGGGCCGACCCGGTGCGAGTCCGGATTAGTCGGGAGTGTGGACATGGCCGATTGCACCGTATGGTGGATCCGCCCCACCCGGAAACCGGATGGTGTAAACCAAAAAAATAAAAAATAAGGTTGGTCCATGAGACATGGCGGCAATGTTGAAGTTTTGTTGGTCTCTGAGATATTTTTGTTATGTTATTTACAGGTTAGAGTTAAAAGTGTGAGTTCCTTAGTTCAGCGTATACCCTTGACAAACATTGGAGACTTCAAAATGAAGCTCTACCGTTGGGATTCAAACCCTGTTATTGTAAATATAATTTCATATTTGCCCATTAAACCGGAAAGGCTAAGAAGACAATCTTGTCAATCCTGACAAACAAGAACACAACAAGAACACAACGGTGTCGGCTCAAAAAAAAAAAACCCTTATACATTTAAGGTGACAGCTCCTGATAATCTCAATCTAGTCTGGAGATTTCAAGCTGGGACAAACTATTCATGCATTCTAAGTGAAACCATACATTGTATGCTAATAATGTAATAATCTCGTAAGTTTGCATGTCAAGTTTCGTAGATTGGATGATGCGCAACGGGTGTTTGATGATATGCTTATGAGAAACATAATCACTTGGACTGCACTCATATTAGTAGGATGATGTCAAGTTTCGTAGATTGGATGATGCGCAACGGGTGTTTGATGATATGCTTATGAGAAACATAATCACTTGGACTGCACTCATATTAGTAGGATGGTGTCAACTTTATTCTGGTTGTCCCCACTCCCTCACCCCAAAAAAAGTTAAAGTTGATAAGAAGTTAAAGTTGAAAAGTAGACATCTTATCCTCACAATTTGTTCTTGATATTTGATTATTGAGTCATCTGCAAACTAAAAGTTCTGGTTTCTTTGGAAAAAACAAAAAGATGGAGGAGAATAAAATCCATATCACAAGAGTCAAACTGGGTAATCAGGGTTTGGAGGTAAACTTTTTATGTTTATTTTTTTAGGTGGTTTATTTTATATTTAGCTCAATCAAGCATCTCAACATAATTGGCAAAGTTTTCATCTTTGATCACACCCATTTTCATCAAGTTCTATCATTAAACATTCAACTGTATTTGAGTCTTCTCTTTAAACATACAGTAGTTTGTATTTTCTGTCAGTTGTAGGTTTTGGTAGCTGGGATTTAATTGTTTGATGACTTTACAGTATGTATTTTACATGTTTGTATGTCTTGCTTTCATTTTATTTTTCTCTAGCATGTTACATAACCGGATATGGATAATTAGATGACAGTTTTGGACTTTTGGTATATGAAATTGCATGAATTAATGAGAAAAAAAAAGACAAGAACAAGTCAGTTAGTTTGAGGTATTGAACAAAGAAACAAATTGTTATCATAAGTGGATGAATCTAAAATTAAATTGCATTTAAATTCTGTAGAAGTCACTGTGAAGGGTCAGAAAAAAAGGGCTTTGAGAATTCAATGGAGAGAAATTTCGTTACTTCAGCCTCTAGTGATCATTCTATCAAGTTGATTAAGTACACTTCAACTTCATTGTGATTAGAATTTCTCAGTTTCTGGCAAACCAAAATTACTACTTTATTAGATGTGTTTTTGCATTAGAATTTGTAGCAAATATTTGGTATTTAACTTTGATATTGGTTGTTGAGTAATCATAGTCTGAGATTTTAATATCATAATTTCTTTTAGAACAAAGAATGCTCCAAAGCTGGCAAATATAGGAAACCGAGTAGTGTGTGAGCATTAACATCTTGATCTGCAGGTTTCCAGGTTGGGTTTTGGCTGCGCGGGACTCTCCGGATACTACAATGACCCTATTCCCCATGAAGCTGGATGTTCAATTATAAAAGAAGCTTTTTCAAAAGGTGTCACCCTTTTTGATACGGCAGATCTTTATGGAGTTGATCATGACAATGAGATCATGGTTGGGAAGGTATTACATTTTTTCAACATCAACTTAGCTGTTAAACCATTATAAAACCAAAACTGACAGAGCACTAAAGGCACATTGAAGGATATGAGATATAAAACAAGCACTGTGATTCTAGTAATGAAACATATTCACAGGTTTCTTCAGTTGTGTTACATATGTCTCTTTTACGTTGATTAAAAAGTTATTGCTCATATTTTTAGGCTTTAAAGCAGTTCCCACGAGATAAAATTCAGTTAGCAACAAAATTTGGCTGTTTCAACAAAGAGGAGGAGATTGGGGTCAAAGGAACTCCTGAATATGTGCGGGAATGCTGTGAAGCCAGTCTAAAGCGGCTTGACGTGGACTACATTGATCTCTACTATCAGCATCGTGTTGACACTTCAGTTCCAATAGAGGATACAGTAAGAGTTGCTGTGTGATGGGCATTTCCTCTATATATTGATTGCAATTCTTTTCTTTTCCTTCTGTTGTCTTATATTAAATCAGATTTTGAATATTATGGTGCACGTTAGATGGGGGAGCTCAAGAAGCTCGTAGAAGAGGGAAAGATAAAATATATTGGGTTATCTGAAGCCAGTGTAGACACAATAAGGAGAGCCCATGCTGTTCATCCTATAACAGCTGTACAAATGGAATACTCGCTGTGGGTTCGTGAAATTGAAGAGGATATAATTCCACTATGCAGGTTCATTCCATACTATTTGAGTCTGTTATTTGAAGCACATTCAATTAGATTGCACCAATTTTTAACATTTTCTAAACAATTTCATTACACCGAAACTTAACTCCTTCAATTAATACAACATGCACATGGTTTATTTCAATCAACGCATGATGCATTTATCTCATTTAATTCAAGTTAGTTCAATGCTTTTATTTACGTTGATGCTTATTAATGAATAAATACATGTAATAAATACCCGTGGAAGGATGTTCCATGACACTATATAAACCTCTTCTCCCATATAAAATAAGCATCCAAAAACTGTGAGAATTTATTCTAATATTAATTTAGTGAAGAGCGTATTCTTCCTATCTTTCCGGCTCTTATCTCTTGGGTGGATTCCTTAGAGTGGCAAGTTATTTATCTCGAAGTGTTCATTTTGTATTTTTTATTTTAATCTCCATTTATACGGTGTCATTTCCTCAGAGAGCTTGGAATTGGGATAGTATCATATTGCCCTCTTGGACGAGGTTTTTTTGGTGGGAAGGCAGTCGCGGAGAGCTTGCCTGCTGAGAGTATATTGGTATGTGACAGAAACGGAAGATAATAGATCCAACCTTTAATGCGCCAGCGTTGGTGTTTCTCTACTTTCAATTTGTTTTGAGCATGTATTCGATGTTCCTCTCACAGGCTAGACATCCAAGGTTCATCGGGGAGAACTTGGAGAAGAACAAGCTTATATATTCTCATGTCTCGAACCTGGCTACAAAGCTTGCTTGCACCCCACCTCAACTAGCTTTGGCATGGCTTCTCCATCAAGGAGATGACATAATCCCGATCCCTGGTATGTTAGGCTTTCCCATTCTTTTAAATTTGGGAAATAAAATCATTTGTTCAGATCATCACCATAAAGAAGTGGAATTACTCAGTAAATTTATAAAAGAAAATCTGAACTCTTTCTGGCAGCCTATGATTTAATAATTTCTTCTTTTATGAATACGGTTTTCAGCTTGATGTGGGATTTCTAGTCCTTGGATGACTCATTACTTTTAACTTTCATGTTCTACAGGGACAACTAAGGTTAAAAACCTTGATAACAACATTGGTTCTCTGGCACTGAAGCTTACAGAAGATAATTTGAAAGAAATCTGTGATGCCGTACCCATTGATGAAGTTGGTGGCAGCAGAGAATTCAGTATGCTGTCTAAGTATGGGTATAGAATTGCTAATACTCCTAGAAAATAATTGCTTATGGAGATACTGAAGTGTGTAAAAACTATGAAAGTAAAAGACACTTCTTCTTTGTTTCCATGTCTGTTGTTTATCCTGAGAAACATAACACTGTTATTGTGTCTGGACACTATAGTGGGATCATATTGATGTAAGCATCTCTTATCTGAATTCTGTTATATTAATGGGCATCATGAAACGATTTCATTTTAATCTTTTGCTGATTTCTACTGCTAAAACCTATATTTAGGCTTATATCATTGCTTGAATCCTTAAACTTTACTTCAGGAATATAACTATGGAATGGAAAGTTCATACCACAGAGTCGGTTTGTAGTGTAAAGGGCTTTTGACTCCAACCTAGAGGTCAGGTGTATTTGGGATATTATATCTCATGAGTTTATCTACTATCAATTTTGTAGCTAAACAAGGCACAGGGGGAGGGGAGGATGTGATTAATTGGAGTCTGTACTGACCTTTTTGAGTCTTTGTTTTGCGTTCTGCGCAGGTGCCTTTTGTCTAGGCGGGTTTGTTTTCGGTTTTCTTTTTATTTCCTAGCTGTGGCTTTGTGTTATCTTCCTGGGACTCCCCATGCTGGTTGTTTACTGTTTTGCTTTGGATCAATATATCTAACCTTTCAAAAAAAAAATTTGTAACATCTGACAATTATCCCATTATGAGTCTGAACAAATAAAAAGGTTGCAAGGATTTAACAGACAACTTCTATTACAGTCATATGATTAATTGAGTTGCAATAAAAGACTTGGCACATATCCACCAAAAGTCTCTACGATTTATACAAAACAGACATTGGACATCAATAAAAAATAAACTTCTGAGATGGAGATGGAATTGATCAGGAAGCAGTGTTGCAATAAAGCAAAAAGACCTTTAAAGGAAGATGGAACTAGTATTTTTTAGTCAGGATTGTTTAGTTTTTTAATGGGTTTGGTAACGTTACAACAGACAGTAAACAGTAAGCTGTTAAGTTTTTTCTTTGGCATTCGAGTTTTTTATATGTATCAGGAACTCTGTTGACTTGGGTTGGTTTTTGAGATCATAAAAAAAACTGTCTTTGGAGAGGATCCTGATTTGGCGGGAAGATGCTTCTTTTCCTGGCCGGTTGTCCCTCACTGAAAGTTAAAAGCTGGTAAGTCAGCTTCACATTTTGTTCTTTATATTGATTATTGAGTCATCTTCAAATAATAGCTCTGGTTTCTTTGAGCAAAAATGAAGGAGAAGCCTGAAATCTGTCTCAAGAGTGAAACTTGGTAGTGAGGGTTTAGAGATAAGCTTTTTAAGTTCATTTTTTAGATGGGTTATTCTATACTTGGCTCAAAATCGTATATCAATGTACTTGGCTTCACTTCAAACATTGATCAATACCCATTTTCATGAAGGTAGATGGGGCAGGAAAGGCAGTTGCAGAGAGCTTACTGGTATGTGACCACAAACAGATAGTTTAGCAATTCTCAGTTGCTATATACATGGTGAAATGTTGTTGGTACAGTCTGTGCGGTTAGAGATTAATTCAGAATGTGTGTTTACCTTACATCGAGAGTTGTTAAATTGAACCGAAAACTTCTTCGAACTATATAACTTGTATCGAATAGAATATTTATGCCACCCGTAAAAATAGAAATTGTGTGCTTCAAGGCACGTCATTAATGACGTTTTCCTTAAGACACTATTTGCCCCCACCAATCGAGTGTTATATCGGGTTATGCAAATATGCCTCCAAGATACAATGAAACATTAGTGTCTAACGTCGTTGTGCACTAACGATATTAGACTATGAACACCTTTGACGTTTGCAACACCTTTGACGATATTAGATAGATACATATTTTTGAAATCTAAAATCTTCAAGAATATCTTCAATAATATCTCCTGCATCATTCTCTCCAGGTTGGAGAAAATTTGGCCTCGAATTTTGACTACCTTCATCCCACAAGCATGCACAAGATATTTTTGTGATAATAGTCGGGATCGCATACGATGAACTTTAAATCTTTCGATTTCTGTCATGATGTCAATCCAGTCACTCCAATAGATGGAAGCAAATTCATGAATCATCAAATCCTGCAACAAAAGATAAACTGAAGTATTTTTATGGTGAAGAACGCGTGACTCATAAAAACAATATGAATTGTTCTCATATGGTACTTTCTCAAACACATCTTCATCATATATCGGTGGTTTATCAAAATCGACAAAAACCTCCGCCGATACATATGTATCATCGAAAAACACTGAAGGATAGGAGGCTAAATGTGTTTGAGGGTTCATCTATTTTTTTTTTGTATGGGGAAATATGGAAGCTAAAGAGATAGTAGTCAGGAAAGTAATTGGTTATGATATGTGGATCGATGAGCCTAGCACAACGGTAGACTCGAATTCTCTGATACCAACTGATGCAGCGGAAAATTTAACGCAAACAACAATTGATAAAAGAAAGAGTAACCGATTCGAATCCGTTGATTCGCGCACGAATACCGGAAGCGAACCCTACTATTAATCTGTTGGTCCGCGCACAGATACTAGAATAATAGGCTTCAAATTCGTTAACTCTCGCAAATGTACCGAAAATGGATAAAAAAGAGATGCTCTCTCTCAAATTTTTATTAATCATCAAAAATTGAAATCCCTGTTAGGGTACATCGTCTTTAAATAGGAAAATAAAATCCTAAAAGAAACCTAAAATAATTAGTAAAACAATTAAATTATCAATTTCCCTATAAAAGGGATAATTGAGATAACAATGGAAATTAAAAATACTAGAATCCTAAAACATTAAAAACCTATGTAATAAGGAAATAAGATTTGATTTAATAAAATCAAATCATAAAATAAGTAACTACCTAATTAGATACATAATAAATGGAAATAAAATAATATCTATTAACTATAGAAATATTTTAGAAATCTAAAATCTTTAAGAATATCTTCAATAATATCTCCTGCATCGCTTGCCAAGATACGTAATTATATCATTGCACAGCTGATAAAATCTCTGTAATTTAATGCAAGAAAACAATGTAAGAACATGGTTTAAATAAATAAGAGAAAATGGATAGGATATGTCAGCGGCCTAACTCTCTAAGTTAGCCAAATTCTTGTCTAACTCAAATGGTGTAGGAATGTGCATTTTATAGAGTGGTTTGCACCCATTCGTGAAACAATGCAACCTTTGTTGCTTTATAACCATTCATAAATGATACAACCTTTAAGCATAAAGTTATCTCTTTTCACACAATAAAACACACATACACCATTTTGAAAATTTGTGACTTTTCGTCAACAACTTTCGGAAAATTGTGTTATTTCCATTCTAATTCAATTTATTTGAAATTCCCCCACCATTTTCAAAATAAATGTAATTTTTTTTAAATGTCTTGCACATGCCTAAAAATCTTATGCATAAATGAATGTATTTTTCGATTGAACCTTTCACTTAGTGAAAACACATCAAAGTTAGTCAAGGTCACATGGTAGGTAAGCTTTGAACCAGCGAACTTATACGACTAACCGGACATGTCTCACACATAATCTTTCTTTATCACATGTGTTCATATTTGCTGATGCTTGTAAAGGCCTTGCGTCTATATGATTATATCTTGGTTTTTCATGAGGGCTTTAGTAACCAACCAAGTTACATAGAGGACGGCACCATCCTCGACACTCATATAGGTATACGTTATCAGAAATACCTCTGTAAAAGCATTCAAACAGAAATTATGTTATAAATCTATTAAAAGCTAAAAAGTTTAACCTTCCCAATACATACAGGTACCAAGCATTTTCACCTTTGGGACGCATATATAAAATATTATAGTGTTTGCAATCACAACTTATGATGTACTTTGCTCATTGAACCCAAGATCTTGATGTTTCAAGTGTTGGGTTGAGTTTCGATCATTGGTGATGTTTTAAATGCTGGCTTCAGTCTCACCCCTCTTAAAGTTTTAAATATTTAATTGCTTGCAAGACTTTCTTTAAGCGGATTTTTTTGATTTTGGCAAGAGTTCACAAAATCTTTGGTACGTGCACCATTTATAAGCAATTGTATCACATAGTTGTCTCTTAGGCCAATATGCCTACACTTGCCATTATATATCTGGCTACATACTGTTACAAAGCTGTATCTTTATCACAATTGATAATTAATGAGACATTGGTTTTGGAAACCAAGGAATTTATAATAAATTCCTTAACCACGGTCTCTCCATGATGCCATTAAAATTTCAACAATCATGGTGGATATGCTATGCAGGCCTGCTTCCTTGAATTCAAAAATAGCTCATCCACCAAATGTGAGAAATCCACTCACTTTTGGTTACATGATCATCATTATATTCAAATAGCATCTATAAATCCTTCCAATACTAAATGATAACCAAAATATGTATATCAAAATTCATAGTATATATTAGTTTGATACTTTAAATCCTAAACACTACTCTTAGTGTGGATGACTATGATAACATGTATACACATTTTGTCTTTATATGGCAAAATATTATCATGCCTATTATATATCATAATATACATAAGATATAATAAGTATACTCAATTTGAGATATCACTTTCCTTGTATAACCTATGTAATGTCTGCTTGCGATGTACATGAATGTACTTCATTCTTAGTGTGATTGGGTAAACACTAGGCCATTATCATTTTGATAATTTCAATACCCAAAATCACATACACAAGCAACATGATCATGTCTTTCACATAACAATAATTGAGTGAGTTCTTACTTCTCACTAATTCTAATATAACATATCATTCACATAAAGACATATAATTGCATATAGTTGCATTGAATCTATTATGTATACATACATTTTGTTAGATTTATGAATTCAAAATCATTATGTCATTTCTTCCTCATAGGTGAGGGAATCTAACCTGAGACTATAATTTGTCTTACATGTATATTTCTAGTTTATTTTATTAGATACACAATAGTGCCAGGGCCAACAGATTTTTTCTTTTCCTTGCCCATTTACCTCTCCATATATCAGGAAGATTTCAATTGGCATTTCATTTACCGGTAACAGTTCCACACCTTAAAATATTAATCTCAATGAATATATTTTTTCAGTCACTAACAATTACTGTTGTTATACCTAAAATTTCCAGTACATATGCCATGTCAGCAACGTTGACAAGTCAAAGATGAGTCTGTTAGTGCCACATATTGGAAATATAGTTGACAAGTCAAGGGTTCCTATAGTCAAAACCATTGGGTTGTTGGGCCACCTTATGGGTCGCTAAAAGATGTTTTCAGTCGTGGGCCATCCAGTTATAGACCCTAATACCATGTTACATGCCCTAATGTTGCCTCAGGTTCATAACAATTCACCCAAGTCCCTCGGGACTCATAAATCACATAACTTCTCATCTAAGTAAACGAGAATTAAGGAGAACCGTTCGTACCACATTGAAAGGCGTGTACATGGACAGTGTCAGCACCGCTGGCTATAGGGACACATGGCAAACATACATAGGGTCACCCATTTCGACACTCAATGTAAAAGCATGAACCTGGACCAATGCATCAAGGGGGCTTGTGTCATTTCTGTCAGAACCAATGGCAAACCCTGGTTTTTTACTTGAGTGCTGGATGACATTCACGCAACTTGGCCTATAAATAGATAAATGATCCTCATAAACAAGGGGAGAAAAAAAGAGGAAGTGGTTTTGGGAGGAATCTAACATCTCTCTAAATCAAGATTAACCCCAGCAAAACAGAGTATAAACGTTGTCCACAGGCAGTGCTCCGTCTACTTTTCCTATTACCGAAACCAACCAATTTCATTAGGGACTACCTCGTCCTAACATACATTTCATTTTCTTTTCATTGACGATTCAACGATTGCCCACATGGCGGTGTTGAATCTTTGACCTTAATGTTAGCAAATTCTACCTGTTAACATTTGGCGCTAGAAGGAGGTGCTGATTTCATACTTTCAAAAAAAAACCTTAGGATTTAAGTCATGACTCCACCGGAAAAAACAACCGGGGAACCTTCAAATTTCTTGGAAGGTGCCCCTAACCCGGATGAACAAATCCAAAACCTACATACACCCCAAATCACTGCTACTCTTACCTTTCAGGCTTCACCGGAATTAACAAACCAAGCTATGCAGGAAACAGGGGTGTGTTTACAAAAATTATTAGAAATAATAGGCGGGAGATTGACGCCCACTGCTCCTTTTGTCCCGGCCATGGAGACAGGGGGAATCGTTCCCCAGAGCCAGGGGGTGGTCGTGACACCAGACACCAGACACCCGACTTGAAAATCAGCATCCAAAACTGAAATCAAAGATGGTGAGAGGGGAGCCAAGCAAGACATACCGACTGTCTGACACTGAGAGCTCATATTCGGTTAGGTCCAAAAAATCGAGCCGACATAGGCGTTCATAAGCAATTAGTAGTGATAGTAGTGGTTCCAAGGGTCGATATCGTGGAGGGAAGCAGAGAAGGCGAATGTCGAAAAGATCGAGTACCCCACCTCCAGCAAAACACACATCCAGCCGAGGGAATGATAACCCGACTACCCGACGGAGACTGAACTTCGGAGCAAATCCCGCCGAGGAGACTCTGAATCCTATTCCTATGATGAGGGAAATTCAACATTTACGGGATGATATAGAGAGATTCCAGGTCAACGGACATAGGGCACAACACACTAGCTCTTACCACGGGGTGCGTCAGAGTCCCTTTGCGCTCAAAATCACAGATAAAACTTTCCCATATAATTTCAGAATGCCGACGATTGATCTGTATACGGAGGACAAAGACCCAATAGAACATGTAAGTCGTTTCCTCACCCTAATGGCGAGTCAAACTGAAGACGACACGATCCTATGTCGAGCCTTACCAATAACCTTCGGAGATCTTGCGTCAAGTTGGTTCAATCAGTTGCCGAGTAACAGCATTAGCAGCTTCGACCAACTGGATAGATCATTCGCACAACAATTCATGGGAAGTCTACAGCGCAAGAAGTCCCTTTCTCATTTATCTTTTTTGAAACAAGGAAATAATGAAACCATCAGAGAGTATTTGTCAAGGTTCAACAAAGAAGCCGTTAGAGTTGAGGATTTCAACGATATAGCTGCTATTAATGCGTTCACTAACAGTCTACAGAGTGGCATTTTCTCATTCCAGCTTAGGCGTGAGAGGCCCCGTACTTATCCCCAGTTGGTAGAAATAGCAGCAGAGTATACATAGGCGAAAGAAGAAGAAATGGCCCAAGGAGGAAACTTTGTGCACGGTCAACGTCCCGAGCAAGGCCAAGATAAGGATCGACCTGAGTCAAGAAGTCAACCCGAGTCAATGAGTCGACCTGAGTCAAGGGATGATCGAGGAAAAAGAAAGAATCATGTGGCTGAAAATCGGGACATGAGAAGGACATTCGAGGGGAGATACGTAAACTATACACCTTTGAATCAAGACACAGTTGAAGTGTTCACAGTGGCACAGGAGAAAGGATTAATCAGGTGGCCGGGAAAGATGGTTACCCCCTCAAATAGAAGAAATACAGACCTTTACTGTCGTTTTCATAAAGATCACGGGCACGATACGTCAAAATGTTTCCAGTTAAAAGATCATATCGAAAACCTCATTCGGGATGGCCACCTCAAAGAATACGTTCTCAAAGCAGATGTGGGAAAAACTACGGGGCCCGAGAGGCCGGCAGAACTGGAAAGAGAGATGGATCAACATAGTCAATCACTGGAAAAGAAAAATTCTCCAAGAGCAAGCCCGATACATACGATATTCAGAGGACCTAACACGTGGGTTAGCAACAGAGATCGGAGAACCGAGATCAGGGACCTTTCGGTTCGTAGACCCGAAGAAGTTAACATTACCGAAAGGGTGCAAAAGAAACTCAAGGAAGGTTGAGAAAAAATTTCTTTCGGACTCGAAGATGTGGGAGGAGGCAATGCCAAACCTAATGATGCGATAGTAGTGGACCTTCAAATAGGTCATAGAGAGGTACGGAGAGTTATGATTGACAACGGGAGTTCGGCGGATATTCTCAATCAGTTAGTAATCCATCAGACAGGGTTCAATATTAATGATTTAGAGCCTTTTGACACACCACTCAGGGCATTTGGTGGTTCAGAAGTTCATCCACTCGGCACAATACGATTGCCAGTAACGATTGGGTCAAAACCGATCCATAAAACAGTGCTAGTAGAATTTGTGGTAGTGGACATGAAACAATGGCCCTACAACGCCTTAATGGGTCGACCATTCCTCAACCATATTCTAGCCATCACAGCTACTTATTGCCTCAAAGTAAAATTCCCAACGGAAAATGGAACCGGAGAAGTCAGTGGATGCCAAGAAACAGCGCGAAAGGCAAATCTCTATGTTTTCAGGGACCAACAGCCCAATAAGGTATACCAAGTCAGGATCATTAGTAGGAATGAAAAGAAGAAAATTGTTGTTAGAAGTGCCGAAGAGAAAGCATTCATAGCAGAAGCAACTACGGAAACCCCTCGAGAATTTTCTCTATATCCCAGAGAGCATACCGCACGGGAGAATGAGGGTGGGATAGAGTCGACGGACGAAGTCCTCTTAGTCCCCGGGGACCTCACCAAGGTGGTAAGAATTGGTTAGAAACTCAATCCCAAAATAAAACAAGAAATTGTGGAACTATTGCAGGAGCACACATACATTTTCGCCTGGAGTCATAAAGACATGCCTGGGATAGAACCGAGGGTAATATCACATAGTCTTTCAGTCAAGAAGGACGCCAAGCCAGTGGTACAGAGAAGACGTTGCTTCAATACAGAGAGAAACGCGGCCATAAAAGAAGAAGTAAAGAAACTTTTTGCCGCGAGATCCATCCAAGAAGCCACTTACCTAAAATGGATCGCAAATGTGGTACTTGTGAAAAAGAAGAATAACACTTGGAGAATGTGTGTCGACTTTACCGATTTAAATAAAGCCTGCCCGAAGGATGGTTTCCCTCTTCCTAGGATAGATCGCTTGGTAGATGCTACGACAGGTCATGAGTTACTTAGCTTCATGGATGCATACTCAAGGTATAATCAAATCAAAATGCATGTGCCAGACGAGGAAAAAACGACGTTCATAACCGACCAATGGTTATATTGTTACACTGTCATGCCTTTTGGGTTGAAAAATGCAAGAGCAACGTACCAAAGGTTGGTTAATCGGATGTTTGCGGATCAAATCAGCCGAACGATGGAAGTGTACGTCGACGATATGCTGACCAAAAGCCTAACCACTAGGGGCATGCAGAAGCATTAGAAGAAACATTCACAGTCCTCAGGAAATACAGAATGAAGCTGAACCCAACCAAATACGTCTTTGGGGTAGCCTCGGGAAACTTCCTCGGCTTTGTCGTTCACCAACGTGGGATATAAGCAAATCCTGAGAAGATAAACGCTCTGCTAAAAATGACAGCCCCAGGGACATTGAAGGAATTCCAACGCCTGACTGGGTGTCTCGCTGCCCTGAACAGGTTTTTCTCTAAATCTACAGATAAATGCTTTCCTTTCTTTAAAGCTTTGAAAAAGGGAGAGAGGTAGAGTGGAACCAAGAGTGCGAGGTGGCGTTCCAACAGTTAAAAAATTACCTCGAAAGTACCCCTGTACTCTCAAAGCCAAATACGGGAGACCTTTTATACCTCTACTTATCGGTCTCTTCCGTAGCCACAAGTTCCGTTTTGATCCGAGAGGAAGACGTGACCCAAAAACCGGTATATTACACTCGCAGGGCTTTACTCGGTCCCAAGACCCGATATCCTGAGGCAGAAAAAGTCGCCTTGGCTTTGATTGTATCAGCCAGAAAGTTACGCCGTATTTCAAAGCCCATAGCATTACAGTCCTAACAAACTGCCCTATAAGGCAAGTCTTGCAGAAGCCCGAGCTATCAGGGAGATTGACCAAGTGGGCGATCGAACTTAGCGAGTTTGATATTAAATTTAAGCCTCGGTTAGCTATCAAAGGACAGGCAGTCGTGCACTTCATAACGGAATTTTCTGAACCATCAATATAAATCGAGGATATGGGTATAGATGGAGAACAGAACAAATATAAATGGAAGCTACATGTTGACGGAGCGTCCAATACATACGGAAGCGGAGCCGGGATAGTTATAAGCACGCCCGAGGAAGATAAAATCGAATGCGCACTCAGGTTTGATTTTAGGGCTACCAATAACCAGGCCGAGTACGAAGCTCTGCTAGCAGGACTAAGGGTAGCCACGGCACTTGGAGCTGATGTTATTGATATTTATAGTGATTTACAGTTGGTTGTTAGCCAAGTGTCGGAAGAATACGAGGTGAAAGAAGAGGCAATGATAGCATACCTGAGTAAAACGAGGAGAGCACTACAACTATTTAAGAGTTTTAGAATTACTCAGATCCCGAGGGACCAGAACAGTCATGCCGATGCTCTGTCAAAATTAGCTTCGGTAACAAACGCAATCATGTGCAAAACAATCTCGGTAGCATACTTGACAAAACCTAGTATCTTGGAAGATGAGGAAATCGAATCAGGGGTAAATGAGATTGAAAGTGCCGAAGATACATGGATGACCCCCATTCAGAAGTATCTCGAGATAGGCATATTACCCGATGATCGCATCGAAGCGAAGAAACTGAAGTATCGATCGTCTCGGTATTCACTATATCACGGGGTATTATACAGAAGAGGTTTCTCAATGGTGCTTCAGCGGTGTATTGGGCCGTATGAAGCCATGACAGTGTTGACAGATATTCATGCAGGAGTTTGTGGAAATCACACGGGTTCACAGAGTTTAGCACACAAAGTTTTGAGGCAAGGTTATTATTGGCCAAATGTATTTGAGGATGCAAAGAAAATAGCCGGCCAATGCGACAAGTGCCAAAGGATCGCCAACCACATTCTTCAACCCCCTGAGCTTTTGAAGTCTCTAATAGCGGCCTGGCCATTCTCGCGATGGGGTCTAGATTTCATAGGGCTTATGCCAACCGCAACAAAGGGACAAGCTAAATTCGCCATTGAAGCAGTAGACTACTTTACCAAGTGGGTCGAGGCGATACCTTTAAAGCATATCACTGAGGAAAACACAACTAATTTTGTTCAAAATTCCCTTATCTACAGGTTTGGGGTCCCGAATATGATTGTCACAGACAATGGTACTCAGTTCGATAGCAAGAATTTCAGAAATTTTCATGCGAAATGACATATCACAAATGTTTTTGCTATGCCAGCGCACCTACAAACAAATGGGCAAGTAGAAGCTATGAACAAAATCATAAAACACAATATCAAGGCTAAGCTGGATGTCAAGAAAGGATACTGGGCCGACTCCCTTCCAGAGGTTCTGTGGACTTATCGTACAACTGCTAGAGGGTCGACCGAGGAAACACCTTTCGCAATGGCTTTCGGAGCAGAAGCCGTGATCCAGATCGAGATGCAGGTAATGTTACCTCGGGTCCAAATGTACGATCCCGAGTCGAACGTGGAGTCAATTATAGCCAGCCTAGAGGAACTCAAAAAAGACGTGATACTGCACAGATAAGGGTTGCGGCCTACCAGCTGCGGGTGGCCCAGTACTACAATAGCAAAGTCCGAGAAAAGAGATTCCAGATTAACGACTTAGTTCTACGAAGGGTGATGCCAAACACAAATGACCGAGCATCTAGAACTCTCTGGGACAAATGGGAAGATCCTTACCAAGTTGTAGGGATCGCTGGTCACAGAGCTTATCGTATTGCACGACCAGGGGGTGGTAACATCATCCGACCATGGAACACACAGTATTTGAAATTGTATTATCCCTAGCAGAAATGTCGGGGGACCGGGTATGAATCCCGTTTTATAGGTAGAATCCACGAGACCCGATGAGTCTCTTTATGGGTGGAATGCTGTGGGACCAAATCCCTTTTTTTGTAACACCTGATGGTTATTAATAAAATACAAATGTCGTAAAGACTTGCTTTATTTACAATGATCCGATTAAACATCCCCTTAATAAAATGGAGGATGAGGACATCCCGAGGCAATGATCCGATTAAACATCCCCATAATAAAATAGAGGATGATGACACCCCGAGGCAATGATCCGATTAAACATCCCCGTAATAAAATGGAGGATGAGATTATCCCAAGGCATGATCCGATTAAACATCCCCATAATAAAATGGAGGATGAGGACATCCCGAGGCAATGATCCGATTAAACATCCCTGTAATAAAATGGAGGATGAGGACATCCCAATGCATGATTGGAGTAAACATCCACATAGTAAAATGGAGGATAAGGACGACTCAAGACACAATCCGATTAAACATCCCCATAATAACATGGAGGATGAGGATGAGGATGACCCCCAAGGCATAAATTAAAAGCCTTCATGGAGGGTAGAGCGAATATCCGGATAAATATGAGTAAATAAAATTCACAAGAGATAAAGTAAGAAAACTAATGTTGATAATCCAAGTACGAGGATATTATTTATTTATAGCGTAAAACTTTTACATTCTCGGGTTAAATTTTTTTTTTTGAGAAAACGCAAATGTCTCAATCATCAACTTTCTTCCTCTTCTTCCTCCTCCTCATCATCGTCGACATCTTCAGTATCCTCGGCCTCATCATGCTCTTCTCTTTCAGAGTCTTCACCTTCTTCCTCTTCTTCACCACTGTCATCCGGAAGATCGGGCCTAAGGTCCTCGATTGGGTCAAGCCAAGGGGAACCTGGGCGGGGAGTGCCATAGACCTTGTGGGGGGTTAGCAGTGAGGTCAATATGCATCGGCAACACTTCCAAACCCTTGTGGGTCCTATCTTTTTTCTATTCATCCATCTGCTCCTCTAAGTGTTTTTCTGCGCTACGAAGAGTATGGTCAAGAGAGCTATTGACAGCGGCAGCAATTGCATCGACTCCCCGTTTTAGCAAGAAGTCTTGACATTTAATAACCCTTTCCATAAAATCAACGTGAAGAAAGGTGTCAAAAGCAGAGGATTGTTTGAATAAATCTACGGCCCGAATCTCCACCTCCATTATGACTTGCGTTAGGTTCTCAGTATATTCTTTGTGTTGCAACTCAAGAAGATCGATCTTCATCTGTGCAGCCTCGGTGGCTTTAGAAGCTTTGTCAAGATCTTCCAATAAGACCCGAATGTCATCCTTAGTCTGGGAAAGCTCTTCCTGCAAGCTCTTCTTGTTAGTTAGTACTTGATTATTTTCAATGGTCAAAGTAGCCACTCGACCCGACAGATCATCCCGCTCATGAGTGACTTGTTCGCACCTCTGTATCAGCTGCCAATAAGAACAAATACAATTTGAGGGTCAATAGAGAATATAAAAAGAAAAGGAGCCGACTAAAAAAATTTAAAAAAAAAAATCTTACCATGTTGTAAAAGTAAGCACTTGTTTTTGCTTGCTTTGTCAAAGTCATCTGCCCAAAACTCTGGAGGTTGTCTGGGGGAGCCAACGTTTGGGAACCAGAGGAAAAAAGATTTACAACAGCACCAGAAGTCGAGAAATCGATATCCGTTGGGAGGACTTGAGTTGAAGCCTTGGCCATAACCCCATGCATGCTAGCTCCCAAAGGCCTCTACAGCGGAATCCTTCGCTACCGATGAAAACTCAATAACCGCCATGTTGTCAAAGGTGGGCTGGTTTTTATCATTATTAGAAAAATCTAGTTGATCCCTGACATCACTCATTCTCCCCGACTGTTGATTTGTTCCAGAAGGGGTAAGCGAGGATGATTCCTGGGTATGCGTTACTTGTGCCAACGGCTAGGGAACCTGAGAGGTCCCAAAGTCTCTTCGGAGGGGGGGGAATTTGAAGAAACGCTTGAGGGGCTTTCCTTTTGCCCATTTGGGAACCAGTCATGACAGTCGCAGTTTTCCTTTTCCTTTTTCTAGATGCCTCGGCCATGTCAGTTACGGTCACTCCCCCTGACCCATTGGGAGTCACGCTCTTTCCCGAGGCTCGTGTACGCTTTACTACGTAACCATAGATCGGATCAATGCTCCTCACTGAAAATAATGATAATAAGGGATGTAGTTAAGTGTGTATATATATATATATATATATATATAGATAATAAATACATAAATAATAAATGAATAAATAAAAAGCTACAGACGAGAGGAAAGGCTCACAGTGAGAGGAAACACTTCCTAAGGTCGGAATCAGACCATATTCTTACAGCTTCGGCTCGGTCACGAGGGAACCGAATCGACGGGTTTCCATTTTGGTTTGCACAGCCTTGGCGATCCGTTTTTTCTCATTTTCAGAAAGATCCTGGGGATCATTATATGTCACTGAAAGAACAAATTCATTAGAACTACAGTAGATATTGGTCCATCAGAGTTGCCAAGAATGCCTACCTGCTTCACAGAAGTGACGAGGCACCGGCAAGGTAACGTCCGGATTGTCGACTCTGACCGTTCGACCCCAGTTCCCACGGACAAAGAACCAGCTCCCTTTCCAAAATTTGTTGGAAGAAGATATCTCCCAAATAATACCCGTCTTTTTCTCTTTATCTTCCATGGGGAGATCGAGATCACCAACCATTCTCTCTCCGTTTTCTCCGATCGGCATCCATTTGTTGGGTTTAGGGGAAGCTATAAAATAAGAGTCTGGCTCACCAAAAGAAGGGCGCACTATACAACAGTGTTTCAGTTCATTAACTGTTGGCTCAGCCTCGTTCTCCTTCATCCAAAAACAATAAAGACCAAGCAAATTTCGATACCCATTGGGCGTCAATTGCATTGGAGCCAACTTCACGGATGCCAAGAATCTCGCGATAAAAGCGGGAAAAGGTAGAGATACCCCACATGCCAACATATATCCATAGATGGCAACGCAACCCTCAGGAGGGTTCCAAGCGCCCGTGTGCCAGGAAGGATTAGATCTATGTCCCTCGGGATTTTGAAGTAGGTCCGATATTCCTCCAAATAATCCTCGGTAACCTCGTTTTTGACGAAATCCACGAACGAAGGGTGCATATTAGAGAACTTCCACCGGCACTTCTCATTGTCTTCCACATTAGACGGCGCTGATATTTGAGCCGGTACCAATGACGGACCTCTAGGGTTTTTCGGTTCCATGTCCTGAGAGAGATCCGTGGTTGAAGATACGAGAGAATCTGGAGAATCAAAATCCCATTTAGGGTAATCCTTGATTAGAGTCTAAAACAAACATCAAAATTAAAGATTTGTCCAACAAAAAAAAATTAATAATAATAATAAATAAATTCGATACCTGCAAGGGGTGTGAGGCAAAAGTATACATTTATATATATATATAAAATCTGATTTGGTGTGAAAATCAAGATGATAATCTTGTAATTCACCGGCACACACAAAATCTTCATCCAAATTGTTATCTCTTCCTTAAATATATATACTAAAAAAAAAAAAAAAGAGGAAGAAAAATTCTATACATGCAAGGGGTTTGACTATTTGAGGCAAAGGCACAAGAAGTCTTCATTCAATATTGATCTTTTTCTTTATTTCTTCCTTAAATATATACATTAAAAATAAAAAGATATAGATAGATATATATATATATATATATAGAGAACAGAAGTAAAGCAAAGAGATATATATATATATATATATATATATTTAAATGATCTGTGATGCGAAAGTCAATAGTCAAGATTATTGTTGGTTTACCCAGATTGCTTTTCTTCCTTGTATATATATAATCTTGATGGTTCAGCCAGACTGCTTTTTCTTCCTCGTGTATATATATAAAAATAATGCAAAAATAAAAAAAAAGATCAATATTTCAAGAAACATACCAGATTTCCAGCTTGAAGATCTTTGGAGTTTGGCCAAGTGGTGAAAGAAAGAAGGAGAACGTGAAGCTTTCCGGCGGAATTGGCGACCAACAAACTCGGATTTCTGGAAATCTCTAAGAAAAGGAAGAGTTTTCTTCTCTTAGGGTTTGTGAAAATCGAAATAAGCAAGAACTGGATAGTAGCGGGAAAAACCCTCACTATTTATATATCACCAAGGCTCCTCTTATCAGCCGTTAGATTGGATTTGAAATCTGACAGGTCCCAGATTTGATGGGAATAACGCTCATCATTACATGCAACAACTGTTACCACGTCTCGAATGATAGTTACACGACACCTGGACCATACATCATGTCGCAATAAATACACATGTCTTGGGAAACATACCAACCATATGTAATGTCGGCTTCAGGCCCAAAGAACAGTTTTGGTCGGTCCCAAAGACCAAGGTCAATCGGTCCCTAGGGACAAACGTGACTTAGAACTCGAAATATTTTATCATTTGGGAATACCAATTTCAATCGGTCCCTAGGTACCAATTTGAGTCAGTCCCTAGAGACAAGCATGTCTCGGGACTCGAAATAGTATGTCCTTTGTAAATCACAAGACCCGTCCGTAGTATCAGCCTCCGTCCAAAGTACTATTTTGATCAGTCCTATGTACCAATTTCGATCGGTCCCCAAGTACCAAGTTGAGTCGGTTCCTAGAGACAAACGTGACTAAGGGCTCAAAATAGTTTATCTTTCGATTGAACCCAAAAATAATAATAATAATATATATATATATAAAACCATGTAATGTCGGCATCAGGCCCAAGGAACAGTTTCGGTCGGTCCCAGGGACCAAGGTCAATCGATCCCTAGGGACAAGCGTGACTTATGACTCGAAATATTTTATCCTTTGGGAATACCAATTTTGATCGGTCTCTAGGTACCAATTTGAGTCAGTCCCTAGAGACAAGCATGTCTCGGGGCTCATAGTATGTCCTTTGTAAATCGCAAGACCCGTCCGTAGTATCAGCCTCCGTCCAAAGTACTATTTCGATCAGTCCCATGTACCAATTTCGATCGGTCCCCAAGTACCAAGTTGAGTCGGTCCCTAGAGACAAGTGTGACTAAGGGCTCAAAATAGTTTATCTTTCGATTGAACCAAAAAAAAAACAAAAACACCTGTAATGTCAGCCTCAAGCCCAAAGAACCATTTCGGTCGATCCCTAGGACAAGCATGACATAGGACTCAAAATATTTTATCCTTTGGGAAACCACAAAACTTCAATATCATCAAGCGTCGGTCCCAGGGAATAAATGTTATTCGGGATGCAGAATATTTACCTCTCGGGATGAAAAAAATTCTTTTTCGCCTCCCTAGAGCTAAGGGGTGAATGTTATACCTAAAATTTCCAGTACATACGCCATGTCAGCAACATTGACAAGTCAAAGATAAGTCTGTTAGTGCCATATCTTGGAAACATAGTTGATAAGTCAAGGGTTCCTATAGTCAAAACCACTGGGTTGTTGGGCCACATTAAGTGTCGCTAAAAGATGTTTTTAGTCATGAGCCTGCCAGTTATAGACCCCAATACCATGATACAGGCCCTAATGTTGCCTCAGGTTCATAACAATTCACCCAAGTCCCTCGGGACTCATAAATCACATAACTTCTCATCTAAGTAAATGAGAATTAAGGAGAACCGTTCGTACCACATTGAAAGGCATGTACATGGACAGTGTCAGCACCGCTGGCTATAGGGACACGCGGCAAACATACATAGGGTCACCCACTTTGACACTCAATGTAAAAGCATGAACCTGGACTAATGCATCAAGGGGGCTTGTGTCATGTCTGTCAGAACCAATGACAAACCCTGGTTTTTTACTTGAGTGCTGGGTGGCATTCACGCAACTTGGCCTATAAATAGATAAATGATCCTCATAAACAAGGGGAGAAAAAAAGAGGAAGTGGTTTTGGGAGGAATCTAACATCTCTCTAAATCAAGATTAACCCCAGCAAAACGGAGTATAAACGTTGTCCACATGCAGTGCTCCGTCTACTTTTCCTATTACCGAAACCAACCAATTTCACTCGGGACTACCTCGTCCTAACATACATTTCCTTTTCTTTTCATTGACGATTCAACGATTGCTCACATGGCGGTGTTGAATCTTTGACCTTAGTGTTAGCAAATTCTACCTATTAACAACTGTATTTTGCAAATCCTACACATGCAATATGCATTCTATTTCATTTTTCCTTCTAAGATTTTAAAATTAGAATGACATGCATTTCTTTTTATATAATCTATTAGCATTTCATTAATCATATGGGTAAAACCGGTGCAAATAACAAATAAAACATGCATATTACAATACCAAATGAAATAAATTCACTTACGGTACTTAGATCAAAATGCTCAAAACTCATTAGTGTTCGATCAAGATAGTCCACTTGATCAATGTCCGAAAGAGTGCAACTTGCTTTAAGAAGGGAAAAAACTTCTTATACGGATCCCAAGACATGCAACATGCTTCTCCTAACCAATATATTCGAGAATGGACAAATATGATTTTTGGTAATTTCAACCTCCATTTATGATGACTTTATAGTCCATGACTCCATGCATTCCAAACTTGGTCCGATATCATTCCGGTTTCGATTAGAAAACCAATCGCAAACTCTTGAAGGTACAAAGTCCGTGCGAAAATAGCATAAATAGTGTCTTAAGATTGTTAGAAGTAAATTCAGAATGTATGTACCTTACATTGAGAGTTGTTAAATTGAACCGAAAACTTCTTTGAACTATATAACTTGTATCGAATAGAATGTTGCTGCAACCTGTAAAAATAGAAATTGTGTGCTTCAAGGCATGTTATTAATGACGCTTTCCTTTAGACGCTTTCCTTAAGACACTATTTGCCCTCACTAATTGAATGTTGCACCGAGTTATAGAAATATGCCTCCAAGATACAATGAAACATCAATGTCTAACGTCGTTGTGCACTAATGATATTAGACTATGAACACTTTTGACGTTTGTAGGCTTGCCAAGATACGAAATTATGATAGAATATTGGTTATTTAATGCAAGAAAACAATGTAAGACTATGGTTTAAATAAATAAGAGAAAACAGATAGGAGATGTCAGTAGCCTAACTCTCTAAGTTAACCAAATTCTTGTTTAATAAAGTGATTTGCACTCATTCGTGAAACAATGCAACCTTTGTTGCTTTGCGCCTATTCATGAAATGATGCAATCTTTAAGTATAAAGTTGTGTTTTTTCACTTAATAAGATACATATACACCATTTTGAAAATTTGTGACTTTTCGTCAATAACTTATGGAAAGTTGTGTCATTTCCATTCTAATTCAATTTATTTGAAAATTTTCCAACATGTGCATCCTAGGTTTGTGGGTGAGGATTTGGAGAAGAACAACCGAATAGATACCAAATTTGCCAACCTTGCCGCAAGCATTCCTACACTCCTCCTCGACTAGCTCTTGCATGGTTTTTTCATCAGGGAGAGGACATTATTCCAATTCCTGGTATCTTCATCTCATTGTTCATATGTTGTTGAATTCCATTGTATCTTCTGGGCAAAAAATAAAGGTGTCTCACAGTTCCAAAATAATATTGCAGGGACAACTAAAGTCAAGAACATGGTGAACAACATTGGAGCCTGGGCGGTGAAACTTACAGAAGAGGACTTGAAAAAATCTCTGATGCCGTGCCTGTTGATGGAGTAAGTGGATTGAGGGAATTGGATGTTTTAGCAAAATTTTGCTGGAATTTGGCTGATACCCCATCAAAGTGATGAAGAAATTTGTGGAATTAGTATGTGTATTACCTCAGTGTGTACCTCAGAAGTAATGCATTTATTTTTCTCTGTTTAAATAAAACAATGTGCAATGTGGTTATGTGAAAGATTTCTCTGTATATCAATGATGCAGAGAGTAAGAATATTAAAATATTTTCACCTGGTTTCAAAGTTTTTAAATAAGGGTGTCCATGAGACATGGCAGCAATGTTGAAGTTTGGTTGGTCTCAGAGATATTTTTGTTATATTATTTACAGGTTTGAGTTAAAAGTGTGAGTTCCTCAGTTCAACTTGTACCCTTGACAAACCTTAGAGACTTCAAAATGAAGCTCTACAGGCTGGATTCAAACTCTATCATTGTAAATATAATTTCATATTTATCCATTAAACCGGAAAGCTTAAGAAGACAATCTCGCCAATCCTGACACAAAAGAACACAACAGTGTCAGCTCAAAAAACAAAAAAAACCTTATACATTTTATAATAACTAGGTTTGGTGGCACATGCAAGGCATGTGCTTGCATTTATATTTATAATTATTTTTACAATGCATTTATATTTATAATTATAATTTTTGTGTTTCTTTTGCGGCTTATAATTTATTTAAGACAGTTATACTTGATAAAGTGTAATGATTTTACATGCCTCTACAACTCTGCTCATGTATTATGTTAACAATAACAATAACAATTAATAAAGATGGATGCATTTGAATGAAACCAAATGATTTTTCTAGAAATAAGATACTCCATGAATTTATAAAAGAAATAATTCCAATTAAACATGTAAATATAAGAATGAAAATACAACAAAATAGAATAATCTATTAACTATAGAAATTACAAAGAACTAAACTGGCATGTTTTGTATAACTCACTTAATATAACAAAAATACAATCAATATATGTATCACATAATCTACCAAGTGTCAACCAACACAAACCAAAATTTAAAAAGATTTCAGTCCCATCAATAACATATAATTTGATGATAAAGTTATAATATACTTAAGTATATAACATCTTCATTTGCTTCATTAACCAGATTGCAACGCCCCCAATCTAAAGTGTTTCATTGTTTATCTTACACGTAAATATTATGTTACTTTAGATGTTTTACACAATCAAATAGAAAAATAAAACAATTCAAGAGGTTGTTAGTCATTAACGCAAATCACCAATTACCAGGTTTAGATCTCATGCATAGCCAAAAGAGCTTGAAAGGTCTTGGAACTGTCTTGAATGGATTTTTCTCAAAACAAGCTTACAATATAATTCAATACCCACAAAATAAAATTCAATTCTAAAAAACACAAATCACACAGTAAATTGTTTTTTTTTTACATAAACCTGACTAAAACAAAACAGACAAACTAAGAAACAAAACTATTGGGAAAGTCAACTTTCCACATCTGAATCCTTCATTCCTTCTAAATGACAAAGCCATAGAGGCAAGGTTATGGGCCACCCTATTTACATTGCTGGAAATAGCCTAGTATTTAAAAACCTCAACCTCCATGAATAAGAATCTTAACATCTTCGAGAACAAAACTAGCATCACTTCATTGGTAACTTTGATCATTCACTGCCAAATAACTTTAATAAAAGTATTCAGCCACATAACTCATACGCTTGCTCAAATCTGTTCTGGGACTGTATCCCTCCTGAATTCATCTATTTCTGGATCCACCTTAAAATACATGAAACTCAATTTATTATCTATTGAGATAACCCGATAAACTTTATTGTATCACAAACTTAGAGGCTAATCCGAAATCACTTATCTGGTATATATCCAATGCATATTTCTTCATCTATAACTTTATTTCTTCTTCCTTCAACTATTCTTTCTTTTTCTCTCTAATTATTTCTCTCCGCTTCTTCTTCTTCTTTTCTTTTATTTGCCTAAACCTCTCTATTTCTTTCATTTCTATTTACTTCTTTCTTCCACTGTTTTGTCTCTCAAAGCAACTCTCTTTCTCTATTTGAATCTTGGTCTCTCTCATCCTAATTTTCAATCTCTCAGTTCTGTCTCTCTCTCTCTCTCTCGGTTTCTTCTTCTTTCTTTCTCTATTTCTATTTTCTGTTTTGGTCGAATGTCCCTTCTCTCTCTCCTCTTCAATTTTTTTTCTTTTATTTCCGTTTCTTATTTTATATTATTCTTCTTCATCTTATCCAACCGCTTGCCACCTTACTTTCTTCTTATTTTATTCTTTTTTTTTATTTTATATTATTGCCATATCTCACCGGCTTTTGACACATCCAATTCTCTTTACCACCTAATTGCATCATGTATTCACACGTTTCCCATGATGACATGTGGATGATTTAATTATTTTTTAATTTGACCAGAAACCACCACTTGGACTATTTTCTTAAAAAAAATTTACTGCCTTTCATTTTACACACGTCCATTGTATAATCCATAAGTAAAAAAGTTTCACACAAATTACATTTTCACCTTGTATAATTCTTCTCATTCCCTTTTCAACACATTAAATACATAGAAAATTATATTTTCATCCTTGATCCCATTTTACAGTTTAATATAATAAAAAATCCCTACTATACAGTCCTTGTTGTATTACTATTACTAAGACCTGTCCATTAAGTAATCCTACAAACTCGAAGAGTTATACTTGTCATTCGAGGTTCAACGCAAATCGAAAGGACGCAACAATTAAAATTTTACTAAACCTTATCCATTCAGTACATATATAAACTTAAAGGGTTGTAATTGTAATTTAACTTTCAAAGAAACTATCACTCAGACATGACAGCGATTCGGTTCCGGTTCCATGGGACCTGGGATCGGAACCCTAATCGCCTCTAAGGGGTTCTAGTCCGGTTCCTCGGATCCAGGCAGTTCGGTTCTTTTTCTAAAAAAAAAAAAAATTAACCCCAATAACACTCCTAAATCTCAAATAACACCTTCACAACTCAAATCTCCCCGACTCAAATTTTCTCAAATTACCTTAATGGCTTCATCTCTCTCTCTCTCTCTCTCTCTCTCTCTCTCTCTCTCTCTCTCTCACACACACACACACACACACCTTCTTCCTTCTTTCTTTGTGGCTCAACTTCTTCGTATATGGATATATGGAATCGATGGAATTTGTGGAGGAGAGAGAGATCGATGAAATTGATTTTGAGAAGTGGATCTGTGGATTCTGGAATTGAATAGAGACAGGAATATATGCATGTGGATGGAATTGATCAATGGAATCGATTGATGGATCGAGGATGGATCATGGATATATGGATTTTGGAAAGAAGAATGAAAGAAATAAAGAAAGAAGAGAGATAGAGAGAGATCTGGAAAAAAAAAAGAATGAAATAGTCAAATAGAGAGAAAAAATCATAAGAAATTTTTTTAAAAAAAGTTGTGGCCGGTTTTTTTTTAAAGAACCGGAACCTTAAGGTTCTCGGTTTTGGTTCGGTTTCGGTTCGGTTCCGGTTCGGTTCCAGAACCAGTCCCACAGTTCCGGTTCCGGTTCCGGCTCGGTTCCAGAACCGGTCTCACGGTTCCAGTTTTGGTTTTTTTCCACGATTGTAGTTCGGTTCCACAGTTTGAACCGAACCGCGGTCATGTCTTATCATTTGGAACCATCACTCGCTCAGGTAAATTGGACATTGTTAATCTTCTCTGCCCCTTGGAGCCTCACCAATCTCTCTCTCCCTCATTTGAGAAGAAAACGACCCATAGCTTACTTTTTCACACAATACCTATCACATCCCATATCGCTAGTAGTCGTTAGCGACTTCTTTGACTTGTATACAAGTCTCGGTCTCTTCTAATTAAGTAGACGTGTTTTGGACCATGGGTGAAGGATGTTTGCACTCATGATCCGAAACAAATCCATAAGGGTGAATGATGTATGCGTGAAGCCCTACCCAGAAGCGATTTCAAGCACATTTCATTTCTTGAGCAGACTCTTCTCTCCAATGACTTGCCTCAGCTCCTGATAATCTCAATCAAGCCTGGAGATTTCAAGCTGGGACAAACTATTCATGCATTCTTAGTGAAACAGTACATTGTATGCTAATAATGTAATAATCTCGTAAGCTTGCATGTCAAGTTTCGTAGATTGGATGATGCGCAACGGGTGTTTGATGATATGCTTGTGACAAACATAATCACTTGGACTGCACTCATGTTAGTTGGATGATGTCAACTTTAGTCCGGTTCCTCGGATCCAGGCAGTTCTGTTCTTTTTCTAAAAAAAAAAAAATTAACCCCAATAACACTCCTAAATCTCAAATAACACCTTCACAACTCAAATCTCCCCGACTCAAATTTTCTCAAATTACCTTAATGGCTTCATCTCTCTCTCTCTCTCTCTCTCTCTCTCTCTCTCTCTCTCTCTCTCACACACACACACACACACCTTCTTCCTTCTTTCTTTGTGGCTCAGCTTCTTCGTATGTGGATATATGGAATCGATGGAATTTGTGGAGGAGAGAGAGATCGATGAAATTGATTTTGAGAAGTGGATCTGTGGATTCTGGAATTGAATAGAGACAGGAATATATGCATGTGGATGGAATTGATCAATGGAATCGATTGATGGATCTAGGATGGATCATGGATATATGGATTTTGGAAAGAAGAATGAAAGAAAGAAAGAAAGAAGAGAGACAGAGAGAGATCTGGAAAAAAAAAGAATAAAATAGTCAAATAGAGAGAGAAAAAATCATAAGAAATTTTTAAAAAAAAAGTTGTGGCCGGTTTTTTTTTAAAGAACCGGAACCATAAGGTTCTCGGTTTCGGTTCGGTTCCAGAACCAGTCCCACAGTTCCGGTTCCGGTTCCGGCTCGATTCCAGAACCGGTCTCACGGTTCCAGTTTTGGTTTTTTTCCACGATTGTAGTTCGGTACCACAGTTTGAACCAAACCGCGGTCATGTCTTATCATTTGGAACCATCACTCGCTCAGGTAAATTGGACATTGTTAATCTTCTCTGCCCCTTGGAGCCTCACCAATCTCTCTCTCCCTCATTTGAGAAGAAAACGACCCATAGCTTACTTTTTCACACAATACCTATCACATCCCATATCGCTAGTAGTCGTTAGCGTCTTCTTTGACTTGTATATAAGTCTCGGTCTCTTCTAATTAAGTAGACGTGTTTTGGACCATGGGTGAAGGATGTTTGCACTCATGATCCGAAACAAATCCATAAGGGTGAATGATGTATGCGTGAAGCCCTACCCAGAAGCGATTTCAAGCACATTTCATTTCTTGAGCAGACTCTTCTCTCCAATGACTTGCCTCAGCTCCTGATAATCTCAATCAAGCCTGAAGATTTCAAGCTGGGACAAACTATTCATGCATTCTTAGTGAAACAGTACATTGTATGCTAATAATGTAATAATCTCGTAAGCTTGCATGTCAAGTTTCGTAGATTGGATGATGCGCAACGGGTGTTTGATGATATGCTTGTGACAAACATAATCACTTGGACTGCACTCATGTTAGTTGGATGATGTCAACTTTAGTCCGGTTCCTCGGATCCAGGCAGTTCTGTTCTTTTTCTAAAAAAAAAAAAATTAACCCCAATAACACTCCTAAATCTCAAATAACACCTTCACAACTCAAATCTCCCCGACTCAAATTTTCTCAAATTACCTTAATGGCTTCATCTCTCTCTCTCTCTCTCTTTCTCTCTCTCTCACACACACATACACCTTCTTCCTTCTTTCTTTGTGGCTCAGCTTCTTCGTATGTGGATATATGGAATCGATGGAATTTGTGGAGGAGAGAGAGATCGATGAAATTGATTTTGAGAAGTGGATCTGTGGATTCTGGAATTGAATAGAGACAGGAATATATGCATGTGGATGGAATTGATCAATGGAATCGATTGATGGATCGAGGATGGATCATGGATATATGGATTTTGGAAAGAAGAATGAAAGAAAGAAAGAAAGAAGAGAGACAGAGAGAGATCTGGAAAAAAAAAAGAATGAAATAGTCAAATAGAGAGAGAAAAAATCATAAGAAATTTTTTAAAAAAAAGTTGTGGCCGGTTTTTTTTTAAAGAACCGGAACCTTAAGGTTCTCGGTTTCTGTTCGGTTCCAGAACCAGTCCCACAGTTCCGGTTCCGGTTCCGGCTCGATTCCAGAACCGGTCTCACGGTTCCAGTTTTGGTTTTTTTCCACGATTGTAGTTCGGTTCCACAGTTTGAACCGAACCGCGGTCATGTCTTATCATTTGGAACCATCACTCGCTCAGGTAAATTGGACATTGTTAATCTTCTCTGCCCCTTGGAGCCTCACCAATCTCTCTCTCCCTCATTTGAGAAGAAAACGACCCATAGCTTACTTTTTCACACAATACCTATCACATCCCATATCGCTAGTAGTCGTTAGCGACTTCTTTGACTTGTATATAAGTCTCGGTCTCTTCTAATTAAGTAGACGTGTTTTGGACCATGGGTGAAGGATGTTTGCATTCATGATCCGAAACAAATCCATAAGGGTGAATGATGTATGCGTGAAGCCCTACCCAGAAGCGATTTCAAGCACATTTCATTTCTTGAGCAGACTCTTCTCTCCAATGACTTGCCTCAGCTCCTGATACTCTCAATCAAGCCTGGAGATTTCAAGCTGGGACAAACTATTCATGCATTCTTAGTGAAACAGTACATTGTATGCTAATAATGTAATAATCTCGTAAGCTTGCATGTCAAGTTTCGTAGATTGGATGATGCGCAACGGGTGTTTGATGATATGCTTGTGACAAACATAATCACTTGGACTGCACTCATGTTAGTTGGATGATGTCAACTTTATTCTGGTTGTCCCCATTGGCCCATTCCCTCACCCCCCCCCCCCCCCCCCCCCCCCCCCCCCCCCCCCCCCAAAAATTAAAGTTGATACGAAGTTAAAGTTGAAAAGTCGACATCTCATCCTCACATTTTGTTCTTTATATTTGATTATTGAGTCATCTGCAAACTAAAAGTTCTGGTTTCTTTGGAAAAAAAAGATGGAGGAGAATAAAATCCATATCACAAGAGTCAAACTGGGTAATCAGGGTTTGGAGGTATGCTTTTTATGTTTACTTTTTGGATAAGGATCCTCTGTTGAACTTGATTTGTGCTGAGCTTTGCTGATCTTGTAGGATCTGCTTACACATGGCAACAAAACAAATAGAAGGCTAGGATTTTATATGATTTTTTTTTATTCTGATCTAACCTAAAAGACACTTGTTCACATCCAAATTCACTCACGCCTCCTCCACTTCAGTTTCCAGTTTCTTCTCAATTCATCAAAAAATCATATTATCACAAAATTTTGTGATTACAATTTACAACACAATCAAGTTGCCGAAGAGAAATAATTCCACAGTTCCACCACTAATACTTCCTACTCTCTCTCTCCATTTCTGCACATCCTAACTCCATCAATTGTATACTTCTAATTGCACAGATAATATTTCATACCCAATAACCCACTTTCCTAATCCCTCAAAAAGAGTGAAGCTTTGATTGTTCTTTCTCTATTTGTGTTCGCTTTTGTTCTTTCTCTGTGTGCTGGGTTTCTTCGTAATTTTGAAGATATAGATTTCTGGATTTCTTCAAAAGTGAAGCTTTGATTTAAATTTTTTGATTAACCTCAATTATAAGCGATGAGGATCTTCTTGGCAATGAGTTAATTGGAAACATATTTGTGATTTGAATACAGATAATAAATAAATCTTATGCAATTCTTGTTGATATTTTAACAGAGAAATGAGTAAGAGGGGGAAAAGGAGAAGACATGAAATGGTTTCTCTGGACAATTAAAACGACGTTGTACAAGGATAATAAATAACAAAAAAAAACTAACAAATCTTAGCCCTCCATTATTTTTAATACCACGTGTAAGTGGATCCCATAAAGGTCAGTAAAGCTCAGCATAAACCAAGTTCAGCAGAGCAGAGGATCCTTGTCCTTATTTTTTAGGTGGGTTATTTTATATTTAGCCCAATCAAGCATCTCAACATAATTGGCAAAATTCCCATCTTTGATCACACCCATTTTCATCAAGTTATATCATTAAACATTCAACTGTATTTGAGCCTTCTCTTTAAACATACAGTAGTTTGTATTTTCTGCCAGTTGTAGGTTTTGGTGGCTGGGATTTAATTGTTTGATGACTTTACAGCATGTATTTTATGTCTTGCTTTCATTTAATTTTTCTCTAGCATGTTACATAACCGGATATGGATAATTAGATGACAGTTTTGGACTTTTGGTATATGAAATTGCATGAATTAATGAGAAAAAAAGACAAGAACAAGTCAGTTAGTTTGAGGTATCGAACAAAGAAACAAATTGTTATCATAAGTGGATGAATCTAAAATTAAATTGCATTAAATTATGTAGAAGTCAATGTGAAGGGTCAGAAAAAAAGGGCTTTGAGAGTTCAATGGAGAGAAATTTCGTTACTTCAGCCTCTAGTGATCATTCTATCAAGTTGATTAAGTACACTTCAACTTCATTGTGATTAGAATTTTTCAGTTTCTGACAAACCAAAATTACTACTTTATTAGATGTGTTTCTGCATTAGAATTTGTAGCTAATATTTGGTATTTAACTTTGATGTTGATTGTTGAGTAATCATAGTTAGAGATTTAAACTCATAATTTCTTTAAGAACAAAGAATGCTCCAAAGCTTGCAAATATAGGAAACAGAGAAGTGTGTGTGTATTAACATCTTGACCTGCAGGTTTCTAGGTTGGATTTTGGCTGCGCGGGACTCTCCGGATACTACAATGCCCCTATTCCCCATGAAGCCGGATGTTCAATTATAAAGAAAGCTTTTACAAAAGGTATCACCCTTTTTGATACGGCAGATGTTTATGGAGTTGATCATGACAATGAGATCATGGTTGGGAAGGTATTACATTTTTTTCAACATCAACTTAGCTGATAAAACCAAAATTGACAGAGCACTAAAGGCACATTGAAGGATATGAGATTTATAACAAGTGAAAGCATACCATTAAAAGAGCACCGACTCACTATAATAAATGTTGGAATTCAGTTTACTTAATTTTTGCTTTATCATTGTGGCTGCACTGTGATTCTAGTTATGAAACATATTCATAGGTTTCTTTAGTTGTGTTACATGTATTCTTTTACGTGATTAAAAAGTTATTGCTCATATTTTTAGGCTTTAAAGCAGCTCCCTCGAGATAAAATTCAGTTAGCAACAAAATTTGGCTTTTTCAAGTCAGAGGAGGAGATTGGGGTCAAAGGAACTGCTGAATATGTGCGGGAATGCTGTGAAGCCAGTCTAAAACGGCTTGATGTGGACTACATTGATCTCTACTATCCACATCGTGTTGACACTTCAGTTCCAATAGAGGATACAGTAAGAGTTACAGTGCGATAGGAATTTCCTCTATATATTGATTGCAATTCTTTTCTTTTCATTCTGTTGTCTTCTATTAAATCTGATGCTAGAAATCTGATTAAGTTTCGAAAATTATGGTGCAAGTTAGATGGGGGAGCTCAAGAAGCTTGTAGAAGAGGGAAAGATAAAATATATTGGGTTATCTGAAGCCAGTGTAGACACAATAAGGAGAGCCCATGCTGTTCATCCTATAACAGCTGTACAAATGGATTACTCGTTGTGGGTTCGCGAAATTGAAGAGGATATAATTCCACTATGCAGGTTCATTCACATATTTTTACCATATCATTTGAGTCTGTTATTTGAATCTTCAAGTTAAATTAGATTGCACCAATTTTTAATAATTTATAACCAATTTCCTTAGAGAGCTTGGAATTGGGATAGTGTCATATAGCCCTCTTGGACGAGGTTTTTTTTGTGGGAAGGCAGTCGTGGAGAGCTTGCCTGCTGAGAGTTTACTGGTATGTGACAGAAACGGAAAACAATAGATCCAACCTTTAATGCGCCAGCGTTGGTGCTTCTCTCCTTTCAATTTGCTTTGAGCATGTATTCAATGTTCCTCTCACAGGCTATACATCCAAGGTTCATTGGGGAGAACTTGGAGATGAACAAGCTTATATATTCTCGTGTCTCGGACCAGGCTGCAAAGCTCGCCTGCACCCCACCTCAATTAGCTTTGGCATGGCTTCTCCATCAAGGGGATGACATAATCCCGATCCCTGGTATGTTAGGCTTTTCCATTCTTTTAAATTTGGGAAATAAAAAACATTTGTTCGGATCATCACCATAAAGAAAAGGGAATTACTCAGTAAATTTATAAAAGAAAATCTAAACTCTTTCTGGCAGCCTATGATTTAATAATTTCTTCTTTGATGAATATGATTTTCAGCTTGATAGTGGGATTTTTGATGCTTGGATGACTCATTACTTTTAACTTTCATGCTTGACAGGGACAACCAAGGTTAAAAACCTTGATAACAACATTGGTTCTCTGGCACTGAAGCTTACAGAAGATAATTTGAAAGAAATCTGTGATGCCGTACCCATTGATGAAGTTTATGGCGTCAGAGAATTCAGTGTGTTGTCTAATTTTGAGTATAGAATTGCTAATACTCCTAGAAAATATTTGCTTATGGATAAACTGAAGTGTGTAAAAACTCTGAAAGTTAGACACTTCTTTGTTTCCATGTCTGTTGTTTATCCAGAAAAACATAACATTGTTATTGTGCCCGGACACTATAGTGGGTATCTGAATTCTGATATATTAATAGGTGTCATGGAACAATTCTATTTTAATCTTTTGATGATTTCTACTGCTAAAACCCATATTTAGGATTATCATCATTGCTTAAATCCTTACGCTTTACTGCAGGAGTATAACTATGGAAGGTTCAAACCAGAGAGTTGATTTGAATAGTAAAAGCCTTTTGACTCCAACCTAGAGGTCGTGTTGTTTACTTGTTTATATCTCTTTCTATATCTCATGAGTTTATATACTATCAATTTTGTAAGATCCGAAGATAATCCCATTTAGAGTCTGATGAACAAACAAAAGGTTGCAAGGATTTAACAGACAACCTCATTTTTAGTCATATGATTAATTGAGTTACCATGAAAGACTTTAACACATCCCCAAAAGGCCCTACAATTTATACAAAACAGACATTTGACCAGGAAGCACTGTTGCAAATTTGCATAAAGCAAAAAGGCCTTGAAAAGAAGATGGAACCCTTTGCGACATTATATATATATTTTTTAATTTCTTAATATAAGCTCACAAGTAATATTTTTAAATCAGGATTGTTTGTAATACTGACATCAAATGGTTTTTTAATGGGTTTGGTAACGTTACTACAAACAGTAAACAGTATTTGTCTTCGGTATTCGAGTTGTTTTATATGTATCAGGAACTTCGTTGACTTGGGTTGGTTTTTGACATCACAAAAAAACTGTCTTTGGAGAGGATCCTGATTTGGCCGGAAGATGCTTCTTTTCTTGGCTGGTTGTCCTCACTGAGAGTTAAAAGTTGGTAAGTCAGCTTCACATTTTGTTCTTTATATTGATTATTGAATATTGTGTGATCTGCAAATAATAGCTCTGCTTCTTTGAGCAAAAATGGAGGAGAAGCCTGAAATCTGTGTCTCAAGAGTGAAACTTGGTAGTCAGGGTTTAGAGGTAAGCTTTTTAAGTTCATTTTTTAGATGGGTTATTCTATACTTAGCTCAACATCATATATCAATGTAATTGGCTTCACTTCAAACATTGATCAATACCCATTTTCATGAAGTTAGATTAGTAAACAATTATACTACATTTGAGCTTATTCTTTAAACAAAATTATCTCAGTTTATACATTCATATTTAGTGTACAATTAAAAGTGCCAATTACAAGCATGATAATGTTGATTGTACTTGTGTTGGTTGATATTGGTGATTGTTGTTATGGTAGTGTACTATTGTGGTTTGGTGATAAGTTAAGTACTGAAGGTGAATCTGTTCTGTTTTATGATGATCTTGTGAAGGTTTCTAGATTGGGTTTTGGTTGTGTGGGACTCTCAGGAACATACAACGCATCTCTTCCCCATGAAGCTGGATGTTCAATTATAAAGGAAGCTTTTTCTAAGGGTATCACCCTTTTCGATACAGCAGATCTTTACGGAGTCAATCATGACAATGAAATCATGGTTGGGAAGGTATTCTCTTTGGTTTCAACATTCAACTTCAAATCAGCTGATGAATGGGAAGAAATTGAGTGAAATTCTACAGTTGAAAGTGCATCAGTTTACTGTGATGGATGTTGTCATTCAAATTATCATAGATTTTTTGTGTGTGGCTGCACTTTGATTTGTTTGTGAAACAGATTCCAGTATTGTGACTTTCACAGGCTACTGAGTCATATCATGTCTTCTTGTACATTGATTGAAAAGTAATGCTCATATTTTCAGGCTTTAAAGGAGCTTCCTCGAGATCAAATTCAGTTAGCAACTAAATTTGGCTGCTTCAAGCCAAATGGGTACGGTAAGATTGAGGTCAAAGGAACTCCTGACTATGTGCGGGAATGCTGTGAAGCCAGTCTAAAGAGGCTTGACGTGGACTACATTGATCTCTACTATCAGCATCGTGTTGACACTTCAGTTCCAATAGAGGATACGGTAAAGAATTAACACTGACCATGTCATCTGCATTTTGCTATATTGTTTGAAACACTTTGCTATTTTTTGTTTTCTTTTGTTCTCTCAAACTAAATTTGATTGTGGAGATCTGATGAGGTTTGACTTCACATTTTTGTGAGCTAGATGGGAGAGCTCAAGAAGCTAGTTGAAGAGGGAAAGATAAAATATATTGGGTTATCTGAAGCTAGTGTAGACACAATAAAGAGAGCTCATGCTGTTCATCCTATAACAGCTGTACAAATGGAATACTCGCTGTGGGCTCGCGAAATTGAAGAGGATATAATTCCACTATGCAGGTTCACTCAACATATTTTAACCTTATACCGATTGAATCTGTTTTTTGAAGTGAACTTATTTGTTCAAGTTAAATTAGATTGTGCCAATATTTATGATTTTCTAACCAATTTCCTCAGGGAGCTTGGTATTGGGATAGTGGCATATAGCCCTCTTGGTCGAGGCTTCTTCGGTGGGAAGGCAGTTGTGGAGAGCTTGCCTGCTGAGAGTATATTGGTATGTGACCACAAACAGAAGATAGCAGACCCAATTTTTTTTTGTTCAATCAAGATTGGTATCATTTTGATCTTGTATTTAATATCCCTCCCTCAGGCTACACATCCAAGGTTCAATGGGGAGAACTTAGAGAAGAACAAGCTTATATATTCTCATTTCTCGAACTTGGCTTCAAAACTCGCCTGCACGCCTCCTCAACTAGCTTTGGCATGGCTTCTCCATAAGGGAGATGACATAATCCCAATCCCCGGTATGCTTGGCTTTCACATATATACTTTCGAATTATCATCTCAACATGTTGAGATTCGCTTTTCCATTATTTTTAATTTGGAAACCGTTTGTTTCATATATCATCACCATGGAGAAATGGAACTATTACTAGTATATTTCTAAAAGAAAATCTGTAACTCTTGATTGATAGCCTACAACAAAATGCTTTTAGTGATTGGATGGCTCATTACATTTAACTTTCATATTTTACAGGGACAACTAAGGTTAAGAACCTTGAAAACAACATTGATTCCTTGGCACAGAAGCTAACTGAAGATAATTTGAAAGAAATTTGTGATGCTGTACCTATTGATGAAGTTGCTGGCCACAGAAATTACAGTATGTTGTCTAATTATGATTATAAATTTGCAGATACTCCTAGAAAATAATTTGCTTATCAATAAACTGAAGTGTGTGAAACTCTGAAAGTATGTAAGACATATCCTTCATCGTCTCCTTGTCTGTTGTTTTTCATCCTAGAGACATAGGAAATGTGCATTTTTGTTGTTGATCAGAAAAGTAACATTTGCTATTGTGCCTAGGAAATATAGTGAGATCATATTAATGTGAGCCACTCTTGCTTGAATTATGATTTATATAAATTGGTGCCATGTTGACAAGGAGGAAAAGCAGTGTTACGATACAGCAAAAGGTCTCAAAAGAAGACAGAACTCCTGTGTTTGCCATAGTATATTCTTAATTTCTTATATGTATAACTCTCAATACCATCTGATTGATAAAGAAGTTAAATTAATGACTTCCCAAAACCTTCCAAGTACTATTCTTGTCATTAATAGCATTTAACCAGTCATGCAACCATTTGCTAAATTTCATATCAAATTTTATCATGAGCAAATTGTATTTGTATCCATTGGAGAGATATGGTTAAACTTTCAAGCAAAATTTTCATATTTTTCATGAAAAAGCAGAAATTGAGGGTATAATTGATTAGAAATTATGAAGTGCAGGATCCCGTATAAAAAATTCGTGTGGTTGGAATCAATGAAATCACACGAAAAATTTATACTGGATCTGACACTAAAAATTTATTAATAAGTGATAGATTCATCACATCCATTCCTCCTCAATCTCGACCCTAAATTTATAATAAGAGTGTTCAGTAGAAAAAATAACAAATATATATACATATGAAAATTTTTAGATGTGGGATTTTCCATATGGAATTCCCAATATCTACCGGTGGTAATTTAATTGCAACCGGTTCCTATTTGATTAACACCGATAGCAATTAAATTACCACGATAACAATTGGAGATTCTGTACGTTTTTGGCAAGTAATTCCCTATGGATATCGATCTTAATTGAACATTTTTCAACAGATGAGGTGCCTATTTGAAATCTTGCCAAAAGAATCCCTCAATGCTCTATACACTGTTCAAGTAGAAAAATCCCTGAAATTAAATATATATATATTCCGGGATCGGCCACAAAAATGGTCAAATACTAATAAATAAATAAAAACTTTTTCTCTCTCCTCAGATGTCAGACCCAATACCAGACAACGTCATTTTTTCTCTTTTCCTCACCCTACATAAATTTTCCTCTTGCGAGTTGCCATTGGGATTGGTCTTGAATCTTGATAGCTTTGGTTTTCTTTCTGGAGATTGAAGCAAAGTTACAATTTCTTTGCTTTTATTTTATTTTATTTTCTGATAAAGCGTGCCATCAAGGAATCCCGGAAAATTTAAAATTTTACGGGATATCAACGGTTCAATCCAACGGCAAAGAAGTTTCGTTTCTTTTCTTTTCTTTTCTATTTTTTTAATATAAAAAAAAGTAAGATGTCAGGTTTTGCTGTTTCTCTCTCCTACACAGTGCACGAAATGTCAAGTTTTTAACTTTTCAATTTTCACACAAACTCTCTCCCTCTCTCTCTCTCTCACTCTCGTTTTTCCTCTCTCTTTCCTCTTGTACAAAGCCAAGCCAGAGACAGAGCTCACGCAACAATCTTCATTTTTGGGGTGTGAAGCTTTGAGCAACCAGCCACAAACAGCTCAAACTCATTTTTAAGGTAATTTTTTTTGTCATTTTAGTAGCTTCATACACATTTTCAATCTCTGTTCCCTTCTTCTATGCTAGGTTATTTACAATGTTTGTAGCTTGAACTGTGATTGATTGAAAAGGGTGGTCACTTACTCAAATAAGACTTCAATTTTGTGTTGCTATGCAAGTCTGTTTTGCTCTTCCTAAGTAGTGAACTCAATGAGATTTTATTAAGTCAGTAACAGGCATAAATAATTTCAATCCTCAAATCCAACCAAACATTGTAAATAATTGAAACATTCAATGACATTTTATCAATTTTCATGTTTGGGGTTGCACCAATGTTAATAGAATTCTCGGTTTTTGTGTGTTAGCCATGTGATGTGAGTGGTCCTTTATCAATTTGTATGATTTAAAGTTAGCTCAAGCCTCAAAGTGAAAGTTAGAGCAGCCTGTGTTGGAATAAAATCATAAATTGAAAATAAAAATAGTTTAGATTTTGCTTTTGATATATAAACTGTGTTGGCAATTTCAATTTCTGTTTCTATGTTACATTTCTTCATTTCAATTTTTTTTTTTCAGTTTCAGTTTCTGTGTTACATTTTTTATATTACGTTTTTTTGAAAGAATATTACATTTTTTTTTTGGTATAACTGCCATTGTTTAAATTATGTAATTTGAGTATTGTGATTTTTTTTCTTCTTAATCTGCAGTCAAAATGCAGTATGTTGACATAGACGTCAATCATTCTGAAGGATCTACAAAGGGACAATTTGATTCAGGTTCAGAGTCTAACCACAATATGTATACCCCTCAAGTGAGTGATGAACATAAGCCAAAGATGGGTCAACAATTTTTGTCTTTAGATGAAGCACGTGAGTTTTACAATGCTTATGCAAAGGAGGCTGGTTTTAGCGTTAGAATTAATTCAAGTAAGAGGAGTAGAGAAAATAGTGAGATTCTTCGGAAAGAATATGTATGTTCAAAGGAGGGAACAACCACTACAAGGGTGAATAGTAAAAGAAAAAGGCGTCGTGGTTTGACACGTGAGGGTTGCAATGCAAAATTCACGGTGGTTAAGTCAAAAAGTGGAGGGTATGTAGTGAAACAATTTGTAGAAGGTCATACCCACTCCTTAACATCTCCTCAAAGAGCGCATCTTTTGAGGTCGCATCGTAATGTTTCTGAACCAAAGAAATCATTGTCTCTAACAGTTATCAACAGTAAATATACTTGAGATGCAAGCCGGGGGCATACAGAGCATTGGTTGTATAGAGAGGGACATTTACAACCATGAGAGAAATTTGTGTAGCGAAATGAGGGGGCATGATGAGGAGTTACTATACGAACATTTTCTTTCAAAGCAAGAAAATAATGCAAGCTTCATTTATGACATTAAAAAGGATGACGAGGATCGAATTACCCATTGTTTTTGGGCAGATGCAAAATCTAGACGAGCTTACAATTTTTTTGGTGATGTGGTTGTATTTGATACAACCTACGACACTAATAGATATGGTATGGTATTTGCAACATTCATTGGAGTGAACAACCATTGTCAATCTGTCATTTTTGGTTGCTCATTCTTGAGTGATGAGACCACAGAGTCCTTTGTGTGGTCATTTGAGCAATTCAAAAAATCCATGTCCGGCGGTCCACCTAAAGTGATAATTACTGATCAAAATCCTTCGATGACAAAAGCAATTGCACACACTTTTCCAAATACAGCCCATAAATATTGTATTTGGCATATCCTTAACAAATTTTCTGAAAAGTTGAATGAAGTTGTCTACAGAGACCACTACAATGACTTCAAGCAGTGTATATGGGATTCTTATAGTAAGGAGGAGTTTGAGTTGAAGTGGATGGAAGCAATTGGAAGAAGTATGTTACATGATAATGCTTGGCTTCAATCAGTGTATGAAATGCGAGCAAAATGGGTGCCCGTGTTTGTAAACCATGTTTTCTCGGCTGGAATGACAAATAGCCAACGAGCAGAAACTTGTCATGGATTCTTCAAGAGGTATGTTTCTAAAAGGAATTCATTGGTGGATTTCATTATTTGCTTTAATAGGGCAATCGCACACCAACGCTATGAGGAATTAATTGCCGATCATGTTGATATTAATGAAAAGCCAAAGTTGAAATTGCCACATGAAATGGAAAATCGAATGGCTGAAATTTATACACATAAAATCTTTTATGAATTTCAAGATGAATTTTGGGAGAGCTTTTTTTATAATGTTGAATTGGTTGCCGAGAGTGGTAGGTGTGTGTATAAAGTCTATAGGAGAAATAATAGTGGTTGTAGAGGTAGAGAAATTGTGTATGAAAAGGAATCGGATTATGCAACATGCAGTTGTAAGAAATTTAAGAGCGAAGGAATTCCATGTAGACATCTTTTGGCTTACTTTGTTAAAATGGGCACTTCTTATTTGCCGCAAAAATACATTTTAAATAGGTGGACCAAAACTGCCAAGTATGATAGAGTTGTCGATGATCTAGGTATCGAGATAAATTATTTTTCGGATAACTCATTTATCGCAAGACGTACTAGATTGTTTCAACTTGCTTCCAATGTAATTGAAAGTGTGGCATTAAGTGACAAAGATAGTAAAATTGTTGAAGATGGTTTAAGTGATCTTTTACGAAGATTTAAAAAAGACAAAGCAATTACTAGTTGTGGAAGCATAAATGATAGAAACAGTACAAAAGAACAAGTTTACAATGAACCACTTGTAGTTCAGGCAGAAGAATGTAGAGAGAGACTTAAAGATGGAAAAGAGAAGGCATGTGATCCAATGAAAGAAAAAGTTGAACATGACCATGATAAAAGAAATTGTCCAAAGCTTAAGAACCGGTAAGTACTTGTCCTTGAGTATTTAATTAGTTTATTTTATGCATCATTCTGATTATGTATTATTTTCATTTGATGTTAGATCGTTAGTGGATGCTAATGAAGATTCAAATTTATTGGATTTAAATAATGGCATCTTACCTCAATAGGTATCATTTTTTTTTTAATGTTCTTATCATGTCCATTAATTTATTAGAAAGGCTTTAATCGTTGGTAATAATTAATTTTTTTCTCGAGTTTAGGATGATGATGGTGATGAAGATTAAAGAAGCATCAACGGTTCTCTGTAATTGTGTTGTGGGTATATGGCTAGACTGTTCATGCATGTTGCTGATTTGTAATGCATATGTAGCTTAATTGATCTTTGTCTCGCCATAAACTGATCATATATTAACTGCTAGCTTGGAAAAGTATTTGTTATAGTGGTGTAAGTATGAAAAAAACTTAGGAGTTTTAAGAGTTCTATTGTGTTTAAGTTTTAGTTTTGAACGTGGTTGATATTTATTGTGCAATCTGAATGATGATATTTCTATTGACTTGATTCATTTCTCAAAAAGTTTCAGTTTTGATGAGAATGTCGGTTTCTGTATTGAGGTAATTTCTATTGACTTGATCACTATTGACATGCTAAACCCGGATACCTTTTTCTTTCGCAAATCGCCTATGAACATACATACTATTTCCGAAGAATCTTAATATTGTCTTTACTCTTCTTGAATGAATTCTGACGCTAAAACTAGTCTCCTTTGCATAAGCCTTGTAAAACTCATGTGCTTCATCTAACAGTTCATAACTAGAGGAGTAGGTGTGTGTGTTTTTGTGAGAATATTTATATATTAAAAAGCTGACTTGTGTCTTCGTTGCATCCGGACTTGGTGAGATTATGTAAAATTATGTTTTACAATCATGGCACATAATACAAACTCCCACTCTTGAGCAAGTCTCCTCATAGTCGTCGATAATTGTGAGATTATATTTACAATATTGTTTTAAACTTTGCAGAGTCATTTCTCGGACCACCAACGCCAAAATATAACATATAAATATATAATGATATAACACAGGAGTAGATCCTTAAGAAAAAACATAGAGTATAGTAGATGCTCATAACGGGCTGGGCCCAAGAAGCGTGAACCTTGTGTAAACTTGGGCACTCCAATTACTACTACTACTACATTACTATTTACTACTACCTAACGACATAATAGAAATGTACCCAAGTGGAGAAAAAGACCGACCTAAACGAACAAAACGACAATTCTGTATTTCAAAAAGTAAGATGCGTCAGTGAAATGTCCAAGTCTAACGCCAGAGGGTAGAACATAACTGGCCTCATATTCGCTAGTGACTACTTCCGGTGAAGAAGGCAGCCACGTCACCAAGTCCATCATGTGTGGACCAGACAACCCACGTGAACCCATTGCTTTTACACAAAAGACCCCAAATGACGTGTAACCTAAATATCCACCACCCTTCGTACCCTCTCCCGCTACTCTTTTACCTGTATAAATCACACTACCGACCCTCTACTCTGTTCAACAATTAAAGCTTCTCAGCCTTCTAAGTTCTAATCTAGTATACAGCTACCAGACTACCCAACCAACCTCGTAATAATTCTTAAAATGGCCGCAACATCTGCCATGCAATCTCTCCTCTCCAGCACTGTGTCTCGTGCTAGTGTTACTAACAGGTCGTGCCTAGGAAGAAGCCAACTTTTCCCGGTGAATGTAAAATACGGGCCTACTTCGCGAAGATATGGTGGCGTCTCTGTGAGGTGCTCTGCTGAGGTAAGAAATGATACCATACTTACTTTTACATGTTAAAGATTTCAAATTTTGCAGAAATGATCTCAACCGTTCGATTGCATGACTTTTGTAGGATAATGATGTTCAGAAGGAGCAGCCAACCACGACTCCACCACCAACACCAGTTGTTACACCACCACCACAACCACAGCGGACAACACCTATTGCACCAAAGGTCAGCACAAAGTTCTCAGACGTGTTGGCATTCAGTGGGCCGGCACCGGAGAGGATCAACGGAAGGCTGGCTATGATTGGGTTCGTAACAGCATTGGCTGTGGAGGTAGGCAACGGTCAGGATGTGTTTGCCCAGATATCCAACGGTGGGATTCCGTGGTTTCTGGGGACAAGTGTGGTGTTCTCACTTGCGTCTCTGATTCCTTTGTTCAAAGGAGTGAGTGTGGAGTCAAAGTCAAAGGGGTTGATGACGTCGGATGCTGAGCTGTTGAATGGGAGGCTGGCCATGTTGGGTCTGGTTGCTTTGGCCTTCACCGAGTATGTTAAGGGTGGCACTCTTGTGTAGGCCTTGCGTGTATATTTAATTTTGTAAACAAGTACGTTAAATCCATGTTCGTATGGTAGTGATATAAAAAGTAAAACAAATTTCATGACCACACTAATATGTACACGTAACAAGTTATCAAAAAGATCATAAAAAAGAAAGTGAAGAGTTGCATATCATAGGATGATTCTAAATATCAGGTAAGAAGTAACTTATTGAATAAATAATTACTGAACAAAATATGTAAAGAATTGAAATTTAACAATCTCACTTGGTCACTATGGAAATGAAGTTGCAGAGAGTTTGCTGGTATCTGAGATGTGACCACAAACTTGACAGATAATTTGGCAATTTTCAATTCTAATTTACATTTAAGGTTTTTCTTCATATAAATCGAGAACAAAAAAATTTCTGTGTTTGAAGTTTGCTCTATGAACAGCTTTGTATAATTTAATGCTCTTCATATCTCCCTCCACACCACACGTAACACCAAAAAAATAACGAGAGCCCATGTTGTTCATATTATATATATATATATATATATATATATATATATATATAAGCTGTACGTACACATACAATACAAATGGAATACTAGCTGTTGGCCCATGAAATCGAAGAAGATGTATTTAAAAAATTTATTAGTGTTGTAAATAATTAAAGAATAATTGAAATAAATTGAGTCAAAGACATGAGAGAAGATAGATTGAAGAAACGAAGGTCAAACGACTTTGACCCCAATGGAGGTCCAACAAAGATCAAAGACAAAGAAGAACAAAAATTAAAAAAAAAAATTGGAAAACTAATAAGCAAAAAAATAAAAAATAAAAACGGTATAGATATTTTTATCCATCCACTATAATAAATACTATTTAAACTATATATAGATATGTGTGTGGATGAATTTATAAAAACCTAAAAATTTATTGGTTTATTAATTTTAGCCATCAATTTATATTTTATTGTTTTCATCACTTTTAACTTTTTTTGGACAAAATTACCACTAAATTGAAATTAATTTCCTATATATATATATATATATATATATATATAGCTTGAGTCTTTATTGTGGATTATGAGTTCATTAAAATCTACATATAAACAAAATTTGAAATTTTTCGAATACTCGAACTAGTTTTTTTGAATTTTTCTATATTTCGGTTATTTTCCGATGCCTTCGTATTTAAAAATATTTGGATAAATAGTTTTAGTGCTCAGAAAATTCTCAAATTTTTTCATACGTAGATTTCATTAAACTCATCATCTACAAAAACCAATTCAGATTAAAATTCTTTAAAATTGATGTGTTTTTATTAAAGACCTTACTGAAATTAAAGTAATGGATTCATCATGAGAGACTCACTCTCTTTATATATTTTCACATATTTTTACCATTACATTTGAGCCTGTTATTTGAATTTTGAAGAGAACTTATCACATTACCTCTTAGCAAAATTGGTATTGCACCCCCTTTCACATAAATTGTGAGGGGTTCAAATCTCACAATGTGTATTTTACAAGCATATATATATATATATATATATATATGGAGTTTTCTTCTTTGGTTGTTAGAGGTCATGACAATCCTATTATAGTAATTTTTGTAATACTTCAAAAAAAAATGTTAAATTAGATTGCCGGTGACAATAATAGTTCTTGTAATGCTAAAAAAAAAAGTTAAATTAGATTGCCGGTGACAATAACAGAAAATAGCGTGCAGATCCAAAAATCTTATGCACCAGATCAATTGAGAAAAACTCCATATTAATGTGAGTAACTCTTACTTGAATTATGATTCATATAAAGAGGTATCATGTTGACAATGAGGACAAGTAGTGTTAATATATGCAAACTTTCCCAATTAGTAGTTCCGAATTCCGCATGTTAATTTAAAAGTCAATTAAATTATCCTTATTTTTTTTAATATTACATTTACAACTTTTATGATAGGGCTGAGATCTGTCAAGATTAACAATACATCTGTGGTCTGGATAACTACTTCCACCAATCAAGAGAAAACTCCACACAAATATTTGTAAAATATATATGATTAGACTTAAATCCCTGACCACCGAGTATAAATGGAAGGTGGTATACTACTATCTCAACTGAAATGGTGGGTTATATGTAGATGATCCTAACATGGGTTATAGGACTAGCTAGATTATAACCTAGCTAGATCAACTGTTTAAACTAAAATTCTAGATCTTTCACAAATTATTATAAGAGTTTCTATTTTTAAAAAAAAATTATTATAATAAATTTAGGATTTTAGTAGGAAGGCACGACTTGAATTTACTTTAAGACACACTGTTATCACAAAAACAACCTTATCTATTTTTAGAACTTTTACAATTATACAATTCCGAATTTGTATGTATAGAAGTTTCGTAATTAATCTAAAAGTCAATCAAATTATTATCGTGCTGTCAAAGTTAATAAATAAATAACTAAAAGTAAGGAAAATCAACTGTAATTGTGTTAAATATAAAATATCTTAAAGGAAAATGAGATATTAAATCAGATGCCAGTGGGGATTGAATCAGATGCTGCAATGGTGGTAGGTTGGATCAACGATTCAAGGAAAATTGATTCAGAGGTGGGGCTTGTCATTGAAGAAATTCGATTGGTGGTACAAAGTATGATTGAGTGTACGGCTAATTATGCGTCTATAGGAAGGCAAACTTTGTTGATCACAATTTAACTAAACTAGTGTCGTCCAGAAATGAGGACCAAGTGTGGCTGGAGGAGTATCCTCATTGCATTAGACAAAGTTTACTGGTCGAATTCACTCGCTGTGTGTAATGTTTACTGGTCGAATTCCCTGGCTGTGTAAGTCTTGTTTCAAATAAAATGTTTTGTTGTCAAAAAAAAAATTTGGAGACTAACCGGTTAGTACCCAAAATAGACTCCAGAAATCACCGATGGGAGTATAGAACGTGGTCTTTTTTTATTTACTTTTTACATTTATCTCACAAATTGGACCACGTACTACACTTCCATTGATAGGGCCAGCCTTTTGAATACTGACCGGTCTTGGTCAAAAAAAAAATACTAAATATCTTTATTTTTTTTTATTCTTAGGAAGAATATATAAGTCCTCTTACACTGAAACACATTGGGTAAATATCTTAATTTTTATATGTCGATTGTCCTAAAGGCCAAGCCAATGGAGCTTGAACCTTCTATATAGACTTGTATGATTCTGAAACCTACACATACACATTACACATACACAGTGATACACATACTAGCATCAAAATTGAAATTACGCATTAACGAACAAACAAGCAAGCTGACCTAAACAAAGAAAGCAACATCTGTATTTCGAAAATGAAGATGTGTCACTAGCTAGAATGACCTAGACTCTCCTGTATAGTGTTCACGAAACTAGAAACCTAGAACATCCACCGGCCTCATATTTGCTAGTAGACATCTTCCGGTGAAGAAAGCAGCCACGTCACCGGCCAATTCATGTGTGGACAAACAATCCACGTGAACCTTTAACTTTTAAACGAAAAATACAACATGACGTGGAACCTAAATATCGACCACTCTTCGATCGTCCCCCAAAATCCCACAGATATTTGCCTATATAAACCACACCACCAGCCACCAACTCTCCTGCAACAATTATAGCTACTTGTTACTTCTACTACTGAGAGCCTTCTCTTTTTATAAACTCTGCACAACCAAACTAGTACTTTTTCTGTTCTTGCTTAGACAGTTGTGATAATTCTTAAAATGGCCTCAACATTTGTCATGCAATCTCTCCTCTCAAGCCCTTTGCCTCGTGTTAGTGTTACTGACAGATCATGCCTAGGAAGAAGCCAACTCGTCCCTCTAAATGTTAAATACGGGTCTACTCTGCGAAGATATGGTTGCGTCTCTGTGAGGTGCTCTATTAAGGTAAGCAAAGAAACCATATTTACTTTTTCGTGTTAAAGATTTCAACTTCTGTAGAAATTATCTCAACCGCTTGATTACATGATTTTTGTAGGATGATAAGGTTCAAAAGGAGAAGTCAACCACGAAATTCATCACAAAGTTCTCAGACCTGTTGGCATTCGGTGGACCAGCACCGGAGAGAATAAACGGAAGGCTGGCTATGATTGGGTTCGTGACAGCATTGGCAGTGGAGATAGGCAACGGCCAGGATGTGTTTGCCCAGATATCCAACGGTGGGATTCCGTGGTTTCTGGGGACAAGTGCGGTGCTCTCACTTGCGTCTCTGATTCCTCTGTTCAAAGGAGTGAGTGTGGAGTCAAAGTCAGAGGGGATTATGACGTCGGATGCTGAGCTGTTGAACGGGAGGCTTGCTATGTTAGGTCTGGTTGCTTTGGCCTTCACCGAGTATGTTAAGGGTGGTACTCTTGTGTCGGCCCTGTATATTTAATTTTGTAAACAAGTATGTTTAAATCCATGTTAGTACGGACTACGGACTATGGACAAACTTCACTACCCTATGTTTATACCCTCGTGTTTTTCATGACCACTAATATGTGTACGTAAAAGGTCATCAAGAAGAACATAATAAAGAAAGTGAAGAGTTACAATATTTCATATCTTTTATCTGTTGATCCTAAATAAGGATAATTACTCCGATGACCATTAATTTGGATAACTATTATCAATATGGTCATTAGATGAGAATTGGGTTTTAAAATGACTATTTTTGACCATTCCAGGTCATTCCATCCCATTGCATCTAATGAGTGGTATTTTGGTAATTAAGGGGATGAAATTAATTTATTTTTGTTGCTTTTTAGAAATCAATTTTTTCTTCTGTTTTTTGAAACGTATAATTATATTTAGTATGTATATACATATAAAATATCTCAAACATATATATATATATATATATATGTATATATATATTTCTTTTTAACTTATCTCAAATATATTATTTAGAATTTTTAGATTTTGTAGCCTTAATCTTCTTCATATATATATATATATATATATTTATATATCTTTTCAACTTATCTTAAATCATATTAATAAATTTTAAAACTTATAATACAATAACAATAATAATAAAGAAAAATTAAATAAAAAATATATGGAACCCATATTTCCAAATTCCAATTAAACAGTTAAACTACCCATAAATCCAATAAAACAAAAATTAATTAAAAAATATTAAACAAAATATTTTAAATTATTATCAAATAAATGATATTGTGCTAAGGAGAGAGAGAGATAATTATTTGAAAGAAAGCAATAGTATCAATTATTTTTAGTCCCTCAAAAACAATTAAAATATAATTATCTTAGTATGTATCGTTTTTCAATCTAATCACAATGATTGAAAAAATTATATTTATTTTTCTGAAACACATAAAAAAACAGTGTGTTGATTTCGGTGTTATCTTCTGGGTTTGATGGTGTTGATGATGAATTTCAGTGTGGTGTTCTGAGTTTGGTGGTGTTAATTATGAATTTTTGGATTTGGTGTGGTGGTGTTGATGATAGAAAGAATTTGGAGATCAGATCAGAAAATGATAGAAAAATTAGTATTTTAAAAAAAATTAAGTAATTTTTTAAATAAATTTAATTTTTTGATGAGGATGAATCTGGATAATGATGATGGTTTTTTTTTAGAATTTAATTGAAGAAATTAGTCCATTGAATTTGATCTTTTTTTAAGATCTAGATTTTCATATCTCATCAAAACTTTTAGATTTGTTGTTTTAAATAAAATATGAATAAAAATTAATCTTTGAGTATTTAAAAAAAAAAATTGGTCTCCACTTGTATTTTGTTAGAGTATTTTATTTTTATTTTTCTATTCATTTTAGTTTTTCATTTTTTTTTAATAATTAGTTTTTTATAATATAATTTTTAAATTTTAATAATGTTATTAATATTTTTATTTTTTATATTTTTGGACATTAATTAACAGGTCAAAGGGCGTGTAGGTGTTATTATTATATATTTTCTGTTTTAATGCAATTATGCATATAATCAGGGTATGTAAGTGCAATTTTTTCCTTGACGTCCGTCATTCTTCCGTTATCTTCTTCCAATATATGAAAGTTCAAGGGTTTACTGTCTGAAAAAAAAAGTTTGGGGGGCAGCATACGATTTCACTTATAATTAAGTGGACATTGGTTCTATTAACCCTTGATATTTTTAGAACTTTTATAACTATACAATATATATATAAGGTTCTTAATTAATATAAAAGTCAATCAAATTATTATCTCTAAGTTAAATAAAGGAAGTAAATAAATATCTAAAAGTAAATAATATCAACTATACTTTTACTTGTGTTAAATACAATTTTTTTTTGTACCACTTATAATGATAGTAAGAGGTGATTTTACACCGAGACACATGGGTTAAATTTCTTAATTTTTATATGTAGATTATCCTAATGAACGTGTCAAAAAAGTTTGATCCATCTATAGCCTTGTATGATTTTGAAACCTATGTATACACATAGTGCACCAAAATTGAAATTGCACATTAAGGCTGTGTTTGGTATATGGTACAGGACGGGACAACGTGTGACAAATTGTTCTTGTCCCACGTTTGACGCGTTATAATTGTGGGACTGGACGGGACTGAGTGGGACAAAAAAACACTAAAAATTGTCCCACCCAAAACCGTGGGACAAGTTGTCCCATGCATGAGACAACTCTCAAAATGACTTATTTACCCTTTAACATTTCCAAATATTACCAAAATTCCTGATATAAAAAAAACCTTCAGCAAATTTCTCTCTTCCTCTCTGATCGTTCGACTGCCTCCCTCGTTCCAAAAATTGCAAACCAACTATCTCAGCTGCCATCACTCGGTTCTTCTTCTTCTTTGTATTGAATCCACTCGAATCTTTAAGAACAGGTATGTAGTCTACTCTTAATCTAATTTGTTCATGTGATTTAACGAATTTTTTTTCTTCTTTCTCTATTTAGATCAAATTCGATCTAGGGTTAGGGTTTTTTTTGTGAGAAATTGGTTCGGATGCTTCGAATTAATGATTGCATGTGTGTTTTAATTTATTTATATTTGTATTTATCTTAAAATCCATCTCCAAATCCTCTCTTTAGCATGAATGTAGCTTGCTAAATTTCTATTTTGTTTGCTATTTATCTGGGTTATTTTAATCAATCCTCCATGTTTATTTCATCATATCTAGGTTTGAGTTCGAATTAATAATCATTCTTTGCTTTTGAGTAATTAAAAATCCTTTCCTTTCTCATTTTGCTTTTGGATTTTCATAATGAAAGCACAGAAGAAGAGCTTCAACTGTTGTCTTGGAGTCATGTGGTACCAGTTGTAACTTTGGTGTCCTTTGTTTGTGGTGTTGTTGGATTGCTCTGTTTCAGTTGGGTTGCATGTGCTCTCAGCTCATGGGTTTTCGTTTTTCTGTTGTGTCCCATATTTGTTATGTTGATTGGTGTGCTTTGCCTTGAATAAATTAGCTTTGCAACAACAAAAATAACCAACCAAAGAGATTTCACAGAGTTCAATGGTAGAAGAGTTGGTAGTAGAGGTGTCCACGGTTCCGGTTTGAGATGGTTTCGGTTCGAAACCGGCGGTTTCGGTTCCGTGGACAGCTAAAACCGAAACCGAACCGGAAAATTTTGGTATTGGTTCGGTTTTTAACCGCCGGTTTGGCGGTTTTGGACGGTTAAACCGCCGGTTTTGGGCGGTTAAATCGCCGGTTTTGGGCGGTTTTTGACGGTTCAGGCCTGTTTTTTGTTTTTTGTTTTGTTTTTTTTATGTAAACCGGAGGTTAAACCGCCGGTTTTGGGCGGTTTTTGGACGGTTTTTCCAAAGGCTAAACCGAAACCGAACCGGTTTCCAACCGGTTTTGTAACCGCCGGTTTCGGTTTCGATTTCGGTTCCGATTTTTCAATTTCGGTTTCGGTTTTTAACCGCCGGTTTAACCAAACCGTGGACAAATCTAGTTGGTAGTAGTATAGTACTCAACAGTAAAAAAATATAAATAAAAAATGGAAACAATATCAATGATTGGTAGTAATATAGTAGTCAACAACTTTCTTTATCTACATCTCTTATAAGATCTAAACTGAATATATATGGAAAATGGGATGTGTTATAGGGATTTTTTGATAGCATGATCACCTGAAAGTACAGTGATTAGATACGACATATCATCAAAGTCAGTCAGGAAAGATCAACCCAAGGCGACCAATAAATGATTTCAAGGATTGATCAAGTTTACCTAAGATGGTCGGGAAAATTAACCGATCGGGTACGAGAAACCTGGTCGGGGAAACTAGCCGATCGGATAGAGATAACCTAGTCGGGTACAATCTGATAAGTGTAAAAGAGATCTGTTCCATTTAGGCAGCTGGTCAGTTGAATAACGCGTGGGAAACATTAAAGGCAATCACGACTCAAATACACAGAGAAAAAGTCTTACTCAAATAAGATGTCTCGAAGCATACTATGATAAGGAAATAAACTTCCTTATAGATATCAGAGTCTCAATCAGGTAACAAGTCTAATTCATTCAATTTATGGAAGACTCGAGACAGGAAAGAAGATAAAGACGACTTCAACAAGTAATCAGTCATAATTAAACACTAATACATTTTCTTACTTATATACCAAGATTTGGGGTTCTATGCACATATAAATAGACCCTAAAATAACATTGTAAAGGAGAGATGATGAGATACTCAGGAACAGAGAGCCTGAGTATGTAACAATTTTATCATAGTAAATTCTACTTCTCGCCGTCATCGGCAACCGTGAATATTTCCCCGATTTTGGGTTTTAACTCGTAAAATTAGTGTTTGCACGCTTTGCTTTCTTCTATTTCTTCACAACATCTTTAACAATTTGCAACATACCTTGTGTGACGCGTGATCGACTTTACGTAATCTAAAAACCACCGTCAACAATTGACACTAGAAGAAGGGGGTAGAACTCAACTTCGAGGAACCCTCATGAACAGACCATCGAGGGAATTCCGATGTGGATCCAACATTTGAAGCCCCCTGGCAAACGATAACAGAAGAGCTAGAGGGTGGGCCAATTCAAGGACCCATAGTAGGAGTTACGGTCGTGACCAAATTCGGAGAAAGGATATTGCGAAAGCAATACTCAAGGCCTCAAAATGTCAAAAATTCGTCCGAGGAATTGCTTTAAAAAAAAAAAAATTACTCTTGAGAAAGATAGCTTAGTTACATTCAGTTTTTGTTTAAATATTTTCTAGCTTGTTTCTAATTTTTAGTTTTTCTAATTATTTTTGGTTTTGAGATTGTTAATTTGCAGATCAATTAATAAAGAAGCCAAGAATGGTGTTCGAATTTTTTAAATCATCTTTGTTATCAAAGATAAACTCGCAGCGCTCACACCTGCCATGGTGGATGAAGGTGTTCGAGAGGCTGAGAAGTCGATTGTTAGAGATATGGCGCGTCTACCAAACTGACCGGGTGCATATAAAGCACTGTCAGCAATTCGACCACCCCAAAGTGCCGGTTATACAGGGAAAAAACACTCGGGTACGCCATCGGGAAAAACCTGGTGAGATACGTTCGGATGTGTTAGTATTGTCCTTGTAATTAGACAAAACCGAGAGACGTCCTTGGTGACTTGTTTACATGGGAAAAACTGGGGAAAATGAGGCAAGGTTCCCAGAACACCTCTTGGCTGAAGACTCAAGACGGTCGGAAATTATCCTAAGCAAAGAGCCGGGACACCGACCAGACCAGCTACAAGGTCGGGAATTATCCTAGGTAAAGAGCCAGGACACCAATCAGTTTAGCTATAAGATCGGAAATTATCCTAGGTAAAGAGCCGGGACAGCGACCGGTTCAAGACTGGTCAGTTTAATAAGATATTTGATCAGTTCAGCAACAAAAATGATCAGTTTAATAAGATACTTGATCTGGATAAAGCGATAAGATCAGAAACGTCAACAAATCAAGGAAAAAAAATTATTCAAATCCCCTTTGATGAGCCGTCAAGAGTTCATCTCGCGGATTTGAGGGGGTATTGTTATAGAGATTTTTTGATAGCATGACAAGTCAGTATGATCACCTGAAAGTACAGTGATTAGATATGCCACGTCATCAAATTCAGCCAGGAAATATCAACCCAAGGCGACCAATAGATGATTTCAAGGATTGATCAAGTTTACCTAAGATGGTCAGGAAAATTAACCGATCGGGTACGAGAAACCTGGCCGGGGAAACTAGCCGATCGGGTAGAGATAACCTAGTCGGGTAAATACAATCTAATCGGGGTAAAAGAGATCTGGTTGGGTTAGGCAGCTGGTCATTTTAATAACGTGTGGAAAACATTAAAGGCAATCACGACTCAAATACATAGAGAAAAAGTCTTACTCAAATAAGATGTCTCGAAGTATACTCTGATAAGGAAATAAACTTCCTTATAGATATCAGAGTCCCAATCAGGCAACAAGTCTAATTCATTCAATTTATGGAAGACTCGAGACAGGAAAGAAGATAAAGACGACTTCAACAAGTAATCAGTCATAATTAAATACTACTACCTTTTCTTACTTATATACCAAGATTTGGGGTTCTATGCACATATAAATAGACCCTAAAATAACATTGTAAAGAAGAGATGATGAGATACGCAAGAACAGAGAGCCTGAGTATGTAACAATTTTATCATAGTGAATTCTCCTTCTCGCCGTCACCGGCAACCGTGGATGTTTCCCCGATTTGGGGTTTTACCACTTAAAATTAGTGTTTGCACGCTTTGATTTCTTCCTTTTCTTCACAACATCTTTAACAATTTGCAACATACCTTGTGTGACACGTAATCGATTTTACGTAATCCAAAAATCACTGTCAACATGATGCTTGATAAAGAGTGGGTGTTTTTCTGTATAGTTTTCTTATCTCCATCTTTATAGTTTTCTTTGTACCAAATATATATGTTTTTACTTTAATTGTCTATTGATTTCATACTTAATTATATGTAGTATTTTGTTCATCGGTTGCTTGATTTTTTTTCTTAATTGTTTTGTTTTGATTTGTGAAATTTGAAGTTATGGATGAACATGACAATCACCTAATAATACTCATTAAGGCATGGAGGCTTTACGTACACATGTTGATGTGTTTTGCTGCAATTAGTGTTTTTTTATCTGAACACGAGAGAAGGCAATCTGAAAGTACAACTTTAGGTCAAATGGCATTTTCTAGACTTCAAATTAGGTCCAAAGAAATACAACGTATCACACGTGTAAGTGATACTAATTGTGTATGGGAGTTGCGAATGGATAGGTATGGGTCTTGATCGTATGCAAGTGATACGAGTTGCGATGTATTTTGGAAATAAGCCAAACCAGTTGCGTATTTGGAATGACTTGAATGACTCATACAAACCAGATTTTGTGAAGGCAATTTTGGAAGAGTGAACACTTTATATATATGCTTTTTGTGAACATGTTTGAAGCATATATTTTGTTAGAATTGTGAACATGAAAATGTCATGGATTGTATGTTAATAGGTTTGTGAACATTTAAATTATATTCATTTTTTTATTGGATCATATGTGATTAAGTATTATTCTCTGTGACCTTTAGGCCTAGTTTGGCATTACTGTGTTGTGGGGGGAATTGCTTTTGGATCTGTTGGGGGGGTATCATAATGCTTTGATGAACTTCTACAATTTTACTTGTCCTTACCGGCTAGTATGGCTCACAATTTTGGAATAATATGACTCATGCTACTATTACCAGATATTTGACATACAATTTCGGAATAATATGCCTTATGCTACTATTGCCAGATATTTAACACTATTTGAAAATTAAACCAAACAGGCGCACATGCAATATATTTTCAGTTTTTTTTAACGAATACAATTATTTTTTTTCATGTAACGAATTTTTTCATACAACTTGTAAGGATGAGCCATATTATTGAATTGAGTTGCTTGTATGGTTGATTCACTGATTCACCTTGCTTGCATGGCTGCTTCACTGATTCACTGATTCACGTTGCATGGTTGATTCACTGATAAACAGAACTGATTCACTGATTCACTGATTTACGTTGCATGGTTGCTTCACTGATTTACTGATAAACAGAACTGATTCACTGATTCACTAATTTACATTGTATGGTTGCTTCACTGATTCACTGATAAATAGAACTGATTCACTAAACTGCAGTGCAATGCCAAACTGAGCCTTAATTTGCTAGAGAGCTTATTCCATATTGAACTTTAATTTGTTAGAGAATTTGCATGTGGAAATTTTTGTTAGAATTTACATTGCACTGCAGTGGAAGAATTTGCTAGAGAGCTTATTCCATGTTAAACTTTGATTTGTTAGAAACCTCATCATAAAATATGCAGTTTTTTTGTAAGATAAAATATGAAGTTAGTATAAGTGAGAAAATGAAATTAATTAATGATAAGTTGATGAGTTTTCAAAAAAAAAATTAAGGAAATCGTTAAAAATAATCCTCTAAAATTATTAATTAAAAATATTTTTCAATCACAATATTATTATTTTTGTTAAATATTATATAAAAATATATTTATTTAACAAAATAAGATAAATACTGACTTGTATTGTCCCATTTATCACTATTATGTGGTAACAAACATTATACAGGACAATAAGGGCATTCTGGTCATTTGAACCTCTTATCATGTTCTATCTCAGTCATACCAAACGCATATCAGTACAGTTAGTAGTTCTGTCCCAAACGTTCCAAACACAATGTAGAACAACTATTCTGTCCAGTCCTGTCAAGTCTCGTCCCGTCCAGTCCAGTCCAGTCCTCATACCAAACACACCCTAAAGGACAAACAACTGAACAAACAAGCTGGCCTAAACAAACAAAACAACATCTCTATTTCGAAAAGGAAGATGTGTCACTAGAACGGCTAGAGAGGCAATCTGGCCCTGACCTCCAGAAAAGCTGGGTGAAAGGCTACCGAGCTACTGGTGGGATTACTTACCAGTTCCACCGTTGTAGGTAACCTAATCCCTACCGATTTAGGGAACGGGGAATTTGTTTTCCTATAGTTTGATCTTCCCCTTAGTCATCCAATTGTCCTTCATCTGATTGATTGCAAATCTATCATGGGGAATATCCACTCAGTAATACTCCTACGAATCATATCAGGCGGTATAATCACTGCAGCTTGGTTGCAACATATTCAGATCAACCAGATGGAAAGTACCTGCCCATCGAAGCAATTAGTAGCGATGCTCTCATTAGTGCTATGTGAGGTTGAATACCTGTAAGTACTAGGGAAGATGTGATCCTAACTGAACCTCTGGACCGCTTAACCATTAAGTACAAAGAAAAAATGAAATCAAGAAAGTGTTTTTTCGGAGGCAAACATTTTGAAGTAAAACCTCGATCTCTCTCTAAAAGCTTGAAAAATAGCAAATGAGAAGATAAGAGCTGGTCCCCCTATTTATAGCACTCTAACCGTTTCATGGGAGAATCGAAAACGACACAACGGTTACCTGAGCAACGCGACAGTCACTGACCGGTGCATCCCTTTCATGTGCCATGTGACTCCCCATTTATGGCCTCTTAGAAAACGGGCCAAGTCAAAATAAATGGGGTTAGCCCACATGCCAAGTCCATAACCCAATATGAAAAACATGAGACCCTCTGGCCACTATGGTCGATGGGTTTGAGGGGGAATTGTTGGACATATTTGTGAAACTCAGAAATGTGACTTAAACTCTGAAGCATATTACTTCTGATATTGATTCGGAGCCTCACGCCTCGATATCTGGAAACCATGACCCACCGACCATGCATCGATGGTGTTGCATGCAGAGTAACACTTGTCGCTCAGATAACGACACCTGTCAAACTCAATCAATGAGGTGGAGACAGGACAATTTTAGTGTTAGAACGATACCCTATATAAACCTCATTCCACATTTCCACCCATATCAAATAGAACCTTTTTTTTTTCATTTTTACAAATCTAACTAAAAACTAAATAACCGGTAATTAAAAGTACATCCATCTATTACACTCGTAAGAGACATTTGACCCCGAACGTACACTAAAAAAAATGCCTATTAGTGACGAACTATTGCCGACGGCACTAATTGTCATCGGTAATCGTACCTTTTCCGACGGCCATATTAGTGCCGTCGGAAATTAGCAAAAATATAATACCACATTTCTGACGGCCCAATAACCGTCGGAAATAGTCCTTATGCCGTCGAAAATGAAGAAAAGTAATACAACATTTCTGACGGCCTAAATGGCCGTCGGAAATAGTCTGTATTTCCGACGGCATATTTTACGCCGTCAGAAATAGTCTGTATTTCCGACGGCATTCTTTATGCCGTCGGAAATGGTAAAATTTAATTCGAATTAATTTTAAGGGTAATTACTCTATCGAAAATGCAGTACCATTTCCTACATTATTTGTTATGGTTTTGTCATGGAAAAAATAATTAATTTATTATTATAATAGTAATTAATAAATTATAATAGAATGTATGTGATAATTTATACACTACAAAAAAATGTGATTTGTTGGTCAATATTTTAAATGTATCACTATATGTGTTATTTTGGTATTTATCACCATTTTTTTTAGTGAAATCACTCTGTTAAATTTTTCGTCAAATATTTTGATTTAATTTTGAATTTTTCAAATAATATGTCATGGGTAAGGTAAAAAAAACAAATTTATGACGATCACTGCAAGAAAATTAGACAATAGGGACCAGACTTTAGGGACAAAAAAAGGTACTAATAAGAAGTTTACTTTATTTGTACATCTGACTAAATTAAATAAATATAAAATATAGCAAAATTATTAGTAATTACTAAAATAAGTTTAAATTATTAATTAATAAAAATTATTAATTTTTTAGTAAAAGGTTGATTATAAAAAATAAAATCAACAAGGATATAATATATGAATCCTATTTCAAGATAAAGTAGTAGTAAAATGTAATTTCCTATGAAATAAGGGAAATATTTTAATAAAATATTATTTTTAAAAACAATATCAATAGTTATATTTAAATATTATACAAAAAAATATATTTAATTAGATAGTATGCAAACATATCAATAGCTTATATATAATTAGTATGCAAAAGATATTAGATACAAAGTAATAGCAAAATGGTAAGAGTAACATTTACTATCAAATCCAAGTCACCGGTTCGAGCCATATAAAATGCAGAGTCGAAGACGTGCCATTGGAAATAGTAGTATTTTTGACGGCTCGTTGGTAAATGGTTACTTGCGACAAGCGTATTTGTGACGGCCTCTGACGGTTTTTTCCTGTCGAAAATGCTCATTTCCGACGGGAAAGCGTCTTTTCCGACAGCATTTAACCGTCGGAAAAGAACACTTTTTTTGTAGTGGTGGGCCACCAAAGGCCTCATCCATCGCGTGCAACCGTAGGCTAATTTCCGACCTCAACAAGTGTCATGCTAACAATGAGAAAAGTAGTGTCGTGATACAAGGGAAGGTCTCAAAAAGAATGCACAATTCCTGTTTGGATAGTAGATTCTTAATTTCTTATATATTTTCAAGATCTCCCAATTAGTAGTTTCTGTAGCTAGTTATATAAAATCTGATTGGTACATAGGTTAACATAATGGCATCCCAAAACAATGTGAAGCTGCTACAATGCAATCACTAGAAAACCAAGCAAAAAAAATGTAGAATCGAAAGACGGGTACCGATGCCACCATCCAATATATGGCTCGGTAACCATTGCAAGTGTTAAAAAAATATACTAATATGATAATAAAAGTTACATGTTGAGAGTTGTCATTATATAGGTAGATTCAAATTGGACTTGATGACTATAAGGGTTCATACGAAAGTTTCTTTAATGAAATCTGATTACAACTATGATTAAAATTTATTAAAAGGTATTTTGTAAATTCTTATAAATTTCTTTAAAACTGTTATTAACACAAGAGATTTTTTTGAAAACCTTTAGAAATATACAATTCCAAATTTGTAAGTACAAGAAATTTCAAATGTATATTTAATTCCGCATGTAAATAATTTAAAAGTCAATAAATTCTCCGTGTGCTTTCAAGGTTAATAAAGAAATCAAAAAACCTAAAAACTATGAATGTCAACTATAGTTTTACATGAATTAAATACAAAAAATTTTAATTTTTCACCTCGAGAAAAATCCTTTTAAAAACATTCAAAAGGCAACGCACATGCTATGCGTCTTGCTAAAAGTGGTATATCGCAACATGCAGACTATACATATTGCTAAAGGTCATTTATCGCAACGCGCTAAAAATGTATGTTGTGTATATTACCTATGGAAACGCACAAATGAATGTTGCAGATAATTGAACACATATGGCAGGGTATAACAGTTGCATGTTGTCTTAGTTAAATCATTAGACTATGCACATTTTGTGCACGTTGCTATAAACATGCTCTTAGCAACATACAATTGTGTTAGTTGTTGAAAAGTTAATATTTAGCAACACAAACATTATGGATGTTGTCAGAGACCTTGCGCGTTATGAAAAAGTCTAATATCTCGCAACACACATATCATACACGTTATCGTTGGTGTCTTTAACAACAAACAAAAGCACACATTGTTGAAAAGCTAATATTTAGCAACACACACATCATGGATGTTGTCCAAGGACTTGTGCGTTGCAAAAAAAGTCCAGTATTCCACAACAGAGGATTATCCTGCACGTCGTCATAGGTGTCTCTTTAGCAACATATATATACAATTGTGCACCTTGTTAAAAAACAAATATTTAGCAACACACACATAATGGATAGGGTTAAATTCATTTTCGTCCCTCTAGTTTGTCCTAATAGCCACACTGATCCCTCAATTTTCAGAATTGTCTCGTTTAATCCTTCTGTTACGATTTCCATTGAAAAGATGAAATCTGATAGGTACAGAGGGTCAAACGACCCTGCTGACCCTTAAAGTGGTCAGATTGCTTAAAGTACAATTTTACCCTTTATCTCTCTTTTTTAATTAATTAAAAACTTGTAAAAAAATTAATTAAAAAAACCGTAACTTAAAAATTGAACCAGTCAATTGAATTAAAAATTTATTAACAAATATTAAAAATAATAAATTAAAAAAAATCAGAATTAATAATAATAAACCTTAATAATAAACCTTTAAAAATAATAGTAATAAAAATACAATTAAAAATAATAGTAATAAAAATACTATTAAAAATAACAATAATAATACTTAAAAAAAATAACAATAATAGAAAACTTAAACTTAAAAAACCAAATCTGAAATCTCATGATCTCTCTTCATCATCATCTTCTCCAACACACCTAAACCCCAACCACACCCAAACGCCAACACACCCAAAAAATAACAATGTGAAGCTTCACCAAACCACCATCTCTGCCGCCGCCATCACCATCGTCTTCACCTTCCCAACCACGCTGAATCAACACTCAACACAAAGGTTTTGAAATTCAAAACAATAACAAATTCTTCACAACATTAACTAGACTCATTTAAATTCTTGACAACACTATATATATCAAAACGATAACAAATTCTTTCATTCGCTAACCTCGAGATTCATTTAAAATTCTTGACAACACTATATATATATATATATATATATATATAATATAGGATAAATTACACTAAACTCCTTGAGGTTTGATCAAGTTACATTTACATGGAAAAGTTTTTTTATTATACACTAGCACTTCTAAACTTAAATTTGACTTTTAAAATACCTAAAATGCCCCTAGTTATATTATTTTATACTTTATTTTTATTTTTTACCTTTTAACCATAAACTTTATAAACTTTAATAAAAATAAAAAACTAAATAAAAATATCATTCATTAAATAAATAAATAGTTTTAAAAAATTTAATAAACAAATAGTTTTAAAAAATTAAATAAGTAGATAGTTTTAAAAAATTAAATCAATAAATGGTTTAAAAAAATTAAATAATAAATAGTTTTTAAAAAAAATTAAGTAAATTGTTGTAAATCGGTGCCTTACCAAGACACACTAATTTCCCAACACCTGACTTGTTCTTATACAAATATAGCCAGATTTATCGTGGTTCAGCCAAGAATGGCCTACATCCACGTTGAGCCCTTCACCGGAGCTTGTCTCCACTATATAATTGTCTTTACAAGCAAGAACTCACAACCTAATCACCTAATACAACCCAGTAATCTACCAGAAATGTAGATCCTTAACACATCAAGTAGTCAAACATCAAACCTCTCCCGAAATCTCTCAAAAAATACATAGAGTATCACTCAATCTTTCTTTACAACAATGAATATACACTCTGATCACAACTAGAGAGACTTTATCTCACAAATATTACACAAAAAACACTTGGATTCACCAAGTAATCGCAAGAATACAAAGAGAGAGACTTAGAGAATTCTGAGTGAGAGAGAGAGAGAGCAAAACGAAGCCCTAATCTATGAAATGAACAAATGAAAATTAAATTGTTACTTTCTCTTTCTTCTTTTCCTATATATATGCTTATCTCCAAGTATGCAATGTAATCCACTTAGCCAATGAAAGCTCGCCATCTCAGATTTCATCACATGGCCTCATTTGACTTATCTCATGAGATTCCAAAATGCTGAGTTTTATTTAAGTTTCAAATTCCTCAAAGAACTGATATCTTCTAGAATGTTGTAGAACTGATTTGGGCTTCTAGACTGATCATTAACTTGGGCTTCTTGTTTGGGCAGATACCAAGTTGGGCTAACCTTTCACATAAATAAATAATTAAAAAATTAAATAAAAAGTATTAAAAAATCAAATAAATAAATAGTTTTAAATAAACAAATAGTTTAAAAAATAAATGAAAAAATGAAAAACATTAATTTTTAAGAATATTCATTAATAGGGACAAGATAAACTCTAAATATCCAATGAGTGTTGGGAACCTTGAAGCTTCTCTCACTGTCATCTTTACCATAAAAGTTTGGATATTTAGAGTTTTTCTTGTCCCTATTAATCGATATCCTTAAAAAATTTTGTTTTTGAATTTTTTTCATTTATTTATTTACATTTTAAAACTATTTATTTATTTGTTTAAAACTATTAATTTATTTATTTTTAAACTATTTATTTATTTTATTTATTTAAACTATTTATTTATTTAATTTTTAAAAAATATTTTTTTATTTTATTTTTTTAAACTATTTATTTATTTAATGAATCATATTTTTATTTAATTTTTTATTTTTATTAAAGTTTATAAATTTTTTGGTTAAAAGATAAAAAAGATAAAGTATAAAATAATATAACTAAGGGTATTTTAGGTATTTTAAAAGTCAAATTTAAGTTTTGGGGATGTTAGTGTATAATAAAGAAATGTTTCCATCTAGGTGTAACTTGCCCAAACTTCAAGGAGTTCAGTGTAAGTTACCCTATAATATATATATATATATCTAACTATCTTCATTTCGTCTCATGACTCACCAATCCAACTCGCCAACTCAGTCCGAGTTTTAGTCGTCTTAACTACACAGCAAGAGAGAGAGAGAGAGAGAGTAAGTGATATTTGTTAGCAGCAACAGCAACAATTATGGTGCTATCAGCTTCTGATTTGCTGACGAGAGTGTTCACAAACCGGCGGAGGCGGTGCCCTCTCAATCCGAAAGCAAACATGTTTTCTGCTCCTGCCCCACGCCTCAGATTCTTCCATTTCTAGTGTTTCAGTTCAGTTTTGGATTCTAATCTGCATATAATGCCAGTAAAGTTACGATTTTTTTGTAATGGTTTTGATTTTGTGTGTTTTTGTAGGAAGTGATTACTGCGAAAGATATCTAACAAATTCCTGTAAGCTCACACACAGCCATCAAGAGGAGATAAGATTTGGGTGTTTTAGTTTAGGTTGAAATTTTTTAGAGATAAGATTTGGGAGTTTTGTTGATTGATTTTGGTGTTGTTGAAGATGAGATGTGGGATGAGTGGTTTGATGGTGGTGGTAGTCTGGTGGATGGATAGGGTTGAAGTCTTTTTGTTTTTGTAATCTTCTTATTTTAATTTTTTTTAAGTTTTTCTATTTGTAAAATACCATTATACCCTTTGATCAGATAAGATTCTAGAACCTTTGAGGTTGTTTTACCCTTTTACCCTCGTTGACTTGGAGGAATTCTGAGAAACCCTAATAGAATTTGACGGTAGAGACCAAAATACAGATTTTTGGAAACTAAAAGGACCTGTCAACATAATACTGAAAACCGGAGGATCAGTTTGGCTATTTGGTCAAACTAGATGGACGAAAATGAATTTTAATGGATATTGTTATACGCCTTGCGCATTACGAAAAAACCTAATATTCTGCAACACACTTATCATGCACGTTGTCGTATGTGTCTTTTGAAACTCACATATTATGCACATTGTTGTAGGATCTTCTCTATCAACTATTGGCTTGCGCGTTACGAAAAGCTAATATTCAACAACACACATATCATGCACATTGTCGTAATAGTCTAATTAGGAATTGTTTACCTTGTGTGTTGTGAAAAAAGGCTAATATTCCGCGGCACATATATAATATGCACATTGGCGTATGAGAAATTATTCACTTGTGTGTTGCAAAAACTTTAATATTTGGCAATATACACATCATGGACATTGTTATCGCAAATATTAAAATACACAACCATCATTAATAAAGTGATACACTTTCTCTTCTCTTTTATGAAAAGGATTTGACTCTTACTTTTGTCTATTTAATTGTAAAATGTGGAGATCCGTCTTCATATAATGGAAGCTGCAATATGAGTCGTGTGTTTGTAATGATTAATATCATTAAGTTTCGATTGACCTTAACCCGATTGTTTATTTATTTGAAATAAATGATTTAGCTATTATATATGATATGTATAGTTACATGGGTAATTATTATAGAAAGTTATTTTATTTTTAAATCCTTAATTTTTATAAATTATTGGAGAAATTCAATGACAATATGAGGCTGACCTGGTGGTTTGCCCTCACATCTACAATATAAGGTTGTGATTTCGAGTCTGTCCCCCTCCCTCAAATCCCAACTTATTGTAATAATTAAAAAAAATTAACTTGTTACTAAAGGGAACCCGTATAATACCAAGCCCTTTGATTAAATGTTGCGTTAAAATTTATAATATTTAATTGTTTATCATAAAAATAATTACAGTAATTATTATATTTAGTCTAAATTATCAATAATAAAATTATTAATTTTTTCAATATAGTATTGGATTAATTTTTTCTATAACATATATTATATATAAATAAGTGTTTAATATATGATAAAGTTAAACTCGCAGCAGAATGAAAGACTCTGATGGTGGAGGTGCTTGCATAGGTTCAAGAACAAAGTATGAGATGTAAGGTGGTCAAGGGGAGGCGGCAGATTGGGTAGTAGGGGGTAGGGTCCAACGAGATCAATTTTTTTTTCTTAACCTAAGGCAACATATAATTCACGTTGTAAAATTTTTTTAAGGAAATGCACGGGTAAAATTGTTTGACAACGTATAGTAAGGCAACATACATCAATCAAGCGTTGCGTTAAATGTCAATAACAACACACATGGCATGTTGTTATCATTCTATGACTACATACATTGCGCATTACCAAAAGCTTTGGAAACTTTTGACAACATACACTTGTGCGTTGTGAAAGGTTTTCGCAATGCATTTTGCACATTGTGAAAGATTAAATTTCTTGTAGTTAATTTCATATAGATGATCCTAATGAGAAAATCAACCACTTTAAGTATGATCCAAAATAAACTCTCACAATACTCAAAACAAGGGCACTTATGCTAATATTCTAGAGATCTTTTGTAAATGATTATAAATAAGAGTTTCTTTTTTTTGGAATTATTATAATAAATTAGAATTTTCTCCTAAATTAGGATTTGAGGAGAAAGACATGAACTCAAACCTACTTTAGGACAAATAACATATTACTGTAACAACCTTGTCCGTAAGAATTTTTAGAACTTTTACAACTATACAATTCCGAATTTGTATGTATAGAACTATAGAAGTTTCCTAATTAATCTAAAAGTCAATCACATTACCCTTGAGCTGTCAAAGTTAGTGTTATTGGTGTAATTTGCTAAGAGATAACATGTCAGCATAAACATCGTGTTACACCGACGTGTCAACAAATATCAACTAAATTGAATCAACCTAAAGTGATCAGAAAATAACCCCACAATACTGGTCAAAGTTACTTAGATGGTCGGGTTGGAAAAACCCGACCAAGGTAATTAGATTGATCAGGTTAGCAAGAAAACTATCGGGGGAAACCTAAATGATCGGGTGAAGATTCCTAGTCGGGGTGAAAGAGATCTGGTCGGGTTTAAAAGACAATCGGCTAGGTGACACGTGAACAATAGTCTAGATACGTTCATATGCTTGGCATGTTGATAATGTTATTACGACTCAAGCACGTAAAGAATAATCCTTCTCAAATAAGACTTCAAGAAGCATACTTTGATAAGGAAACAGGTTTCCTCAAAGTTATCAGAATCCAGAAAGAGACCTGATATGACTTGAACGCATAGATACGAAACAGGAAGAAGATCAGTACGACTCATACAAGTCAGAATAATTTATATTTCATAAAAACACTGCCACTAATTCTGTTACTTTTACTCTAAGAATTAGGGTTCTATGCACATATAAATAGACCCTAAAAACGCCTAGCAAGGGTTGACGAATTATTAGATACTGGGGAGAATAAGTGAAGTTGAGTGTGTAATATTCACTCTTGATAGTAGATTTCTTTCTCGCCATCACTGGCAACTGTAGGATGTTTCCCAGTCTTGGAGTTTTACCACGTAAAATCATTTTGCCTGATCTTTTATTTCTTTTGATTCATTGCTCGATAATTAGTTCAACATATTTTGTGTAACGCGTGATCTATTTTACGTAATCCAAAAATCACCGTCAACAGTTAGTAAAGGAAAAAAAAATATAAAAAATAAAAAACTAAAAGCAAAGAATAACAACTATACTTTTACTTGTGTTAAATACAAAATATCTTAATTTTTTTTATTCATAGGATGAATAAGCCCTCTTACACTGAAACACATTGGGTAAATATCTTAATTTTATATGTATATATCCAAAATGGCCAAGCCAATGAAGCTTGAACCTTCTATATAGACTTGTATGATTCTGAAACCTACACATACACATTACACATACACAGTGATACACATACTAGCATCAAAATTGAAATTACGCATTAACGAACAAACAAGCAAGCTGACCTAAACGAACAAAACGACGTCTCTATTTCGAAAATGAAGATGTGTCACTAGCTAGAATGACCTAGACTCTCCTGTATAGTGTTCACGAAACTAGAAACCTAGAACATCAGTGGCCTCATATTTGTTAGCGGACATCTTCCGGTGAAGAAAGCATCCACGTCACCTGCCAATTCATGTGAGGACAAACAATCCACGTGAACCTTTAACTTTTAAACGAAAGATACAACATGACGTGGAACCTAAATATCGACCACTCTTCGATCGTCCCCCAAAGTCCCACCAATATTTGCCTATATAAACCACACCACCAACCACCAACTCTCTGCAACAATTATAGCTACTTGTTACTTCTACTACTGAGAGCCTTCTTTTTTATAAACTCTGCACAACCAAACTCATACTTTTTCGGTTCTTGCTTAGACAGTTGTGATAATTCTTAAAATGGCCTCAACATTTGTCATGCAATCTCTCCTCTCAAGCCCTGTGTCTCGTGTTAATGTTACTAACAGATCATGCCTAGGAAGAAGCCAACTCTTCCCTCTAAATGTTAAATACGGGTCTACTCTGCGAAGATATGGTTGCGTCTCTGTGAGGTGCTCTATTAAGGTAAGCAAAGATACAATATTTACTTTTTCATGTTAAAGATTTCAACTTTTGTAGAAATTATCTCAACCGATTGATTGCATGATTTTTGTAGGATGATAATGTTCAGAAGGAGAAGTCAACCAGGAAATTCATCACAAAGTTCTCAGACCTGTTGGCGTTCGGTGGGCCAGCACCGGAGAGAATAAACGGAAGGCTGGCTATGATTGGATTCGTGACAGCATTGGCAGTGGAGGTAGGCAACGGCCAGGATGTGTTTGCCCAGATATCCAACGGTGGGATTCCGTGGTTTCTGGGGACAAGTGCGGTGCTCTCACTTGCGTCTCTGATTCCTCTGTTCAAAGGAGTGAGTGTGGAGTCAAAGTCAGAGGGGATTATGACGTCGGATGCTGAGCTGTTGAACGGGAGGCTTGCTATGTTAGGTCTGGTTGCTTTGGCCTTCACCGAGTATGTTAAGGGTGGTACTCTTGTGTAGGCCCTGTATATTTAATTTTGTAACCAAATACGTTTAAATCCATGTTAGTATGGACTATGGACAAACTTCACTACCCTATGTTTATACCCTCGTGTTTTTCATGACCACTAATATGTATACGTGAAAGGTTATCAAGAAGAACATAATAACGAAAGTGAAGAGTTGCAATATTTCATAGCTTTTCATCTCTTGATTCTAAATAGAGATAAATATGCCGGTGGTCATCGATTCGGATAACTACTATCAACATAGTTATTAGATAGGAATTTGGTTTTAAAATGACCATTTTTTATGAACGCTGTTATATTACCGGGTTATTTCATCTAATTGCATTCAATGAGTGGTATTTTGGTAATTAGAAGTGATAAAATTAATTTATTTTTGTTGTTTTTTAGAAATCAATTATTTCTTTTTGTTTTTTGAAACGAATAATTATATTTAGTGTTTGTATACGTACATACGGCATAACTCAAACATATATATATATATATATATATATATTTCCTTCTTTTCATCGTATCTCAACTTATCTCAAATATCAGATAAGAAGAAACGTATTTAACTGATAAATTACTGAAAAACCGTAAGTATAAAATTGAAATTTAATAATATCACTTTTGAAAGGCAGTTGCAGAGAGCTTGCTGGTATATATGTGGATGTGACCACAAACTTAAAAGATAATTTAGTAATTTTCTGTTGCTAATATACATACTAATTTGTATATCTTATTAATTTGTCTGGCCGGGAACTTAATTAGTGAGATCATATTTATATTAATTTGTCTGGAAATTATGATGATTTATATAAATAGGTATCTTGTTAACAGTGAGCTAGAAAAGTAGTGTCCTGATACAAGAGAAGATCTCGAAAAGAATACACAAACTCTTGTTTGGATATTAGATTCTTAATTTCTTATATATGCAAGATCTCCCAATTAGTACGTAGTTTCTGTAGCTAGTTATATAAAATCTGATTGGTACATAGCCATAGGTTATCATAATGGCATCCCAAAACCTCTTAAATTACAGAACGTGAAGCTGCTACAATCCAATCACTAGGAAATTAAGCACAAAAAAAAATGTAGAATCTAAAGAAGGGTACCGATACCACCATCTAATATGGTTTGGTACCGTTGCAAGTGTTAAAAAAGCAAGTACCGATATGATAATAAAACGTTACATGTACTGATGTACATAGAGAGTTGTCATTATAAGGTATATTCAAATTGGACTTGTATAACTATAAACGAAAATTTCTTTAATGAAATCTAATTACAACTATGATTAAAATTTATTAAAAGGTCTTTTGTTATGAATTCTTATAAATTTCTTTTAAAATGTTATAAACCATAGAGATTTTTTTGAAAACCTTTAGAACTATACAATTCCTAATTTGTAAGTATAAAAAATTTCAAATGTATATTTAATTTCCGCATGTAATTAATTCAAAAGTTCAAAAGTCAATAAAATTCTCCTTGTGCTTTCAAAGATAGTACAGAAATCAAAAAACCTAAAAGCTACGAATGTCGACCATAGAGTTTTCATAAATTAATACAAAATATTTTAATTTTTCATGTAGATGATCCTACCGACGGTTAGAGGCGGTCTTTTAAACTTAATAATTTAAGTTTTAAAGGTAGTGTTAACATATATTTTTATCTTTATGGTACAAATTAACACTACCAAAATTTTAATAGCATCTAAATTGTAGGTCCAATAAAAATACCCCTAAAACACACACATACAAAAATAAGTTTAACATTTTTTGTGTTTTCGAGACTTATTTTTGTATTTCTGAAACTTATTTTGTATTTTCGGAACTTATTTTATCATTTTTGAGACTTATTAGGTAGTTTCTGAAATTTATTAGGTATTTTTATAATTTTGAAATTTACTTAGTAAAAATAAAAAAAATTTAATTTTTTTTATCATCTTCTTCATCGAAACCTCCATTAGAGACCGATTTCGACCTCAATTGGCCTTCAATGGAGGTCAGTTTGAGGTCTTTCATCTCTATTGATAGAAGACCACCATTAATAAAAAACCTAAAAATGGTACAAATATGAAGTGTATTTTAATCCATTGATACTATTTAAAATTAATTAATTAAACCAGTGATATTCTCAAAATATAATATACAAAGTGCTATTGTCCACGATTTTCACAATAAATAAACATATCACGAACAACTTTATCTATCAGATTTTTTAGAACTTTTACAACTATACAATTCCGAATTTGTATGTACAGAACTATTGAAGTTTCCTAATTAATCTAAAAGTCAATCACATTACTGATTACCCACGTGCTGTCAAAGTTAGTAAAGGAAACAAAAATAAATAAATAAAAGCAAAGAATATAATATACTTTTACTTATATTAAATACAAAATATCTTAATTTTTGTATTCATGGGACGAATAAGCCCTCTTACACTGAAACATATTGGGTAAATATCTTAATTAATTTAGATTATCCTAATGGCCGAGCCAATGAAGCTTGAACCTTCTATTGACTTGTATGATTCTGAAACCTACACATACACATTACACATACACAGTACAATAGTAGCACGCTAAAATTGAAATTACACATTAAAGAATAAACAAGCAAGTCATCTCTATTTCTAAAAGGAAGATGTGTCACTACTCACTAGAATGTCCTAGACTCATGTATAGTGTTCAAGAAACTAGAAACCTAGAACATCACTGGCAGCTAGGGATGTCAAAATTACCCATTGGTCTGGGGAACTGGGGGACCCGTCCAGTTAGGGGTAGTTTTAACCGTACTATTTAAGTTGTGGTATATGATCAATATTTTTTTCAATCCTCAATTTAATTTCGGTACGGTTACGGTATTTCAAATCCCCGCCCCGTCCCCGTACCCCCTATCAATATATATATATATATATATATATATATATATATAATTTCTTCTGTCAGTTCGTCCTGATATTAAATATATCAGTTCCTTAAATATAGGTCATAGATTATGAAGAAGTCCTGATAAGTGCATACACACTGGGTCAAAACAATTAAATTTAATGGGTCACATTCAAGTAACTGATATATTTTATAGCATGACCAACTGATAGGAGAAATATTATATATATATATAATTTTAATTTTCCTTCATATTTTTCTCTCCAACTAACATAATTTTCTCACTTTTTTTCCCATTTTTTCCCTCATAAATATAATAAGCACACTCATATTTTAATAAAAAATTTAATTACAAAAATATCTCAACAGGAATTTACCAATAAGGACAAATTAGTTTAATTAAAAATAAACCAAATACTGTATATATCTATTAATTACACTCATATCATCAACTATATCACTTTATTAAAAAAAAACTAAATCCTAATTAAACCCTAATTTTATTTCAAGTATCAATATCTTCCTATTACCATCTTTTTGGCATAAATTTAAGATATTTTAGAGAGAACTGATGCTGCTGCTATAAGAATTCGAATTCTGTCAGATTATGTCAAGTTTAGAGACATCAGCAGCGAGAAATTTGAGAAGATTGGTTTCACTATCAAGGACTTTGCAGGAGATAGTGGGCAAATTTGATTTGAAGTTTGATAATTGTAAATCAAACAAGTAATCATTTTTTTTTTTAGTTTCTTTGTTAATTTGTGAGAGAATGCTTGAAGTGCAAAGTAATATTTGGAAGTCAAGAATTTGAAATAGAGAGAACTTGACAACTTGAAGTCGAGCTTCTCGAATTTAAGAATACTCCATCATGTGTTTTCGAGTTCGGAAAACATAAGAATTTATCATTTATGAAATTGGGTATGTTAATAACTTAAGAGAATTTATAAATAACTTGTTTAAAATTAAAACATTCATTTAAATAAGAGTACTATGGGCATTAAGATTAATATTTATAGTAAGGTTTTAATTTTAAATTTTAGACATAGGTGTAGTTATAAATATGAGTGTGCTTATTAAATTTATTAGTGTCAATATCCATACCCCATTCCAGATCATTATATATAATATATTCATCACACTATTATTTTCTTATTATTCAATAATATTTATATGATATTTATCAAAAAAAAGTCATTAAAAAAATATATTAATGGGATGAGGATGGTATGAGGTAAAAAACTGATTCCCTTAATGGGGAATCCTCGTACCCGTACCGTTTATTTTAAGGTGGGTATTCATCGGAGATGGTATTTCTCATACAAATTAGTACTGGAGATGGTAATGAAAAACTTATCCACGAACCATACCGTTGATATCCCTACCAGCAGCTGGCCTCATATTTGGTAGTGGACATCTTCCGATGAAGAAAGCAGCCTTGTCACCGGCTAATTCAAATGTGGACAAACAATCCATGTGAACCATTTACTTTTAAGTATTCAAATCAGCTATAGACGCATGTCTCAATTTGATTGGTTAGTTAGGGGGGCTCATGTTGTATCTTTCGTTTAAAAGTTGGATTCAAATCAGTTATCCAAAAATGATGTCTCAATTTGATTGGTTAGACATAAATTGAAACATCATTTTTGGACAACTGATTTGAATCCAACTTTTAAACGAAAGATACAACATGAGGCCACCCCATGACGTGGTGTGATTTATATCGGCAAATACCAATATCCCACTGATATTTGCCTATATAAATCACACCACCAACCCTCTACTCTCTACAACCCCGCCCATGACGTGGTGTGATTTATATAGGCAAATATCAATACCCCACTGATATTTGCCTATATAAATCACACCACCGACCCCCTGCTCTCTGCAACAATTATATTTGCCTATATAAATCACACCACCAACCCGCTACTCTCTGCAACAATTATAGCTACTTGTTACTTTTACTACTGAGAGCCTTCTTTTTAAGCTCTGCCCAACCAAACTCGTACTTTTTCGGTTCTTGCTTAGATAGTTGTGATAATTCTTAAAATGGCCTCAACATTTGCCATGCCAAGATATGGTTGTGTCTCTGTGAGGTGCTCTGCTGAGGTAAGCGAAGATATTAGCATACAATTTACTTTCTCTTTATAAGATGTCAACTTTCTATTATAGATGTTGTCTCTATGGAGAAATGATCTCAACCGCTTGATTGCATGACTTTTGTAGGATGGTGATGATAAGAAGGAGCAGTCAACCACGACCTCACCAACAACACCAGTTGTTACACCACCACGACCACGACCACAGCCAACACCATCACCACCACCACTTCCACCAGCCCCACCACCAACACCAGAACCACCACTACCACCAACCCCACCACCAACACCACCACCAAAAAACAAACAACAGCGAACAACACCTATTGCACCAAAGGTCATCACAAAGTTCTCAGACGTGTTGGCGTTCAGTGGGCCAGCACCGGAGAGGATCAACGACAGGTTGGCATTGATTGGGTACGTAGCAGCAATTGCAGTGGAGGTATCCAATGGTCAGGATGTGTTTGCCCAGATATCTAACGGTGGGATTCCGTGGTTTCTGGGAACAAGTGTGCTGCTCTCACTTGCGTCTCTGATTCCTTTGTTCAAAGGAGTGAGTGTGGAGTCCAAGTCAAAAGGGTTGATGACATTATGTGCATAATCTAAGCACCTGCAATCACATGGAGGAGTGGAGGACCAAGTCAGAAGTAGTTAAGTTGTTGTTGATAAGTTGATCTAATTAGTTGTTTAAATAAGTGGGTCTTATTTTTACGTTCATTATGCAGAATGTGGCATGATTCAGCATTGTTATTTTGTATTATCCAGCATGTTTATTTCTTATTATCAGTATGTTGTTTTATTCCTCACATTGGTATTGCTTGGTCTATATAAACAGCCAATAGTGGATTGAATGAGTTTATGATGAATATAATTGTTTTCAATAATCTCTCTATCTTTCTTCTAACTCTCATCTCTTCTACTCAAATTCTATTGTTCCTTGCCGAGTGTTAAAGTACACAACAGACATTGGATGCTGAGCTGTGAAATGGCAAGCTTGCCATGTTGGGTCTGGTTGCTTTGGCCTTCACTGAGTATGTCAAGGGTACGGCGGTTTTCCATTACCATCTCTAATACCAATTTGTAAAAGAAACACCATTCCGATGAATACCCACATTGAAATAAACATCATTAACTGGACGGGTCCCCACAGATTCCAGGACCAATGGGTAATTTTGACATCCCAGGTTGCAATGTTGGGTCTGGTTGCTTTGGCCTTCACTGAGTATGTCAAGGGTGGTACTCTTGTGTAGGCCCTGAACACTTAATTTGTAAACCAATACTTTAGATCCATGTTCTTATGGTAGTCTGAATTAGAGAAGAGCAAATTTCACTACTCTATAAATTTGTGCTCGTGTTTTTCATGACTACTAATATGCATGTTTAAGAAGTTGTCAAGAAGATAATAAAAAGGGAAAGTGAAAAATTAAGTTTCATTTCATAGTTCTTCATCCGCTAATTGTAATTATCAGTTAAAAAGATCATAATTGATAAAATAATTTTACGTAAAACATGTTAAAAAATCTCATGCAAAACAAAGATCGAAATAATAGTAAAAAATCTCATAAAAAACAGAGATCAAAATAATAGGATAAAAGCTAGAGTTTCTTATTATATAATGCTGAATACTAAGATACAATGAAAAAGAGTTTATATAGATAAGGAAAACAAAGGACTAATTAACCAAACATAACTAGAAAATATAATCCTAATATAATAAGTAAATATAATATAATTCTAACAAGAAAAACTCAGGTTTTTGCTGTAATGATCTTTTTAAAAATGGGTTTTTTCATAAGTCACCATTAAATTATTAGAAAAGCTCTGAAACCATTATCTTTCATGTATTTTTTAAAATAATACCAAAGCTGTGAGATCACCGTTTTGACTCGGCAGTGAAGTCGAGACAGGGTGGGCAAGGCATCTTTCTTTCCCTCTTGTCTCGCCCTGTCAAAAGTTGATGCGAATTAGCACAAGGCACAACAGCAATTAGCGAGATGGCACGTGGCAACACAGGAGCAAATTTTGTATGCCTTTTTATAGGGCAAACGAGCTCAAAATCGACATTATAATATGTTTCCGGAAGCCCAAGACGAGTCCTACAAATGTTATGAAGACTTCATCTTCAATAATGGGCTGCAACATGTCTGAATTTAGCCGTTAAGTTTCATGTGTACAAAGGTAATTGTTTCCTTTTTTATTGTTTCCAATTATCGCCATGATTCGATACGAATATTTTATTTCCTTTTATTTTATATGTAATTATGTTTTCAATTATTTTATAAAATCAAATCTAATTTCTTTATTAGATAGGTTTTTAATGTTTTAGAATTCTTTTGATTTTTTAGGAGATTTGATATCCTTGTCATCCGGGATTCTTTCCCAATTTAGTTGAGGTGTTTTTGGAGTCAATGAAATTTGTTTATCTATATATTAGGTTGTAATCGCTTTGAGAATTTTCAGAGTGGAATAAAAAAAAGCTTCTTGAGTAGTTAACTCAAATATCTCTCTTTTTTATATTTTTCTGTGGAATTATAGATCAAAGAAAACCTTGTATGTTCGAACGCGTGTGAGTTCCGTTCCACGCTGCATCAAAAGTTGAGATGAAGGTTGAGTCGCAAGCAAGCCAGTGATTACACCGTCTATTTTACATACAACCAACAACTCTTTTCGCAAGCACATACAATCCCTCACTGCGAATCATTTTAAGCTTCAAAGTTACCAAGTGTAACAAGAATACTAGTGTAACACTAGTTTTTGGGAAGTCAAATGACCATATTAATGAATACAATTCCCAATCCATCAGTTAAAAAACTCCGATTCAAAGTTCAATCCATCGGTCATGGAGAAATGAAGTCAGGAAGTGGCCATCCCCTCGAACAGTGGCAGCAAAGCATTTACACAAGAAGAAATGATAAGTAGTGTGATCATTCACTATTTTTATATATATAGAATATGGATTTCAGAATCTCTCTTATTCATTACATATGTATATCTCAATTTATCTAACACAAAATGGCCTCTACAAGTCTCAACATATTAACAGAAAAGAATGAGAAGAATACATTTTTACCATTTTCACGTATTCACATATCCAAAGAAAGCATCATCACCATCGTGTGTTGTGCTTCTACTGCTCAACTTGAACTATATGTTCGTTCAACTCCCCACTCTGATGCTCATCCAGTTCCCCGTCTTGCTCAATCTGCTGCCGCGCAGCAAAGTGAATAATAATGTCATTGCAAATAAGAACCAAGCAAATATGTCAAAGAGGTCATCAACCGAATCAAATTTGAACTCACATAACAGTTGACTTTTAATATATACGCTTAACAATTTGACTATAGGGGGTACGCCGGGCCATGATGGGATTGGTGGGGTGCTTCGAGATCATAGAGGCAAGGTCATGTGCATCTTTTCTGTAAATATTGGTATTCAGGATGCCATTACGGCGGAAATCCAAGCCATTGGCACAGCGTGTAGCCTTTGTGCGTCGAGGCCGGAGTTGGAGGGTAGAGCTATTGACTTCGTAAGTGATTCTAAGGCGGCGGTCTCCTGGATTAACAGTAAGAGTTTCGGAAACTTGAAGCATGTGCAAGTTATCTACGATATTAGGTGTTTACTGTCCACGATGGGCCAGGCGAGAGTGGTGTTTAATCCAAGGACCACAAACTCTTTTGCTGATTTGTTGGCCAAGAACTTGGAGTGACATCTGAATTCTGGTTTTGGTTTTGTGGTGTCTTTTGCTTGAGCTCGGTTTCTGCTTGCTCTCTTTGTTTTGTCTGGTCTGTCTGTGGGGTTTTTGCCCAGGTTGCGTTTTGCTCTGGCTTATGGTCTAAGGTGTTTGGTGTTTCTTGTTGCTCTGTTTTCAGGCGTTGTTGTGTTGTTTGTTTTGCTCGGTGCTTTTGTTTCCCTTCTTCTTTCGGTTAATAAAAGTTAGCTTCTCAAAAAAAAAAACAATTTGACTATAGAATTTGCAGGAATCTAGGCAAGTTCCTAACATGTACTTCCATTCGTTTTGTAAATTTTTAGCTTTCTACAGATGTACGTAGTCAGGAGTAGGTTAATAGGAATAGTTAAAGTAAATTGAATAAATACAATCGAAGCAAATAAGAATCTGTCAACAATTTATTATTATTTTTTAAAAATAAGCTTACTTATTGGGTAAAAATTTAAATATTTCCAAGACTTATTAGGTAAATATAAATTTTTTTCAATCTTCTTCATCGAGACCTCCATTGGACACCGATTTCGATCTCCAATGGAGGTTAGTTGGAGGTCTTTCATCTCTATTGATGGAGGACCACCATCAATTGAGGGTTTTGAAAAGAAAAAAAAAACCTTTAAAATGGTACAAACATGAGGAGATGAAGGTATATTTTAGTCCATTTGTGCCATTTAAACTTAACTTATTAAACCAGTGATGCTCTCAAAGTTCAATATACAAAGAGTGTTATTTCCCACCATTTCCATAATAAATAAACATATCACTGTAACAACCTTATCTGCCATAATTTTTAGAACTTTTACAACTATACAATTCCGAATTTGTATGTATATAATTATAGAAGTTTCCTAATTATTCTAAAAGTTAATCACATTATCCTCGTGCTGTCACAGTTAATAAAGGAAAAAAAATTAAAAATAAAAACAAAAAATCTAAAAGCAAAGAATATACTGTACTTTTGCTTGTGTTAAATACAAATATCTTAGTTTTTTATTTATTTATGGGATGAATAAGCCCTCTTACACTGAAACACATTGGGTAAATATCTTAATTTTTATATGTAGATTATCCTAATGGCCGGGCCAATGAAGCTTGAACATTCTATAGACTTGTATGATTCTGAAACCTACACATACACATACTAGCACCAAAATTGAAATTACACATTAAAGAACAACAAGCAAGCTGACCTAAACGAACAAAACGACATCTCTATTTCGGAAAAGGAAGATGTGTCACTAGAATGTCCTAGACTCCTATATAGTGTTCACGAAACTAGGGGATAGCGACCTTAAAAGGAGAGAGGGGTCCTCCTCTCCATCACTGGCCTCATATTTAATGGTGGACATCTTCCGGTGAAGAAACCAGCCACGTCACCGGATAACATACATGTGTGGACAAACAACCCACGTGAACCTTTAACTTTTAAACGAAAGATAGAACTTGACGTGGAACCTAAATATCCACCACCACTCTTCGTCCCCCACTCCCACTGATATTTGTCTATATAAATCACACCACCAATCCCTATCTCTCTGCAACAATTATAGTGCTTGTTACTTTTACTACTGAGTGCCTTCTTTTTAAGCTCTGCCCAACAATTATCATTTTTTCGGTTCTTGCTTAGATAGATAGTTCATAGTTGTATTAATTCTTAAAATGGCCTCAACATTTGCCATGCAACCTCTCCTCTCAAGCCCCGTATCTCGTGTTTCCAACAGGTCGTGCCTAGGAAGAAGCCAACTCTTCCCTCTAAATGTAAAATACGGACCTGATCTTCCAAGATATGGTGGCGTCTCTGTGAGGTGCTCTGCTGAGGTAAGTGAAGATTATCTTACTAATATATTTTCTCTTGTTTAAGATATCAACTGTCTATTTTAGATATTGTGTCTATGGAGAAATGATCTTAAACGCTTGATTAATTGCATGACTTTTGTAGGATGGTGATGATCAGAAGGAGCAGTCAACCACGACCCCACCATTAACACCAACACCAACACCAACTCCAACACCACAACCACAGCGAACCCCTATTGCACCAAAGGTCAGCACAAAGTTCTCAGACGTATTGGCGTTCAGTGGGCCTGCACCGGAGAGGATCAACGGCAGACTGGCTATGATTGGGTTCGTAGCAGCAATGGCAGTGGAGGTATCCAATGGTCAGGATGTGTTTGCCCAGATATCTAATGGTGGGATTCCGTGGTTTTTGGGAACAAGTGTGGTGCTCTCACTTGCGTCTCTGATTCCTTTGTTTAAAGGTGTGAGTGTGGAGTCCAAGTCAAAAGGGTTGATGACATCGGATGCTGAGCTGTGGAATGGCAGGTTTGCTATGTTGGGTCTGGTTGCTTTGGCCTTCACGGAGTATGTCAAGGGTGGTACCCTTGTGTAGGTCCTGTATATTTAATTTGTAAAACACGTACGTGTCCATGTAAGATACGTTAAATCCATGTTCGTATGGTCGTCTGAAATAGGAAGTACAAATTTCACTACTCTATAATTATCTGCTTGTGTTTTTCTTGACTACTAATATGCATATGTAAAAAGTTGTCAGGATTATAGAAAGGAAAATGAAAAGGTTTTATTTCATACTTCTTCATTCGCTAATTAAAATTACTAGTTAAAAAGTTCATAATTGATAAGATAATTTTACATAAGACAAACTCCAGTTTTTGCTGTAGTGTCTTTTTATAAAGGGATTTTTTCATATGTAACCATTAGAATAATGTTCGAAGGTGGATCAATCAGCACCCAAGATATCAACTCTACCTATGGAGGTGTAACATATGGTCTTTTTTTTTTTTACTTTTAATATTTATCTCTTGTATTTTTTATAAAAAGTCCACATATTACACCCTAATTGATAGGGTCAGAGCCTAGGTTCTGACCGATCTGCATCCAAGTATTGTTCTTAATAGCAAACCGTGAAACCAATATATTTCATGTATTTTTTACAATAATACCAAGGCTGTGAGATTACCGCCTTGACTCGGCAGGGCAGTCGAGACAGGGTGGGCAAGGCATCTTTATTTCCCTCTTGTCTCACCCCGTCGAAAGTTGAGATGAGAGTTGAGTCGCAAGCAAGCCAGTGATTACACCGTCTATTTTACATACAACCAACAACTCTTTTCGCAAGCACATACAATCCCCCACTGCGAATCTTTTTAAGCTTCAAAGATACAAGTGTAACAAGAATACGAGTGTAACATTAGTTTTTGGGAAGTCAAATGACCATATTAATGATACAATTCCCAGTCCATCAGTAAAAAAATTCAAATTCGAAGTTCAATCCATCGGTCATGGAAAAATGAAGTCAGGAAGTGGCCATCCCCTCGAACAGTGGCAGCAAAACACTTACACAAGAAGAAATGATAAGTAGTGTGATCATTCACTATTTTTATATATATAGAATATGGATTTCAGAATCTCTCTTATTCATTACATATGTATATCTCAATTTATCTAACACAAAATAGCCTCTACAAGTCTCAACATATTAACAGAAAAGAATGAGATGAATACATTTTTACCATTTCCACGTATTTACATATCCAACGAAAGCATCATCACCATCATGTGTTGTGCTTCTACTGTTCAACTTGAACTATATGTTCCTTCAACTCCCCACTCTGATGCCCATCCAGTTCCTCGTCTTGGTCAGTCTGCTGCTGCACAGCAAAGTGAAAATAATGTCATTGCAAATAAGAACCAAGCAAATATGTCAAAGAGGTTATCAAACAAATCAAATTTGTACTCACATGACAGTTAACTTTTAATTTATACGCTTAACAATTTGACTATAGAATTTGCAGGAATCTGGGCAAGTTCCTAACATGTTCTTCCATTAGTTTTGTAAAATTTTAGCTTTCTACAGATGTACGTAGTCAGGAGTAGGTTAATAGGAATAGTTAAAGTAAATTGAATAAATACAATCAAAGCAAAACAGAATCTGTCAACAATTTATTAAAAAAAAAAAAAAAATTAACCTTACTTACTTTTACGGGCAGATCTACTGGAAATAAATTTATGGCGCTGGGATTAAAACTGAGTCCACTGAGTCAAGGGAAGACAGCAGAAGACAGATATCAGTGAAATATACAGGAAACATATGTAGCACGCAAATAGTCAAAATAAAGGATGAAAAAGGAATTAAAGTGGATGGATCTCAGTCAATCAATAATTTGAATTCCTAAACCTCAATAAAGAAGACAATTCAAATAATCAAAAACCAATATCTGGACTTCAATTTATCTAGCTTATTGACAAATTGTCTAATTTTTACAGAGGTCCTTTTGAGAAGGAGAGGGTGGAGAGCAGGAAAGATACCAGTGTGATAGAACCAGTTGCCACACATATGGAATAAAGAACTCCTCAGGATGACTTTCTTGCTCATATGAGAAATGTAATTGAGTAAACATCTGTCAAGGAAAAAAGGATACGATGTTATGAAATTAAAAAATATATAGAAAAAGATTATTTGGACAACAGTTCAAGTTTAAACAACGAACAATATTCTACAATCATCTGCTTTTACCTTCAACCCATCACCTCGCCAAGATCGGCAATTGATAATTATGAACTGAAGCACCTTTTCCACTGACCATTCACCATCCAGTCTTTGGGCATCAAGCCGACTATTGAAAAAATCTAAGACCTAGAAAAACCAAAGGGGTCAGATAATTCAGATGCACCCTATAAAAATACATATTGCATCAAGGCACTTAGAAAGCTTATAGACTAGTCACTAGTGTACCGTATATATATTTTCCAACAGCTCATTGAAGCGAGGATGACTTTTGAAGGGCTGGAAGACCTCCTGCCTATGCAATACTGCATATACAACCTGTGAGACAGCATACAGTTAAGAATGAAGAAAAGATGGCAAGTGTCAATTGATTTGAGATTGTGAGAAAAAATGACGATTAAATTTTTATATCAAATGATTTAAACGTGAATAAAAATAAACAATACCTCTGGATTCCGAGGGAGAGCATAAGTCAAAATTGCATTTAATATTTCAAGAACAATTCTCAGGAAGTCGGTATAAATATGCAACTCTGCTGACTGCAGCAATCAGGTATAGAAACAAAGAATTATAAGATATGATAACATCGGAACAACATAAAATTCATAATTTACTAAAACCACGTATACAAACACCACAATGACTACCATATCTTCTGCAAGGCTGTCTTGTTCCATTGAGTTGCCTTTCTTATCACCCCTTAGTTCTGCTAGTTTGTTGTATCTAAATCCAGCATCATTAAATTCCAGAAATTAGATAAGGATCATGCAATGATTCCAAGAAGATGGAACTGTGCATCATGAGGATCAAATTATCAAAGATAACATACAGAAATATAAAGTCAGAAAAAACAAGAGACAGGACAGTTAACTTACTTGCGTGACAGCATATAGAAAAGGCTGACCAGTCTCTGAGATGCATACGCACTCAAACGGTGGACATGAGGTGCCATGTTAGCCAAAGTAGCTAGACAAGTTGTATGGAGGTAGACATCCTGTAATAATTTGTCATGCCAAAGTGTTATTTGGAAGAAATTTGGAAAGGGGCACAAAGTATTAACATCTGCCATATGACAAACATCCATCAATCCAAATACTTACCGTATAATGCATATTATTGATGCAATGACATATAATAAGTTTCTCTCCCAACATAACAAAAGCCTCCATAGTCAACAATATACTAATGGCTTCTAGTCTGAAGGAAAAGGGTTAAATGGTTTTATAAATCATGGGAGTGCAATTCACATTGTCATGTATGGGTCTAGAATGAGAGAACTGGCACTTCATGAGAGGTCGACATTGTCCTTGAATTACATGAGAAAGGGGAAGAACACTTCCTACAATACTTAGAATACTGAATTTGTGATATTCAGTAGACATCCTTACCTCCCTTAGTTGCCCACTTCCATGCTCATCAAGAGGATAATTTGCTCTCAAACCTTCGCATTTGCAGTCATTCCATAATCTAAAATGGATCTATGTTTTCTTGAACTATAAAACTTCCCTTATCATAAATGTAAAATTTGTCACCTAGATCTGGTCTTGCCAAAGTAAAGTCTTTGGAAAGTGGACCTAGATACAACTGAAACTAGACAGTTACATTATGTTACTGGTCTACAGATTCAAATCAATGAACTTGCACCTTCACAAACAATAAACTCTGGAGACTTTCACCATTGCACCAGACCATGGCCAATTTTGACAAGCATAATTTTTTTTTACCATATAGAATTTTAACTTTGATTAAAGCAAAGAGTGTAACAACCTTTAACATTAGTAGTTAGGTACAGTGATCATAAACTTTGGTGTTAGGCTGATGTATTTCAGTATAAGTACCAAAATATCAGATATCAGATACAAGATGTGAATGGCTTTTTGCTCAACTTTATATGAATGTTGACAATTAAGTTTTAACACTTTGGTGTCAATTAGAGGCACCTTAGCATCACACAAGCTATGCATTAATTACTTTCAAGCAATAAAGATCAACTTAGATACATTTATCAATATGTATATTAACTTGACATATTTTTTAATAGAATCACATTTAGACCATAAGCATTAACCAATAAAACCTCATACAATGTATTTCACGTAAATGATATTGAGATCAAGTTAACTTAGCAGTCTGCTACAGAACTAAAATTACACTTTAAAATAAAAACTTAACAAGTCAAATACATCAAGTCATACCCGCAACTTGGAAAGGTTATACTTCACAGTCCTTATCAAAATGATGACCATCAAGGATCCAAGATATGTCTGATTAAGGCGGTGCTCTTGATACCATGGAACACTAGGGAGAATCTGTCCAAATACACAACACATCAACAGAATCTTGGGTAACATAATCAAAGAATAGACATTTAGCCAATTCTTACCATTTTATGGATGCTTGCGTTAAAAGTAGAATCTTGACTAAGTATGAGAAGGATAATGAGGAGCATGTATATTTGATTAGACGTCCTCTTCGAAGCATTATACAAGGTTTCCAAAATGGGCATCAACTGTTGATTTCATTGTGAAAAACAGATTGGTATCAGGTATTCGCAGCAGCTCACAATAATAACAAAAATTATATACCAGCTCATATAGTTAAGAACTTATTTGACCCAAGAGATACACAAGAAAAGGCATTAAAATAAACCAAAAAAAAAAAGCCATCTCACTAAGTTGCACACAAGGCTCTTATTCTTATAAAAGGTCCTTGTTATCCTACGACTTACATGAATTATTTAGAACATGAAGTCAAAAAGATTAGTAGGTCAAAATCAGAACAGGGGGAAAGCCAAATGGATAAAGTATCTGACATCTAACTCAGCAACAAGAAGTTTAAATCTCAGTAGGGATATGGATTTGAACAATGCCCCATCCTAAAGCCTGATGACAAAGACTACAAGCCCAGGTTCAATGAGGAATCTTGCCTAAGGAAATCATTAAAACTGTACCTACTGAAGTATAACTACCATCAATTAAGAAAAGTTTAGGCTGTTGCTACATACCAATGTATCCAAATCAGTTCGCACCAAAACATACTCCAAAAAGTTGGAATTCCCTTGTACCAATGAGTAAAGCAACAGGACTGCAGTCTCATCAGCCAAGCACCTGCAATGCCAAAACACATTATGAGAGAGGCGAACAGGCAAAAGAAAGAACAGCTTCAATTTAATGATAAGGATAACATAGAAGTACTGTAATTAGTATCATGTTACTTTCAGTTTCAACAAATGACTAAGCTCGGGTAATTATATGTTATCCCAGCCATTAAAAAATAACTGTCAAGTCCAAAAATTGCCAGCAAAAATCCCTAAGGTCAGGACAACTATAACAAGGAACTTTGTTATAATGACCAATTAATTTAGCACGAGAAACTCATCTGAATAGGATTCAAAACCTTCAATGAAAATTTATACAAGAACATAAAGAAATTAAAATATGAATGATGTGACAACAAAAAAATAAAATAAAATAAAAATGCCGACTTAAATGGCTTACTGCTACTGGCAGAAGAGCTCAAATGCATGGATTAAATCTTGAAATATTTTTCATAGAAATGCTAAAGAAAACAAATAAAGTATTCAGGAAAGCTATAGTACTTTGACATTCTTAATCAAACATATTTGGATAACATATGATGCTTTTGCCACTTAATCACCACATGCAAATTTAAAGTAAGGAAGTAAGCAATTTCTAAACCTCAAAATAGATAATATTATGATCTCACACAACTTTCAAATACTAAACTTAGAGAGCGGAAAAAGAAAAGGCACTCACATTCCAAGAGTATCATAAAGGGAAGCAAATGGCAACCTCACAACAGGGCCATTGTTTCCATTCCCCTCAATATCTACGTGACCAACTGCAAGCAAAAAATAATTTACCAACAAACATATAGCATGTCATCAAATGAGAAAAGAAAATGAATTAAGTCATTAACAAAACCAATAGCAAGCAAAGTAACAATTGACCAAACCACCAAATATATCATTGCATCGGAAAAACAAACACACAAAGAAGGTAGATCTCACATTCAATATCCCTCGCATTTTCTAATGCCTTGCAGTAAGGGTTGTCAGAAAAGTGTGCATTTAATTTGGAAAGAGAATCAGAGGTGGCACTGTCATCGCTTCTATCCGTTATGGATTCATCACCCACAGCACATTTACGATAATGAATGAGAACTAGTAGCACAAGCAGGCTGCTGTCTGCCAATGGATTTCTTGAGCCTTCACCGCTCGAACTGACTAAATAATTGAATGGCAGTAACACAAAGGTTGCTGCAACTCAAAAATATGAAGTCAACTTAAGTGACTAAGAAATTAATCTATTGACAATTATAAACAGAAAGAAGGATTGTAGTCTATTATCAAGGGGACTTCCAATGAAGACACATTACACATTGAGGCAAAATGAAAACACATTGCATGATAAAAAGCCAAGCTAAAAAGATAAAACCCTACCAGCTGCAGAGCCAACTCTCTGTAAAACGCCGGGCTCATTAACCTCCGAAAATATAGAATAAGATGCAGCATTTGAGGGGATACGAGGTCGTGTTATGTAATTAAGTAGCAATCTGTGGACAACTGAACAGACCAAAGAACTTTCCTGCAAAATTGTAGTTGTACTTTAAGCAATTACAATAAGTATACAAGATTTTGAAACATTGAACAAAGTCAAGTTTTCGTCCTGTAACCTCAGCCATCGTTGCATCAATGAATGGGTGCACATCACTTGGTCCAGGAGATGGCCCATAAAGAAGCTGAGTTGACATTGCGATGTGCATGAAATTAAGCAGCTCTTGATGTAGGAGGTATGTATCGGGACTTGCAACAACAAAAAATTCATAATTAAAAGAACAATGGACATAAAATCTCAACAACTAGTTAAAGAACAGCACCCATGATGTACCTTACATCCACTGAGGCAATAAAGGTAAGCACACTATGCATGACAAGATTTTCAATGTTTTGATCTGCACATGAGAAACAAAGGCTTGAGGTCCATGATGCTTGTCAAAAATACTGTTGTACCTAATACAGTACCAGTGAACTGCAAGCTCCAACTTAATTACCTATCATAAATTCCTTTGTAATTGTTTCACTTTCATCAAGGGACAAATGTAATTCTTCAAAGTTGTCACTTTGGGAATTTTCTATTAGGTACTTCAGAAAAACTGACGAAATGTACACTGCATTAACAGCCTTCACATAAGCCGTGGACAGGGTACCAGACGATGACATATACTCTTGCAAACACCATGTCAGGTGAATCAAAATCTTCGCAAGATGCCTAGTATAACAGTTGTTTTGTGCTGCACAAGGGTAAATCACAGAGACCACATATAACAATGTCAAAACACATTGGAAATGGAAAAGAAAAGAAAGAAGTTCATGATTGCACATGCAACTAACGATTATAAGAGATAAAGTTCAAACATACTTTACAATGGTATTTCTTTTTCATTATTTTCTTTTATTCCAGTAAATATAAAATAAACTCCTCCCCACCCTTGTGTGAACATGACTTTAACTAAAACTTATGGTACGACAAGAGATCTTGCAGCTCAGCTATCAAGTGCCCAGCCCCACGTATTCGGTATTCCTAAATAAGCAACGGAATACAAATAAGAAGGGTTTAGGCAATTTATCCTTCCATAAAACACGATACTATAGTTTGTCTTTTTGCAACTTCAAGATGTTTAAGGGTTGAGGGCCTTGAGGCCTCCTATTGTTATTTTTTCCTCTCTTTCTCATACACTTGTATACTTCCACTTATTCGTCTTTCTTTGAATAAAGTTTTCAATTTATGCCTGGTAACATATAAAATTGAAATTTTTAGGTAATTTAGCGAGATCAAGATCAATTAAAAATCATTTAAAAAAATTAGAGAAGTTGCATTTTAGTTCATGAACTGTAAAAACCTTGCAACACTACATTGATCAGCACAATTCCTCAATTGAACACTAAATTGATCAGATTATTCAACTAATACTCAAATGCAGAATAATGTAACGAAAACTCACAATAAACAACTATATAAGAATATTAACATGAACTTGAGAGAGAAGCCTGACCGAGAAGCTCACAAGCTTGGTGGACTCGGTGAGTGGGCCAGCGGAGGCTGAGAGGAAGTTCCAGAAGCTTCTGCCAGAAATCAGAGGCCAACGGAAACGATTTCTCCCCGACAAAAGTGGCGATTAGGTACTCAGCCGACTCCTGCGGCTGCGCGTCGCTATAACGCGGCGTTGAAGGCACCACACCCATTGTTTGGTCAAGCCACGTGGCGCTCTAGAGTCGCTGATATAAAACACACACAGAGTCAAGCGAGTCAAGTCTGATGCGATACCGTGTTGGAGATCAATGGCATTACACAAACAAGCACAAGGCGGTGGATCTGCGAAGTGTGTCTGAGAAATGAAACTGAAAGACGAAATTGAAAATGGAGTTTGGTTTAGTTTGAGAGAGAAAGAAGGAGGGAGGGAGCTTGCAAACGAAGATTTTGAAGAGTTTACAGAGAGAGGGATAAATCGATGATTTTCTTTTTTCTTTTTTCTTTTTTCTTTTTGGTTGTTTCTTTGGGAATATAGTTTGGTTTGAGATGATGATGGATAATTAATTACTCGTTAACTTCATTTCACTTCAATTTTCATTGGACGAAATTGTCCCTCTTTGCAATTTGGTCCCTACAACATCAGTTTTGTATCTATTTTTAAATACATTTTGTTTATTTCTTTTTTTCTTCTTATTTTTTCAAGAAATTTGTTATTTCTTTTCTTACTTTTTTAAAAAAACTTTATTTTTAAGTCTTTAATTTCATTACTTAAAAAAAAACTTTCTCATTTAAAAAAAATAGTTATTTTTTTAAATAAAATCTTTTTTTTTGTTTTAACGTCTCGTTTCTTCTTCTTTTTTTTTATTTCTTTTTATTTTTATTTTTTAAACATCCTTTTTTATTACAATTTTTATTGGTCAACTAAAGTTTAAGGACAGAATAGACTTTTAACTAATTCTACAATTATTAATTAGTCAAATTTGGTCAAATAGACCGAAATTGGCTATTTTTAATCATATAAAGACCAATTTGAAAAAAAAAATTAACAAGTGCAAATTGACGTTTTCCAATTAACTAAGGAACAAATTGTAAGAACCCTTTATTTGTTTTAAAAGGTTTTTCTTCCTATTTATTATGTTTTTTTCTATAATTTTCTTCATTTTATATTAGTAAATTAAAAAACATGAGTCTCATTAGAATAAATCATTTATTTTATTATACTATAATATTATAAATCTTTCGATTTATCTCAATTCATATATTCAATTCAATTCAATAATATCAAGTTATGTGATATGTATTCAATCAAATGTGATTTTTTATATCATATAACAGAATGTCAATAATCTATGTTTAAATGTTATAAGTTTATAACCTAACACTCGAAACCTTTTCCACTTGAAACTTTTTCCAAAATAAAAAGAAGCTAAAGCCTAGACCATTTTTAAACGGCACAAAATTTAAAAAATTTAAACGCAAATCATGACATTAAATAGAGTAGATGGGTGTTTTAGTCTTTGCACAGAACAGAGGGTGACGTATCTTTGTTAATTACAATTGTTTTTAGCTTCGTCGGCAAGAAGGCATGATCTCGTACGTAATACAAAATTACAGATACAGCATATACTTTTTGTTAATTAATTTCCCTTAATTAAAATCATTTATCTTAACAAACAAAAAAAGAAAGGCGCTTTTTCTCTTTTCTAATTAGTAATTACAAACGTACTGTCAGTTTATGTCAAGCAACTTTCATAGCAACTACGCATCACCATCCAATGAAACCCTTTGTCTCTACACGTGTTTCGTGTTCATAGGCTGGAGGACGTGATATGCTAATTAATTTTTTTTCTAATTTTAATACTGATAATAGATTAAGGATAATACTTGGATGCTGACCGGCCAGCACCTCCAAAATACTGATCCAGTGATATGACCCAACGGAATTGTAACATATGTATTTGAACGGGTGATGAGGAGAGATTTAATTGTTTGGAATGAATAAAAGAAAAAAAGGGATATAGTACAATTCAATTGGACAACATCACTAGGTCAGTATTTTGGGTGGTGAACGGTTAGCACCCCAAAATACTGACCTAGTGATATGGCCAAAATGAATTGTAACACATGTATTTGGGTTTGAATATTTATCTAATTGTCGAGCTTCTGTGTTTGAACGGATGAAGAGAAATAGTTTAATTGTTTGGAATGAATAAAAGAAAAAATCACATATATTACAATTTAATTGGACAACACCACTGGATTAGTATTTTGGATGTTGAACGGTCATGTAGATATTATTCATAGATTAATAGTCTAATACCAAAAAATATTCGATCCCGTGTTGGACGTGCCACAGAGTAAATGTGCACCATTGATTTCATCACCGTTGACTTCAATATCTTTGGTCTTTGTCTGACTAATCTCTGATTTGCTGTACTGCAACATGCCAAATTGTAAAACAAAAACATAATTTCGTGATGACTTCCAAAAATTCTCTCTACGAGTCTACGCTAAGGTTTAGTTTGATAGCAGTTGAAGCCAAGAAAAAGTCCTACCAAATTCCCAATAGCAAAAATTAATACAGATTTACGATTTTTAATTTTGTATCTATCGAGATTCGAGATTAAGCTCTCGAATATAAACTTTCACAGTACCGAATATAAATCTACCATCACATACTATTATATATACCGAGTTACCGATTTCTAGATATATACTCTCACATATTTGTAACTACATATAACATATGTCTAGTTCAAATGTTTTATAGATCGACTCTTACAATATTTGGAAAGAAATCTACTGTCGCGTTTTGATCACTACATTATCAAAATCAAACGGTACATTTACATTTTGAATATTATACTCTCACAATCGGAAATATCTACTCTTATAACATCAAAGATAAATCTACACGTATACATGTAAATATGTATGGTGGATGATCAAATCTATTCCAAATAAATATGGAAGAGAATGTGTATCCAATTGCATACTTGCTACAAGTTTTATTTCTTGGTTGTCATAATCATATGCATAATCTATTATTTATATATATTAAGATGTTCAGTACTGTTTTAGACAAAAAAAAAAAATTAGCTCACCACCTAATAATAGTATTTAATTAACATGCAATTTATAAATTAGAAATCAAAATAAGATAAGGGAGGGGCCAGCCTCTGTTCATGGAAGAAAAAATATCGAAATTTATATATATATATTTGTATTTTATTCAAAAATCAAAACAGATGATGAAATCATAAGAAATAAGTTAGTATATAATTTAATAAAGTGCAAGTGTGATGATGTAGGCTTCCACAAGAACCAAGAGGCATCAGCGTCACGTAGAAAACTAGAAACAGGATGGTGGTTCGATGTACAAAAATCAACGGCAGGCAATGGATAGAGACAAAACCATGTGAGTGATACCTTGTAACTTTTACTTGGTTTGTGCTAATGGATTGCCATGGAAGCTGCGGTGTGTCGGTGTGGGATAAACACTATCATTTAATCGATCCCGTATGAAAACACGCATAAGGATATCGTACATGAAACTTTAAACAAACTTGCCAAACCCCAAACCAAAACCAAAACCAAAACGATGAGCAGTTGTTGACTTATTTAGCTATTTATCCACTATAAGGTCTAATTAAGGACCTCAATGTCCAATTTTCAAATAGTTTTAATTGGAATTCATTTACCCTTGTACAATTCAATGGACTTTTCATATTTTATTGAGTTAGGGATCATTTTCTTGATTTTACAGGCAGAAATGGATTGATTCATCATTCAATGTTGAAAAAATTGAAAATTTCCTTCAAGGACAAAACAAAAAACTGCCGGTTGAGAAAAAGAGTTGATAATATTGCCCATCCCATCCTTATCATTCATCAAATCAAATGGAGCATTTTGTGGAATTAAATGGGTAATGGTGTTGACCATTATATGAAGATAAAAACAAATTCAACCAACCCAGGAAAGTGACAACACTATTTTGGGCCATGCCAAGTGTCTGCAGCTACAAATACTTATACGATTGTTGAGCTCACATTTGGGCCTCACTTGATATCTCATGCCAAGGGCCATAAAAATGGTTGGTCCTTCAAGCCCAAATTGGAGCAAATAAATACCGATAATATTTTCAAAACTTTCTGTAATATCTCATCTTGGCTCAAACGGTATGCAACTCTCCCACCCTACACGATTTACAACGAAATTATGGTGATATTTTTGAAATTTCTTTAAATTTATGCCCCTAATATATATATATATATATATATATATAATGAAAATACCATCTTAATAAAAACACTAGAGAACATTTTTTTTCTTATTCTTTTTTAAATTTAAGACTAATTTTCAGTATTATAATCAATGCAATTCAATCATATATATATGACAGTTTTCTACTATTCTTCAATTTCGATAAGATGGGATTGACCCAGTTGTTTACCTCTCGCACCTATACCATGAAGTTGTGAGTTCAAGTTTGCCCATAATCCCGAATTATTGTAATATTTCAAAAAACAAATCTTGAATTTCAAAAATTCACACTGCAAACCAAAGCAAAGGTGCCCTAATCAATCAAGAGTTTTGATTTATGAGAAAATCGATGGGAGTTGTTTTTGTTCCTGTACTTTGGTGGATTTTTTACAAAGATGACACCTACAAAGGTCATGCTGAGATCGTGCAATTCTATCTCTTCAGCAGACAAATAGCAAAGTTTTAATGTGATCCAACTCAATACCATTAAAATTTATAATTCAGGGCGGCTTCGTGATTCATCTTTTTTACTTGTCCCCATTAAAAAAAAATAAAAAATTAGAAATCAAAAAGGTACCACCAAACCTTCTTCAAGATCTGCATGCACATGTATTTGTATAATGTTATTACTATTTTCTACTCCTCAGTCCTCACTCTTGTTATTGCTTGCCCTACACTGATTGTTATCCATGTAAAAAAAAAACCCCATTTTTGGATACAAGTGAAGTTTTTTTTTTTTTTTTATAGTCATAATCATATCAAAAAATGGCAAGTTTTTCTTATATATATATATATATAATATATTGATATGGGAGTATGAGCTAAATATAAATATTTTCATCTGATTTGGATTATTGTCATCGGATAATTTTTAAAAGATATTTTACAGAATTTTATGTGGAGTTTTCAATGAATTTTGATCCTTTTAAGGACAAAATCATGAGGTCTAACGCTCTAAATGGACTATACCCCTTGATGGCAACCTTATTATTTTAGATGTTTATTAGTTATTACTCTTCTCAAGTTGCCTAAACCGTTAAGATATGGCAACTTATAGTCCAATTTTATCATTTTTCTCCAGACTGATATCCACAAACCCTAAACCATAACAAAATTACCAAAGGGTTAATTCAATGTAAGTGGGCCAGTGGGGGACAAAGATCATGAATCGGTGCCCCTTGACTACAAAAGGGTTTGAATTTGCATTTTTTAATACTGGAATAGTGGAATGTGTTAGATTATAAAGGGACAAAATTAAGCCTCAAAGTAAGGGATTGATATATATATATATATATAAATATCACACAATTTCACCCTAATAATAGTTTTATAATATATAAGGAGCTCAACATGATGCCTTCTCCAAAGTTGTTCAAAAAATTCAAATAAGATTTCAAGCTTTTAATCATATTTTGGTGGCTCCACCAGCAAGACATCTAGCTCTTTCATAAAGAACTCAGAATATATATATATATTATTAATATGATGAACCGTGGAAGTGTCTTTATATTACTGACAAAGCAATCACAGACAAAGAACAGCATGATCCTCAAGGATCAGAACCTGTTGTCTGCCAATGGTTTTTGAACACATTTGAAGCCCGTGACTCTCTTTGAGCTCATCTGTGGAATCCCGTACGTTATTTTTAAGTTTCTTTTAAGTGATCATTTCACTAAGTAACCGTTATATATATATATATATATATATATATATATATATATGCATGATTCCAACACCTACCTGAGAGTTACTCCTATGTATATATATATATATTCAGTTTCATGCACATAGAACAAGTAGCATATGTTTAATGAATGACAAAAATGAGGTTAAGAAGTATTTGCAGAACTTGGATATATAAGTAGAATGGAACAGCACTATTGACACACTTAATTGTTCAAGGGAAAACAACCAAAATAAAATTCTGAACTACTTTTGGAAGGGAAAACGAGTTATTTTACTCACTTGGGAGTGCATTCTGTCAGTGTTGATGTATTGGCAATGTGGCATTTTCCTGCATGTGAGTTATCAAGAAAATCCCCATCTGCAAATTTACTTGGCCCTTTTTAGCTTCAATGATGAAATCCAAAGCAATTGAATAATGGAATTAGAGAGTTAGATGACTAGGAGGGTATCCATCCTATACCCAGCTAATCACTGAAGAAACCATATCCAATAAGCACCAAAGAGCAAACTCAGGTCCTCTACTTTGGACTAGAACTCAAGAAACCCAGTTGCTCAACAAGCACATCAACATCTTCCACTTCATCTCCTTCACCAACTAGCATATCCATCTCTTGTTCATCAATGTCCTCATTCATGAAATTTTCCCAGAACCCCACATCAACTATTTGTTTATCTTTGCTTCCTGCATGTTCATGATGATCTCCTCTCTCTATGTATTCCTCTTCTGGGTTGTTTTGGCTAATTTCACTCAATCCTTGCATGTCCAAAGCAAGTTTGTCAAGCTCAAACTCATCAAACTCAGCAATATCATCACCATATTCCTTAGGTTCAGTCTTCACAAAAGGCATTTCCTCCTCCTCATCAACTTTGCCTAATAGTTCACCGACTTCAATAATGTTGTGGTCAGGTGATTGACCAATCTTCCTTCTTCTCTTCGTGGTAATTGCTTCCTCAAACTCTTTCCTTATATCTTTTTGTTGCACTAATTGTTGTACAAAGTTTGGATTCTTCATTGCCTTTGCCAAGAAACCCATCATTTGTTGCTGTTTCATTTCTGATCTCCTCTGTCTTTGTTCCATTACTTGAAGATACTCTCTAGAATTCTGCTGTTGCTGTCTAAGTTTCACCAGTTCCCCAATTAGTACTTGCTTGTCACGTCTCAGCCTATCGACTTCACCGTCTAATCCAAACCTTCCCACTTCAACACAAACGTCTAGAGCTTGCTGTGAAGCTTGAGATTGTGTTGTCTTTCTTCTCCTAATGTTCTTTAAAAGATGCTTTTGCCCTCTCAGAAACCCTTCATTTGCAAACTCCCATCTATCAGGATCAACCTTTCTAAATCCCTACATGAAACCACATTCTTCTTTTCATGATATATCAAACAATATTTCAAATTCCAGCTGATTTTAACATTAATGAATAGATACTCATATTATCGTACTAAATTACTAATTAAACTCTTGAGAATCTTCAAGAGCTACACTGATATAATAAATCTATATATGCACATTAGCCATTTCCAATGCTACATATAATACTAATATTTGGCAGCACCATATGTGTAATATAAATTTAAGCAACCCAATACCATTATCTTGCATATTTTATATATGGCGATCTCAACACCGTGAAAAACTTACATAAGACGGTCTTTTAGCCATTTGGTAAGACCGTCCAATGTAAGTGTGCCATGTGGTAATTTAAATTATAGTTTTATATTTCTAATGTAAATAATATACTTGCATTGGATAGTCTCACCAAGTGGCAGTGAGACCTGTCCTATACAAGTTTTTCTCCTCAGCATTTTCAATTTTCAAATCATTAAACAAACAAAAATATCCCCATTAAGTAACCCAATAAAAAAAGACATAGATACGTGATACGATTTTATTGACATTTGGTGAGAGCGTCTAAGTTTGCCATGTGGCAATTTTAAATTATAATTTTATATTTTTAATATAAATAATAAACTTACATTGGATAGTTGGTGAGACCGTCCCATGTAAGTTTTTCTCATCAGCACTTTCAATTTTCAAATCATTAAACAAACAAAATATCCCTAATAAGTAACCCAATAAAAAAAACAAAGAGAATAGTAAGAAGTGACCAATCAAATCCTTTTAAACAAGTGTCCAAAAAAAAATCCTTTTAAACAAGTGTCAAAAATAAAAATAAAAATAAATAAAAAATAAAAGGCAGCATCTCATGAACATGAATTAACACTTGGCAAAGAAAAATTAAAAATCAAAGATAGGTTGCAAATAGATACTTACATATGTATTGAGTTGTCTGACGAAGCTTGAGAAATTGTTGTGCTTGAAGTATCTAGGAAGAAGACTGATAGAGAAGGTCTGGGGATCCCAAACAACAAAGCTGTTGTTGTCTCTGCTCCAAGAAATTATGTGGTTGGTGTCGGAGTCTTCTACAATATCATACGTTTTTGTAAGAAATGGAGGAGGACCCACATCGTGAAGTCCTTCAATTGGTTGAGGATGAGCTGATGCTTTCCCTGCAGTATATGATGATGAGCTCGCTCCTGCAAACTCATCATTCTTGTTTCTCCTTTGTGGATTCATCGCTAGAATCTGATTCTAGCTAGAGAGAGAGCAAAAAAAAAAAAGTGATATTGGGCTTGTTTGAAGAAACCCTTTTGTGAAAAATGAACAAAGAGTGAGATTTGATTGTGGGGGTTGTGATGGAAAACAATGAAATGTGGTTGAAAATGAAGAAGTGAAGAAGCTGATGAGGTGATTGGTATTGGGACAGAGTCTGAGAGGGCTAGAGGAAAAAGAAGAAGAAGAAGAAATAACTATGCAAAAGCTGAGAAAGAGTGATGTGAACACTGAACAGACTTCTTTAATTTTATAAATAGTTGAGAGAATTTGGTTTTTTAATTTGATGATCCATTTTGGCAAGGTATGATTAGTTGAGAGGGAAATGATGAAAAGTTACCAAAACCAAAATAGGATTGAGATATTTTTTTCTCACTCTTGAATTGTTTCTCCTTAGGGGAAGTCATATATACTCTCATATTTGTCCAATGGCATTTTGTCTCTGTAATATCACATCCAAGGTCAATGTCTTTATAGCCTAATTTAGTGTCAGAATTGTATTTGTAATGGGGAAATTACAGTGAGCACCTTAAGGTTTGTTGCCAAGACACTGTGATGGATAAGTTTAAGTATTCTACACAAAGATCCCTATGTTTTACTGTGATTTATTAACAACAACATTACAAGGTCATTTACGTTTTTTCAATATTTCATTTATAAACTATTTATCAAATTTTATATATAATATAAACTAAAAAAATCAAAACACTACTTTAGAAACAAATAACAAAAAATGTTCTCACTTTCTTTCCCCCCTCTCTTTAACTTCAGGTGGAGTCTATGGCGGCCACGCTTTCGACGATCAAAATCAATGGAGGATCCCGCCTCCTCATCAGCATCTTTCGCCGTTCATCAAAGATTGTTTGATTTGATTCAAATAGACTAATTAAAAGGATGGTTTGATGGGATCTTGGTAGGTTTGAGTTAGATTTTGGTGTCTTTAAGTTGGGTTTTTGTGGGTTTTATGTGTGTGAACTCTGATATTTGAACTGGGCATGGATTTGGGTGTAGATTTGACTTTGGGAATAGAGGCGTCAGTTCCACCTATTAGTGATGTTAAAATTACCCATTGGTCTGGAAATCTGTTCCGTTAGGGACAGTTTTAACCGTATCATTTAAGTTGTGGTATGTGATCAGTATTTTTTTTAATCCCCTATTTAATTTTAGTATGGTTGCGGGATTTCAAGTTCCCGTTTTGCCCTGTCCCCATACCCGCTCTATATATATATATATATATATATATATATAACATAAATTTCCCTTATATTTTTCCCTCACACTAACATAATTTACATGCTATATATATATATATATATATATATATAACATAAATTTCCTTCATATTTTTCCCTCCCACTTACATAATTTTTGCTTGAAATTATGTTAGATATATATATATATATCTAACTCTCTTTTTTTCCATTTTTTCCCTCCATTGAAACATTGCTCAATTCCAGATCATTATATATAATATACACGTCACACTATTATTTTTATATTATTCAATAATATTTATATGATCATTATCAAAAAGTTATAAAAAAATACATTAATGGGATGGGGATGGGGATGGGGATGGTATGGGGCAAAAAACCGAACCCTTAATGGGGAATCCCCGAACCTGCACCGTTTATTTTAAAGTGAGTATTCATCGGGATAGTATTTCTCATACAAATTGGTATTAGAGATAGTAATGAAAAACACATACTTGACCCGTACCATTGACATCCCTACTGCCAACTCTGATTTGTGCTTGTGCTTCAATGGAGGAGGCGCCAATCTCCTCCATTTTGCTATACCTCCCCTCTACTAATTTTGTTACAGTGGTGATGGCAAAAAAATATTTTTTTTAAAAAAAAATTGTTACAACCACCTCCATTTTTATTTTATTTTATTTGTTTAAATCACTATGATGTTTATATAATTAAAAGGGCATTTTAGGTATTTTATAAGTTAAAGTGAGTCAATCTAACAGAAGACATAACAACCGTTAAGTGTAGGGGAGCTGTTTGTAGAATAATGGAAGTTTTCCATCTAGGTGTATCATGGCCAAACCTTAAGGGGTCTAGTGAGATTTCCCCATTTGTAATTTGCAATGTTTATAGTAGCAGAACCGCAGGAGGAGACTATGGAGTATGGACCAAGTGGCTTTTTTTTTTTGTCTTTTCTTCTAGATTTCTGCAATTTACAGTGGGAGTGGGAAAAATGTTGCAATGGAACCCACTGTCTAGGGTAAAAATAAAAAACATCCCTTTAATTTAACCTATTATCCATTCTGGTTCCTCAAGTTTTAATATTGTCTTCGTTTGGTCCAAACTTTTACTATTATTTGCTCTTTTGATCTCTACCGTCAAATTCCATTATGATATTTAACGGTAATTGAAGGGTATAACGGTAAATGAGGATAAAATTAATAAATATGTTTAAATAAAAAAATAATAAATAAATAAAGGGATATTAAGATTTTAGTCCCTCTAGTTAGCGTTAATCTGGGTTTGGTCCACTAGTTTTTGGAATTACTGACTTTAGTCCACTTGTTCTCTGATAATACCTATTCCAGTCCCTACCGTCCAATTCCGTTAGATTTGCGTTGACTTCCGTTAGGTCAAAGTTAGATTGTCGTTTATTTTAGTCCACTAGTTTTTAGAAATTACTAACTTTAGTCCACTAGTTTTTGGAATTACTAACTTTAATCCACTGGTTCTCTGACTTTCGTTGACTTCTGTTAGATTTAACGAAGACCATTACCAGTGGACTAAAGTTAGTAATTCCAAAATCTAGTGGACCAAACCAAGATTAACGCTAACTAAAGGGACTAAAATTTTAATATCCCATAAATAAAATTCACCAAACCCTAGCCACCCAATTAGGGATGGAAAAAATCACCAACCTGCCCCAAACTAGCGGGGTTTCGATCCGTTCGGGTCGGGTTTGGGTCAAACTTTTTTGACCTGGTTATTTATTGGGTCTGGTATAGGTCAACCTTTATACCAGTATGACTGAGTATTTATATAATTTTTTAAAAAATATAAAAATTATAAAGGGAAAAACAAATCTCTAATCTTTTTGTCTTTCTACATAATTGCATTTTATGTTTGAATCTAAAGTTTATTAAACTTAGATGTCGTGTTCTATTGAATTTAAGTTTATATATGAATTTTAAGTGTATGTTAAAATGTTTTTCTATAGTGTATGTTTGTATTTATGTGTATATTTAAACTTCCATTCAAAAAAGAAAAAAAATGTATGTATGTATATATATATATATATATATTTCTTAATTTAAATGTATTTAGTTGAATGCTAAAATTTACGTCAATGTCCTAAAATTCAATTAAATAGTAAAATAATTTATATCTTAGTGGTTTGAGAATATTTTTTTTTAAAGAAATGAAATGGTTATTTCGGGTTGGGTCTAGGGCACCTCTTGTCATTTCGGGTCGGGTTAGGACAGAAAACGAAACCCGTTTGGGGCACGGGTAGGATTTGGGGCAACCCCTTTTTTTATTTGTTGGAGATCCAATCCACCGAATCCATTTAAAATTTTAATTTTTTGTTATTTTTTAACAAAATTAAGTAGAAGTATAAGGATAAAATATATTTTCGATTAAAAATCTTAATAGAAGAACCAAACGAGACAATAATAGAACTAGGTGGACTAGAACAGGTAATAGGTCAAACTATACGGAGTTTTTTATTTTTACCCCACTGTCTATAAAGAACTTGGGGAGACAAACCAGAGTTGGGTTTGTTGTTTATAATTTTTTCCCCTACGATAAATACCCTGATCAGTGATCAGGTTCCCAAATTTGAATTACCAGTTAATTTTGAAGACTTTTTTTTTACCCTGATCAGGTTCCCAAATTTGAATTACAAGTTAATTTTTAAGACTTTTGTTTAAAAAAAAAAAATTGAATACGTAAGACGTGTTAAAGTTAAAGAGAGGAAATTAAAATAGTCAATCTGAGTATAATTTTTTTCTATTAATCATGTTAAAGATTATAGTACTAAACACAATTTTGTTTTTCTAACACTAAATTATGGATTTGATGACCACCGTGAATATTTACTCCTCGGTTGGTAGGGTGGGTCAAACAAACTCTCACAAGTCACAAAACAGAGAAAACTCTTCGAATATATGTGTAAGTTAAAATCAAATATTATATATATGGTTCGAATATTTATTACTACAGTTATGAGAGAAAACTTCTCATAAATATTTCTAAAATACGTATAATGAAACTCGAACTTCACACTACAAATATGAAATAGAAGGTACATACCTCTTGACTGGGAAGGAAAGGGTGTGCCACACGATGTACTTATTAACCATTAGATTGATGTAAGATGCATATACAAAATTATTGTTCATAGACATGACTAATTTCTGTAACAATTTCAGATTTATAACCTAAACCTACTTATATGACACAAATAAAAGGAATTGATATTAAATTAGGTCTAAAATGTAGTGTTGTATTTGAATTATATATGTTGGTGGTCATGTCAAAAATCATATTACCCTAGTATACAAATTAAATTGCAATCTACAAACGATGAAATAATTTTAGATGCTTGTGGACTTCTAGATGAAGGAGCTTTGTTATTTGGTTGGTGGGGAAGAAGAAGATAGTGAAGCCAAAAGATCATCAAATAAATATCTAGACAACTGTTTTTGTTTTTTGTGACAATAAAATATCTAGACAATTAAATAATATTATATGCACTAATCGCACTAATCACACGAATCACACTATCTTGAAACTCTTTAACTCCTTACCTGACATCCTGACATGATTTGTACAATTATACCTATAATTTTATTAATGTTGTGAAAATAATGGGAGAGAAATAATATGAATATAAATTGGAGAACAAACTTGGGATCGGATGCTTTATCGATTGTCTTTTCCTCATACATACGTTATATTTACAATAGAATTCATTCATTCATATATATATATATAGGCAAACAAAGTAAGGGGTACTTACTGCAATTTTCATCAACAATTGTGCCACCGTCCTACACGTATCATACCAAACACAATTTGTTGCTGAGTGTCAATGCCTATTTATTACGGTTGAATAATCCACTAACTTCTACAACACTCCCCCTGAATTTCCACTATTTATATCTTATTTTGCTAAGAAAAAAAAAGCTGTGATATAAAACCTTCGTAAAATATATATAATGATTTTCTGGATCTTAAGTTGTTGAATATGCTCAAAATCGTCTCATTAAAAACTTTGTCAGGAAAATTTAATAGAACAAAATGTGATCGAAAGGAAAAATAGTATAGTTCATATATGTCCAGAATCAATATTTTTTTCAAAACTTTATTCACATTTATACTTTGTTAGGAAAAACCCAATAGGATAAAAACCTCAACAAAGATATCAATTAATCTACTGGATCAAAGTATAATGATCTTCTGGATCAAAGCAACATATATACGATGATCTATATGATCAAAGTAATATATATATATATATATATAATGATCTTCTAGATGAAAGAAAAAAATATATCATGATTTGCTAGATCTAATGATTTTTGAGCGTGCTTAAAGAATTGCCTTATTAAAAACCTTATCAGGAAAACCCAATGAGATAAAAACGAGATTAAAGGGGGAAAAATACAGTACACATATGCCCAAAATAACTAATATACTTCATTCGAGATGCTCCCTCTGATAAAAATTCTTTTCGAAAAAATCTTTCAGATTGTTGAACTGACACATACTGATGTTTATTTCATGAAATGCAACAACATCATAAATGATTGGAGGATGTAGAAGCAAAAGTCTTATGCATGGATGATAGTACTCATTTCTACACTTGGTATAACCCCCTCTTCCTATTGTTTGCTTCTGTTTTCTGGGTAAAACCGGTATATTTAATGTTTAAATAAGCTTGTGCATGTCATTTTAGTTTCTCAAGGGTATTGGTGCTAAAACGGAAGGACTTAGGGGTCAAAGCTTAATTTCAGAAAGTTTGCACACTTCATGCGCACCTAGGAACTACGCGCAGGCTATGCAAAAAATTCCAATAGATGTGCGCTATACGTGCGCACCTGCGTATAGCACATATTCCAAAAATGCTTTGATTCCAATAGATGTGCGCTATACGTGCGCGCACCCTATGTGCACCCTCGTAAAGCACACCCTGTCCATTCAGCAGAATATTTGAGATCTTGTGCCCTAATACCCACATACTATAAATACCTCATTTCAGCTCTTCTTCAACACCTCTTACATTACCTTTTACATTCCAACACTCAAAGAACACATTTTTACCTTCAAAACCCACAAAATCACTACATCCAAACACCAAATCTTCTTCCAAACTTATCATCCACTTAACCAAACACCATACATCTCACTTTCCCGCCATTACCCACAATCAAAACCCAATCTTGGAGCATAAATGGGAGCATCAAGAGAGGAAGCAAGTTAAGCACATCAAGTCACCAAGAAAGAAGGAGATCTTCACATATAGTTTGCTCTGCACCTTTATCTCTTTACTTTCATTTGTATTTTGCTATGGTTCTCACAAAAATCACATCTTTTATAGCCAAGTTTTGTTATGTGAACTAAATTCATCTTGACTAAGGCCAACATGAAACCTTTTCCATGAATCAACAATAAAGACCATCACTTTATCTCTATTGCTTGTGTTATGTACATTTATTTCATGTTCTTAACCATTATTAAGTGTGTAGCTAGAATTTGGTAATTATTTGGTTGTTGTGTGATGCACCGAGAGGAGAAGCACACAATGTGCTCGATGAAATGGGTGATAGGAGTTGGTAAGATAGAGATATGTGATGCTAGCTTTTAGGATTCAATTGTGTGCCATAAATCTTAATGAATTTGTATATAGTTCGGATAACCATTGAGAAATAGGTTATTGGTGCATATAAATATTATCCTTATCACTTGAGAGAGGGTAGAGATTAATTAAGGGTATCAAGAAATCTACACACACTTGCGTATTTTATTTTAATGATGTGCCTAAAATTGATGAGAATTGGATAGGTGGATTCAAAGGTTTTACCCTCATTCACATATATTTGCATCCAAGTGCTTGAGTTTGTTTGCTTGCTTATTTAGTTCCATTAATTGCATCATAATTTATAGCTTGTTTTAGTTTAAATTAGAGTAGAGTAATCATAATCATCTTGATTTCAGTTGTCTAAATAGTAGTTGAGTTGATAAATTTCAGTAATCAATACATCAAGCCCTGTGGAACAAACTTTCTTTATCATTGTGCTACACCACGACCCCATGCTATTGTGGGCGCCCATTTAGTTGTGCTACACCACGACCCCGTGTATAAAAATACACCATCAATGATTGTTTCCTTATTATTCCACATTTCTCTCATATGAATTATATAAATTTATTAATTTCTATATGCTTGCGTCTCTTTAAGGATTTCATCCACTTCAGAGTATCTTGTCACTTCAATGACTTGTGTCTCTTTAGAGACATCTAACTATTCTGGAGTTGGCTTTATAGAAAGTAGATTTATTTATAACTCGAGTATTGTTTGCATTTTGTATTACGGTTCTGATAATTTACCTTCCTCTTCTAGGGAACAATACCTTTTGAATTAAAAAGGTTTACAGACTTATGATATGCATCATATGATTTATTTGTTGCCTTTTGCTCTAATCGTTCTTCAGGAACAATCACCCGGGTTCATGAGATGGCAACTTGTAAAATTTTGTTACCTTTAATATATCTGGTAACTGATTAATAATCATCTGATAATCAATTATCTTTCGTATTTGAGCGATAGGAAGATTGAAATGAGACACATTTATTAAATATATAGATAACTTAATTGATATCTCTATTTTGTATAAGAGTAACTGATCATTTACTCTTCTCTTCTGGAGAAACTTTCCCTTTTAAAATTAATCAAAATAATAATACGTAGATTATGCGTAAAAATATAAACTATCAGAAGTTTAAATGATCTAATAGAAGATTAATCAAAATCACCATAAATCTTAGAATGGTAGAGAAGTGTTATCTTAGATCATGTTAGGGATGTAATAAGAGCATATACACCATAATCAAATATCTTAAAAGTGAGCAAGTCAATAGCCTAATACAATTTGTAATGGTGAATTATTGATGATAAGCAATGAGTCAGAAATGAATGCAACAACATGTAAAATAGAATGTCCCCGTATAAAAATTGGTAATTTTATCGAAGTAATAAAGTTCTCGCAATTACTTAGAGAAGTTTGATAAGTGATTTCGTTGGCCCACTCTGATTATGAGTACATATGAAACTAGATGTTCAACATCAATCACATTTGTTTTGCAATATTCATCAAAGGCCTTGGAGGTAAATTCACCAATAATATCAAGGCGTATTGACTTGATTGGAAAATTTGGAAAATATGTCCGAAAAAATTGATAATATGTGCAAGTAATATGAAGATGTTTGATAATAAACAAACATGTGACCATCTACGAAGATGCATCAATTAGAACCATGAAATAATGAAAGGGTCCTATAGCGGATGAATATATCCACATATATGCCCTTGAATGATGAGAATCCAAAACCAACTTTAGAATGAGATGGTCTTATTACTAATCTCCATTTGTGAATATGCAGTGCATATATTATTATGGAATTAAAGAATCTTCTGGCTCTTTAATTCAATGTCCATAAGAATTTTCGATGATCCTACGCATCATCATAGATCCTTGATGACCAAAACTATCATGTTAAAGCATAAATTTTTTTGGATCTGAGAACTTCTAGTTCATAACTGCATAAACTTTTACACATTTTTATAACTGTGTAATATAATCCAGATGCGAAAGTATGCAGCTTCTCAACAATGGGCTTCTATCCCAAATCACACATAGATATTCAACATTCTTATCATTTATAGTCTCAATATTATATCCATAACATCGTATAACTTTGAACCGAGCAGATTTCTCCCAGATATACTTGAGTAGTATAAAACATCATTGATACGCAATTTAGTAACATTTAGTACAAGATTGTGGATCTTCCGGAGCCTTCAATCAGATGCTGGATTTGATATTGTATTAACTTTCGGCAAGACAAACTTCTGATCTTGCACTATTGGCAAAACATATATATTCAAATTGTGTTTCAATGATAGACAATTCATTGTTTGGATTCACTTTGTTTAGAAAAGACATGTATTTTTCTTTTTGGGAATTTTATAGGCATTATGTATAATGCCTTTTTATATGTCATATGAAAGATACTTTTTTCAATATGTTGATTTAATAAACCTTTTCTTTTGTCATATATAAACATTCACTTTCAGAGTATGATTTGAATCTCATAAATTAAGATCAAAATACACCCAAATTTAATTTCTAGATATGCTACTTCAGGAGCATGCGCGGAATAGATAAAATATCCTTATCAATTTCATTATACGTGATATTAAGATCTTAAATCTTTTTATGATACTCATATCATTTTTCTAGGGGTGTGTAGATTTCTTCCTCAAATGAATAACAATTACACATATCACTTTATAAACATGAGACAAAATAAAATCATGAATCATAATGAATTTTTAAATTTTCTGGTTCATCCATGAATTGCAGGTACATAAATAAATTTAGAAAAATCCAGAATATACAGAACTTCAGATTCTGATTTGTATTCATATATAGAGTTTCAGGCTTATGTAATTTGCTTTTCCAGTATTTATGTTACCAAATATTCATCCAACGATGTATATTTAAATCACTCTTTTATTTAGAACTTCAGGTTCAAAATTCCAGAACTTATACTTTATATTCAAATTCAGAACTTCAAGGTCTATATTGAATTTGAATTCGAAACTTCAGGTTCTAAATAATAAAGTATGACATGTATGTATATAACAATGAAGAAAGAACTTCGGGTTCTTAATGAAATTAAAATTCAGAATTTCAAGTTCTATATTCAATTTGAATTCGGAACTTCAGGTTCTAAATAAAAGAGTTTGAAATGTATGTATATAACAATGAATCCAGAACTTCAAGATCTTAATGAAATTAAAATTTAGAACTTCAAGTTCTGACCGGTTAGCAAAACCACGCTAACTTAAATATCAAAATAATAAATAATTCTAGAAACTTTAGGTTCTGGATAAGTCGTCATAGCCAAGTTTAGCTTATTAATTGCATATAAATAAATAACTGCAAATAAATAGGAAAAACATAATAAATAAATCCATAAACTGGGGTTCTAGTAGGTTGGTCCAATCAATCTCATAAATTACGGATAAATAAATAAATGCAGATATATAAAGTGCATAATAAATAGATCCAGAACTACAGGTTCTGGTAAGTTGGCTTACTATGCCAATCTTATAAATTATGTATAAATAAATAGTATAATAAATAAATTTAAAACTATAAGTTCTGGTAGGTTGACCTACCGTGCCAATCTCATACATTTCGTATAAACTAGGTTTGGTGGCACATGCAAGGCATGTGCTTGCATTTATATTTATAATTTTTTATGATGCATTTATATTTATAATTATAAATTTTGTGTTTTTTATTTCCAATTTATAAGTTATTTAAGACAGTTGATACTCGATAAAGTGAAACGACTTTGCATGCTTTTACAACTCTGCTCATGTATTATGTTAACAATAACAATAACAATTAATAAAGATTGATGCATTTGAATGAAAACCATATGATTTTTCTAGAAATAAGATACTCCCTGAATTTATAAAAGAAACCATCACAATTAAACATGTGAATATAAGAATGAAAATACAACAAAATCGAATAATCTATTTGCTATAGAAATTACAACTAACCAAAATGGCATACTTTGTGTAACTCACTTAATATAACAAAGATACAATCAATATCCGTATTACATAATCTGCCAAGTGCTAACTAACACAAACCAAAATTTAAAAAGATTTCAACCCCATCAATAACTTATAATTTGATGATAAAAGTTATAATATACCTAGGTATATAACATCTTCATTTGCCTCATTAACCAGATTGCAATGCCTCCAATCTAAAATGTTTCATTGTTTATCATGTATGTACATATTATGTTACTTTAGATGTCTTACACAGTCAAACAGAAAAATAAAACAATTATAGAGGTTGTCAGTCATTAACCTCAATTAACAATTAGTAAACTAAATTGAGATCCAAGAAATTTTTTGATAAATCTATCAAATGAGCATCTCAGAATCAAATACTAAACACTACATACCCATGTTTAGATCTCATGCACAACTGAAAGAATTTGAAAGGTCCTGAAACTGTCTTGAATGGATTTCCCACAAAACAAGCCTACAATACAATTCAACATCCATAAAACAAAATTCAATTCTAAAAATACAAATCACACAGTAAATTGTATTTTTTTTGACATAAAAATGACTAAAACAAAATAGACAAACTAAGAAACAAGACAACTGGGAAAGTCATCTTTCCACATCTGAAGTCTTTATTCATTTTAGAGGACAAAGCCATAAAGGCAAGGTTACGGGCCACCCCATTTGCATTGCGGGAAATAACCTGGTATTTAAAACTCTAACCTCATTGAATAAGAATCTTAGCATCTTCAAGAACAAAACCAGCAGCACTCCATTGGTAACTTTGACCATTCACTATCAAATAACTTTAATAAAAGTATCTACCCACATAACTCATGCGCACAAATCTGTTCTGGGATTGGTTCCCTCCTGAATTCATCTGTTTCTGGATCCACCCTAAAATACATGAAATTCAATTTAGTATTTATTGAGATAATCCAATAAACTTTATTATATCCCAAACTAAAATGCCAAACTGAAATCACTCATCTTGTATATATCCAATGCATATTTCTTCATCTGTAACTTTATTTCTTCTTCCTTCAGCTATTCTTTCTTTTTCTCTCTAATTATTTCTCTCCTGCTTTTTCTTCTTCTTCTTTTCTTCTATTTGCCCAAACCTCTCTGTTTTCTCTTATTTCTATTTACTTCTTTCTTCCTCTGTTTTGTCTCTCAAAACAGCTCTCTTTCTCTATCTGAATCTTGATCTCTCTCATTCTGATTTTTGAATCTCATTTTTCTATCTCTCTCTCGGTTTCTTCTTCTTTCTTTATCTATTTCTATTTTCTGATTTGGTCGAATGACCCTTCTCTCTCTCCTCTTCAATTTTCTTTCTTTTATTTCATTTTCTTATTTTATATTATTCTTCTTCTTCTTATCCAACCGCTTGCCACCTTCCTCCCTTTTTATTTTATTTTATTTTTTTATTCTTATTTTATTCTATATTATTGCCACCTCACCAGTTTTTAACACCTCCAATTCTCTTTACCACCTCATTGCATCATGCATTGCCACATGTCTCATGATGACATGTGGATGATTTAATTATTTTTTGTATAAACCTCAATTTTTATGATTGGCTTATTTCATGACAAACCATATTGAGGATGATTGTGTAATAGGTAGCTTAGGTCTTCTTAATGATTATCAAGACAAGCTTCCAAGCAGCTCTATGACTTCAAGATCAAGAGCCTTGAAAGATATATCACTTGACTTTGATTCTTTAAGAGATTAGGTGCACACACATACCTCATGCATGCTTTGTTCATTTTGCATTTGTGTTGTAATTGTTTATGTGTGCATCATTTTCACAATCACATTTGCACTTCATTTCTAGATTAAAGTGCGGCTTTGTGTGCGTGCTTGTGTTTTTTCGCACTCTCACGATGGTGTGCTTGTCATAGTGCGTTGAGTGACCATTTGAGAAGGTCTCATTCTTTTCTTGTTTTGGTCTTTGGTCACATGGTTTTTTCCATGAGTTTGGGCATTCTTGTTGTTGTCCAAATATGACATTTTGGTCACTCATTTGACCATAAATCTTTCTACAATCATCCAAAACAAGTTTTATTTATTGGAGTAAAAAGTAGACTTCCATACCTTTCCAACGATATACTATACGAAAAGTTTCGATATCGTTTAGTCATGTTTTGAGCCACTTGAAGTTCAAGCTGCAGAGCTGTGTCTAGGTTTCGCGGGACGGGTCGCGGGAGGAGAGATGAAATATGTCCCATGAAAACCACTGGAAGTGAGGTCGCGGGAGATGTCGCGGGGGGGGGGGGGGGGGGGGGGGGGAGCGACGAAAACCTGTCCCGCGAACGACGTGTTTTTAGGGGCAATTTTGTATTTTTATTGCAGCTCATTTTCCCTACTATAAAATCCTCTCTTTCACTTCTTCTTTCCTAACTCTCATGCATTTACTGAAACCCTAGTGAGACAAAGAGAGAGTCTTGAGAGAGAAAGCTTCTTTAAGTTTCATTAACTCTCCAAACCCAAAACTCATCTCCAGCTTGCATCATTCAACATCTTTTGAGCATGAGTCTTCTTGGTTTCATGACTATGTAAGTTAGAGCTTCATTGAATATCATTTATTGTTCTCTTTACTCTAGATTAGGTATTTATTGTTTGATTAAATAACTTGACTCACTTTATTGCATATATTTATGAGTCTAAATTGTATGATTGGATTTGTTTGTGACAGCTTGCATTATTAGGTCATTTATGCATAAATAGCTAATCCATAAATATTCATGTATGCTTAATTGATGATTAGGTTGGTTTTGTGCATATAGTCAAGTTCATGAATGTGTATGTGAGTTTAATTGACAATTAGGTTGTTAGAATTATTCTACATCTAATTGAGACCTCATGTGTGTGCATGTAGGCTTGTATGATAACTAGGTTGTTAAATTGCATTATAACATCTAGCTAAGCATTTTGTGTGTGGTCTTACACATTATTACATTTGAGCATATTGTCTCACATTCACTTAGACCTTATACTCTTCATGAGCCAAAGTCTTATGGCTTCTAAGTGAAGTTGCACAAGCAAGTAAAGTCTTGCAACCAAGGGTGGGTTGGCAAGCATTGGTCAAACGCCACTGTAAAAGGCCCGCGAGGTAGAGTAAGAGGTGCTTACGCTAAGAGTAGTGGATTATGGGATATCACTAGAGATTGAACCAAGAGTAGCGAGTGGTAGTGTACATAACCTTAGGTTTTCGAGAGCGAGAGTGAGAGTTCGAGTATCACTTGAGGGTGTAACCTTTTATTCATATAGTGGATTTCTGTGATCGTGTGTGGCTAAAAGGATAACCCGTGGTTTTTCCCTTGTTGAAGGGTTTTCACGTAAAAAATCAAGTGTTCTTTATATTTCCGCACTTTATATTTGATTTTATTGTTTGATTGTTTGAGTTATTATGTTTAATATTGACTAATCGAAAAGTTAGTAATAATCAATTAACAAACCAGTCACCCTCCCCAGGTTGTTTAGACACACGCTTGAGCTGTGTATTTTCATTTTTCTATTTGATCGAAAACCATCGCTTGGACTTTTTTTTACTGCCTTTCACTTTACACACGTCCATTGTATAATCCACAAATCATAAAGTTTTACACAAATTACATTTCTACCCCTATATAATTCCCTTTTTCTTTTTCAACACATTAAATACATAGAAAATTATATTTTTATTCCCAGTCCTATTTTACAATTTAAAATAATAAAAAATCATTACTATACAGTCCTTACTGTTTACTATTACTAAGATCCGTCTATTAAGTAATCCTATAAACTCGAAGAGTTATATTTGTCATTCGACGTTCAACGCAAATTTAAGGGACGCAACAATGAAAATATTACTAAACCTTATCCATTTAGTACATATATGAACTTAAAGGGTTGTAACTGTAGTTTTACTCTCAAAGAAACTAAAAGAAATTAAAATGTATGCTATAATTTAATCGGACACGCACTCTTTTTATATAGCTAATTGATAAATAAATGCGAATAAATAAATCAAGAACTGCAGGTTATGGTAGGTTGTCCTAATCAATCTCATAAATTGTATAAAAATAAATAAATTATAAAAAACTAAATAAATGCATAATAATAAATCAATTCAGAACTTTGGGTTGAAATTCAGAACTTTCAATTCTGATCGGAGTGAAATTCAGAACTTTATGTTCTAATAATAAATAAATTGAATAACAATAAATAAATCCAAAACTTCAGATTGAAATTCAGAACTTCAAATTTTGACTGGATTGTAAGTAAATCACCATTGTAAAGATCTTTTTACTTATATATAATCGTGTTGATAACGTTAGTGAAAATAATGGGAAAATAATGGGAGAGAAATAATATAAATATAAACCGAAGAAAAAACTTGGGATCAGATGCTTTATTGATTGGCTTTTCTTCATACATAACAAAAAAAAATTTCTGATGAACTTCATACATTACATTGGCAATAGAATTCATTCATATATATAGGCAAACAAAGTAAGGGGGACCTTATTGCAATTTTCATCAACAATCGTGCCACCATCCTACACGTATCATACCAAACACAATTTGTTGCCGAGTGTCGATGCCTATTCATGGTGGAATAATCCACCAACTTCTACAACAATTAAATTTTTTTTTAAAGAGAATTATAGGGGATTGGGGGAAACCCAGGCCAATAAACACCAAACATACCCAAGTTGATGCATTTCTAAACATTTTTTGAATATTATATTTTGGGTGTGAGAGATTGTGTCATTGAGACTTAGCAAGTTGGCATTGTTTTTTATTATATTTGATTAGTTTTGTTTGATTTTAATACCATAGTTATGGTGAGATATTTATGTACTTTTCTTGTGTTTTTTATTTTTTATTTGTGAAATAAAGATATTTTTTTTTACTTTGATTCATTCAACGGCTTTTTGCATTTAAATAGGTTCTTGATGAGTTGAAATTATTCTAGTGATAAACCCTTATATTATATAATTACGGATTTAAATCCTTTTTTCTTTTTAAATTTTTTTTAATTTATATAAAAATATAATATTTAAAACAATAATAATAATAATAATAATAATAATAATAATAATAATAATAGTAATAGGGTTGGCCGGTGGGTGAGGAAACATGTCCGTCTAGCGTCGTATAGAAGCAGCAGCTGCAAAGAACCTAGTCTCTTCCAACCTCTAGCTGACCTACGCGTGTCAGCTTTACAAAACCTCAAACCATCTTTGGGACAGGTGTTGGCATCTTAACACTGATACGTGTAATGACAGTACAGCCTGGGATGATTCATCAAACCAAAATTAAACTATTTGTTTAAGAGGGTGGGGACTTGGATGAATGTACAACCACAACCATTCATATTTGCCCCACCATAACCTCATGTCGAGGAAAACAAGATTTCTCATAAATCTCAGCCGCAGTCGAAGCTAGAAAATTTTGTTTGAGGAGACGTACGAGTGTACGATCCCTAGATTCGTTAACATGAGTTTTAAAACTAGAGTTTCGACAAACCCTATAATCTTTGAAAAACAAAAAGAAATGACTTTTTGATTAGACAGGCACTCATGATAGATCTAAACCTTGAATTGAATTTTGAATTGTTATGTTCACGTGTAAATTGGAAATTAAGTTCATATATTTTTATTATAAATTACTCTCCATTAACAATTTATGATTTTTTTTAAACAAAAATTTACAATAGTTATATAAATAACAGTCTTTCTATTTTCAGTTCGTCATAATATAAAATATATCAGGACGAAGAATGTAAATCATAGATTATGGAGAAGTTTTGACAAATGCATATACTTTGAGTCAAAGTATGTAAATCTAATGGTCAACATTCTTCGTCCTGATATATTTTATATCAAGACGGAACTGACAATACAAAAATTATATAAATAAAGTTATTTTTATAATTAAATTATTTTTTTTTTTGACATTATCTATCCATCTAGATATCTAAAATGGATATATTTTTTTAAAAACTTTTATTCTTGGTAGGATTCAAACCGAGCCACCGACTTAACAATCATTTATCCAAGCTTCAAGTTCTTCCGCTGACTTGTTTTTATAATCAACTTATTTCCATTTTTAATCCCTAAAAATTAATAAATATTGTAACTTAATTTTGTAGCTAAATTCCGATTGGTCTCCTCATTTTCCGTTCTCTTTCATTTTCATTCTCTTTCAAAGGTCTCCTCAATGAAATAAATATAACACCTTATCTTTGCAATCCTCAAACTCATAACACGGTATCGTGATATAATACAAGTGGATCATCAGATATCTTTTCTCTTATTTATTTTTTCAACTTTTACAATATTTTTATATCGGAAGAGAGGGGATAACTCGAACCCACGATCTCTTGGATGTAGGTACGAGAAGCTTATCACTTCCTTCCCAAGAAAAGTGGGTCGACGGATTGCGCCAATAGCAACCAGCCGACAGTGCCAATGTCAAGGAGATAGAGAATCAATTATGAAAAAGCAAATAAAAACTTTAGCTTTTAAGAAACTAACAGAGATCTGCAAACCATAATAAGATATGTTTTTGTCAACTAATGAACAATCAGGAAGCCCACCCCACTGACTGACAGTCAACAGAATGATGTTTTTGTCAACTAATGAACAATCAAGAAGCCACCCCACTCACTGACAATCAACAACGCTCACGGCTGCTAGAAGTACCCAGAACTATTTCTCAAATGAAAACCAGTAACTATTACTTGTATATGGTAGTTGGATGCCAATAATTTTGGCTCAAAATAATGTATAATGTATAGATAATTTATACACTTACATCGTACACTGGGTAGTATATAAGACGGAAGAGACAATAAGTTCTAACGCGGAAGGGGACAGAGAGGCTACCCCATGGCATATCATGTGCTCACAAAAATCCGAAATTTGTCAAAACCAGCTGTGTACGTATATATAAGTATATAACATTAAACACTTATATTGAGTTTGTATCGGATGCCACAAAGCAAGAGCACGGTACACAAGCATATTATTGAGGAGGCCATACAAGCACACCAAGTCATACAAGCGTAAGTCACTTTATTGTCCAGTAATATTAATACCAATGCAATATATAGAAGTAATATGAAGTCATGCTGCAGCATTGATGGAACGGTCACCGGCTTCTTTCTGCAAGAATCCTTGAACGTATTCCTTCCTGCAATATAATCCCCCAGGTAAGACTCATAGAAGCCTCTTGAGCATTGTATATTAATGAAAAGATTTTAAAGAAAACTGTCCACGATTAACATCAAGGCAGAACCATACCTTGCAGGTAGATGATCATGGGGACGATTGTATGGGGTCCAAACTGGGTCACCCACAAAAAGACGCATCGCCTGCACATACATTTACTTTGTAAGAAACAATGTTTTATGCTGTGTTGATTTCAGATGATTGATTTCACAGAGACACACAACCAGCAAACAAGCACCAACATACCTTCCAAAAGACTACAGAGTTTCTTAAGACAAAATGATGCGACAAAAGTACATATAATCCACTATATTGAAGCAAGCATCAATAGGTTAAGCACTCAAGGAAATAGCAGGTAAAATCTTCATTATCAACCTACTGATGATAAAGTTACTTCTCCAATAACGAGTGCGTGCCACATAATTCAGATGCCTCTGTACATGCAACCAGGGGCAGAGGTGTTTGAAAACCAGCATGGGCTGCAGCCCAGGCTGGTTTTTTTTGAAAAAAGTTGAAAGTTATTACTAATTAGTAATTACCCAAGTTTTATAATTATATTTACCAAGTTATTATAATTAAAACACAATGTTTCAGACACAAAACAAACATATAAAATAAACTATTGAAGGCTCAAACACAACTTCCATGCAGTGAATCACCAAGCCACCAACTAAATTTAACCTCTTCATTCTCTCAAAATGTCTCACTCTCAAGAGTTAAGTTTTGATCTTCAGAGCATTTTAGAGTTTTTTTAATTTTTTTTAATTTTTTTTTATAATGTGCTAGTAGCTTGAGGGATTAGCATATAATTACTAATGTTAATCAAATCATGCTATTTTCTTTGAATTTATTTAAACATGATTCATTTATAATATTGATTGTTAACCTAAAAAAATCATAAAAAGTAAATAAATTTTCTTTGTAAGTAAATAAATTTTATTGATATGCCTAAATAGGTATTTTTTTTTCTTCATATCTTGACTATGCAATTAATATCGTAGATTGTAATATCAAACAATTATATACAAAAGCTGACAAAAGTTTATTGTAATATTTCAAATATTTATATATATATATATATATATATATATATATATATATATACAAAAGTCAAGAACAAAAATTGATTAATAAAATTTTTTTGTTCAATTTATATCACCCTACTATTTTATCCTGGCATCGCCCCTGCATGCAACTGATCCTAAGTCAAGGGCTAAACCTTCATTTCCATCCATAAATAATGACAGCGTCACAGTCATGACTCCATTGAATAATAAACCTTCGTGAATCTGTTCAACTTCAGATTGTCTTCATTGAAATTATCAAATTAACGTGGTTCCTCCTATAAACTCTTAGTAATATAAACTCTTAGTAATACAACGCTTCTCAATATGAGTTTAATTATTACAAAATTTGAGTGATATACAGTCATGACTCCATCACAACAACTATTAATTTGCAAACCAAAACATCTAGGAAGGAATGGCAGTGGTTCCAGCAAAGAACAGTATCACAATCATTAGAAGTACTAAAGGTCATGATTGTCATTCAGTCTACACAATACTCAATTATGCAAGCATCTATACAAATTCAGACAAGTGCAGACTTTTGAGAACTAAGAAAAAACTCACTTTCTTGAGCAACATTACTAAGACAAAACTATAATTCCTTGGGAACAGATTTTTGTTGCTTATCAATTAATTAATTACTTTTGTTGTAGCTTTCAGAGAAAAGCTGTTGTTAAGTCTAGAGTAGGGATGGGCATTTCCCCCACAAGGCCCCATCCCCATTTGCCCCCACCCCCATTTGGGGGCAAATTTTGCCCCCAAATGGGGTTTGGGGGTGGGGATGGGAACCTACCCCCACCCCCATTTCCCCATTTCTTTAAATGGGGGTGGGCCCCATTCCCCCATTTCCCCATATGTATATATATATATATTTATATATTTTTAATATTATTTTTTTTTTTTTAAATAACTTTAACTTTATTATTTATGGTTTCACCACTAATTGACTACCTGACAGTTGAATGTACTTAGTTTTTTTATGAATTTGTTTAGACTTTTATGTGTAATACTAAATTACTATAGTTATTTCTATTAATTTTGGACAATTATATGGATTGGATATCGAAACATAGTGATTGGAATGATTGAATTTCGAATCCAGAATTATAAATTTCGGATTTCGGATTAAAAAATATTAGGATTAGAAATGGAGGAAATGGGGGAAATGGGGGGCGGGGGTAGGGGCAGGGGAAGCTCCCCCCAAACACCCCCATCCCCACTTCCCCCCAAATGGGGTTTGGGGGCGGGGATGGGGGGACCCTCCCCCGCCCCAATGGGCCCCCACGCCCATCCCTACCCCACTCACTCTAGAGACACAACAGCTACAGACTATTTTGCAGGTGCAGTACATTATTACTATACCTTAATGTAGTTGTCTGTATCCAATGTAAACCGATGATAGCATCCAGCAGGTAAAACAATCAGTCCACCTTTCTTAACCCATATGCGAATCCATTTTTCATTACCGTCCCTAACATCAAAGTAACCTTCACCAGAGAGTAAATGTTAACGACTTAAATTGTTATATAAGAGGTGACTGCAAAGCAAAAACTCAAACTAAACCTACCACTTCCTGCCACAGCATAGCGGATCTCTTCATCAGTATGCAGATGCTCTTCAAAAAAGTTTTTGATCTTCTCTTCATAATTTGGAAGCTTTTCTGGGCAAACCTCACAGAAGTCCTGAAGAAAGGTTTATATAGTTAATCTAACTGTACAAGTTTAGATCATTGTCAGATTGCACATATATAGTCGAGGGTTAAACCAATTCATAATTAAAATTTAAAAGACTTCTTCGATTTATCGAACTTGATATATTACATCACTGAATGGATTTATTCCTGGAAAACTGGACATAATCTTTACTTCAGCATAGACAGTATAAAAAGGATAAGGCAAAGGGCACAATAAATAGTCACTGCCAGTTAATGTGACAAACCAAGTAAGAATATCCGCGATCTTCACGAATCTTCTTCAGTTCCTCATCTGTTTCATAGTTGTCAGCATCTAAGCGCCAGCTAAGAACCCCAAGTTCTGCAGGGTCACAACAAGTCAGACTAAATTCAGTTATCTCATTAAATTCATATGTACGTGAAGATGCTTACCAGCAAGTTTGTCCAGGGACACAAATTCCTTTGGGTTCTTGTGATGGGGAAGTCTTTGGTCTTCATCACTATCATCCATATACCATGCCTGAATAACTTCTTCTCTAGGATCCTGCAAAATCATAATTTTGTAGGAACAACCATCACTGCATACTACTTCTTTTAGCAGTGAAAAGTGAAATCACAATATTCAACTGGAAGAACCTGAGACTCGAGAGTTGATATGGTTAATAAGGAATAGCATGTTCAAGCTAGTCAGGTAGAGACTTATAATGATCAAGAAAGAAACATGACAAACTTTGTTCCAAAGACCAATGCATTATCATCAATCCCAACATCAGAAAATGTAACATGAATATGCAGGCCTTTATCACCCACCCCTCAACAACTCAATTTAACATTTTCTTTAAGACTAGTCAAGAAAGAGGCGCAGCATCATAACCCCAATAAAGATGAAAAAAGATACAAATACAAAAAAAAGAAAAAAAAAGAAAAAAAAAAAGAAAAAAGAAACAAACAACCAAACGAACCTTGCAAATATTAATGTTCAGCAACCCTAAGGAATTTGTCAAAAAATAAGGTCCGGAAGTACTGAGTCTAATCTACCTTAGAATTTTAAACACTACCACATAAATTTATGGGACGATGATATTGATCAGCTCTGATAGGTAACACATTACTCGACACAAACCCATTTACAAAAAGTAAATTACAAGTGAGAACTGCCTGAATAATCTGTAAAACACTCTACCCGCTGATCCCTACAGAAAGTCTAGAGTAACTGCCCATGACTTCAAATGACGCAAAGTTCTTATAAACTTAATCCCATCATAAGATTGTAAGAAAAACTATGTTCTTATGGGACAACGGTTTTCTCTTCTTATTATACATTTAGGCTTTAGTTTTTAAGGAAGGTGCCATCGAAAATCCAAATTGTCCATCTTCGCTTCATTTATATATTATAGAACTCATAAAATTAACTCATCTGAAATTATGAATGCACACTTTTAAGTTTTAACTCTGAACCTTCAAAAGATCTGAATATCTTCCATCTTGTCTGACAAGATTTTCATATTTGATTCGGCAATAACTATTTTCCAATAATGGTATAAGATAGTAGAATACCTTCCAAACTCATCTTTAAACCAATCATGTCCAAAAAAAAATTATCACTCAACTCTTAAAAACAAATTAACAGTTGACAAGCAATAGATTAAAAACTTAATTATTATTTTTTAATAAAAATGAAACAACAAACCAGGAGCTGAAACTATCAAAATATGTATGAAATTAACTTCGCTGCTAATTTTGAATTATAATAATAATTATAAAAAAAAACACACACACACAAAATAAAATAGGAAATTGAGCTAAAAGAAATAGTTCAAAACCACGAAAAAATTATCAATTTAATTTTATGATATCAGCTGAATGAAAATCAATAAACATCAAAACACTAACAGACTGATATATAACTTGTTATTAATGAAACTAACCAGAACCACACACCAGTAAAAAAATTAAAATACCCAACATAATTATCATTTATTTAAAAAAAATTAAAATAAATTCAATGAATCGTATATTATCGAAATCGAGAGATTAAACGAAGTACCTTGTCAGAAGCACTCATGTTTGCTAAATTCTTCAACGCTTTGCAGCAACGCGAGAGAGATGATGACAACAAAGAAGAAAGGAGGTGGTCGCGTGATTTTAAGGTGTGAAATTACAAATTCAAAGACTAAAATGCCCTTCATTATATTTTCTATTTTTGTGGATATGATTTGGGGGATGGTTTCAATACTCGTCCAGATTAATTGAATGTTTCGATGTCCAAGGGTATTATTGTCTTTTAGGATGAGGAGATGTTTGTAAATCCCCCCAAATTCAAAACAAATTATATTAATTCTTAAACAATAATCCGCGAAGATATGACATTTGAGATTTTGTTTATCCAAATAATTAACTTAAATACGGAGTAAGTGAGCTATCATCATCATACACAACATATGATGATATAGTTAATGAAAAAATCACTAGCCACATTATTTTGGTTAAAATTTTGATTAAATTTTTGGATTGTCTAGCATCAGTGTTTGGTTTTATCATGTCATAAATTTGAAAAGAGTAATAGCATACGACCAAAAACATTAAGTCAAAATTCAATTAAAATAATATGTCAAATGAGTCGTGATGAATTAACCCTGGGGTGATGGCAGTGGCAGACCCACATAGAGACTAGGTGGGGCCCGTGCCCTACCTCAAATTTTCAAAAAAAAAAATCTTTATGTTTATATATATATATATCACAAATAACACATTATAACATATGTTGTTATACAGCCACTGCTGGTTTATTGTCTTCTTTCATTGTTTTAGTCAATGGTTCAATTTTCACCATAAGCAAAACAAATACCTTTTAATATCTATTTTTATTTTACACTTGTTTCCAATTCCTTTATCAAATTTCTATTTTCTTCTACAACAAAATAATCCATTTTCTTTTTCCCCTAATTGTTAAATTCTTTAACTATCCTTGATTTGTACTTAATTCAATTCTATTATATAGTAAATTATCTTATCTATTATTATTTTGAAATTTTTTTATTTCTAACATTTTTAGTTTGACATACCTAACATATCCAATCAATAAACCCTAAAATCTCAAATTTAAATTTATTATATTAAAATAACTCATCTATTATTATGATTCATTTTATTTTATCCTTTATATATATTTTTTATTTTATTATTCTAATTTATTTAGAATCAATAATTAGAAAAATAAAAAATTCAAAAACATTTCTAGTAATATTTATTAATCAATTATTTTTGTATAAATTTAAAGTGAATTCATTATAAATACAAAACAAAATTTTTTATTATAAAACTATATTTTAATTTTTTTTACGAATAAATACTATAATTTTTCATTTTACATGTTGTTTTTCTTGTTATTGTTTATTTTTTAATATTTTGTTTTTTGTTTTTAGTTCTTTTAAATGTAAGATTATTTAATTCATTTCGAATAAGTATTCTATCTTTTTAATTAAAAATTCATTATACCATCATTTTTTATATAAAAAAAGCACATTTTATTATAATTTTAAATTTTCATTAATTTTTTTTAAATAATTGTTTTTTGTTCAAGTACCCCACTCATTAAAATTTCTGGATCCGCCACTGGGTGATGGTGATATGGTGACTGGCGAGTGATATTGCAAAAACAAATCGCTTGCCATAATCAAATAGGTTGCTTTTTGGATTAAATTTTTTGGTACTAGCATTAGTGATCTGAAAATGATGATTTGATTTCATACGACTTCTATTAATATTTTGTTGGAATTGTGTCAAAAATTTTAAAAAATATTTTGTAATAATAGAGATTCTTATCTTTAAAAAAAAATTATAAATTAAAACTAATTTTTAATAGAAAAATATAAATAAATATAAAAATTTAATTAATTTTTTTTAAAATAATAATAATAAATTGTAGAGTTGCGGAGCCAGGGGCCACTGGCCTCTGTGAAATAAAGGTGGCTTCACCGCCGGTTTTCTGTTCGAGTCATGTTATAATAATTATAGTTTAACTAAAATTTTAAAAAAATAATGTTTTGATTAGCACACATGACCTTAAATATTTATAAAAAATTGAACAGTGCATCAAGAGTCAAGACATGTTTGATCATTGATTTGTTAAAACCGTGTAAAATGCAAATAAAAGATTATTATTAATGTTCTTTTTCCTTTGTCTTCTATTAGAAGATATGGACACTCATTCCATTTTGTCAATTACCTGAATTGATATCACCATTACTATTTACTAGTTGATTACTGGATCAAGGAAATCATTGCTTTTATTTTATCGAGTAGCACTAGCACACAGTTGTGACTTGTGACTCTAAAATCTAAAGTCTAAACCACCATCCAACACAATAATATGTCGTTCAAAACTTTGACTTTTAAATATTCAACTTCATACTTTTTATATCTGAAAATAGGTTCAATTCTTTTCAGAGTATGGTTCCAATTTCCAAACAATATACATTAATGATCAAACTTCGCCAAAATCTCAGTTTACGTTTCAAAGTTTGTTTTTGAATTTTCATCTTCTTGACTCATGAATTGATTGATTATATGAGAATAAACCGTGTGATTTGGTAGGTATAAAAGTTGTTTTGACAAGCTTGATTACATGTCAGGGGCCATGTAACATTGAAAATTCAAATGTTTAGATTTTATTGTAAGAGTAATGTTAGACGTCCCAAATTTTTTTCCCAACGTGTCAGCATTTTATAAATCATGAGATTATGTGGTAACTAATGTGATGCTAACACCTCACGTGCCACATCAATTAGAACAGAATTTGGAAAAAAAAAAAATTGGAACATCTAGCATTACTCTTGTTAAAATCCAAACACCCTATCTTGAAAACTTTAATAGACTCGCTATTCGACAAGATGAGATTGACTCATTGGCTTGCCGTTCACAACTATACTATGAGGTTGTGGGTTTGAGTCTGCCCCCAACCCAAATCCCGAATTAATGTAATATTTTAAAAAAAATTATAATAATAACAGACTCTATTCTTGCACAACATATGAGAACTGAGAAGCCAACCAAATATAGCCTAACAAAACCCACATTCATATAGAAATTATATTTTCATAATAAATTGTTATAATAAAATCAACATATACTACAGAGGAAAGTCCATGACAGTGCCAAATACATTAATATGTTTGTGGACAATTTAAGACAATATAACAAGATTATTGGAAAAAAAAAAAAAACATAATACAAATTACGATTAAATAGCTATGTTATTAGAGGAAAGTCCATGACAGTGCCAAATACATTAATATACATGAGGTTCAGATAAATTTGGTATATCGAAAGATAATGATGTTTAGGTATCGATATAGTTACATTGAGGATAACAAATGCTTACGTAAGGAGTATACTCACAAGTACTTGCGGCTTCTAATGAGCTTCGAGTGGCACTCCCATCTTCCCTGTCAAATCCTTGATGTACTCCTTTCTTGCAGGATGATCATCCTGTGGTCGATTATACGCTGTCCATACTGGTTCCCCGAGAAATAACCTCATCAACTGCACATCAACCAACCACTGCGTTAATTGATTCTGGCATTCATCACTTGGCCTGAAGACACCGTTGGTTAAGGCTGAAAGACACAATATCTATAACATTCCTTACCTTTACATAGTTACTAGTGTCGAGAGTGAATCGATGATAGATTCCAGCAGGCAAAATAATAAGATCACCAGCTTTGATCCAGATTCGAATCCATTGGTCTTCCTTGTCTCTAACATCAAAATATCCACTTCCTTCTAAGCAGTAGCGTATCTCTTCATCAGCATGTATGTGCTCCGTATAAAAGTTTCTCAGCTTCTCCTCATAATTAGTGACTTTCTCAGGGCATAAATCAAGCAAATCCTGCAAAAGTGAGGAAAAAAATGTTCAGAGAAATGAAACTTTAGCACCAGAAATGAACGCTTTATAGTTGATCTTAGCAAGGAATATACAATATTTACACAAGCACCTCATATGTTCCATATTGCTCATAAATTCATTCCTTGGATTTAACTAATAATAAATAACTTCCATGAACTTATAAGCTACCCATCATTCCCTAATACCATAGTTTCAAGACATATATAACATTGAACATGGTTTCATACAGAATGAGCTGCATCAAATTTTTGGTTTTCTTTTAGTTCATAAGGTAGTCTTCTAACCAGCTTGTTAGGAATTTCATTTCACTGATAGTATACCAAAGCCAGAACAGAAGCCAATTGCAAAATGTCAAGATACCCTAATATGCTGTGATAGATAACTTCAGCTAATTATTATGAAGACAGATTTTGCATTACAACAAATCAAGTAACGATGCCATTTAGATGTGACCATGTTTCATGTATACCATAGGATAAATTTGCATATATAAACAAGATGTTGAAATTAACAACACAGCATCATGCGCATAAAATACATGAAGACGAGCAAGTTTATTACACAGAATCATACACATTATATGCCTAGGTTGAGGGGTGGAGGACCATCGTTCTTCATCAAATGTGCCCCCAGTGGAGGCACAAGCGGCTAGTAACATTGCAGTTAATTTACTGAAAAAGAAAGAAATAGTTTTATGCCAACAAAGATAAAATACATTTGATTGCCACCAACAAGACTAAATAGAATCTGTTAAAATAAGATAAGACACTCACACATGAAACAAAGTACAGTGGGAGAAAAATTCATTTTTCAGCATATGTTATTTATCCTAAAATAACAACATGTAACATATCTAAGATTAGCACAACTAAATTGATTCATTAACAAATCAATTTCGAGGGTTCTTTTTATAATCAAATATGAACCCCAAACATTGTAATTCCACAAGATAGTTTGATTAAAGCTCGTATTGAAGAAAATTGAAAGTAAGAGCGAAAGAATACCATGTAATTGTAACCTCTGGCTTCTCTGATCTTCTGCAATTCCTTATCGTTCTCGTAGTTGTTCGGGTTCAGGTGCCAGTAAAGCACGCCCAAATCTGCAAATTCCTCAAATTTCTTCGTAAAACATATAAAAACACAAATATATATATATATATATATATAACAAGAAATCTACGAGAGAAATGGAGAGATAGTGGACCTGCCAAGTGGTTCAATGAAACCAGCTCCTTGGGGTTGCGGTGATGAGGGAGCCTCTGATCTTCGTTGTTTTCATCCATAAACCACGCCTGATTCGATCTCAAATTACAAAATTGAAGTTAGAAATGTAATTCAATTCAAAATCTCACTTTAAAGAATGAGTCGCGCCGTAGAACTCACCTCCAGAGCCATAGATGACTGACTCACTCTTTCTTTCTTTCCACCTCAAACACTGTTGAACTGAAACCGTTTGTTTGTTGTTGTTCCAACTTCCAAGTCGAGAAGAACAAGTTGGTTATGCACCTATTGTTTGCCACGTGTACGGCTCGATCTCCTCTGGTTTTATTGTGGTGTATACATTTGTAGCAAATTAAATATCAGTTTTGGCATCTAGCCCCATCTCTGGTTATTGTCATTATTTTTTCTCTTGTTACCAGGAATTTTTTGTTGATTTTATGTTCTTTTCTTGGATCTACACTAGAGAGAGGAGACTTCTATATTTTTTTTTTTTGCTTTGTTTACTGACTTCAATTTCAGTTAAATTCAAATAATTTTGTTATACAATTAATTTCAATAATATGACTATTTCAAAAAAAAAATCAATAATATATTAATAAACGAATAGTTTTTCTTTTCATTTCATAAATTAAACTCAAATAAAAACTCTTAAAAAGAGGATTCATATTTCATATAATATTATTTGATGAGTAATATTACACAAATCATTAACATAAATGATGTGACAAATGAGTTATCATCACCACACAATCATAATGTGATGTGATGAATCACTTAACACGCATTATTTCAACTGGTTTTGAACTAAATTTTTAAGTTGACTAGTACAGTAAAACCCCTATAAATTAATCTCTTATAAATTAATATCATCTCTAAATTAATAAAAAATCTCGGTTCCGACTCGGGCCAGTGTAAAAAATTAATAAACCTCTTTATCGTAACAATTAATAATTTCTTTTTAAAACATAGTGTAAAATTTTGGTCCCGACTGTCGTATAAATTAATAATTTCATAAAAGTACAAAATATATGACATATTATTCAAGAACTAGAAAAGTACTTCAAGATACTAGTTTACTAACCACCATGTTTGATATTTTGACTTCATCCTTCATCTTTTGAATTGTCTTCAAGAAGCTATTGTGATCACCTTCTTGTTATAACCAAAATGTTTCAATTAAATTTAGCATTTCAACATCCTTACTTGTAGAGATTTTAGTTACCTCTCGTTATTGTAGTTGTCGTCATCATCCATCCCAACCACATCATCATTATTCTGCCTTGTGATATTATAGACGATATCATCTTTAGTTGGAATGTAGTACACGTCTTCTTCAAATTTAGTGGCAGATAGTGCACTATGGTGTTCATGAATTGAATGTGATTAGGTAACTCTGTAAGTGGCACATGAGCAGTGCAATTGTCAAGGAGAATCAAAACCTTTCGATTTCCCATGGGCAGTGCCATTGTGATTAGAAATCCTAAAAAAAAAAAAGAACTTTCCCTAAAGAAGAAAAGCGACTAAACGAGAAATCCCGAAAAGGAACATTTCCTAAACAAGAAAACCTACTTTTACACAATTTCTAAGACAAAATAACATTTTACAAGGCAAAACTCTTCAAATTAATAACCTCTCTAAATAAATACTCAATGGTGGGTCCTAAGAATATTAATTTAGAGAGGTTCTACTACATTAGTGTTAATTGCTAGCAAAAACATTTAGGGTTAAAATTTTTAACACCTCTTAATGTGCATGGTAATGTTAAACATTTGAAAAATAGTCACCATGTGGTATATTAAAAAAATTTAAAGTTATTTTTTCATTTTCACTGATAAATGATCGGTCATTACTGTATCATTTAAACATCATCTCAGAATTTATATGATAATAACAACTCATTTGTCTCATCATTTGTGATGAATTTGGATTGTTTAGTGTTACTCTTCAATTCAAACCAACAATTGCAAAAATTTGAAGTCAACACACAAGACTGACTTGAAGAGGCCATTAATCCAGTTTGGTCAATTACCAATTAGGTTCTGGACTTTTTTTTTAAAAATTTCAAGTTATTTGCGACTTTTACAAAAGTGACCAAATTGGACCTCACATTTTTCCTAAATATCAAATTAGTCCCTCTCTTTTTAGAAGTGACCAAATTGGTCAATCTAACGGTTTAACGGTGTTAAATATAACAGTTGACTTTAACAATTTTAGTTAAAGTACGTAAATATCCTTTATTTATCATATTAACGCAAATTTGTTTTGTTTTTTATGAATCAAATTCATTATTATAATTACAAAAAAAAATCCAAAAATATTATTAATGAAACACCATTTGTACCTTTTTTTAATTAAAATTTTCTAAAAAATCTAAACATATTTTAATAAAACAATATCAATTATACCCTTATTTTATCCCAGTTTAGTCTTTTATCCTTTTTATATAATTGTTTTTTTTTTGTTAACATTATACAAGCATTGTTGTCAAAATTATTCAAAACTCAAAACCCACAAATAAAATAAACAAAATATACATGTGTTAAAAAAATTGTACATGTGTGTCTTTATTCTATTGTTTATAAATAAAGTACAATTTTACCCATACATAGTTAAAGTTGACCGATAGAACTTAGTTAGAGGGACTAATTTGACACTTGTAAAAAATATAAGTACCAATTTGGTCACTTTTGTAAAAGTCACAAACAACTTGGAATTTAAAAAAAAGTCCATAACCTAATTGGTAATTGCCCAATTCGGTTTATATTTTTAGTTCATTTCTCTAAAATGAAAAGTCGTATTCCATATTAATACCTAAAATATGTAAACCATGTGACTCTTTATAAGGAGCTATTGGCGTGGCAAATGATTATCAAAATTTACATACAGTAACTATTATCCATACAATAGGGCTACTAACATCTAGCTCCATATCTTAATCTCACGGTCGAGAAACCTTAAAACAGAGAAACGAGAAATTTCCGCAGATGACACTACACTTCTTAAATTACAAAATTGATCAGATGAGTGACAAAGAAAACCCATACCATTCGAAGAAGATGACTCTCTTAAAGAAGGATCTCCAGAAACCAGGGAAAATCAGATCATCCGCGTCTAATTAGCCCAAACCATGCATAAGGAAGGATTGTTAAAGGTTGTTAATATAATTTATTTCTTCCCCTTCTTTTGAACTTTGGCATTTTGATTGTCCACATAGAAGGGTTATGCACTCTATTCCTGATACCTTAAGACCAATTACGCGACTTCAAATTGCACATTCCTAAACATCTGTAGAGCAGACAAAAAGAAGTATAAGAAGCATTCACATGTATATATTCTCAACAACAGTACAACACAATTTGATCAATGTGCATCCAGCTTGTTTGTTTAATACCACGGTGCTCTTAATGCAAACAATTAGATATCATCAACATTAAAGTTTAAAGCTCCATTTTTAACTAGTTGACAGGGATTAAAATAAACCGAACATTTGTTTATGTTAGTTAACATTAATATCCATCTACCGATAGGAGTTGAAATTTGTGAATAACGGAAAAACTTGTAGAGGTTCCAAATCATGAAACATCCAAGCAAAAGAACTTTCCAGATTACCTTCATTGTTGAGATTGACAGAAAGAGAAGCGACATTTGCCTGGTTGTCAGTTGAGCTACTCGAGATGTGTGGTAATCCAGGCTGGGTTGGGGAGCATCTGTTACTCTGGTTAGGTTGTCCATTTGAGGCATGTGTTTTCACCTGATGACTCAAATACATCTCCAAACTAGAAGAAGTAGTTCCTGTATTTTTCTTTCCCTTGAAAAACCTTCCCCTAAATGGGAATTTGAACAAGAAATAAAGGAAAGAAAATCAAATTCTAAACATAAAACACAATGTTATTAGTGCTATATAATGAATAACATGTTAGTTACTGCAAGTACCTGTCTTTTCGCTTTTCAAGATACCTCTGCACTGAGACTTTTCTGTTCACCTGACCCTCTACATCTTTAACAAATCCCAAGTGTTAGAATGAAAAGAATAAAAATTAAATGATTCTTGAATGCTATCGGCAGGAAAGCTTATTGAACAGTAAAATGGTCTGTCGTATTCAAGCATCCAACAGCGCTGGCTGAGGTCTTGTTAAAGTACTATTTGAACATGATTTTTTACAGTAATATAAAAGTAGTATGCTTTAAAATTGCAATGCTATTATTTCACCCAACAGCAAGAAAGGAACTGACAACAGAGCTGTCGAATATGGTGCCCGGTAGTGAAGATGGTGTTAATGGAGGTTGGATAAGAGGAGGTGGTTTTGAAGATTATGGCCACTAAGTTGCAGGTGGTAGTGGCTGTACGTCACAGGATCAATGCATATACAGTTGTGTGTGATTTGAAATAATGGAGAAGTGCTATAGCGGCCTATCAGTGCAGGTAGCTAATGTGTTATGGTTGATAACAGTGGTTGTGAGATGACAGTTGTCAAAGAAGTAAATTTCTCATTTTATGAAACGATAATGGTGATATCAAATGAAACAAGAAATTAAAATTTTGAGCACAATAATATTCAGTTTCCGCTGATAGTCTTCTTTGGAAGTGAACTCGTCTGATACAGAACTACAATCAGTTTTCTATCCTCTAACTAGTCACTCACTGGCCTTGTGGTCTGGTGGCCGTGGAGGTGCTCAAGCACACATTGGAGAGGGGAATTGGTTTTTTAGGAGGGTTCATTGCTTCTATGTGGTAGGTTGACCAGTTATAGGCCATCAGCAAGTGTTGGCCATCTTGTTGGCAAAGTGTGGAGCAGAAAATGCACCAGATTTCTATGCACTCTGAGGAAATAAACTTAGCAAAGAGGAACCATATTGCTGAGATAAGGCATTGAACGGTCATTGTACCTTAACTATAGATATAGATCATTGCAATTTGTATTTTTGGACACCTCACTGTCACTGTGATAGTAGTAATTACCCTACTTACATATTCTACCACTCTACAAAAGCAACTGTGATAGATTTCTGCAACATTCAATAAGAATAAATAACAAACAGAAGTCATTACCAGTGTCACGGGTAATATTTCCTTTCTCTCTATACTCATGAGAATATTCTGCCATCTTCTCTGTTAAAATTAAACACAATTACTACATAGTTAACAATTTATACGGAATGCAACTATATTAAAATTTAAACATATATTGGAGTTATCTCCATGACTCCATGACAGCAGCAACAGAAGTGAAATCTTGTGTGCTATTAGCAAAATGGTTATTATTTGTGGATATTTATATTCTCTGGTACTTAAAAAAAGTGAAGATTAAGGTAAATGATTTCTTATTTCTCTCTCTCACCAGTTCTTTCAGTTGCACAGAAGGGATTCAAATAACTTATGAAAATATACTAAGCATAGAAGGTGTACAAGCAGCCTTTTTTAATGGAAAACCACTAAGAAAATATTGAGGATCCTTGTCTTTCAATTTGGAAATTCATAGAATTTTTTACGCAAACAAAAAAAAAAATTTCCTTAATCCAAGTATAAGAGGGACAAGTTAGATCAGTTTCCCAGATAATAGTTTTCATCACCAAAATACAGCTTCAGTTTAGTCCTAGAACAGCTTCAAGACAATTCAAGACAAGTAAATCTATAGACCAAGAAGATTATAGAAGTTAACTAGAGTAAGCAATCCATCCATCCTGAACCTACCTGTTTGCAAGGGTTGACACATCATGGAAGCAGGAGCCAAAGGGACATATCTGTCATTTGCCGCCTGTAATTGGCATGGAGGGGACCTAAATGTCGCAATTCCACTAAATGGGCCATCCTGAGGAAAATCGATTGGAGTTGCTGCAAGGTGCATGATTGCCCGTGCCTGCAAACCCATATTTGGATGCATTGGAAGACCAACAAGCTATCATTGTTACCTCCAGGAATCCACGGAAAGGGGAAGGCTTCATTACCTTATCAGGTGGCACTCCATCATACACATTCACCTTGCCACAGTAAAAAATCGTCATTTGCCCAACTGGCACTTTAGCTTCACCTGGAATTCTGTGGTCACAAATTCAAAAACTTCCAACTCAATTCCATCATATATATTGTACATTTAACTTTCTAATTCTTAATCTAGACTCAAATCTTAGGCTACTCTTCAATATATTGCTTCGGAGTTCAGAGACTAACACAACTTTCTAATGTGACTCCTTACTCCTTAAGACGCCACTAAATCCAAAACACGTAAAGGCCTAACAATAGTATTTGAGTTCAAACACACAGCTTCACATGCATTACCTCATTTAACTAACAGGGCTGTCAATGGGAACACACACAAGGCAAATGCAGATAACAAGTGCAAATAATATATTTAATAAAATTATGTGACATGTTTTTGAGCTAATATTTCAGCTATAATTGACATCAATTACTATGAACAGAATAATTGGAAAACAGCCAAGTAAACTAAAACCAATTGCAACTCTTCGCTCCATCAGCAAACTAACTGCTCTTAGCATATCCATGAAAAAGTAAAAAACACAGCTACACAATTATTTACGCAACTAATTTTTGCACATTGTTATGTTTGAAACATTTATCACAGAAAACAAAAGTACCAACGAAATATACCCTGCAGAGATTGTCTTGCTATCTGTATCTGCGCATTTCGGAGGATCTTTTCGCCTATACACACCGCTATCGTCTGAAATGTTCTGTTCCTTACCTGAATCAGCTGAATTTGAAGTCGCCTACATATACAACATTTCATCATTTGAACAACAACTGAACAGAAACCACAATTTTTTTCGACAAAAAAAAATTATACAGTAGCGATTTCGATCAGTGATTGTACTCACGCGCGGCGTATTATCAATAGGCGAGACCAAGACCTTCCTCAGAGCGCCGGCGCCGGAATCTTCGCTGGTTTCGAGCAGAGCTTTTAGCGAAATCACTTGCTGGATCGCCTGCGATTTGTTCCACGACGGTCTGCGCATTCCTGTTGCGCCACGTGTCCACACATTTCACGAACTCCAATTATTAAAAACGGCTGTGTTAAGTTGAGTTCCAGATGCCGGAAAATATGGAGGCAGTGGAAGGGCAAAAATGGAAACGAAAAAAAAAAATAAAAAATGAAGAAGAAGAAGAAGATGAAATAAAAGAAAGAGAAAATCGAACCTTTTTCTTTTAGAAATTTACGGCAATCTTCGCGTGTGAGCTGAGAAATGTCTTCCTCAGTGAGTTGACTGAGCGGTTTCTCAAGTATAGACCGGCAAGACGTCACGCTGCCACCGCCGTCCATCGCCGTCCGATTCCGTCGCCGTTAACTAACCGGGACCCTCTCAGTGGCACTGATTTCTACGTTTCGTAATTATTGGAGTTTGGGGAGGTTAAAAAGTGAAGAAAGAGAGAGAGAAAAGAAAAAAAATAAAGAGTCGAGTGAGTGAGTGTGTGTGTGGTGTGTGAGGGTGCGGCGTCTGAGTTTTGCTTCTTTAAGGGGGCATTTTTTAGGAGCTGCGGTGCACCCTAGAGTGCCACGTAATGGGCTGTCTGTGTTGTGTTAGACAAGTAATTATTATTATCGGACCATAGTGGACTTAATTATATTCATAAATTGCTTTATTGCCATTTAAATTACGTTGAAGTTGGGTGAGATGGGTGGGGTGGGGGTTTCAAAATATCTGACCTTTGGTGGTCTGGTCTGAGTCTGACTGACATTAGACTACAAAATTCGTCTAATGTCGTTTAGCCGGGATTTTTTAGGTTACATACGTCATTCACGAGGGAGATGCAACTTTTAATAATGTATTTATTTATGTTAATTACATTCCTTAATCCTTATGATACTCCATAATCGCCGCTACTGATTCAATTGATGTTAAATATAAGAGATTTATAAAAGTCTCCCTACTATTTAAACTTTTTACAAAAATAACACTCTAATTTTAGATTTAGTTTTTACAAGGATATTTTTACCGTGTTTCGTAATGACAATATTGTTTCTCGTAAACAAGTGGAGGGTTTAATCTAGATTTGAAATTAAAAAGTTTATTTTATATTTATATATATATATTCAAAATTTTATTTTTGATATTATAAACTAAATAAGTATATTAATCAGATTTAATCATTCACATAATCTCGAATTAATTAAAGATAATATACTAAATGAGCATTCGTAGATCTTGTCAACTTCATGAGTTACATTTTATGCCGCTTATATCATAAGTTAAGGAGTACAAAGGTGTTTATTAAACTTTTTACGAGCACTTAATTTCAATACTTGTTTCTTAAATAATTAGTTTTAAAAAACTTGGTTGGGGTTGCTTTTGAAAAGAAAAAAAGGGTTATTAGATAAGTAAATCATTTACCTTTAGAATGTCTATAATAGTTATACAGTCATACTATTTTAATAGAAAGATAACAATGCTCTCATATTAAATAAAGTAAAAATAAAAAGAAAAAGAAAGGAAAATCACACAGTGGTGGTGGCCACCATTGATGATGGATGCTACCTTCCTCCGATGTCACCGGAGTGTAAAAATGTAAAGAAAGATATTGAACACCAAGTGTTTGTTGAAAGTCTAAGATAGTGAGAAAACAGATAACTTGAGAAGAAGAGAAAACTGTGAATGAAGCTTCACCTATTATCAGCAATTGCTCTGTATTTTTCATTAATTAACAATTTCAATCCTAGCTCAAATATATACAAGAAGGTCAATGTCACATAAAACTAATTTCCTGATTTTCAAGGAATCATAACTAACTCTACAGCAGCACACTTCGTGTGCTGAGTTTTCCTGCCAAAAATGCTTCTAGAAACCTTGCCAGGTCAGCAAGTTAGTTACACACATTTCAATCATAATTGTAATATCTAAACCTTGATTGATAATCCGACTTAGGGATCCAGTTCTTCAAGCTTCCCTGTGGTAGCACACAGAGTAGTAAATCTCGAGCTACAAGCTCTTTCATTTGTTCTTCTATAAGCAAGGTAAGATTCTGGCTTGATAGGTTTCTCTGTCTCTGATTCAGTCTTCACATTCCCTCTCAAGCTGGACATTGGTGAAGTAACCAAGTTTAGCTTAAGAAGAACAAAACGATCCACTGCCAGACTCTTTGTGAATACATCAGCAATCTGAAATTCCGTAGGGACATAGCAAACATCAAAAACACTAGCTGCCACTTTCTCGCGTATAAAGTGAACATCAATTTCGATGTATTTCGTACGAGCATGAAACACAGGATTCTTAGCAAGTGAGGCATCACTTTGATTGTCACACCACAAAATTGGTCTGCGAGCAACAGCAAAGTCAAGCTCATGAAGTAAAGATTGAACCCAAATAATTTCAGTTGAGGCATGAGCAAGAGATCGATATTCGGCCTCAGCACTAGACCTAGCCACCACATGTTGTTTCTTAGAACTCCAAGTAATCAAGTTGCCACCCAAGAAAACCGAACAACCACTAGTTGATCTCATGTCATCAACACAGCCAGCCCAGTCAAGCATCTGCATAAACCTCAAGAGTGAGCTGAGAACAAGCTTTAAATCATAAACCTAACTCAACAGTCCCTTTCAAGTATCTGAGTACACGTTTACAGGCTTTCCAATGGATGTCAGTTGGCTTGACCAAAAACTGACTCAGTTTGTTCACAATAAAAGCAATATCAGGTCTTGTGTTGACAAGATATTGTAAGGCACCAATTCTGCTACGATACAATGTAGGATTGTCAAATGTGTTACCATAATGCAGTGACAACTTGGTGTTGGTGCCACTACAAGCAGGAGATGATGCAGGCTTAGAATCAGTAAGTCCTGTCTTCCTCAACAAATCTAGCACATATTTTGTTTGAGTGAGATGCAAACCATCACTTGTACGAGATGCTTCAAACCCCAAAAAATAGTTTACTGAGCCAAGAGATTTTAAGGCAAACTGAGAGTTCAAATCAGTGATAACTTTGGAGACAAGAGATGACTTACTGCCTGTAATTAAGATATCATCAACATAGACAAGCAAGAACACAACATCAGCCTCAATCCTTTTGATAAACAAGGAGACATCAGCTGTACTACTGGTAAAACCCCATTGCATTAAGGCATCTTTGAGCTTATGGAACCAAGCTCGTGGTGATTGCTTAAGACCATAAAGAGCTTTAGTTAGACAACAAACATGTGTAGGAAACTTTAAACTTTCAAAACCTTATGACTGCACCGTGTATACAGTCAGTGGCGGCCCTGGGGCAGGGCATCAGGGGCGCCCGCCCCGGACCCGTAATATCTAGGGCTTGCTATTACATGATTTCAGTTGGAAAACATAAAGCCCAATAAATAGTGAAGGCCCAATGTTTTTTAAATCCAACTACCAAAAACACGTAAAAGCCCAATTACTTGCTTCTTTAAAATTGCCCAAACTTTACCAAATAAAAATCAATACAAACCCAATTATTTGGATCCATAAGTCCATAACTAATATTATATATTTATATTGGATCCATAAGTCCATTAAAGAAAGTAAATTTTAACTACAAAATCAAACGATTCCCCATTTTGATTCCCCAATAACCTTATTCATATCATCAGTAGACTAGGGTTTCATAAATCATATGATATCTTCTTCTCAGTTCTAATCTTCTCCACGGCAGCAAGTAGCAGCGCAGCTCCACTCCACGGTGGCACAGCTCCACCCAGTGCCCACTATTCCACAAAGACAAAAAACGGCTCTATTGCTCATTACTATTTACTAGCTCTTTCTCTGTTTTTCTCTCCGACTCTCCGAACTCTCAACTCTCAAGTATCATGTTTTATTTAGGTAATTTATTTTTTTTTTGCTTTTGGTTTTTGTTATTTTTATTAATATTTCTATTTATCTTAGATGAAATTATTATTTTTGGGATGAATATATAAAAACATGCTATATATTTGTATATATATATACTGAAAAACTATGAATATATATATATATAAGGGGCCCAATTTTTTGATTTCGCCCAGAGACCTTGGAATAGTCAGGAACAACACTGTATACAGTCTCATGAAGATCCTCATTTAAGAAAGCGTTGTTAATATCTATTTGTTGAATATTCCAACCAAAAGATACTGCTATTGTGAAGAGAACACGAATTGTAGAAGCTTTCACAACAGAGCTAAAAGTATCAAAAAAATCAACCCCAAGCACTTGATGAAAACCCTTTGCAACCAACCTAGCCTTATACTTTAATACAGACCCATCTGCCCTATATTTGATTCTAAACACCCACTTGTTTCCTACAACGCTCATTTCCTTCGAAAAGGGCACTAACTTCCATGTTTTATTAGCAAGCAATGCATCATATTCACTTTGCATTGCTCCTTTCCATTTGGGATCACTAAGAGCATCCTTTGCAGTAGAAGGTTCTGTCTCTTGCAACACATTAGAAAATATAGCATGAGAAGAAGTGTAAACTTTTGGCTTAAAAATACCTGGTTTAGACCTGGTTTGCATAAAATGCACATTTTGCATAGGAAGAGATTGATGTGAAGAAGTCGGAGAGCTATTGACAGAATTTTCTGAAGGAAAGGAGTTGGTAGATAAAGAAGAATTTGGATACACTAAGAGAGGACTATTTGTAACAGAAGATGGACCTTTTGACTGGGACACAGATGGTAAAGATTGAAACACAGATAAAGGTAAAGACTGAGAACTACTAGCTGGAGTAGAGGATACTTTAGAACAAGAAAAAAAGATTTTGTAAGGAAATTCCAGTTCATGGAACAAAACATTTCGAGAAATGAAAATTTTACCAGTAGGAGAAAGACATCTATAACCATGATGTAAAAAACTATAACCAATGAACAAGCATTTAGTAGAATGAAAATCTAAGTTGTGCTTATTTGAATCTTTTAAGTACGGAAAATAAGCACAGCCAAAAGTCTTTAAAAAACTAAATTTAGGCTTCTTATGATAAAGAACTTCATATGGAGATTTGTTTTTCAAAATAGAAGTAGGAAGATTATTTATAAGAACAGTGGCTGTTGAAAAAGCATCATGCCAGAATTTGAGAGGCATACTTGCATGAGCAAGAAGAGTCAACCCTGTTTCTACAACATGCCTATGTTTTCTTTCAGGAATTCCATTTTGTTGGTGGGTATACACACAAGAGAACCTAGGAGTAATACCACAATGTCTGAAGAAAGGAAGAAAAGCTTGAAACTCAGCTCCCATATCAGATTGAAATGCTTTAATCTTCATATTGAAGGTAAGCTCTACATTACTTTTGAACTGTAGAAAAGTTTGAAAAGCTTCAGACTTAGCTCTAAGTGGAAAAAGCCAAGTGAATCGGCTAAAAGAATCAACAAACAATATGTAGTATTTGTAACCTTTTGGAGAAGGAATAGGAGCTGGCCCCCATATATCAGATAAAACCAATTCAAGAGGCAACTTAGAACTAATTTGATGCCTTTGAAAGGGCAACCTATGAAGTTTCCCAAGTTTACAAGAGGTACAGCTTTCAATATAAGAAAATTGTGAACTAATATGCATTGATTTCATTACTGTTTTAATCACTGGCAAGGCTGGATGCCCCAGCTTTGCATGCCATATCAAGGCACTAGTCCTAGCTGCAATAAAGGTTGTAGGTACAGTCCTATCAAAGCTATGTACAACAGATTTGCTTTTATCATAACAAGACAAATCAGGAAAAGTAATAGTAGCAACTTTATTTTCTACAGCAGGCTTTAATTGAAAATTTGAAACATAAACTCTAGGCATAGACTTCGTTGGAGTGTTCCCCGTGAGTTGCATTCGATACAATTCATCCTTAAGTGTTCCTTGAAGCAGTACTCTCTTCGAAGTTTTGTCCTTAATCACACAGTTATCACCAGAAAATTCAGCTACTGTGTCATTATCTTTGGTAAGTTTAGATATGCTTAGTAAATTTTTAGTGACTCTTGGTACATGTAAAATCTGATTTAAGAACAATGGTATGTATGGTTGTGTTTGTGACTGCACAACTGAGCTACCTATATGCAATATTGGCAACATATTTCCATTACCAACGCTTAAGTGTTCTTTACCTTTGTATTCTGAACGCTGAGCAAGATTGTTGAGATTTGGTGTCACGTGATTCGTGGCACCGCTATCCACGTACCAGGATGGATCCAAAACAGTCTCTGGAGTAGCATATTGAGAAGAGGAGGCTTGATGAAAGTTAACCTGTTTAGCAAACTAACTATTTTCACCATTGTTCCCATTACTCAGACTACCACTGTTAGAACCCTGACCATTAGATCCTTGACTTGGTTGATACTGAATGGATTGATCAAATCGACGATAACACTGAAGAGCCATGTGACCAGTCTTGTTACAGACTTGGCACATCAGCCTTTGATTATAATGACCTTCATTTCTACCTCTGCCTCTTCCTCTAGCATTTCCTCCTCAATTGTAGTAGTTGTTTCCACTGCCTTTCTTATCATTCATACCATGTGAAGCAAAGTTTGCAGACAAAGTGGATATATCAAGTTGAGAACCTGAATTTAGATGCTCAATACGTTGTTCATGAAGCAACAACAAATATTGAGCCTCTTGAAATTTTATAGTGTTTCTTTGAGATGCGATCACAGAAACCCCATAGTCGTATTCACGTCCAAGACCATGTAACAAGCAACTTAGCATATCACTTTTAGTGACTATTTGACCTGTTGCAACTAGACCGTCTCCAATTTCTTTAATTTTTAGAGCAAAGTCAACAACATTCATTGATCCTTTTTTGATACTTTGCAACTGATGACGAAGTTGAAGAACTTTCGCCATAGATTGCTGTGTAAAAAGAACTTTCAAAGTGTCCCAAACGTGTTTAGAAGAAGTGCAAGTTGTTACCTTTCCGATTACCTTCTCACTCAAGGTTGAATAAAGCCAACAGAGAAGAAGTTGATCTGACCTTTTCCAGGCTGAATATTCACTGTTTTTCACCATTTCTTTGTCAACTCCATTAGGTGAGACGATTTCAACAAATTTTAGTGGTTCAGGTAGAGAACCATCGATGAACTCTTCAAGTTTTAAGGCTCTGATTGCTGCAAGCACTTGTGCTTTCCAGTGAACAAAATTGTTGTGATCAAGCTTAATCGGAAGACTCAAATTCAGAGTTTTTGCAAGAGATGTGAAAAACTAATCTTCCATTAGCGGCGGTGGCACCAATGAGCCTCCTCCATCGCATAAGTTCGACGACTTCTCCAACGTTGGAAGATGTTAGTCCATCCTCTGGCAATGCCAATCTTCTCCTCCATTTTTAGCAAATAAACTCCAACGTCATCGGTTCACTAAAGGAGGAAATGAACTCCTTCTATGTAAGGAGGCAGTCCTCCTCCATTCAACTATTATTTTATTTAATTTCTTACTTTTATTGTTTTAATTTAATAACAAAAGTTGCAAATAGCAACTGGAAAAATAGGAAAATAAAAAACTGGAAAAAAGTAGAAAAATTAAAATTAAAAAACTGGATGAGTGTTTAAAAAAATAAAAATAGACTTAAAGAGTTACATTTTAACTATTATGTCCATTTTAGTTATTTTGCATAATCAATCATATTTTACTAAACACATTTCGTTTTTTTAATGGTTAATTTGATTATTTACGAAGTCAATTTATCGAATGCTTAACTATTTATCTTTTCAACATTATTTCTTAAGTTAAATTATTAAGTAATTATTTTATAGGATCCATTCTAAACATATTTTCGATTGTAAAGTGTAGAGAGACAAAACCATTGTAATATGAGTCGCTTTTTTTGACCATATATGTGGTTGATCACACCATTTCTGGGTATATCTTGATCCAATTGGTGTCGGATTTCAAGAAAATAAATAAATAAAAATTACACTTGTTAATGGCAGTAATGAAGAGTAACTTGTTCCAAGGTAACAGTTTTGATACATTAGAGAATCGGGATCTGTTCTAATCATTCAAAATAATAGCAGGAAAAAGGAAAGTTTCTGGTGGGCTCTGCAATCGTGATCAAGCCCAAGACGACGACAGAGAAGACACGAAAGAAAATCCAGTAGAAAAATAAAAAAATCTGCAGATCATGTTATGAAATTGAAGGGTCCCCTAGATTGAACTGTCCCTTTCCGGTCTTCGAACCCGATGCATCTAATCCAAACCCTAAACCACTGAACCACTGGTTTCTTCTAGGTCCTGCCCTGTTGTCCCTCTAGTTGGGACCCTCCACCCCATCCGTCCGAACCAAAGGGCCCTGATAGCTCATTTGTAAGGGCTCACGGCTCGGCCTTTTGGGTTCTCTCCGGTCCATCACTAGGCCCACTCCATGTAAAGTCTACAGACAACAGTGCAGCATCTGTGAATTGGCCTTTGAACATGCATATAATTATTAGGAGTTTCTGTTCATGTGCATTATAGATGGACAGATAGTTACAAGTCCATATGTATAGTAATATCCAAAAAATCTCGAACGAATTACATGTCGGTACAAAACAATTACGTAAAAATCGACCGAGGGTGATTCAACAAGTCTACCTTGTTGGTTTGCTACATCGGAGCGAGATGAGGAGGCAGTGAAAGGCCAGAGCCAATCAGGCAACCCATTTTTAAGAGGTGGCACTGCACCTGAACCGTGGGGGTTGGTGGTGGTCCACTTGCCTCATTTATTGAACGCTTACCAAACCCCACAACACAACTCGTAACCAATAGGCCCGCACCAGCACAAAAGTCCATTGTCATTAAATAGAACTGCCCTTCAATTTATTAGTTTTATTTTTTACTTTAAGAATGATATTTATTTATTTATTTATTTGACAAGACGAAATTGTTTCTGCTTGTGGGTTGAAATTGTTCTCTTTAAAAATAACTGTGTAATATTTAAAACAAATAAAAAATGAACCGAAGGAAGAAGGAAGGTTTTGTTGCTGGTGGGACCAGAGCTGGTAGGAGAGTGGTCCCACAGTCAGGGGAGGTGGGTCCTAGGTAGAATTTAATAGCCCATCGTATTAGAGAGAGGGTTGAATAATAATGGTGTGTGGGTTTAGAAGTTAGGTCTTGACTCAGAATTCAGATGTTCGTCCCGTACGAGACAGCACCACCATTCTCCTACACCCACGCAACCACACGAGTGCTGTTGCCATCGACCTCAACATCCCTTAACTATTCTTCTTACTACAATCCCATCCACCTCTCTCGTTTTTTTTTTGTTTAATTATTTTTAATCCAATTAGCAAAATCGAGTTCTTAATCGGGTCCTTGTAAACTATGGTTTTTAGACATATAGGGATGGAGATAGAATTTTGTTTGTGGGGGTAAAGACAAAAGCTAGTATTTAAGGTCACAGGATAAATATATTAATATTTAAAAGTAATACGACAAATAAACAAATAAAATAGATATTAACTTTATTTGAAACCAAATTAATTTATAATAATTTTAGATAAATTTAAATAACAAATAAGTACAATAAAATTTTCAAAATTATAGTAACCTAAAAATAATAAATATATTATAACACGAGTTTAAATAATCTATATTAAACAAATTATATAGAGTAAAACTCAAAATAAGATGAGTGTATTGTAGAATAAAATAGTAAGCTTTCAATACTTAGCTTTTTGTAATGAAAATCTATGAAAAAAATAATGTATAATAGACTAGACAATAATGTATCGTTTATAAAATAATAGGAAATTATTTATTTATTTTGTTCGGATCGGAAATTTAAACCATTAAAGGAATATGAATTGATTGTATCTCTTATTTTCATAGATAATAAAATATGGAAGATATTTATTAATTAATTAATGTTATTACAATAATAGTAAAGTTAATATTATTGTCTATATATTAGAATATCGTAATTTATATATAATTGAATTTTGGTGCAATTTCATTGGTCGGGAGGTCATGGAATGAGTGAATTCGAATGTGAGAGCAAATTACATATTTAACCATTTTACTAACCCTGATATAGTTTTTTCACATAACAATAACCCATACCAAAACAGTAAAATAGTGCTTAAATTTCGAATATTATTAATAAATGACAATAGAAACATCAAACAAAGTTTATAAGATAACAACTAAATGTGTATTTTTGTTTTTCTCATCAAACGATCCCTCTCATGGAAGGCAAATGATCCCCATCAACACAAGTATTTATTAATTGATAAAACATATATACTATTTCAAAATTTGAAACTACAACTTCTTCACTGTATAATATCTCTATTATCTAGTCTCAACATCAATCCATGGAGGTAATAAGTAATAACAACAATCACATCAATCACAATTACTTTTTTACATTATACCACCTATTCCAAAACCAAATAAGAAAAAAAAAAACATTCCAAGATATGAAAAGTGGATGAAAAAAAAACAGAACATTCCAATAACATAGTCATCTACTCCTTGTAAGTAAATAATAATCATGTCATAGGATATACAGACTGTCAAAAAAAAAAGACAATGATTTTACCTTTTTAGCCCTCCACAGCAGCACAGTAGTAATGTACAGTAAATAAGATAATTCACCAAAATCACAATCATTCAGAGCCATGAGGGTAGACCCCACACCACTCTTTAGCCAAACAATAAAACAAAACACTTGTCTCTTTGACTTAGACTTACTCACTCACTCACACGCTCACACGCAATAATATGACCATACACAACCTTCTCTCTCTGTTTCTCTTTCAAGTTTCAAGTTTCAACTTTGTTTTTCATTCTTCTCTCTCGTGTGAGCTGAGCTCTTTTAATAAACTAGTCTCTGCAACTGCAAATCTCTGCATAAAAAGTAAAAACACATTTACTCTGCACCTCTTTTGCTAACCTCTATACAACACACTTCAGAGGGGCAATGGGCGTAGTGCGCCTCAGCCGCCGCTGTCTATCTTCTCTCACTGCCTTCACGTTTCTCTTCTTCGTTCTAACACAACTGGGTAAGATTGAACTAGCTAGTAACTCGTTATTGACTCTCGGTGCAACTAACTCTCTGGGTTTTTGTTTGGTTTGGGTGGTGCAGGTAGTGGGCTGCGAGAGAAAGAGGTGGTGAGCCAGAATAAGAGACAGAACGGGCCGGGTTCTTCACCACCCACGTGTAGATCCAAGTGTGGAAACTGTTCTCCTTGTAAACCGGTTCACGTGCCGATTCAACCAGGTTTAAGCATCCCATTAGAGTACTACCCTGAAGCTTGGCGATGCAAGTGTGGCAACAAGCTCTTCATGCCCTAAAACACAACAACAACAAGTGAGTGTAAGAGACAGACACACTTTTTAGTTTTTTTTTTTTTTTTCCAAAGAAGAGAAACTTTTTATATCTTAATTTGCTTTTCTCTTTTTTACATATAATATTGTTATTTTAAATTTTTAACTATGTTTATAATGAGCAATATTATATGATGATGCATTTCATGTGAGAGAAGGGACAGCAGGAAATCTTTGGGAATGCAAGTCACATGTAATTGAAATTACCAAGAGAGATCTCTCTCCATCTCTATATTTTTCTATTTCTCTTTTTTAATTTTTGACTTGCAGTGATTACTGCTAGTTTGTTATTATGATAAGACAGATTGGAAGTAAATTAAAGTTGTAATTAATTAATATGAAGAACCCTTTTATAAGAACACCCAGTTGAAATACGGATCTTCTTCTTCTTCTTCTAGCTCATGTGGTGTTTTTATTTCTTTTCTGTTTTTTTTTTATTATTTGGCATATATTATGTCAAAAATAAAATAAAATTATTTGGTATATATTAATTATTTGTACTATATAAAATAAGATATTTAATAAGTTCCTCTGTAACTCTAAAAATATGCTTTTTTTTTAACCATTGGAGAACTTGAATTGAGTTGGTATTCTTGAATGTTTCTTAGTTTGGTCTATACACTTTTATTATAAGCATTGATTGCTCAGTGAGTCAGTGATCTATCATACATGGCAAAATGGGTTTTTTTTTTTTTTTTGGTGACTGCTCCACTCAAAAGCTTAAATTCGAAATTTTCAACTAAAACTCTTTAGATAATATTTAGGACATAAGATAATGTATGTATCATGTGAATGTGATGGTTGATGGTTCCATTAACTAAAGAGAGAAAACTTAGAAAGGACACTTTTTTTTTGGGGGTGTTTTCTTGTCTGCAATCTGATTGTATTTGAAAATTTTGATCATAAATTCATGGTTTTCTATCTCTCATTCTGCCTCCAAGATACTCATATCTCTTTCTTCTGTTGAAAAGATACGACAACAGTGTCCATTTATTGAATTGAATAGATATATAACTTTCTCTACGGATCACGTTATATATAGATAATAGCTATTATCTGTTTCTTCTTCCGTATCATGTACCCTGAAAATTTTCTTCATTTCTTGTTTCCAACGACACCCCTCCTGATTTCACGAAATTCCTTTCAACTTTTGGGAGCTGGTGAGATGTGATAGTTAGATAGATTGATAGATGTTGGCATCCAGGAATCCAACTTTCTTTTTTTTTTATCCTTAATTTTGAGATTAAAGTAGGGTACTTTGTGGTAATGAAAAGATGATTATGACTTTAATGATTTTTTTTCTTTGGATTCAGTAAGAAAAAGTTCATCTGATTAGCACGTGTGATTGTGACGATTAGAACAGGGTTTATGCATATGCTTGTACATGACAGTATGACACCAAGTCTATAGCAATTCCCAAGATTGTAAGGCTATTTAATAAATTATGTATGTACAATAAATAATAATAGTTACATATGCTTGAAGTTAATCATCATTACTAACATGATCCATTGTTATTAGTACAGTTCTCATAAGTCATAACCACTAAACCACAAACTATAATTATTTCTTCATTATACTATTTATTGATGTTTCACGCCCATAATTTTAAACTATTCTTTTCTCTAAATGTATTGTCTATAGGGATGACAATTTCACCTGAACTTGTGGGAATCCACCCGAAAACAGGTTGGTCGGGTATGTGCTTTGTTTTTCAGGTGGTGGGTCAGGCTTGAGTGTAAAATGTAAATCTGAATATATATATATATATATATATATTAAAAAAACTCAAATTCTAAAAGATGTTTAAAAAAAAATAGAATTCGAGACTCAAAATAACACCGTTTTGAGTTCGTGGGTCGAAACCCAAACCGAAATAATTTCATAGGTTCACGGTTGGATTTGAGTTTCTGTTTTGGGCAAATTAGAATTCTAAACTCAAAATAACATCATTTTGTGTTTGTGGGTAAAAATTCGAACTCAAATAATTTCACAGGTTTATAGTGAGATTCGAGTTTCATAAAATCCGGCAGGTGGAAATTAGAACCCGCCAAATTATTTGGGTTCATGATCGGGTTCGGGTCGTAAAATATTCCATAGGCTAGGGTTTGGCAAAAGCAAAACCAACTTGAAGCCATCCCTATGTATTGATCATCAACAGATTTAATGAAACCCTAGAAAATATAATATTGTTATATGAAAATAAAGAAAGTAAGTGATATTCCCTACGGTTTTGTCCCTTCAAAAAAGTTGTAATAAAGATCTTCTATATAAATAATATTAAAAGTATCAAAAATCCCACTAGAGAATTGTTTAAAAAATCAAACCAAAAATTTTATGCATATAGGTTCGCTTAGTACGTGTGCTGTATTGTATTAGATTGCATCGGAATGTATTGAATTGTATTAGTCGTATATAATCCTATATTTAATGATATTTTGTATTAGACTGTATTATATTTTATTAACTAATACAATATTTCTGTTTTATATTAGCTAAAACGACATCCATCGTAGTAGACCAGTTAAAATGTATTAACTAATATAATACAGTAAATAATGTAAAACAAACCAAACATTGACTTGTGCTATTCTAATATAATACGGTGCTCGCACTATGGACCCCTTAATGTTTTTATTAGCTCTAAAGGGGAAAAAAGAAAAGTGACACATCTGCATGGGAAAATGAGTCTCACTTCTTCTTCTTCTTCTTTTTTTTCTTTTTTTAATATTCAATTTTTAGGCTTTACAGCCATAAGCATGTGAAATGTTTGTATTCTAGGCCACAATTAGGTTTCCAGGAAACCAAAAATGTTTTTGAATTAAAAACGTAACAGTAAGAAATAAATCTCGGGTTTGTTTCTATATGTTTTGGATGTTATATATTTTGAATCACGATTCACGGAAAGAGATGTGTATATAAAAATATATAGAATTAATAGACCCCACACCCACACACCAGACCTAAATTATTGTAGTTTTGAAGCACGAGAACGTATGTTTTTTTTGCAGTCTTGCTACTTATATGATTATAGAGATTCCATTTTACCATACCGATTACCAAAACGAGGAAACAAAATCAAATTTCGAATTTCGATAAATAAATAAACTTTTAATTTTCTATCTAGCTAGTACCCTTTCTCTTGTTCTCGAATATTAACTCACAACCGACGTGGACGAGAAAGTTCACACCAATTGAGTTAAGTTTCATGTGGGATTATCATATTTGATAATTTAGGATCTTGATGAAAAAGTATATGAAATCCATTTATATATGGGTAGTATTAACTTGTGCTCTAAGAATACAAGAGTGACTTGTGAAAAAAAAAGATGTTACGGTAGGATTAGTAGACATTCTGTTAATAAATCTTTCGTCAATGCAACTATACATATTCAACATGACCGTCTACTTTCAGACGGTCTGTTGTACAGTTATTTTTTCGGTTTATTCAACAAATATTTAAAACTAATATTAATTTTTCATCTATTTTTAGTAAGGAAATAAAATAAAAAATAAAACAAGAAGAAAAAAAATAAGCACATCGTTTAAAAAAAAAAATTTTTAGACAAAAACATTGAAGATCAAATTTTGAGTTGATTGTCTATCAAGCAGTGGCGGATCCAGGAATTTTAATCAGGTAGGGCACTTGAATAAATTAAAATCGTAATTATATAAAAAAATACTGAAAAATTAAAATCATTGTAAAATAGTTTTTTATAGATAAAATAAAATAAATAAAACACTTACTTAGATAAATTAAATAATCTTACATTCAACGATAAATAAAAACAAAAAAAAATATTAATAAATAAATAATAACAAGAAAAACAACATAAATAATGAAAAAAAATTAAAAGAATAAATTACAATCTAATTTTATAATAAGAAATTTTGTTTTACATATATAATGAATTCAATTTAAATTTATACAAAAATAATTTATTAATAACTATTATTAGACATGTTTTTTAAAAATTTATTCTTCAAATTATTGATTTATTGATTCTAAACAAATTAAAACTATAAAATAAAGAAAATATTGAGGATAAAATAAAATGAATCATAGTAATATATTGTCTATTTTAATCTATTAAGTAAAATCAGAGATTTTATGGTTTATTGATTGGACGTATTGGGTATGTCAAATTAGAACTATTATAAATAATAAAAATTTAAAATAATAATATATAATTTTATATAAAATAAAATTGAATTAAGTAAACACAAATTAATGGTAGTTAAGAAATTGACAATAACATAATAGAGAAAATGAATCGAAAAAGATGGTAAAAAAAATAAGATATAAAAAATTAGTAGATAAAATTGAATTAAAATAGGCATATGAACAATTAGAAGATGAAATTAAATTAAAGAAGACCATATTTACTTGAATTGGGACTTGAACCCAGCACTTTAAGTCTAAAAAGCAAACTCTACTACCAGCCATTCTAATAGCTACTTATTGTTAACTATTATTAATAAATATGTATATATACAATATACACAGAATGAATTTTTTTTTAAATTGAGGTAGGGCACGGGCCCTATCTGGTCCCTATGTAGATCCGCCCCTGCTATCAAGTATATTTTTACACCACATAAGAAGCAAGCCTCTTGACATTGTTACCATATCAATGATTATTGGTGTGCAAACTATTTTTACATTGAAGATGATCTAAATACACAAGTTAAAAACATAAATTTTACTACATAAAAAAAAAAGAAAAAAAAAAGAGGTCAATTACCATATTTATCGTATTGTATGTAGAAATAATGTATGTTATATGGTTGCTTTTTACTGCAACTCCGTAGGGGAGCAGTAAAAGAAGCATAAAAAACTCGAAGGACAGCACACACACACGAGTGGGTGAACTTTGTTGTCTTTGCGAAATGGGGTTGAACCCTACGTGTTCTGTTTGTTTGCATGTTTACATTCAATAAGGCAAAAGAAGATCAAAGAATATATATATTATAAGAATCAAAGTAAAAAAAAAAAAAAAAAACAACAACAACAACAGTGAAAAAAGAAAAGAAAAAGGCACCCTACTACCCACACTTACTTTTTTTTTCTAAATGAGGGACCCTCCACTGCCCTTTAATTCAATCAACCCATATAGCCTTGCTCTCATATAATTCTTAGTTCTTACCTAGAGGTCTATCGAGATACATCAAATATATCAAAAGTATATTTACTCTTATAATTTCTTATAAAATATATAAATTCAAATTCAAATTACTCATCACTAACATGGAAGAAAATGCATTACCACCAATAAAGGTGATGTTTGCATTATTTGAGACCGTGAAGTTTGAAAGTAAATAAGTGCATATGAAGTAATAACATGCAACTTAAAAGGTTTGAACCTTAATAATTTTCACAACGAACTAGAAATACTTGTTAATCTTTTTTATATCTCGTAAACTTAACATCAAATCTATATAGTTTCAATAATAAGTTATAAAGTGGAATTGCAAGAGGAATCGCCAAGGATATTTTGCTGTGCTGATTATAGTCAGCTCTATCAGTTAGAGTTCAAACCTTGACATTGTTTATATTGTCCCACTCTTACATTTGTCTATAAAACTGTAATGCGGTGAAAGACCATTTTAAGACCCTTTCTTTTAATATAAATAGATGTCACTTAAATATGAGATTGGTATTCAAAACTCACCTGTAACGTTTAATCTTATCAAATCCCGACAGACTCTCTAATCTAATAGTATGAGATTAAAAATATATATATATTTTTTGGTTGGATTAGGTGAGACAAGATAATAGGAAATTGAAGGGTAGGTTTGACTGTGAGCGAGGCAGAGGGGCTCCAAAGAAACTCAAATCCGAAAGAGCAGAGCCAAAGGTGGGGGGTGGGAGTGGGTGTGGTGTGGTCTAGTCAGTTTGCCCATTACAGACTACAGTCACCACCTTCACTAACTTTGGTCAGCATAAAGAAAGAAAGATGTTGGACAGAGATTGATTTTGGGAAGTGATGTTTGATTTGACAGTGTTTGTTGCCAACTTTGATAAACTTTTCAGAGTTATGAAACCTTCCTTCCTATCTATCAAAGTTTTTGACACTTGGTTCCTCTTATCTATAATAATCTTCCACACCATTATTTTACTTCATTATTGTAGAATTTGTTTCAAGTAAAAATTTAAGAAAAATAGAGACTTTAGCAATTGAAACTAAATAAAGCAAACCCATTTCAAATTTATATATAGAAAAAGCTCCAGCTTCCAAAATTTAATGGGTGAATAAATAATGCTAACAATACCTAAAACACTAATGGAACTGTCAAAACATATATGAACTCAACTATCATCCATGGCTTCATCATCAGCAGTTATGTGACTTATGTCACCGCCCTCTTCAATTTCTCCTTCTCCGGGTTGCTGTTGATCCTCATCAACCTGTTCTCCAGTTGCAGTTCCCTCTTTATTTTTGTCATTCCTTTCTTCAGTTTTTTCCAGTTCCGGGTCTGTGAGAGGTGGAAGCACCTCTGTAACTAAGTCTACTAATTCTTGAAGTTGCTCATCCTCAAAACGAGACTCAGCTTGCTCTATAATCTATAAATATGAAACAAATGGATAATCTACTTGCAAATAATCCATTTCTTTGACCAGAGAAAAAGGAAAAACTATAAATGTGATGAAAATTATAAAACGTCTTTAGGAAAATATTTGTCTTCCCAAAAGTTGTTAACACAATGCCGTGGCCTAGACTGAGATAACCATAATTATGAATGATATTTATAGAGAATAAAAAACACCATTCTCAAGATTTACAAGAAAATTACAATTTGAAAGATATAACATATAAATGAAGAGAACCTCAAGCGACAAGCATTGCCTACTAGCTATAAATGAATTTTTGTCCAAAACTTGCAAACCCCAGTGTACCCAGAGCCAAAAAGCTATGGTTGCATGCACCGCAACAATCCGATTATTTCGTGCAACTTGAATTCTAATATTGAGCAAGGAAAATAAACTGATACTAAAATTTCTCTTGCTTACTAAAACTTTTCATAGCCTAATGGGTTTTTAAAGAATATAAGCTATGGCAAATGGAACAGATTATCAAACTAAAGAGTAATTCAACCAAAGCAACATCATGGTCAGACAAGCATGAAAACATCCTAAAAGCTATAGCATGAAAATGTATAATCAATAAGAGAAAGGAACACAGAAATAATTGCTGAAATTAGTGTCAACTCTTAAATGATCTAATCAGCAAAATTTAAAACACCTAATAGAGAGGTAAAAAGGATTTACCGCAAATATTTCAGCCGGAGAAGAAGGCCTAACATTGATGATATTGAGCACCTCAGCTTTTGCAAGTTTGAACCTTTTACACTTCTCTACAAACTCATTAATCTTCAGTCGCGTTTGATTGCGAGAAATGCTCTCCTCCAAATGATCATAAACCTGAAACACAGCCAACAGGTATTCCTACCACTCATATCAAATAAAAATAAAGACAGTCACTTATTCAAATGACCAGTCAAATGAAAATCTAACCTCGAATTCTGATTGTGCTATTTGAGCAAGAACTCGTGTAGCGTCCTTTGAAGCCCCTCTAGATCGTAAAAGATCAAGTACTTCAAAATTGGTCAATGCACCAGCATTGGCTTCTAATCTGCGAAACACACAAGCTGTTCAATTGCATGATAAATATGAAACATCATCAAATAAATCGAACAAAAAGGTTATTGTAGTTGTAGAGTCTCTATTCATCTACAAAAAAGGAGCCTGGTTACCGAAACTGAAAGCAACAGGAACAAAACACTGAATCAATAAATTGCAATTACATACATCTTCATATCAACGGAAGTGATTGCGTCTGAGTAACTGAACGTACTATACTCCTTCAATATACACAAGGTGTCCACCGGTTTCAAATTTCAGCTACCTATAGCAAACCCAAATAAAAATAAACAATTGAAAATTAAAGGCTGAACTCATCTACAAAATAGCATCAGCTATCTGAAAAGATAGCTTAAGGCTATGTTTGGTTGTTTGTTTTCACTAATTAATCATGGAATTCTTATTCCATGGAGTCTGAATTCCATGAAAATGACCTGAATCGTCCTCCCTACCAGGGTTAGCGTCAGAATCTGGATTCTATGATTTCCAAAATACTAAATTTACCAATTTATCCCTAAAATCAAAACAAGCAGTCAATCACAAATTGCAGAAACAGAGGAATTGAAACTGGAAGCTAACTGTACTCCGGCGACTCCAAAGAAGAAGGAAGCTAACTCCAAGCACTAGTTTGACGCTGGATCCGACTCCGATCAAAAACCAAACCCGAAGCCACGTGGCTTGTCGTCGTCCAAAACGATAAAGAGCGGATCTATGGATCTGTGGTTTGGAGATGGTTTCACACGAATTGGCGGTGGCGGTGAAGGTGAGGGGTTTGGTGGGGTGGAGCAAGACAGCTAGGGTTTGATCAGAGACGGAGAGCTGCTCGCCAGCAACAAAAGGAAATCGGTGAAGCGTGCGTGTGGAGGAGAGAGATGTTGGCGGAGAGATTTGCGATGATGGTGGAGATATCGGGGTACGGATATTACCGTAAGCACCCATCGTAATTAGAGGTGTCAATACGGGTTGACGGATCGGGTTGGGGCCAACCCGAACACGACACGATTATTAAACGGGTCAGACCCTCCTGACCCAAACACGACACGAAAAAAATGGATAAATACAAACACGATACGAATAACCCGTTTATTTAACGGGTTCGACGGGTCGTGTCAAATGACCCGTTTAGTTGACCCGTTTACACTACCCATTTAACCTGTTTAGATTAATTTCACTAAAATACATTAAAAATAAAACAAGTAATCAAATAAAATCAATTCTCAAACCAATATCACAAAATACTAAATACAAACAACAATAGTTACAATAATAATCAAATAACTCCTCAATCCAGAATTTTAAAACGATATTCAAAAGTTATGATAATGCAAAATCTACAAATACAAATCTATAATTAAATCCACAAATACAAATTTTTTTTAGGGTTTATCATAATTTTTTTGGCACGATGGGTTGACATGACATGACACGACACGAACACGATTATTTAGGGTTTGGGTTGAGCCTAAACGGGTCATGTCAATAAACAGGTCAACCCGTGTAACCCGTTTAATAATCGTGTCGTGTTCGGGTTATGTATCGCGGGTCACGGGTTGACATGATTAGTAAGGGCAAATGTGTAATTTTAGTGTTGAGTGGCATTTATGTCATTTTTACATATACTATATAAATTTAAGAATTAAGATGTGCAACCCTAAACCTAAATTTCATTTCACACACCATCACTCATTCACTCTACCGACCGCAACTACCAGCCGCAACTACCAAACACTCTCGGCGACCTTCTCTTTTCACAGCGAAGGTCTAACTGATTTTCTTTATTTATTTTTCTACAAGTTTTCATTCTCTAAAACACTCTTTTATCAGTCTTAGAAAAACACTCTTTTATCAGTCTCTATTTTCTTTATTTATTTTTCTTCAAGTCTTCATTCTCTGAAACCTTTGAGTTTTCCATATAAATCCTAAACCCAAAACTCTTCCATTGTCCTTTTGTTTTTGCCCTAAAATTGTTCTTCTTCAACATCAAAAGCCACTCTCTCCAATTCTCAATTGTTGTCTGCCATTTTCCTCAATCGCATCCAACTTTATTAAGCCCAAATCGCAACAACGAAGACCCAACGGTATGGACACTTAATTATTTTGTTATTTTTTTTTCTAAAATAAATATTTCCGTATTGGGACATTCCATTGACGTTGGTCGATGTATCTGGAGGAGATTATTGAATTTTGTTTTCACCAATTAGGGTTTAAATTCTTATATATATATATATATTCCTTTTTAAGTAACTATGCTTGTTTGACATTAAATGTTTTTTGGATGCTAATTGATTGAATGGTTATCTTTTGTGTTTCTCTGCATACTCGATGTGGTTTTAGAATTCACATGCCATTTAAGAATACTAGTTGATTTGGCCTTTTGTTATGCAATATTTTATTTTAATTAATATGGGTTTCTTTGCAATTTTGATTGATGCCATGGTGATCTTTGCTCTTATTCCTTCTAGCGGAACTAGGAATAGGCTCCTTTGTATGTTCCAATCTTTTCCTTGGAAATGCTCTGTCTGTACTCTGTAGCAAAACTGATTTTCCAATCTTCTCCTTGGGAATGCTCTACTTCTGTAGCTAAACCAATTTTGCTACAAAGATACCCTGTTACATTAGTATGTGTATCTTGAGAAAAATGACTTCAGTACTCAGTTGGCCTTTGCCTCTCAACCTGAATTCTATAGATAATCCTTAATCTCTTGAATCAATATTTCAAGTATGAGAAATGGTGGATATACTAAACTTCTAAGTTATTACTTATAATCTAATGTATTGAATTTATCTTGTAGGTTTATGGAATTATGGATAGCTAGTCAGCAGGACAGCAAGAAGAAATCATATCAACTCATCAAGGCCATCGTAATTAGGGGTGTCAATACGGGTTGCAAATTAATGCAAAAACAGTTTTACAAATCAATTATACAATTCCATCTGTAAATTACTATCTTGAATTCAGTATAAATCATTATACTGAATCAGTGTATACTGATTCAGTTTACAAATCATTATGTAATTTACTATCTTGAATTGGCCTTATTTTTCCCATCCCTCTGGAGCACCTAACGCCTAACACAGAATATCCATGCATGTACTTTATTAAAAAAGTTAAAAAAAGAAAGAACAGTTTTCAATTGTGATGAAACTATTGAAAATTCCCTTAAATACATTTCTAAGTAATAGTAGAGCATAACCTATCCAAATCCCAGTTCACCTTTGTTAAGTACCATGGCCTTAAAGCAAATATCCTTGATCATAATTCATACTAGTGTCCACATATACAAACCTCAGGTTACTGTAATTAAGCTGCTTTAAGATATTATGCATTTTGTTCCATGCAGACATGCAGTGGTTCATTACGTTTAAGACTATAAATACCACATTATATATAATTGTATAGCCAATCAATTAATAAACCATAAGGAAAAAAGTTGTTATCCTACCATCTCCATACTAAATTGTTTATATGAAAACTTCCCACTACATCATTTGTTATGAAGTGACCATAATAAAAAACAGTAAAAAATAACAATAACCACAAGGAAGTCCACCTGAGTAGATGCATTGCCAGATGAAACAAAAGATGCAGCCCTATCTCCATTCCCATTAGGAAGCACCCCGGAGTTAGTATTCATTGCACCAGCCCCATTCACATCTAGTTGGTTTCCTTTGTAAATTACTATATTGTAAATTATGCATAATCATTATGCATGTACTGATTTGTATAGTAAATCCAGTATCTTGAATCAGTTTTAATTCTAGTCTAATTTTAATCTATATAAACTAACATTTACAAATTACAACAACCAATAAAAAAGACAATATTTTCTTAAATTTTCTTAAAGACAACAATTATTTAGTCATAGATCTAGAAATCCCAAACAGAAATTGTACATATAATCACCATATAATCACCCCCAAAACAAATTTATACTGAATTTGACAAGAATTAAACAAAAAAAGAAAAGAAGAGATGGATATAGAATTTGTACCTGAGATTCCAGATGAGAGAACGAAGAGGTTGAAGGTCGTTGATTGCGGCGGCGTTGAGGAGACCCAGACGGCGAGGTCGGACTTGAGAGAGATGTCGTGCGGCGGGATAGGTCTGAGAATGAGAAGAGAAATTAATTTTATTTTTTAAATTTTGACTAGAAATAAACGAAAAACGAAGAAGAGATGGATATAGATTTTGTACCTGAGAGAGCGAAGAGGTTGATGGTGGTTGATGGCCGGCCTGAGAAGTTTTGAGAGAGACCTGAGAGGTTTTGAGTGAGAGATGTGCGGCGGGGCTAGGTCTGAGAGAAATGTTCTGCAGATGGAAAAAAATATATATTTATATTTAATACCGGTTCGGTTTACCGGTTTTAAGGATCAAACCGGAAAAAAACCGAACCGGTCGGTTTTCTTACAAACTCAATCGAAACAAACCGGCTGATCAATTAAAATTGAAAAAAAAACCGATTAGATCGGTTCGGTTAACCGGTTTTTTATCCACCCCGGTGGATCCGATGCACCACCATCAGATTCCAGTGTGGTGCATCGGATGCACCCAAGTTTTTCTCCAAAACTTGAAAACAAGGCAGCCCATATATTCATTGCAATTGCTTGCCCCGCCGTCATCGACGCCAGGTTTACGATGGAGAACAGTCTAACAGATCTCACCATTGAGGATCTGTTCACCTCCTTCCTCTATCGATGAAGAAGGTCTCCTCGCCGACCTCCTCCAACGATAAATCATAAACATATTAAAGATTTATAAACAAAAAAATAAAGGGAAGAAGAAGAAGAATTATCATAAAGAAGTGTAGCCGAAGAATTCGACACGAAAAGACATGAAGAAAAGAGAATCAATGGCGAAAACAGTTGGACCCAAACACATTAATTTAAAGAAACAGAGAAAGAATATTTATTATTATAATATTCTTCTTCCATAAAATTTCGTATTTATTATTATTTTTCAATTTTATATTGTTTTAAAATATTTTAAAAGATATTATTCATAATTGTTTGGAAAAATATTTTTAAATTTAAATTATTTATAACATTTTAATATAAAAATATGTTTAATACATCAAACATATAAAGGGCGTTTTAGTGAAAAACTCATGGATTCCACGTTGCAACCAAACAAAAAAATTCATCTATGAAATGAATTCATTTCTTACGAGGATTCCATTCCTAGATGGATTCATTTCCTATATACTTTCCTTTCCACCAACCAAACATGGCCTAAGAGGAAAAAGTAGTTCAATAAGTTTCATTATATTGAAAACAACATATCATTGTGGACATTTAACTTCATTCAAACTAAATCAAATTTCTAATCGATGTTAAAGATTGTTTCCTTCATTTCTTTTGAACGTAGATCACTTGGATTAGAGAATGTTGTCAATGAAAAAAAAGCTACAATCATTCAAGACTTACAAATATTAACTAAAATGAAGCAAATTAAAGATACCCACATCATTGTTCTCAACGAAAAACATAAACAAAACTCAGGACGCGAAAGGTTCACTTTGATCAAAAGTGTGCCGTGATGCTATGAATCTAAATATGATGACAACCAAACACTTAAAACATCAACATTATATAATTTTCCCTTAAATAGACTCTCATTCCTAATGTAAGAGTATATAGAAACAATTTTTTAACACAACAACTCTAAAATCACACAAGAAGTAAACTTTCTACTCTCTTCAAAAACATGCACAGCACAAGTAGCAAAACGAGACAGAATTCTCATAACCGTAACCAGTTGGTCAGGAAGAATTATAGTTAGGGCACACTCCTGACTGACATTCATTGAAGATCAACAAAAGTAGAATTTTTGTGTTTAATTTGTACACAGAATTTTACGATAACAAAACGGTAATCGTAGAAGGTAAAGCATTATATAACAAAACTACAATAATATTTTCAGTAGAGACTTTTATTCGAACACCTTGCGAACATCACAATCTGTCCCTCGAAAGTCAAAACATACAAATCAAAGCAATAAAAATACATACACGTTACGTTATATGTTTTGGAAAAACCCCGAATACAAGAAAACAAAACACATAAGAGCATAAAATTGGAAACAAAATTTGTATAAACTCAAACTTTCCTTTCAATATGTAACTTGGAAGAGTGTAATTAGAAATCAGTTTGAAACCGGTCCTTGAGTAAACTCGCCAGGTTCGGTTAAATCGGTTGATAACCGAAACTACAATCTTTGAACCGATTATGGAGTCTGGACTATGCCCATTAGAAAATAACAGAGCCGGGCCAATGTTAATGAATTTGAGGCTTGAAAGACTGAAAGTTGCCTGATTGGATTTTGTTAAATCTGGAAATAACAATCTTTCCTAAAGGAAAAAGTAATTCAATGAGTTTCATTAGATTGAAAACAACATATCATTGTGGACATTTAACTTCATTCAAACTAAATCAAATTTCTAATTGACGCTAAGATTGTTTCCTTTATCACTTTTGAACGTGTATCACTCGGATTAGAAAATGTTGCGCTATAATCATTCAAGACTTACAAATATAAACTAAAATGAAGCAAACTAAGGATACCCAAATCATTGTTCTCAACGGAAAACATAAACAAAACTCAGGATGCAAAAGGATTATATTGATCAAAAGTGTGCTTTGATGCTATGGGTCTAAATATGATGGCAACAAAACACTTAAAACCTTAAAATTATCAAATAGACTCTCATTCCTAATGTAGAGTATGTAGAAACAATTTTTAAACACAAAAAACTCTAAAATCCTTCAAGATGTGCACTCACTAATCTCTTCAATAACATTCACAACACAAGAAACAAAACGAGACAGAATTACAATAACCGTAACCATTCGGTCAAGAAAAATTCTAGCTAAGGCACACTCCTGACTGACATTCATTGAAGATCAACAAAAGTGGAATTTTTGTGTTTAATTTGTATACAAAATTTTACGATAACAACACAGTAATCGTAGAAGGTAAAACATCATATAACAAAACTACAACAAAATTTCAATGAGACATTTATTTGAACACCTTTCGAACATCAGAGCTTTTTCCTCAAAAAACACAAATCAAAGCAATAAATACATATACGTTACATTATATGTTCAGGAAAAAATCCGAATACAAAAACACAAAACACTTAAGAGCATCAAATCACCCAACAAATCCAAACCCTAGGTTGGAAAATTGAAAATATAAACTCAAACTTACCTTTCAATATGTAACTTGCAAGAGTGTACTATAGAAATCAGTTTGAAACCGGTCCGGTCATTCTTTTAGGGTGCGTTTGGTACGTGGACGGGACGGGACGGGACAGGACAGGACGGGACGGGACGGGACAGGACAGGACAGGACAGGACGGGACGGGACGGGACAGGACAGGACAGGACAGGACAGGACAGTTGTTCTGTATTGTGTTTGGTATGTCTGGGACAGAACAGTTGATTGTACTGTTATGCGTTTGGTAAGGCTGGGACAGGACAGGACAAGAGGTTCAAATGACCAGAATGCCCTTCTTGTCCTGTCTAATGTTTGTTACCACATAATAGTGACATATGGGACAGGACAGAACAGTATTAATTTGATTTTATTAAATAGATATTTTTATGTATAAAAAAATTTCAAAATTCAATTACAATAATATTTGTATACTACTTTCATTTTTTCTTCATTTACAATCTTTATTTTACAATATTGAATTATTGTATACATTGTTTAATTTTCAATAATGATATACATTATTCTCACCAATCAATATTTATACTTATAAATTATTTTTGAAAAGAATCATTTATAATTATTACATTGTCTTATTATCCAAGTTAACATGTTAATTTAATTATTTATACTTTTTTTTCAAATAATGTGTAATTATTACAATATCACATTATTGTATCATACATTGTTTCTTTTACTTATACTATTGGAGCAAAGGTCTGATTAAAACTATTAATACAAAGGTCGTTTATTTATACTATTGGAGCATCTAATAATATTTCTCAAACCAGGTTTTTGTATAATAGTAAATTATTAATACTACTTAATAACATATGATCCAACAAAAAAGTTAGCGTAATATAAATGTTCACGAACATAATAACATATAATCCATGACACAAATATGTTCACAATTCTAAGAAAATATTAGTTTCAAACATGTTCACAAAATCAAATATAAAAGTGTTCATTCATCTAGAATTGCCTTCACGAAATCTGGCTTGTAGGAGTCATTCAAGCCATTCCAAATGCGCAATTGATGTGGCTTATTTCCGAAATACATTGCAACTCATATCACTTGCATACGATCAAGACCCATACCCTCAAGCTCAACACCTAAACGGGCCATTGCATCCCCTCCCGTAATAGCCTCAGTCAACTTAGCAATATCTGCAGACGCCCTTTCCATGCTTTTTTCAAATACATTGGCGATGTCTGCTGCTGCTGAACTAACAGTCCTCTTTCTCTTCCTCTTTGATGTTTGTTCTGTACTTGGATCAGAGGAAGCAGAGGCAACATTGGATGGAGTAGACTTAGGTTGAGTGAAACCAAATGTGTCCGGCTCATCATTTTCCAGTCCCATGTGATCCAAAGCATCTGCTGCGGATTCAGCCATACTACCTGTTGCTCGATCTTTCCCAAACACTACTACTAGTCGTTCATAGTGTGGGAATGGTCTATTAGCTGCATAATTCTTGTTGGGATGTTTCTATCATAACAAACAAATATATGTTAGAACATTTAAACTATTATATATATATATATATTATATAACAATAAAACTATTAATTGATTATATATATATATATATATATATATAGAATTAACAGACAACTAACCTTCAAGTATTCCTCTAAGATTTCAGGACTGTCAACAATAACACATTTACGAGTGTCATCCCAACCAAACCCACTTGTGTTGAGCATATCATATGCAGCTGAATACCTATCTTTCATTCGTTTCATTTTGTTTTGCACATGTTTTGCTGTTAAGGTAATATTTTCAATTTTTTCACGCATCTTTGAAGCGACTTGCTCATAGGTACCCGGCCTAAAACTACCAGTATCGCATCTACCACCATCAGCAACAATTCCTTCGAGTATACTGATCATTACATCCTCTTCTTCAAGTGTCCAATTACGTCTATCAGACATATTGAAGTTTCCTATCATTTAATACAGTTTAGAACATAAAAGACTAATAAGAAAATTTAATACACAAATAATTATTTAAGAGAATTAATACAAATACATGAAGTTAGACAACAACAAATATATGTATTTATCAAGGCTCAATCTAAAAAAAAAGTTCTCAAATACATAGACAATAATGTGCAACAAAATCTAAAATATATATATCAAGTTCATAGACAATAATGTTCAACAATAACATAAAAAAAATATCTCTCAAATTCATCGCTTGATCATCTCCAAGCGTCAAACATCTCGCTAGCTAAATCATCTCTCCATTGACTCCATTCATCGCTTCCTTCAACAACATCAATAGATTCTAATTCATTTGGTACATCTTCCCCAATAGGCAAATCATCAAGTGTGACTGGCGTGTATTCCTCAGGATCAGCATCCATGTACATCCTGATAAAATTATGAAGCAGAGCACAAGCTATGATCATTCTCCCTTGAAATCTAATTGGATAGAAAGAAGGACTTCGTAGTATAGCCCAACGTTTCTTCAAGAGACCAAAACACCTCTCAATAATGTTCCTAGCCTGTGAGTGCTTCATATTAAAATATTCCTCGTGATTCCTAGGTGCACGATCAAAATCTGCCCATTCTTGTAAATGATACCGTGTACCTCTATATGGTGCAAGAAAACCTTGACCGTTGGTATACCCCGCATCGGCCAAATAATAATTACCTATAATAACTACACATTAGTTTTCACCGACCAAATAATAGATTACTATGTAATGTAAATTGTTTTAGTTTTAAACTACTATCTTACCAAATGGAACTTTTAATCCATTATGTCTAGTAACGGCATCCCGAAGAACTCTAGAATCTGTAGCTGAGCCCTCCCAACCAGATAAGACATATACAAACTTCAAATCACGAGTGCATGCACCTAATACATTGGTTGCTATATGTCCTTTTCTTGTTCGATACCTTGGTTTATCGGACTCGGGCACAGTCACTTCTATATATGTTCCATCTAGTGCTCCTAGGCAACCCTAAAAAACAAAGACAATTCATGTTTTATATGATTAATATAAATTAATATGTAATGTATATAATAGTTTTGTTAAAATGGTTACCTTAAACCATCTCCACCTCGAGTCCGTACAATCATCTGGGACGGGTGTGGGTTTGACAAATAGCACATCTTCCAAACACAATAAAGCACGCAAAACTCGATGGACATATCGACTAATTGTCTCACCAGACCTATAGAATCTAACCTGAATACTTCTATTTTTGTTGTGGTGTGCTAATATGTTTACAAAAGTTGCAACTTGCTCCTCTATGGTGACATTACCATCATCTAACAACCCACCACGAGTTTTTAGCAAATCACACAAGATTGCAAATGCATTCCTATCCATTCGTAACTCCCATACACAATTACTATCACTTTCACGTGTGATATGTTGTATTTCTTTTGACCTAATTTGAAGTCTAGAAAATGTTCTTTGACCTAAATTTCTCCTTTCAGCCCGCCTTCTCTCGTATTCAAATAAATAAATATGGATTGCAGCAAAACACATCATCATGTGTACGTAAAGCCTCCAGGCTTTAATGAGTATTATCAAGTGATTGTCATGTTCATCCATAGCTTCATATTATAAAATCAAACAAAACGAGCATATATTCAGTCAAATTAATCCATGTATCTTACTAAAGCTAAATTAAAAATCACATGTTCATAAGTATACGATTATTATTCAACAAAAACTGTTCAAGTATGCAATTGTGTAAGTGTAACATGCAATCAAGTATTGCTCATAGAAAAATTTAAAAGCCCGCAAACAGCAAATAGAATACAATCATTTACGTATGTGGCGTTGTAACACAAATGTACTCTACCGGCACAATTCCGGGTAGGAGTAATTATCCAACAACATTCATGTATAACTATCAACTACGCACCATATGTGATATGACCACCCAATTCTTCATAAATTTACATGTTTTTTCTTTTCTGATATTACAATTAATTTAGGAATTTTAAGAGGGAAATATAAAATCGAACTTACTTACCACCTCAAAGGTGACAATGAAGAGAGGAGATCCTTAGGGACATGGCCGGATGTCCCCTGCTTTAAAGATTAAATATTAAAATTAAAATTTTAATCAGACAAAATTTTTACCCATACATTTGAAGAGCATATAATCAGACAAACATAGTCTTTTCAATTTACATGTTGTTATGCAGTGTTTAATCTAGTTTTTGAACTTGTAATTTTACCAATTACAAGTTAAAATGCATATTCACTCACTGCTTAAATTGTTGTGTATTTTTCCTTCACAAATCATTTAGTGAGAATTATTTTCCAGATTATGATTTGAGCCGATAATCTTGTCAAATCCCGACAGATGAATCAAACTTCGAAAATGAATTGAACTTTTAAACCACTTGCATGCCTAATATACTAACAATCAATCTAATAATTTTTGCAATTAGATAGAGATAAGAAAGACTTCGATTCCCCAAGATTGGGGACTAAAGGACAAATTTTGTCGACAGACTGGAAACAAGAAAAGGACTGATACTGAATGTAAGATGATGATATACAAAATTGGACACAATAAATCTGGAAAATGTATGCAAAATAAAAGTAGACAAAATTTCTAGAGATTAGAATACCATTCGAGGTTTCTGTATTTCAAACAAGATCAAAGTTTTTATTATCACACAAACCACACACCAGAAACTTGCAGCAAAATCTGACTCTCCGATTGAGAAAATTAATGATCCCAAACCCAACATTTAAAACGAAAACGAAACAGAAAACAAACATTTCAAAACGAAATGGAAATCAATCAAAAGGAAAATCCAACAAAATCATACCTGGTTCGGCGGTGTTAGCTTGCGACGGGTTCGACGGTGTTAGCTTGCGACGGCAACCAAGTCGGCAATGAGTTACGGCGGCAACGGAAGGTGATTAGCTTGGCTAGGGTTCGCTGGAAAATTTTAATCGATCGGGTTAGAGAGGAAGGGAGAAGGGAGAAGAGAGAAGAGAGAAGGGAAAGTGTTAGGGTTTTAATTTAATTTATAGTTGGCTGAATTGTAATATTGTAAACATTTCAAGGGTAAAATTGTCATTTTTATGCTTGTCCCATGACCATGGACAACTTGGCCGAGGGTCAAGTGTGGGACAGATTTTTGGGATTTTTGTCCCACTCTGTCCCATCCAGTCCCACCCTAATATCGCGCCAAACGCGGGACAAGGACAAGTTGTCCCACCCTGTCCTGTCCTGTCCCGCGTACCAAACGCACCCTTATAGTCAAGTAAACTCGCCCAGTACGGTTAAATCGATTGATAACAGAAACAACAATCTTTGAACCGATTTTGGATCCATTTTGGACTAGGCCCATTATAAAATAACAGAGCAGGGCCCATATTGACGATTTTGAGGCCTGAACGTTGCCCGATTGAATTTGTTAAATCTGGAAATAGCAATCTTTTCTGAATAAACGGTCATGATTGCTGTTTGTTTGGGGAGATCAATAGATGATCACTGCAAATACAGGGATTAATACACTGGATAACTGCTCAGACCGGCTCGAACCAAATCACAAGTCCAATTCATCAAAAGCTTGGAACTAGTAGTCTGTACTCTGCAGTTAGTACTTAGTACACACTAGAAACCTCAAACAAAAGTAAAAACACCGATAAACAGAGATCTCCAATAAACCCTAGCAAAAAAAAAAAAAAACCAGAAAACATAAGTCGCTGCTGTCTTGTTCGCTTGAAAAAAATCTTTACTTTGGGTATGGCTGAGGCAGAGGCAGGATCCACGGTGGAGATGTCATTGAAAGATAAAGGTAACGAGTTCTTCAAGGCGGGAAACTACCTCAAAGCAGCTGCTCTTTACACTCAAGCTATCAAACAGGACCCTTCTAATCCAACTCTTTACAGGTACTTTGTTTTTTTTTTTTGTTTTTTTGGTTGTTTGGTTTTTAATGTATGTTCTATATGTCAAAAGGCAATATTGATTTGGTATTGGAATGGTTTGTTTGAGTGATTATATGGGTTTCAATTTACTTGAAATTTGACAAGACATTCAACTTAAATTTCGTTTCTTTTTTACTTTGAAGTTCATCTTTAAGCGGGTTTTGTCTTCATGTTTCATTCTCTTAAATGCTTGTTAGTATTTGAGAATTTGATGGGGACTGAAATGCTTGTCAAAGCCTTTTGTGATATTCTTGGAACTTGTCTAAGTAGAAAAGCCACATTTTCTGGTTTGCATTTGCATAATGTTAATTGTCATGATTGGTTCTTTTGTAGAATCAGTATGAAATTTCATTTTACTATACCTTCCACTCAATTAATATAAAACTTAAGGTTACTTATGGTTTTAATCGGTGGATTCATTTTCATAATACTTCAGTACTATACAGCCTTGACTCTTTCAGTTTGTCATTTTGCTTTAAGTTAGCCTTTTGTCACCTTGGATATCTATGTCTCAGCAAATCATAATTGAGTTTTAAAAATAGATTGATCACTCTGGGAGGCGGAGGCAGTGTTTAAAAAGGTGATCTGAGGCGGCCGCCTTGGCTGCCTCAACTGATTGAGACAGTCCGCCTCAGGTCACCTCAAGGTGAGGTGGTTCGCGATTTTCCTTTTTACAATAAAAAAACTGCTGTCTTTACAAAAAATAATAAAAATATATATAAAAAACAGAAAGTCAGCACTTTCTGTCCGACTTTCAACCTTTAGTTCTCTAAACCCTAAAATAGACACAAATGATAGCCTATTCAATATATAGTATTTACCATTAGGATGACATGTTTTTGGGTTTGTTTGTTATGTTTCATTTGTTTGGGATATTTATGTTAGTAATGTTGATTATGACTCGATTATTAAATGTTATGGATCGTTTTCTATTTAGTATATATATATATATATGTTTTAATTTTATTTCATTTTTTATCATTTTTTGGTTGAGGTGGCCGCCTTGACCACCTCGCCTCGCGAGTCATGACTCCCTCGCATCGCATTTCAGTCTTTTTAAACCTTGAGTGACAGATGAGATGAAGGTGTTTGAAACTGGGGGGAAATTTACATTTGATCCATAAAATTGCTTTGCGGTATAATTTAGGTTCCATAGATCCCTCATAAAGTTTAGTGTGTCCTCAGAGCAGAGGTGTATCTGAAAATTGGTCACGGAATGAGTTTAGGTGACATTCCATACAAAATTCCTGCCTTATAAAGTTTAGTATACATGTTTATGTTACAACTAATGAGCTGCCTATGTTTACATGTGTGATATTTGAGCTACTAAGCTTAGAATCTTAATATATACTCATATTTTTTGCTTGTTAATTTGGAAAGTTCTTTTATGCCTATTCCTCATTTCTCTTATAACATATTAGCGTTAGTAGCCTTTTCTAATCAAATTTTGGATGCACCTAAATGTTTTAAGGAGAATAGTATGGTAGGGAAAAGATCAATCTCAGAAGTAGTTATTAAAAAAAGATAAGAAAAAGAAACACTCCAAAGCACCCTATGTTAGCAGGGTTTTGGGAGTAATAATTTTTAATATTACCTGCATCACTGCATGTATGACTTGGACCCACTACAAAATCAGTGAGTTTGAGTTCATGAATATCTTATCTTGAATCTTGATATGGTCTGAAGTACACACCCTGACACAAGTTCTCACTCTATATATTACTTGAATTATGCTTAACAATTCTAATGACTTGGTTTATGGACATTATCAACTTTTTTCTTTGGGTGTGCACATGTATGTGAATTTGACTGCTTTAGTTTCACTTGTTAACCTATCGAAAATAGTTCCCTTTTTATATAGCTGGCTGCACATTTGTACAGGGTATTACTAACGTATGTTCACTGTTATCTTGTTTTACCATTGACCAGCAACCGTGCCGCAGCATTTCTAAATCTGGTTAAGCTTAACAAAGCACTGGCTGACGCAGAGACAACAATTACATTGAATCCCCAGTGGGAAAAGGTGCTTGTTTCTTTTGATCTCTCTCTTCATTTATATTACTTTCTTTATTTTATTGGGCTTTTGCATAACAACTATCATTTTGATGCACCTTCAGGGGTATTTCAGAAAAGGATGCGTACTGGAGGCCATGGATCGATATGATGATGTATATTTGATAATGTGCTCCTTTTCCATTTCATTTTATTTGAGATTTTCTGGACAAGAACACATGATTTTTTTTCTACTTGTAATATTTTTGTTCACATGTTGTAGGCCTTAAGTGTGTTTCAGACAGCTTTGCAATATAATCCACAGAGTACAGAAGTGTCAAGAAAAATCAAGAGAATTTCCCAGTTGGCAAAAGACAAAAAGCGAGCTCAAGAAGTTGAGAACTTGAGATCCAATGTTGATATGGCAAAGCACTTGGATGCTTTGAAATCTGAAATGGTGAGTATAGTTTCTAGAGCCCAGTATCATCTTTTTTTTTTAGTATACTTGAGCCTATGTCCCATCGGAATCTGTGTATATATATTAAGGTTCAATCTCCTCTCTATGTGTGTGCTTGTGTGTAAAACACATCCTGTGAGTGATTTATTATAATAAGTAAATAATTGCATTTTTTTTCTGGATGTTCTATTTTGCCATATTTCCATCTCTCATTACAGGTCTGCTGATTCTCTGAACTGTATCATGCAGTTTTACATTCAAAAGTTTTTTCAGCCTTTTCAATAATTACGATTAAGTTGGTCTTCCTCTTTGCAGTCTCAGAAGTATGGATCTGAAGAATGTTGGAAGGATGTCTTTTCTTTACTTGTTGAGACTATGGAAGCAGCTGTGAAATCATGGCATGAAACTTCTAAAGTGGATGCTAAAGTCTATTTCCTTCTCGATAAAGAAAAGACAGACACTGAGAAATATGCTCCAGTTGTCAATATTGATAAGGTACTAAACCTTCTTTAGACCTTTCTTTTACCTGATATCCTTCTGACATTTGATTTTTAAAACCTCCTTTTTTGGTTGTTGGTTTGAATTTGAACTGCAACTTGACTGAATTATAAGCCTGTTGAACATATAAATTCATATATTCTTTGCTTTAATCTCAGCTTGTATATAGATGTATGTATGCTTATAATGATTACTTCTCTGTCGTGCCAGGCCTTTGAGTCACCCCATACACACAGCAATTGCTTTTCATTTCTAAGGCAGTATGCTGAGGATTCTTTTTCGAGTGCAGCTTGCCTAGTGGCGCCGAAAAGTATCATATCTTACCCTCAGGTAATATATAATTTGTTCATATATGCTTTAGAGTTTAATTGTGTATGGATTTCCTTGAGAACAAAAGGATTAAGGTTCTTAATGCATCATACCTGCTCTCAATGGATAACTGGCATGTGATCACTAGCTAACATGGATGCATTCAGAATATGTTAGGATCGAGTTGAAGACATTCAAATGCTTCTTCGATACGCCAAAGAGTGTTGATATCAGTTATTTGTATATTAGACTTGCAATAAAATTATTATCACATTATCTTTGAGCAAAACTGCCCCAGAGACAGACATCAAAACACATTCCCAACGGGTTTGTTTAGTCAATTCTGTTTGAAATCTTCCTAGAAGCTGGAATTTTTTCCTGGTTACCAACACCTCTAACAGCTAGGCCTTGCTCCAAAGAGGAAAATAATAAATTGTTTTTGTGTGATGGATTGCATTTGAAATTTAAAGAAAAATAAATAAATGTAATCATGGCTAGTAGTTTTTCATGAAAAGCTTGATGAAAGATTTGAAGGGTGGTACATTCTTGGGATTGACATGCCTTTAGCTTGAATTAAATAATTATAGATGCCAATCCCCGTGATTATCAAATATATCAATTTGTCATCAGAAAAGGAGCTTGGGTCTTATGAATTTCTCAAGTCTCTCAATATCAATAGCAGCTGTATGCTGCCCTGATTGGCCATGTTGGGTTTGGGAATCCAAGCCTTAAATTATGAGGGGAGATGGACCAACCTGCTGATAGCATGCATATCTAATCAGTCCGTTAACTTCAAGTGGTTTCAAGTGTGCTGACTGCTGATTGGGTGGTTCTTGCTTGTCTATTCTATGCATGCTACTTATCGATGCAAGAATATATGCATTCTAGAGATATAAAGTGACTCTTTGCAAGGACTCACAGATATGGGCCGTCTTTTCAGGTTTGGAAAGGTCAAGGATCAAGAAAGTGGAAACACGGGCAACATGATGGTTTCTTTGTTCAATTTGAGTCACCTCTCGTGCGAAAAATATGGTTTATATCTAGTTCCAATGAAAAGGGTCAAACGCTGTGCAGGTATCTCTCTCCCTCTCTCTCATTTGCACATAATTAACCACAATCTCTAGTTTTCAGAAAGCTGAAATTTATCTTAAGGTACATCCATACATATCTCCAAGGTAGTACCACAAAAAATATATTATTACTTGATACGGTAAATATATATATATATATATATATAGTTTAGAATACTGTTTTCAATGTTTTCAGATCCTGAAAATATGAAAATCAATTTCTTGTTTTCAAAGGAAAATTGATAAAACAGAAAACATTAATGAACATGCCTTAATTCATTACATATAAACATTTCACTGTTTCTGTGGAGCTTTAAGGTGCAAATTCTGATTGATGACTCCTTTAGCTCATTGCTAGAATAGAAGTTTCATTGTTTGGTAGTAGAAACTTTCACTGTTATTGTATTTGCTGCCACAGAAGATTTCTACTTTGTTGAATTTAAATTTTAGTAGAGGTAGAGATTGGTTTCTTTCTTGTGTATACACGTTAGCTTGCTGCTTCAACAAAACAAAGTCATAATGTTTGTTCCATCCACCTTCCTCCAACAAATAACTTATCGAACAAACTTTGCTAGTAGAAGGGTTGTGTCTGGCCATTTAACAACGATAGCTACTTTTTTGTGCAATTTACTTTCTATTGAAAACAATGAAACTTCAGTGGCCAATCCTTTTTCAGGGACCCGGAGGTTTTGGATATAAATGCCCATGAAGTGGTTCCACGTTTATTCAAATAAATGTTGCCGACTTCTTAGTAGCCTTTTTATATTAGCTTGGTTTTCATCAGAGGAAAATTGTTGTGCATACTTAAATGGGAGTCTTATGTAATCGAAGACGCGGGAGAACATTGGGCACCTGCTTTTGCCTTGAGTAGTTATGCAAGCTCCTACTTGGATGAGAAAATCCTATGCAAGGTGCTCTCTTGGCCTTATGTTCATACACTTAATTTTGAACTCTCAAGAAGTTTGCTGGGCTTGATAAGTGATTGTTTTTGACAGACATTCTTATTGTAAAATGGCTTCCTGTATTTTTGTGCGAAGGGGGATTTCAGCTTTGGCCCGTAAATTGATTGAAATTATTTGCTGTTCTTGGTCTGTATTGCTAATTATTGGTGCTGAAACAGTTTGGAACAAGTTGGCATAGACGCATAGTACTTCATCATTCTGTCTTGAAATTTAATGTAGAGAGTGCTCAAGATAGGTCATTTTTGACATACACTTGTGCTATGTTGTATGCGTAATATAATGACTTGTTTCGTCGATTTTCATTTTAGTATGTTACTGTAGTGTTGCTCTGATCTTGTCAATCAAGTTTGTAGGTATTCTCGTTTATAATTAAGGAAGGCTGTCTAGGAAATGATCAGGAAATTAATTGTGTTTTTTATTGATCAATCTGGATTAACACTAGGTTGAAGAAAATTAAGAGTACTTGAAAACCCTAAACAGTTGAAAATTAGCATAGAATGCTTGACACTTATATCTATTAGAATTTGTTAAACTAGGAAGATTGAAGATTTAAGATTTGTAGCTCGGTTATCTCCAACTCATATATTTTGTGAACTTTGTATTGGGGTGTGCTGTTTAGTCCACATCCACTCCATCAAATCCTCCATTGAGTTTTGCCTAAAAAGCATGGATTGTAAAGACTATTTTTGTTTTACAATTTTTGCTTTTCTGATTTGGACATCCTCTAGAATCTCAAATAGTTTAACTCTACAGACAATGAAGATATCTGGGTAGAAAACTTTGCTTGGAGCTTGTGCATTTCATACCTGCTCTTGATTTGCAATAATACATTTTTATTTGTTAATGCCTAGTATTAAATCAACATTTTCATGTTAAAACTTCCCTGGCCGAAATAGATTACCTCGTCAGGATTTCCTGTTAGCAACTCAGTCAGGATTGCTCTGAGATTATAGTCTGAAAGACCTCTCTGCATTTTGATTTTGTTGTAACTTGTACTTTAGCCAGGCAATATATACAGAAGATCTACAAGTAGTTGGAGGGCTGGATGTTTAGGGAATTATTTTTTATATATCATATTTAGTCAAAAATTTGTTTATAAGTCACATTTGATAAGCCACCACCGTCCAATGTGGCTTGGTGGTGAAGGGCGTTTATTCAGTTTTGATAATGTCTTAGGTTTGAGTCGCCGCCACCACATGTGATATATCAAAAAGTTACATTAGATAAGCCTTTGACAATTTCTGATCTGCTTTGACCATCCAAAAAGTAAGAGAGAACTTCAAATAAGAATCCCCATTTGTTATGATTCTTATTATAGAAAAGCACCTCAAGACTACATATAATATTGCTTCTGTAGTATTACAAATTTAAAACTAGGCAACTCTCAAAACAGATTAATTATGGTACTTTCTCGGTGATGATGTGCATTATCATCAAATAGATCCAATCATAGCCATTAAGCTCGACGATACAATTCTGAGCCTTATGATTGATCCTAGATCATCAGACATTGTTATCTTTTGAGTTATGTTCAACTTCAGGGTTTGATTTGCATGTGTGTAACATGAAATTGCATCTTGCAACAGCTTCTTGCACTGTAAGATAGATCCATTCCTGACCAATGTATTCTATGAACTTGGACATATCTAGCTTCTTCATCACTTCACTTCTTGGGTTTGCTAATACAAGCTGAAACAACAGTAACACGGTAGATCAATCAATCATAAGCTTATTGACCAATCATAGATTCATTATTGATAAACTATAAGTAAAAATTATATAACTGTAAATACCTTGAGACCTCTTCTGTCAACAATCTTCTTGACTTCTTCAAGCATACTGATTCCACTTGTGTCAATGCTGCCAACAGCTGCAATTGAAATATGTTTTCAAAGTTGGGAAATGTATATGCAAAAGCTGATATTATCACTATTATTGATTTAGATTTAGTGTTCTAATTACTCACAGCTCATGTCTAATATGACACAGTGTAAGCTGGTTTCTCCTGAAAGTTTTAATCTGTCTTCCTCTTCGTAAATCCATCTCGAGATCCTGATAATGAGATTAGCAGGAAGGAAAGATGGTTGAGTACGTAGTGATATGATTTGTTTGATCAATATCTGAAATTGGGTGTTTTGTGTTTACCTTTCTCTCAAGTAACTTGCATTGGCAAAGTAGATTGGTGCATCAATCTGAAGTATTAGAACTCCCGGAACATTGTTGGCAACTGGGTATTGATCAATGCTTCTGTAGGTTGCAGAGTTTGGAATGTTGCCCAGAACAAATGTTCTAGGCCTTGCCACAGACAGAAGCACCCTTAGTAAGGAAATTGAAACCTGCATTTGCAAATATATATCATATCAAAACACTAGCGAGTCATGTCAGGCTCCAGGCTCAAATGACATTTACAAAGATTTCGCTTCTATACAGGATCTAATGAATATCAATGGTAACTACTTACTGCGATGATTAAGCCAATCTCTACACTGGCAAAGACAACACCAAGATAAGCGCTCATGCACACGACGAAGTCGAATTTGTCAAGTTTCCAGAGGTCCATGGCGGCTTGGTAGTCAATTAGGCCGAGCATTGCTACGATAATTATGGAGGAGAGCACCACAAGAGGAGTGTAGTGGAACAAAGGCGTCAGGAATAACAATGTCATCATCACAGCCATTGCCATTACTATATTCGACACGGCGGTCTTGCATCCGCGTTAAAATTAACTGCTGACCGTGAAAAAGGTCCTGAAATCGCAATTTATATCTAGAATGAGTACTGGATAGTCATTCACTGATTCTAATAAGCTGGTTTTGCTTATTATTTTAGTCTCTCGTAGGACTAATTTTCATTCAAAAACTAGTTAACTAGTTTAGCCGATAAGATAAGTTGGACGGAGAAAGGGTATTGCTGAATCCATAAATAGGTCAAACAAGGACTCAAGTGGAGGCAGAGTTGGAAATGAATACCTGTAGTTACATAGCAAGAAGTGCAAGAGCCAACCATATTCATCATCCCGAATGCAATCATCTCTTTGTTCCCATCTGTTTGATAGTTCTTGAACATTGCAAAGCTTCTCCCAACCGCTATTCCTTCCTGTACACACCATCACACAATCAGTGTATCCGTCTCAACACACTCAAAAATGTCATATGGTATTGGCTATCTTACTATTCGTAAAAGAGACTTATGCCACCTGACACAATATAAGTATGACTCCGACACTTTTGATCTTCCTACCCTTTAATTAAAGTTCAAATGGGTTGAGGTTAAAAGGAAATGATCACATGTGGGTGATGTGAGTGAGAACTGAGAAGTACTTACAGCAAGAGCAATGATGCCAGTTATTACTCCAGTTTTAATAGTTGTCATAAGATATGGAGACCCAAAAGCTAAATCTGACAGTGATAGTGGATTCAACCCTTTCTTCAGGTGCCCAATCTGCATATATTTTTATAATACCATCAAAAATGAATAAATAAATAAAAATGAATATAATATAAGAGAACCCAAGTAGCTCCTATATATAGTTGCACGTGTATATATATCATTGTGAAAGTAAAGTGTGAGTGAATCTAGTGTGACATAGTAATAATTATTGATTTTAATGTTACTACAAAATCAATCCCACATGACAAAACGTACGGGATTATGCACTGAAACCTACTCGGTTACTCTAAATATGCGATTCATTTATGTGTTTGTGTAATGGTGGAATAAGATCAGTGATCTGATGAGGTAGAGAAGTCTCACTCACCACTTCGACGCCGTGTTTCTCAGCGTGAGACAAGTAAACAAGGATGCTTCCTAGAATAACTGAGGTGAGAGGTGCCATTGCATTTACCCAGAAGAATTCTGGTTTTTTCTTGCTCTGCGCATGTCAATAAGTCATCATCAACATTTATTAGCCATATAATTATAAACCTCCAATAGTACAATCCATACTGTTAGAGGATGGTCAAAAATATTTTATTAACTTTTATATTTATTTATCTTATTGTCCATGGTAGATTAATTGTATAACAATTCATAGCCTTGAGAGGTTGAACTGTTGAAGAAACTCATGTGAGGAGTGTTAATTATAATTAATTATTATTATTATTGGTGTTGTTGATCAGTTGATCACTTAATTCTTGATGGTTCATCAACTTTGACAGCAACAGCCAACAAGGTTGGTAAATGACATGAAAGTTTAACACACAAACTAAATATATATATAGTGATATAATAGCTCTTTGACTTAACTTTTGAATACTTGGTACTAATTATATATAGTGGGGTCTGTCATTTTGCTTAGCTTTGTTACTTTCTTTTTTCTTTTTCTTTTTTTAAGTATTACGAGATCATTATTACAATAGGGCTACCGCTGTCTACCGGATCTGTCAAGATCAAACAATATATGTACGGTTCGAATATCTACAACTATAACGGGAGATAACTACTCCTATAACACTGAAAGAAAACTCATCACATATGCTTATAAAATACGTATGGTGGGATTTGAACCTCTCACCACTTATATGGAAGGGAGGTGCACTACTTGTTCCGCTAAAAAGATGATGTTCGATTCAGCTTTTTTACATTACATAGTCAGGTTTGTAACATTATATATAATATAGGAATAGTTTCACCTCAATGAGTACCGATAAATATTTGACTAAGTCTGTATATACTTGACAGTGCTTATTCATAATATATGATCCACATGCAATGCACTGATATATTTTATATCAATGCGGACTGAAGAGAAAAGTATTTATATATATATATATATATATAAACCTGTTCTGAAATTTCCTGAGTTGAGAATTATTATAATATAGTATGAATTAGTTCAAAAGAATAGAAATGAAAAAGTTGATTATATTAAAAAAAAAAAAAGTTAATTAGACTATGGAATGTGAATCTACTTACAAAGTATCTTGTGAGGAGCAGGAAGGAAATAAAACAACAGCCCAAAACTCCAGTCTCCCATCTCCACTGCAACAAAAACACACATCCATCATTACAACAGCACAATACACACTCACTTGAATTATTGAGAATATTATGAAATTATAAATTAAAGCTTATTAGTTAATTTATAGTTTAATTAATGAAAATTAACCTGATGTGTTTGGGTAAAAACGGAGCGCATAACCGATACAAGATCGGTGGCATGAGTGAATCGAACCAGTCCAAGAATTCCTTTTAGTTGTTGAAGACATACGACTGTGGCTGCCCCACCCATGAAACCCACTATGGTTGCATGTGATAAAAGCTCCACTATAAAACCAAGCCTGCATATATAATTTCACACGAAAAATTAAAGGCAACTTAATAATTATCAACTAATTATTCTTCATTAATGATCCACATGCACCTCACCTCTCTTTTTGTATTTCTATATATGACTAAAAAAATTGATTTTTAGGCAACAAGTCAATCCAAAGAATTGAATTGCTGACCTTAACATGCCCAAAGCAGCTTGAAAAGCTCCGGCAAAGAAAGTAGCGGTAATAGCTAATTGAAAATAAAGCTTAGCATTCTCTTTAGGGTTCACTTCTTTCCCTATCATTGAAGCTATTAAAAGTGATGCTACTGCTACTGTACCCACTGCCAAATCTCTCGAGGTCCCCAACATTGCATATATCAACGGTGGAACAAAGCTTGAATCTGTATTTCCATCACATAAAAAAATTATATATATTATCAATCGATCTCTTCGTTTCTTTAAATTTTTGAAAAAAAAAAAACGATAATAGAACACTACCGTTCTATGTGGCTAAATGGTAAGAGTATTCATTCAATCTGATAATATTTCAGATTTAAATCGACACTAATATAAGTGGTATATATATAAATTATAAATAAAATAAAAAACAGAACTTATCGGCCAATTTAGTTAGTATTCACTTACATAATCCGATAATCGGAGGTAAGTTGGCCAAATTTGCATAACTTATGCCTTGTGGAACGGCAAGACTGGCAATGGTGATTCCTGATATAAGATCAGCTTTGAAGAACTCGAAAGTGTAGCGAGGAGCCCATTCGAGGATGGGCACGAAGTACTGCAAACCCAACAAGATCTTCCTGGACGGCCGCTGGTTCTTGAATTGCCGGAAAGGATCATCAGGGAAGAAAGTCTCTTTCAGACCCGACTTGAGTGACTTCAAAAACGGTTTCGATGGAGGAATCGCCACACCCATTTCAATATTACAATCAAAAGGGTTACTCTGGTGCACTCTATATATATATATATATATTATTTATTTATTTATTTATAGAGAGAGATAGTTAGCAACTTCGCTACGTTTGGTGACATATGGTAAGGTCGGTGGTCATCTTGGTAGTAAGAAGAGTGTTGATGCTTGAATAAATGGTGTAGAAGAGTTTTCTGTTTTTTACTTGCAGATTATTGAATAAGCTTTGTTTGGGTTGGTCCTGTGTGTCAGTGTGTGTATATTCTCACTATAAATATAGCTGTATTTGAATTCAAAATTTTATATATAATAACAAGAGAATTTTTGTAAGTATTACAGTATTACATAAATTTGAAATTTATTAAGGAGGAATGACTCGAACCCGTAATCTCGTGGTGTAAGTGTTAGGAGATTACTCTAGGACCAACCTCAGGTCGTCATAAGAAAAATATTAGCTAAACTAGCAACTTAGATTCAAAAAATTAATTATATACACATCTAACTTAGGAAAGTTATTGACATAATTAAAGAGTAATAATTTTTAGAATATCTTAAAATTAGTATATTTATCTCGCGCGCACAGATCACAGTAAGCAAGCATATCATTTATACACAATGAGTTGCATTTCATTTTGACAAGGTAAGGGTCCTTCGGTTGTAATTAGCTCCTCACACTTACGTCCATAGGATCGCAAGTTAGAGTCATGCTCTTTTCTTAATTCCGAAATATTATAGTATTTCAAAAGTTTTAACAAAATATATTGTATATCCATTTTAGGAGAAAATCTTCTGTATTTGAAAGTCAAAGCATTTGAATATCAGGATGCACCTCTTGAGTTGCTTAACGTATTAAAATATCTGAGTTGCTACGGCCTACAAATTATGCACACAATAAGCAAGTATTTATCATTTATACTTAATGAATTGCATGTACGATGGTACATATACTATTTTTAAGATATTCTAATAAATATTACTCGTTTATGCCAATAATTTTCGTAAGTTAGATGTGTATATAATTAATTTTATTAATCTAAGTTGCTAGTTTATCTAATAATTTCTTTTGTAATTATATAAAAGTTTGAAATTCAGGTAGTACTCCAGCTCACACCAAAATGAAGAAGCGTATAGTTTATATTTATGTTGATAATAAAATAAATTTATTGAATATTATATATATAGCTCTAGATCATTTGCTACTTTGAAGTTTGAATTCACATAAAATTTGAAATAAGTTACAGGTTTTGACATTTGCATTTTACACGTGAGACATTTTATAATTGGAAAAGGAAAACGTATCTTGAATTTATAATCTTATATACGAGTATGAGGTGTATACAACTTAACTCCCTATTAATTATTAAACATTTATTTAAGTTATATTAATTAAAAATAGATAAGCTAATATCTTTGTCGGTATGGAGATACTCTATTACTCTCTCTCTCTCTCTCTCTCTCTCTCTCTCTCTCTCTCTCTCTCTATATATATATATATATATATAAACTTCCAAATAAGAGATTCATTACTTTAATTTCGGTAAAGATCTTGATGAAACTATATTGATTTTTATGAATTTTGATTTGAATTTTGTGTGGATGATAAGTTTAATGAAATCTGCATATGAATAAAATTTGAAAATTTTTCAAGTACTAGAACTATTTATCCTAAGTTTGTTAAATAAAAAAACATTAGAAAAATAGAAGAAATAAAGGAAAATTTTAAAAAATTGTTCTAGTGTTTGAGAAATTCTCAAATTTTATTTATAGGTAGATTTCAATAAATTTATCATCTACAACAATATTTAGATCAAAGTTCATAAAAATCGATGTGATTCCATCAAGGTTCTTACCAAAATTAAAGTAAGAGATCCCTCACGCGGGACGGTCTCACCGCCACGTGGTAAGACTGATCCAATAAAACTGAGGCACATATGAAAATGTTTATGTTTCCAATGAAAGAAAGTTAACGTGATTCAATTTAATTGGACAGTCTTACCATGTCCCACGTAAGTTTTTGTCCAAGTATTGTAGCATGTAAGGAGCCCACTCATGTCGACCTTATTTGACCTCTGACCCATTCACCTTGTAATTTGCTTCCCTAATTCTCAACATTAAGATTTGTAAGAGACAATTTGAAGTTTTGCACAATCAATCTTATGAGTCGTGGCCTTTTTAATTAGTACACGTGGTACAATATTATTGGTTAAACATTTCAAACGCTACACGTGGTAGTTCAGTGATTGCTGAAGCACACACTCTAAAGTTGTGAAGATACGCTATGTATATAGTCTGTAGTTAGACACTTTTTAGTACTTGACTAATGCTTTTTTAATTGTTATTATTCAAGATCATATGGCCCCAACTTCATATAACAAGTGGGAAAACTAGCTGTTTGCTACTTTTAATTATATAATTAATTCTTTAATTACTCAGGATTAAGAGTACCAAAGAAAACTCATGTGGTTGGTTAACGTACACGAGATACCAACTCACAATAAAATCACAATGTTGTATTTGTTTCATTGAAAGATAACAAAACGTGTAATTCGGTGGAGACACCTTTTAGATTCTTATTTGTTAATCTTATTATTACATTTTTTTTATTTGGCTAGATTTTATGCTGATTTCAAAGCATAAATAGTTGATGTATATGCGATCTAATATTTTGATTATTATATATATATTTGATTATATATGATCCAATATTTGCGATCCAACTCACTGGCTTTCTATCGACATGGCTTGCGTTTGGTTAGCACATAAATATTCAAATATTATTTTACCAAGAAAGTACTGTTGCACCTAATGAAAATTTTTCATTATACTTGGTTTCTTTTTTCTTAAAAAAAATGGATAAATAATCTTGTGTATCCACGACCACATGTTCACATGCAATGATAATGTAATTCGATCAATTTAATCTTACATGTTGCATATAGTCAATCAATTTAATCTTACATGTTGCATATAGTCATCTCTCTTGAAAAGATCATCAATAATATCCAAATTAAAAGATAAATATGAAAATATTTATGTAGAAAAATGTACTTTACTTCGAATATGTGATCTTTTGGGACTATTCGATCGTTTTCAATGATTTGTGGAAGCAACAAGTTATGGTGTGTCATGTTCTTCATATGGGCACTTACTACTATGATGGAAAGAATAAATAAATAATTAAATATGGAACTTGGAAATAATTTATTATTTCACTTTAGAAAAAGGAGGGAGAGATAATATTTCATAGTTTTATTTTCCTTCTATTCAATGATCAAATATTATTACAAAGGATGATGAAAAAGAACATTTTAATCCTTCTAGAACAAATTATACCATCGTTGACATCTCTCATTGTCATTGCTGCAAAGTACCCATATCTTATGATTATAATAATGAAGAGACAAAATATATTCGAATATGTAGAAATTCTTAACACTTTTTAAAAATTTTATATGATTGAATTCATATGTTGATTTTAAAATATTTGATGAACGTTTGTTAATTTTTCAATTATCGCTAGAGAATCCACGTGTACGGTCTAAGAAAATGAGATGAATATCAACTTGGAAAAATAAAAAGTAACAAAATAGTATATATACTAATGGATGTCACAACTAAATAGATTAATCTTTCCGGTTAGAGCATCCACAATGGTGGAGACCCAAATATAATATCCATTTGTGCCACATCATCAAATATAAGTCTTTTTTTTTCTTCAAAAAATGGGTCTTCCCATTTGAGTCCTATTTATTGGGTCTTTTTTCCCCAACAATGGGGCAAAATTGAAAAAGAGAAAGTAGATCCATTTTTTTTTTTACTTTTTTTCTAAACAATCATTACTCTTCTTTAAAATATTATATATATATATATATATATATATTAATAAATAAATTATATAATATATTTTAAATATCAGCACTATCAATAATTATTTAATAAATTATAATTAATTTAAAATAAAATAATTTATTAATTTAAAATTAACACAACCAAATTACATCAACAACAAAAATACATTACGATCAGATTTAATGGATCATATTTGTAGAAATTATGGTAATGAGCCATAATACTTTCTTTAATGTAACATGTTTAATTTTTTATATATATGAATAAATGTTATTTTATAATGTGACAAGTTTAGTATTCATAATTCAAGTCTAATAAAAAAAAATGAAAAAAAAAATTAATGTTTTCAAAATAATTTTTTTAATTTCATTAAAATATTTTTTTAAATAACAATTAAAATTATTCATATTTGTTCAGTATATATAATTATTTAAATTTAAAATTTAGTATAAAATTTTAATTTTTTTAATAAATTATATGTTAAAAGCAATTAAATATTAAAATTTAAATAATATATATATATATATATACAATTTTTCTATCGTTAGTTCGTTCTGATATAAAATATATCGAGACGAAGAAATGGGTCTCAAAAGAGTCTCATGGTAGATGCTCTTAGAAGACTATATATACTCCATTTCTCATTAAAAATCATTTTTGTATTGTAATAGCCAAGTCACCCACTACTTAACATGAGTTATTATATATATAAAAATAAATTAATAATGCATAAATATACGGTGGATTTGTATTTGGTAGATCTGTTTGAAACCTTAATAATTTTTAACAATTCACCATAAATATGTTTATCGAGAAAATATTATCGCAATCAAAATTGAGATGATCGGTCTAGTGGCCTCTTGTACCCGCATCAATGAAGTTATAGATTTAACTCGAATCATCTAAACTAAAATTTCAAATCTATACTTAAAAGAAATTATTAACTCTTAAACGTGTAAAAAGAAGACACCGCCTATAACAAAGATTCATGAACATAATTCTCAAAATAAAATATCAATTTAAAAGTCACAAGCATATTAGAATATGATTGGAAAACATTCTCATTAAACTATCTTAAACGTGTAAAAAGAAGACACCGCCGATAACAAAGATTCATGAATATAATTCTCAAAATAAAATATCAATTTAAAAGTCACAAGCATATTAGAATATGATTGGAAAACATTCTCATTAAACTATTGAAAACGCAAAGAAGTAGGAGGAATATAATGGAACGAAAATGCAGTGCTCTTTCCTTTGGAAGCAAAAACGTTTGAAATTAGCGCACGAAGCACGATACTGATTAAAGAGCCAGTTAAAAACTTCCCCATACGATAGCCTTCTTTATTACATCGGTTCATCTATCACTTATTTTCCTTTTTAGATATCAATGTGATAGGTGTAATTCGAATTTGAAATATTAATAAATTGAATGAACGATCTTATCATCATGATACTTCAGACGGTGGCTGTGCCTAGTTATTCTTTCACTTTTCAACACTACTTAACTTGCACTCAAACTTTTATTTAGACTAATTAAGAATCAATTGTTGCCTCTCTAATGATGCTAAATTCTGATTATCTACCCACTTTGATGATGAATTCATTTGGTCACTTGTCAGCCTTAAAACTTTTATACTAATTATGAATTAATAAATTATTTTCACTAATAATGCTAAGAATTAGTTTGATATTATTGTAACTTTAATTATAATAATTAATATTACTTGTACTGAAAGAATAATCAATTGTAAAGTTAATTAGTAGATATATGTTTAATTGTACTTTTATATTTTTAAAACTACTACATAGCTCAAAAGTAATATACATATATTTAATAATTTTATTCCTAAAGTGCTAAAATTAGTTACAATAATTAAAATAGATATGATTTTAAAACTTTATTTGATTTTTTTCCATTAATTATATATAATTAAATCAATAATTAAGTAGAATATTTAAATTAGAAAACAAATTCCATAAGATCAATAAAAATATTTTTAAATGATTTTATAAATAAAATCAATATTTAATTAGAATATTTAATTTTAAGATGAATAATGTATACAAATGATTTTAATTTGATTTCATAAGGATAATAATGATATTTTAAAAGATTCATTAAATACTGAAATGGATTATTCCATAATCACTTTCAAAAAGTAACTCCTTACTTAGTTCTCAAAATCAGAATCAAAATTTGTCAAATTATCGATTAATCAATTTTAGAAGTTTTAACAAACATCATTTTATGTCAAAATTCTAAAATATATTGATTTTAACTTCTCAAAAGAAATACCAAACTGACTCTAAATATTAGATTATATATTCTACTATCTTTGATGAATTAATTTGGCCACTTGTCAGCCTCGGAAAACTACAAGTTATCTTAACTCACGTTGAACTAGCTATAGGAGGGCTAGATACATTTTTGTAATGACAATTTTATAAATTCATTAGGTGAAACAAGACAACAAATACAGTTTACTTTCCCTTTTATAGTATTTTATCATATGATCTTAGGATATAAGTTAATACTACCTATTTATTTATATGTGCCGATAAATTCTATAACGAGGTTTGATTGAAAGTTGAAACCCCACCACAAACATAAATTAGAATGTGTACACCCCTATGCAAGAGTGGAAATGTACAAACTTGTTCTGCTTATTCTGCTTATAAACCCCGGCCAAAACCCTCCATAAATCTGTCCATGCATGTATGTGAAACTTTGGTCACAACAAATATAATATATATATATATATATATATATATTTTGAGCAAAAACACATTATGATTCCACGTTGGAGTAACACTGCTATTTAATTAATGAGAAAGATACAACTTAAGTTCATATATATTTATAATATTCTTCATATATTGTCCTAGATGTATGTTCACACTTTCTAGAAAAGCAACTGCCTTTCTTAAAAAAATAACCCATTAAAGTACTATTGTCTGAAATTAAGATCATTGATCATTAAATATATATTTATGAAATTGTTCAAAACCCTAAATGACTAGAAACAGATCAAATACTATGCAACAAAAGAACGTGATGGACAACAATAGAGTTATCAAGCCATGTCGTACAACTTTAGATTCAATGGTGGGAAGCACCTGATATATGGACACTGATCACCATACATGAGATCATTTGATCATCAACAAATATGCTATAAAGCCGGGGGACATAGAATATAATGAACCTTTAATTTGAAGAAATTAATTACGTTATTATTTTGTAATTAGTTTCTTACTAATAAAATAAGTCCTTAAAAGGAAACTCTGATGATCTTATCAGTGTATAAATTAGTAGCTAATTCTAGAAATAATTAACACATAACTAATCACCGGCACCAGGTAGTACTGCCAGTACTAATTGCCATACTTTGTCACTACTTTACATAGAGAATCTTCCACTACAGATTTCATTTCTTTTCTATAAAAAAAAAAAAAAACATAAAAAATCACTCTGCTGGTAGGGTTTTTGCTGCATTAGGCATTTAGGCCCCATGAAAACATTTATAGAAAATATACTGTAATGTCTGTCTGTGGAGGAATTATGATGATGAGAAGCAAAATTCTGAATCATGATAAATTAATTAATTAAGGGGAGACATGAAAAAAACTATTTTGATGATGGACACCATTAACAGAGATGATGACAAATAATTCACATGCTCTCCTGCAATATATCAAACTTTCTGATCTCTTTGCAATGCATTATTGTTGTCAACTGCCGGCCATATAATATCAACTTATTAACTTTTCAATATCGCATATTACAACAAAATCACAAATATTCCTCCTGTCTTGTTAACTTTTTTTAAAAGTTAGATCAACTATCAGCATCTCAAAATATTTTTGTGCATTTCAAGTGATGCAGCTGGTAAGTTCCCTGACCAAACCTAGATAATATTGATTTTGATTTCTGCCATTATTGATCTTCTGTTTTATATTTGAATGATGGTCACTAAAGTTGGATAAAATCATGAAAATTTTCTCCAAATTATGTGTTGGTTGTATAGACTATAGAGAGAATATCATCACATGATAATCTTAAAAGTAGAAATTTATTCCTGAATATGCAAGCTAATTTTTGTAAGCCTTACTACTTTCAAGTAATGAAGATATATACAGTATTATTCAACTGTTTTTTTTCATGCATGCATCTTTTCTTTTTGTTAGTGATGTAGGACAATTGGCTTTGGACTTTGAAGAAGAGATGGATAGAAAATTGTACAAAAGAGGTGTTTCAATGAAACAGGCATAACTTTTAGCTCGTTTGACAGATTTCCTATTATAATATGTTTTCGGAAAGGGTTTTCGAAGCTCCATAGCGGTACAACCTAGGGCTTGCCCGGTTGACGTCATTTACTCCCTCAACGGAGCTGTTTAAGATAGGTTATCGGGCATCCGAAGTTTTTTTTTATGTTTTTATTTGTTTTCCGTTTTTATTTTATTTAGATGAGGATATTTTAGTCTTTTCTGTTTTAGGGTTTTCTAAGCCTATTTAAGGCTTTTGTTATCAGTTTCGAGGTATTCAATAAATTTTACAATTTGGTTTCAGTTTCTTTTTTCTGGTGGATTCCAGTTTATGTTCTGTTAGGGTTACGCTTGTGATCCTAGAACTTCCGTTCTGCGTCAGTTAGCTTCATTTGTATGCCAATAAAGGAATAAACCAATGATATATTGACTATTATTGTTAATTACACTCTTTTTTATGGCAAATTTCATTAAGTTGGTCGAATAGTAAGCTTCTCATATACTCATATCAATGAGACTTGATTTCGAATTATTTGCCCAAATAAAATTAAGACAACATTCAAACATCAGATAGTTGACTTGTTTCAATTATGGAAGAGTTTGAGAAAGTGGGAATTTGTGTTGTGAGACTTGTGACTTTCTCAACTGCCCATCACTCTTTTTGATTTAATACAATGGATAAATCAATCGGAAAATAACCAAAAGGTGGTTGTCTTGGTGGTCCAAGGCTTGGGATGAGACCCAAGTCCTTGGTTCTACTCTTGACAATTACTTTGAGACCAGCTTTCAGGGCGCTTAGCCCTGCTGGTGGAAGGACGGACATAGGGCTAACGTCAGCGGTTCGAATCCTACCCAGGTGGAGGCGAGTCCTGATTTACCCGCTTACATCGTTGTGAGGCCAATGGTGCGGGCCGAGGTTTCTTATCTGTCCTACTCGGTATCCAACATACAGACCGGTAGGGTATACAGGCCAGCCGTGTGTCACGCAGTTGAAAAATGACAGACGGATTTGTGTCCGGACGAAGTTCGGGATCCTCGTTACCAAAAAAAAAAATCAATTGGAAAAGACACATTAAAATGTTTCTGATCAGATGGAAATTTCTGTTCTATTGTGGGCTAATTTAAAACTAATATGGGCTTAATCAAAATGGAACTGGGCTGGGCCCAAGACCGAGCAGAGAAATATGACTTTTATGTCTTGCTTAATATGGGTTGATTTGGGCCTATATTAGATTGGATGGGCCAAGCCCAAATCCACCCACCAACTTCGTTTGGTCAGTGGTGCATGCCACCACAAACCCTTCTCTCTCTCAGTGTGTGCTGTAAGCGGCTGTGTTTTTCTTTTTTCAGCGTTTCGACATTACTCATAACACTCCATTAGGTGACATTAATACTCTCTATATAATATCTCAAATCTCAATCCTTTCTTGATGTTCAATCCATCAATATATATAATAACGCATGTAGAACGGTTTTTTGTTATAGTATTAGATAGGACCAACAATGAAATTGCTGCAATGCTGGTCTTATAATTGCATTTATATACATATATTGATTATAGCAAGCATCGACTTATGGCAATAATATTAGGTAGTTCCAATGCATCAAACCCATTATTTGCATAGAAAAAAAAAAGTCACCACATAAGATAAATAAACAATCTAATTAAAAAAAATATATCTTCGATGCAGCTATGCATATTCAACTTTACGTTGATATGACAAAAAAAAAAGATATTGTCAACATTATTGTCCACTTTCAAATGACATGTTGAACATCTATTTTTTAGGTGGACTCAGCAAGTATTTAACATTCACCTTAACTTCTCAACTATTTTTGGAAAAGTAATTAAAAAAAAAATTGGACATGTCATTAAAAATAGATATGTGTTAAATAGAAGTATTGAAGACCAAATTTTAAATTGGTTGTTTATAAAGTCAACCTTTTAACCACATAAAAGGAGTCACATGACATTATTGTCTAAACCACTTATACAAATTTACATATCTGTAAGATCATTATGATCTTACATATTTGACCAAAAGGGAAAAAAAAGAGAAGGTATCCCCGTATCACTTATTTTTTGTCAGAATTTCACATAAGTCCTATCTTTTTGGTGATTTGTCACCTTTATAAATGTCTTTCCAAATTCATCACTTTAGTCCTTACTTTTTCCAAAACTCATCACTTTAGTCCATTTGACCAAATATGTGAAAATCAACTATTTTAAAACCCATGAAAGTACAATTTTGCCCTTATTACTATTTAATTTAGCTAAAATTATTATATTAGCTTTAAATTAAAATGAAAAATAATAAAATTCTCAATAATAAAATCTTAAATAAATATATTATAAAAAATATATTAAATAAATAATAATAATAAAATCCATTAATTTTTTTTTGTATTTTTGTCATAATGGATATTTATTTAGCTAAAATGATTATCTTAACTTTAAATGATTTTGAAAAACAATAAAATTCTCAAAAATAAAATCTTAAATAAATAGATTACAAAAAAATTTATAAAAAATCATTTAAAGCTAAGATAATCATTTTAACTAAATAAATATCCATTATGATAAAAATACAAAAAAAATTAATGGATTTTATTATTATTATTTATTTAATATTTTTTTGTAATATATTTATTTAATATTTTATTATTGAGAATTTTATTATTTTTCATTTTAATTTAAAGTTAATATAATACTTTTAGCTAAATTAAATAGTAATAAGGGCAAAAGTGTACTTTCACGGGTTTTTAAAATAGTTGACTTTCACATATTTGATCAAATGGACTAAAGTGATGATTTTTGGAAAAAGTAAGGACCGAAATGATGAATTTGGAAAGACATTTATAAAGGTGACAAATCACCAAAAAGATAGGACTTATGTGAAATTCTGCCCTTATTTTTTTTTTTTTTAGTGAGCTGATATTTTGGTCAAATGAACTAAAGTGATGATTATTGGAAAAAGTAAGAAATAATGTGATGAATTTAGAAAAACATTTATAAAGGTGACAAATCACTAAAAAGATAGAATTTATGTGAAATTATGTCCATTATTTTTTTTCTGTTTTTTAGTGAGCCGACGTTTGGTCAGAAATGAGAGATGTTATGGCTGCAGATGATGTGTCAGAGAAGATAATAAATGTGTCATTCAAAAGAAGATAAGTACGATTTAAAACAAAACCAAAACAAAAAATGATAATTGATTAATAATGAACACCTTGTCCATCTTTTGGATATTGTGTTTATCTGTTGAATAAAATCATAATCAAAACTCAAAATGCACTAGCATTATTTCGATGCTATGAGGTCCCTAGCTTCCAGTTATATTACAAATTCATGGTAGAACATATCACAAGTTTGGAATCATTTACACAGCAAATGGATGCCTTTTTTTCTTTTTCTTTTTAGTTTTCAGTCTCTCTACATTTAACTTTTAACCAAATGAAAATGGGAGAAGAAAGGAATCTAATAAGGGGTGTAATAGATCTGATTCCTAAATTGCAAACCAAGAGAACATAATCAGAAAACACTTTTTCTCTATCTTTGCTAGTGATTAGAAAATGGACAATGTCATGATTAACATATTGGAGTTCATATGGTGGTGGTGGTTGTAGATTTATAAGAGCAAATTCACACTCATAATATATTTTTTTTATATATAGACAGATTACAGATAACAAATAAGTCATTGTGTTCCCTACATTTGTTTCCATAATGCTTGCAGGTCATTTTGCCTTAAGCTTAGCCTAAGGAACACCTTCAACCAAATCATGCAGAAACATCAAAAACAAAAATGAAAAAGACACTCTACATTGGGGTTTCATCAATACATTGCTCCCTTTTGCAGTTTCTATCTGTGAATGATTCACTCTCTTGAGCATTTCTTCTTGTGGCTTTAGTTGTATGTTTAATGTGTCATAGTTATCTTGTTGGACCAAACTTGCAATGGTGAGGAGACTTGCACTCTTAGTACCTAACTCCCTGAGTCTGCAGTCAAAAATAAAAAAATAAATAAATAAATAAAACCCATCATTAACTAGATAATTATATAATGTAACACGATCTAATTTATTCATACTCACATCATATGAAACAATTGATCTGCAATAGTTGGTGTTTGTGAGCACTGTACTGGTGGATCCACACTCGCTTTCTTTTAACGAGACTGTTGAACGATCAAGCTTAACTGACCATGGATATTGGTAATTTGGAGCAGTAGCTCCCACATGTGAAGATGAACGTTGCATCCGCATAGCCCTTGGAATGTTTCTTCCTTCCATGGAAGCCCTTCGGCGACTTGGTTGCCTCTCGTATGAATCTGCAGGCCTAGACTTTGGTGCACTTTGAGACCGGACTTTAGCCCTTGAAGATAATGTATTAGCCATGTAATTGGGGAATAATGGGTTGTCATAGGACATTGTTTCTTCATAATCTGGCCTAGGAAAAGCGAAAGGAACTCTAGATGGGTCTGGTTTCGACACAGCAGAGTAATATTGTGGGCTGCTCTGTGCTGTGCCGAAGGAGTATTCCTCAAAATGTCCACTGTTGGCTCTAGGACTCATGTCAGTAGTCATAGCAGATGGAGATGGAGAGACCTGGTAATCATCTTGCTTCGGATATCCACGATTATTTGATGCATAATGAGTTGAGAATCTATGATCAGTTCTTTCTGATTGGTTAGAGTAGCTATTTCTGCTGTTTTTCAATCTTCCTTTTGATTCACCAAGATCCATCTCTACTATCTTAATGTTCTCTTCCATGCCTCTATCAGTCTCCTACATGTACAAGAACCAGATCACAGATGTCTAGTGTAAGGATAGTTCAAGTATTCATGTAAAAGAGAGAGAGAGAGAGAGAGAGAGAGAACACAGTTCTAATGTCCATTTATAATAAATGACATTGGTTCTGAATACTACTGTTCTGTAATATTGATGAAAACCCTATCAAGTCATACAAAGAGAAGACTTTGTGTTGTGAGGAAGACAATAACTTACAGAATACAGATGCCTAAACTGATTTTCTTGTGTTGATTTTCTGTAGATTGACTGCCTGTGGTTACTTGGCTTTGTGTCTTCAGTCGTCATCCGAAGTCTCAGAGCTCGAGCTCTAGCTTGAACAGTTACCAATGCCTGCATGCACCGGAGTGTCGCGGTGGCCTGTTTTCTTACCAGGTGACCTCTCACCAATGCTTGCAACTTCACCAATCCTTTTAGTGCACACAATGCTTTTCTTGCCTGTAAACAACAACACCAATAATACAATCCACTCTTTCGATGTTTGCAAATATTAGATCTTTAATGTTGATATATTCACTACTATAGTACAGAGTACATAAATAGGGGAATTTTAGAAATCACTAACCAAATAACCTCGAAAAACCGATTGAATTTTTGTGGCAGCAGCCTCTTCAATGGCACTGGCTCTCTCAGTGGCGGCAGAAGTTAGCCGGATCACAACAGCCGCAGCCTGGGCAGCTGCCACAGCCGCATCAGCAGCAGCAGCCGCAGCTGCTGCCACTGCCATGGCATGTTTTTTCTTCTCATCCTCATTGTCTACTACATCAGCCTGAATTTCCAGCTTCGCAGTGGCAATTGCTTCTGTAGAATTCAAGTCCTTGGGAGCTGCTGATGGTGCTGTAGCCGAAGATCTTCGAAAACTCCATCTTCTTTTCTCTTTAGGAGTTGTTGGTAATATCAAATTTGGAGTTGTAGGATTCTCACTAGCACCTGAAGAAAAATCCTGATTACTAGTAAATTTTTCCTTCTCTTTCTTCCCTGTCAAGAAACTTTTAAGCCATTTTCCTGTCTTCCCCATCTCTGTCAAATCCTTCTAAGCTTCCATTCAATCAACAGGAGAAAATAAAAATTATAAAGAGAAGATAGCAACAACTGATATGTAGAACTCCCCTGTCTAGGTTCGATAAGTAGCTTTCAAAAACATAATTGTCCAACTGATTAGATCAGAAAATTAATTGCTCTTCCTTAAATGACAGCCTCATCTTACTGTTCAAAATTATTCCATCTTATAACCACCATTTTTGAGATGATAATGGTTTTTCGTATCTTCTCAAATAATTACACCAGAAACTAAGAGGAAGCTCCCCGAATAAGCCACCTAACCTGCCACCCTCCTCCTGGAAGGTAAATTGCAAAGATTCCTTGCTTTTTATGTAACATCTTTACTTATTCTGACAATGTTCTTCAGGATTTTTTATTGTAAGCATATTGTATTATTATTATTCTTGTTTTTTTTTTTTAATGCTAACATGGGATGGGGGAGGTACAGAGACCATGTGAAAAATGGTCATGAACATGCAGAATCCGTGTAAAATACTCTCTCTTTTTTTGTTTTCCAGGATAGATCGAAGAGCTGTCCATAGTCCCCACTTGAGTTCCATTTTTGGGGTCAGGAATTTTAGAACATATTGTTGTGGGTTTGTGGGCACCACCACATACATATATACAAAATGTGCTAGCAGAATCCTGTAGGGATGTGCACATGCTCCTTTCTTCCTTGGCTGGTGGAGCCTTTCCTTGTCTTCTCAGTCAAGTAACATGTATTTACAGGCGATAATAAAAAAGAAAGACTTCAACATATATTATCAGGTTAAAACTCTATCAGGAGACTGAAATCATATATGTCTATAGATGAACTCGTTTCATTTTCTAAAAAAGTTAGTGGGGTCCAAGTGCTTTCATATCCCCTATACTGGATTCAATATGTAATGAAGAGAATTTGAGAGCAGTTGTTGGGGAGACAGGTTAAATCAATGTAAAAATAATTACTTCTTGGCTTTGCTTATCATAAGAAGTATTCTACTATTCATGAGGACCACTTCTTGTTAAGGTACATTACTTCATTAAAGCAATGTAAATAAGGTAGATCTATGAGAATTCAATGCAAAAAAATAATAATAAGGTTTCAACTAGAAGGAGGGTAATAATATGCTTTAGTCTTTAGATCCATCAAACTTTTTCCATGTTTTCAAATTTCAAGCTTTAAAAATTTACATAACACAAATATTTAGCTCAAATTTTGATTATAATTAGCGCACCTAATTCATGCTTAAACATGTATGGAATGTATTGGAAAGTGAAAAAAAGAAAAAAAACACCATTAAATCTGTAACTTGTCTGCATTATATATGTTATTTTTCAGATCCTCATGAGGCTGGATAGATATCTGTAATTTTATATGTAAATGAATTAATTAATGAAACAGGAGAGAGTTGAATCAGTGGTTGAAACTTGACAGTGCATGCATGAACACTGAATTAATGGGACTTGGCCCCATCTAACCCAATCAAAATTATATATTGTTTGTCATATATTATTGAGGGGAACAAATTTTTTTTTTTTAAAAGATGAAATTGAGATTAGTTGGCAATCACATGGTGTGTTTATATGCTACCTCTTTGACTATGTGTTTGGTTCAGGGAAACATCAAGCCAAGTGGGGTGTTTTGTATATAGTTTCCTTCTCTAATCCTTTTATCCTTAATTAATCATTAACACTATGACGATGTAGAGAGAATGATGCAGTGTTACAAAGTCGGATTCCACAATAACAAACATACATGATCATGAATATGATAATTTTTATCCATAATACAGTGCTACGTACATTTGATAATCCAGTCCCACTTTGCTGATCAGGGATGGAACCCTGTGGAGGTCGGAGGGTCATGGACCCCTCTTGGCCCACAGGAAAAAAAGTTAAAAAAATATAAAACTTTTTAAAAAATTATATATTTTATGATTTAAGTATTTAACCATTCTAATTTCAAGTTTTTGTAATTTGGCCCTCCAATTTCACCCGCCAAGTTCCGCCCTTGTTGCTGATAGTGTACTAGTGTTGAGACATGCACACATGATCCGTTTCAGGATTCATCAAAACCTGTGATAATAATCCAGTTCATTTAATTCACGATTTAGAGATCTAATAAATAGTGGTCATGAGCCTATAAATCTATGTTTTTTTCCCAATCAAGTTAATGTTAATTATGTGAAAGAAAAAAAAACAGTTCATATTCCTTCAAAAACATACTGTATATATATACATTGTAAACTAATAACTGAAACCAATACATTTATATCATCTAATTAAATATTCAAAAACAAAGGAAAGAAATTTATAGTTGTATAAAAGATAATTATTTATTAAGTGTTAATCAGATGAACAAGAAAAGATTTGAGCATGCACATGTGAAGAAAGATATACATAGATAGATTGAAGATTTTTTTTTTTGTGCTCTTTTTGTTCTTATATATGTGATACATGTACTTGATTAATTGTAATAAATGTCTCAAAAGAGAATCACATATTTGTGATTTGGATGGTTATGCATCTTGTTTTCTCGGTTGTCTTCTCATGTGCTTTTGGACAAAAAGAGTTGGATTTTTATATTTTATTTCATTTTATTTTTTTGTAGGATTATTCAAGCCTGGATAATGCTATTCAATTTTGAAAGTGACTTTGAAACTTCCATTTCTATATATGGATGGACCACTGTGATAAAATGGAATAGTTTAGATGGACAACTCTCCATTTTTAACACAAAGTTTTATATCAGTAAATTATATACTTCTAACCACCACCCCAATATGATTTGGTAGAAAAACGCTCATTTAGTTTGATAATGTTTCAAGTTTAGAATATATTTATGGATGACAACAACTTGTACATGACACATTGACAGACTAAATGAGCGTCTTTCACAGTCCGTCACTTACTGTTGTATCTTTAAATTTATAATTAAAAAATGAAAAATAACACTTGCACCATCTAATCTCATCCATTCAAAGTATAACGATCCACAAATTTTTATTTTATTTTGTGCAAAAAAAAAACGAGTACTCTTGCTTTTTAACCCTTATAAATCCTAAAATTAACAGCAAATAATGGGAGAAAGAACAAAAGAGATAAATAAAATAAATGATAATTATTTGACCAAATCACTTTTTAATGGATTGACTTGGTCTTCCAACCACTTAATAGAAGTGAATTTCAGTTATGGAAAAAGGAGGAAGACCGACAAGGCAAGGTGGGCTCGATGGTTTACCTCCGGATGGTACATCTACATCATGAGTTTATGGATTCAAGTATCTCCTCAAATCACGAATTATTGCAATGTTTCAAAAAAAAAATACCACTGACATATTTCATCATTATTACACTTACACACACCGATGTTCTTGGATCATGTCCCTGTTCCTACAAAATATAAAATTTGTAATTTCTATCTTCAATTTCCCAAATAAATAATATCATTCAAGGACCGAACGAGGGCTCTTTCCACCCATCCATATATTGGATGGTGGTTCATATGATTCTTTAATAATTAGATAAGTAAAACGGGAGTTATACGTTCAAATTAAACAAAATCATTTAATAGATGGAACCGATAAATTGGCAGTCGAACTGATGGTACTAAAAGCAAGCAAGTTGTTGTCAAACAGTGCTCCTGAGGACAGAAACCTCTAATTGTTGCAGAGTTCCATAATAAAATAGTCAAAAATCAAAATCAGGGGGTTCACCAGTCACCTAAACTAGGGTTTTTGATGCTCATGGAGGCTTCACAAACTTGTGGTCCTGTAACATAATAATAACAATAATGGTCCACACAACCCTTTAACTTTATTCACTTTCCATGCAAATTAATGCTTTTGTCTTGTTTGTTTTCAGAATAGTATTATTTATTTATATCTCTATGAAGGGCAAACAAAATTATTTCTAAAAGAAAAGGAAAAAAAATTAATTCAAAGTTGTTATGTCTTCATTGTCTCGCAGACTTGCACATCCCCTCCCCTGTTATCTCACAATACCCATTTCACGTTAGTGTAGAGATTCAAGTCCATCCATGTTCATTATACAAGTATGTAAGGAGAGTTTATTGTCCGGTGTTGTCGAAGTATATACTTATGGCGTGCATCTAATGTTTGGTTTTAACAAGTATCGGTAAACCCTAGTAGCAAGTTCGGTATCAGAATTATAAAAAATAAAAAAAAGTTTGCTATGTCAATAAATAAAGGGAAAAACAAGTAGACCAAAACATACCCAGATATTGGGCCTAGCCCATTGCATTGGTGGCTTTGGGTCCGTGATCAAATCCAGTTATATTACAACTCCATGTTTTGTATGATTTTTCTTAGCAAATGTCTGGATTTTGTTAAGTTGAATTATGACATCCTAAATTTTGAAACAATGGCTTCCTAATATTACTATAGTTGAGTTATGATGTTATTTTGATATTCCAACTGCAGTGGTGGCCACTCGAATCTGAGAAAATTCTGTAGTGAATGAGCATCATTTAGACATTTACCATCGAACCACCATGAAAAGAAAAAAAATGTAACTTAACAAAATTAGCATGTCCAAGCCAGAAAAGGATTAAAATTCTTGTTATTAGATTAACAAAAATGAGACAAGATAGGGTCTGCTTAATGGTTTGTCCCTCACAACCACACTATAAAATTGTGAGTTCGAGTCTATCCAAATTATCGTAATATTTTCAACAACAAAAATTATCAAGTCCAGGCTCCACACGTTACCAATAAGCTGATAAGTTATCATTAGATTAAAGGAGGGAAAAAAATAATAAACCGCAAAAATCCATATATAGAAAGGTTGGGAGGAAGATGAAGTTGAAGAAGGCCCAACTCCCAAGTCCAGTCCATTACAAGAAGGAATCAAATCACTCGTCAAAACATGGTTGTCCAAATTTGATTGGTTAGTTGGTCTACGACCAAATAAATTGGACCCTCCGAGAAGCTTCCCATTTCCACCTTTGATGAATTTTTTAGACTTGGTAGTCATTGTTTACATCATTTTCTATGCAGCTTCTTTGTCTCATAAACAAACAAAATTAATAATAGGAAGGAACAAGGAAAGTTCTTGAAGAATTTTTGTTTGACAATGGAAGCATTAAAGCAGCAGAACCTATCTCTCTCTCTCTCTGCCCAAAAACAAAGAGTGTCTCTGTGTCTGTGAGTTTGCAGTTTGATTGTTCTAATTTTGGTGTTTTGAATTTGAGAGAATATGGCAGGAATGTTGCCTGGTGTTGGTGTGCCTCACAGGAGGAGACCCCAGCAGCAACACTACCGTCAAGAGAATGCTCTTGGAAACTCTGATATCTCTCTAAGGGAACGCCGTGATCCGTCGTCTATCCTGGCCATGGATGAAACTGCTCTCAGAGCTCGTCTTCGGTTGGAGCAGAGACTTGCCTTCTTGTATTCTTCTTCCAGGTTTGTTCTTCTTTTCTGTTCTCTATAACTTGCTTTGATTGCTTGCCACAAAAAAATCACACAGAAATCAATGCCAGAGAAGAAATAAAAAAACCCAGATGGGGATCTGCTTAGAATATGTAATCTGTCAATTAACTTTGATTTTTGATGAAATTATCAAATGGGGATCTTCTGAGCTTGAATTTTCAACATTTAAGCATCTGTATAGCTAGATTGTGTATAAAAGGTATATAAAACAGGAAGAGTAACATTTTAGTTATCTGTTCTCGCTTAAAATCCAATGCTTGATTTTGCTGTTGGCTTGAATGGAACCTTTTTTTTTTTCATTGATGATCATAGTTTATTTACCGGTTGTAGCGTTACATAGATCAAATATATGTTCAGGGTTCATGACATGTGCTCTCTTATGTATAGGCCAAGTGATCACCAGCTTGATCGAGATGGAGGTAATGGCCACAAGCGTAATGCAGCACCACGCGTTAAGGAATCTCGATCAGGCACGAAAAACATTTTAGGGATGCCGTGGAACTTCCAACTAAATAAATGTAAATCAGTAAAGACATGTTCTGTTTGCTTAGAAGATTTGCAGGATCAGCAAAGGGTCATGAACCTTAAATGTTCTCACAAGTACCATTCACATTGCCTTCTTCCTTGGTTAGTATCCCATTCTAGTTGCCCGAATTGTCGAACCCCTGTCCAATACTGATATCACTCTTCTTCCTCCGTGGAGAAAAGCTTCACATGCTTTCAATCTCTTCGAAGGGGGAACCGAGTTGATATCAAATAGGCAGGTATAGTCTAAGGCTTTTAATCTCGTAATTGACGTTTTGTTCTGTGGCTTTTTAGATTTATATCTAGTAATTATACAATGTAGTCTTCACATGATCTTTGTAAACACATATAAGGATATCTATTACAGTGATGTTATATGATGGAGAAATTTAGGCTTCATCAGTTGCTTGCTTTTTCTGTGATTGTGTTCGGGTTAGAATGTCCAATACGTTAGAGACGATTTCAGGAACTTCATTTTTCTTTGTTTAATCTAGTATATTCATTTCATATCTTTCAAAGCTCCATCAAGCAATTAGATGGGTGAAAATTATGACAATACTGTATGGGGGATTATAAGGTGAAGAAATTGGCAAATTTTTCATTTCACCTTTGTTCAATATAGTCAGTATGATCAATGTTATGGTTGTTAATACTGAAAGTGTTTGATAGTAGTGGTGAAGTGTTTGTTAAAAGTACCGAAAGAAAAATGAACTAAAGCAGAGCTTAATGAAAGCTCCATTAATGGAGAGAAATGAACTACAGAGATATTTTCATTATCAATCTATCAAAAATATTGTTTACAGAGTCTGATATTTATACACTTGACACTAAGCACACGAAATGTATTTTACTTGAATTCAGGAATCTGTAACTGAAAATTCACATCAGCATTCCATTAGTTATTTAACTAACTGATGCTTAACCGAAATCTAATCACCTATCATGGTTAATCATAGCATGATTCCCAGATGATGGAGAGCAGTTGTAGGATAGTTCTTTGCAGATGAGCACAGTTTAGTACAAGGCTCATCATGTTAGCCAAATTCATGCTTGAATTCTCAGAAGACCTAGGCTTATCAATGGTTTGTTGAATTAGAGTCATCAGTCATGTTTAACAGGCTACTAGTACTAGACAGCTAAAGCACAAAAATTGCCCATCTCTCTCATTTTAATACCGGAAACTGTCTCATAGTAACCATTGAAACACATTACGCTCCTTTGAAGCGAGAGAAACTTGAATGCATCCGATGCATAGTGATCACATTGAAGCATCTCAAATATGCAGATGAAACTAAATGGAACAGATAAAGCAGAGAAACTTCTTGTTTATTACATAAAGTCAGATCCCAGCTGAAACACCTAGTATTTGTAGGTCAGATTGACTTGGTTAGTTGGTTTATTGACTTTTTATCACCAGTGAGCAGCAACCATACATTTAAAAGAGCAACAAGCAAGCACAGTCATATCACGCAATTTTGGCTGCATTTAAAGCTCCATTTTTTTTTCTTCGGTGAGCGTTTAGCCCCTATGGAGTCCATTTTTGCTCACCCCCTTCAAGGTGGGTGAGCATTACCCCCCTTCCAGCATTACCCTCATTCCCAATACATGTCACGTGTCTAGAGAGAGGGTAGTTTTGTCCAAACACATGAGAGTTTTTGGATAAAAATACATTTCTTTGGATACATATCATTTATTGGGGAGGGGGGTAATGCTCACCCCCTTGAAAGGGGATAAGCAAAAGTCTTCTCGCCCCTATCTAGTCTGCATATGGAATGCATAATTAGCGGTCGCTGAAGTTGAATTTGGAAAACATTAATATGTACAGCATTTGGAGAAAGTTGAACCCAATTCTTTGATAGGGATACTTATATCACATTCTTTGAGTAGGTTGAGGTCTTTTCACTTATACACAATCACCTTTTTTTTATTTTAGTATAACATAAATTTCTTAAGGGAGACATGACTCGAATCTACGATCTTATGGTGCAGATGTGATGGATTTCCTATTAAATCAACTTCATCTCATTGTTATTAATCACTCTGAGGTATTGATTACGCTATTGTTTACGGGTCCGAAAAGGCAAAAATAATATAGCATAGGCATGCTATGTTAGATTGTTTATTAGCAATCTTCTATATTATCTTATTTTGGGGCAAATTATATTGAACCCCTTGAGGTTTGAGAAAGTTACATTTAGCTGGAAAAGTTTCTTTATTATACACTAACACCTCCAAAAACTTAAATTTTACTTTAAAATTATCTAAAATGCCCCTAGTTATATTATTTTATACTTTATTTTTTTTATCTTTTAACCAAAAACTTTATAAACTTTAATAAAATAAAAAAATTAAATAAAAAATATGATAAATTAAATAAATAAATAATTTAAAAAATTAAATAAAAATAGTTTTAAAAAATCAAATAAATAAACAGTTTTAAAAAATTAAATAAATAAATAAATAGTTTCAAAAAATAAATGAAAAAAATGAAAAAATTGAAAACATTAATTTTTTTAAGGTTATCCATTAATAGGGACAAGAAAAACTATAAATATCCAAAATTATTTATTTTTATTTATTTTTAACTATTTTTTTAGAATATTTAATTTTTTAAAAACTATTTATTTATTTATTTATTTTTAAAATTATTTATTTATTTAATTTTTTAAAACTATTTATTTATTTAATTAATCATTTTTTTTAATTAAGTTTATTAAGTTTTTGGCTAAAAGATAAAAAAATAAAGTATAAAATAATATAACGAGGGGCATTTTAGACATTTTTAAAGTAAAATTTAATTTTTGGGGATGTTAGTATATAATAAAGAAATTTTTCCATCTGAGTGTAATTTGTCCAAACCTCAAGAGATTCAGTGCAATTTACCCTCTTATTTTCACTAAAACTATTTATAAAAAAACCATTTCAATTAAGATAATCATTAAATATCTTCACTCAAAATTTGTATATTGATTTAATGATAACATTATTTTTATATTAATAAGGTAGTATTAACCTGTATTTATTACCGACATGGGTTAACACAATAAATGTTACTATAAAAAGAAACCAAATAATCTATTTATTGTCTTGTTGTAATAAATACAGTGATTAAATGAATTATATAAATTCCATTTATAGTAATATTTATTATGTTAACATATACCTTAACACTACCTGTATTAATATGAGTAATGCTAGACATCCTAAATTTCTTTTCCAAATTCTGTCACAAATGATATGGCACGTGAGGTCTCAACATCACATCAGTTACTGTATAATATCATGATTTATAAGATGCTGACACCTCATGTGCCACGTAATTGAAGACAGAATTTGGAAAAAAAAAATTAAAACATCTAGCAGTACCCTATTAATATATAGAAAATTCATTTTATTTATATTTTTGAATTATTATAAATTGAGATTTATGGAAGGAGGATACTGCTCCAAGTCCCGAACCAACGACCTTCGTTTATAGCAGTTGAATTTGGTAGGTACCAACAACAGAGTCCCTATGGATTGTGTCAGATTTAAAAAAAAAATTAATAATAAGAACTGATTTTACTAAATAAATAATTTCAAGAAACACTATAGATAAGATGTTTTATGATGAGGTGGTGAAAAATAATTGCGGGATAGACTTTAATCAATTAACATTTAAACCTTAAGTTCCAACTCACAACTTCCAACGACCACATGTGACATGTATCGATTGTTACAGTCAGCCACGTTAACATTTCAAGTTTCCAACCTCCAAGTCCACCCCATCAAAAGCTTTCATTTTTATTATTAAGTTATTATTATTATTTTTTTTACAGGGATTACATAAATTTGGATTTTTAGAAGGATCGGAACCTATGATCTCGCGGTATAGATATAGGAGGAATGAATTTGAATCTTCTACTAAACTAATTACAATCTCGCGGTATAGATGTAGGAGGAATGAATTTGAATCTTCTACTAAACTAATTTTTATACTGACATATATAAATATGTTGATATTTATAATAAATAGTTGTAATTTTTTTATTTTATTTATTTTACTTTCAAATCCTTTATATTAGGAAAAAGGAAAATATCTTTAACGAGACGACACCATTATCACTTGCTGACACCCGTTCCAATGAGATTGTATTATTTATATGGAGAACATAAATATATATTATTAAACTATAATTTAATAATTTAATGCAATATAATTTAACGGCCTCTCTCACTCAGTGACAATTAGACCGACTAATCGAAGATATTCACTTGGAAAAAGATATCATCTGACCGACCTCATCGTCTTGTTATTAAGTTATTAACACCTCCATCTCCATTTCCAATTTTTCAAACTCTATCAAAGATTGCAATTCATTAAAATAGCTCAACCTCACCACTGATCAGTCATCACTCATCAGTCATCACTTTTAGAGATGGCTTCTGTTCATCTCATTGCCTCTCTCACAGCAATCCTTCTTTTTTTCCACCCCATGACTACTACAAGCGATTTCTTGTCGCCTCTTCTCTCTCCTGTCATGGGTTTGTTTCTCTCAATATCCTTTCTTGTGACTGATTTTTGATGTCTTTTTATTAACTGGGTCAATCTTGATTTTATTTTTTGTGTGTTGATGGATTCAGATTTTGAAGAGTGGTAACAGAATTATTATTTTTATTTTAATCCATTTATGGATGGTGCAGATGATGTGTGCAAGAAAGTGGGGTGTGGAAAGGGAAAGTGCAAGGCTTCTTTTTCTATGAATAGCAGTTTCTTCTATGAATGTGAATGTGATCCTGGATGGATGCAGACTCCTTCTCAACATGCTGATGATTTCCCCAAGTTTCTCCCCTGCATAGTTCCCAACTGTGAGCTCTCTCTCTCTCTCATGTAGAATATTATACATGTTTTCATTTTATCAATTTCTTTGATTTGTATATACTAATTTGTTATGTGTTTCACTTTTTTGTATATGATGATCTTAGAAGATATTAACATATTGAGTACTAGTTATGAGTTTGTATCATTTGATTGGTGATGCTTAATGAGGGTAATTATTCAATTCAATGTGTTTCCAATTAAATTAGATGAAATCTTTGATTACTCTAGCTGATGCATGTTACTTTATTTGTATTTGACTATGAGACTATGACCAAATTGTTTAAGATTATATTATTTTCTCAAAGAAGAAATGGAGTCAAAGCATATGCTAATTAGCCAATAACACAATACTCTCTCATTCAGAAGAAAAATATTGAAAGTAATAGTATTTTTTTAATTTTATTATTTTTAATTGAAGTTGGCGATGCATGTTAGTCACAATCTAATCTGATCTAGGACTTGTTGATGGTGACATTTCACCGAAATTCGTAGATTAAATTTAGAAACACTCATAAACATTTCATGTTAATTCTGTAACCAAGTCCAGGATTGAGAATTGTAATGTATATTTTTTCCTGAATGCTACATATTTGGCCTGATTGTATGATTCAATCATTCAATACAATTAATATTTTTCTATAACAATTGTGAAACAATATCATGCCATTTGGTGAATCTGATTGTTTGGCATTATTAGGTACACTCGATTTTAATATCAGTGAAACAATCTCATAGTTTTCGATTATGCTGATGGTTTTGCAATTTTAGGTACACTTGATACTACTTGCACAGCAGCACCGTCCTCTGTTCAAGATAAAGCAACTAAGACTAATGGGTCAATCTTTGATCGTAAGCACCATTACACATTTACACTATTAATCTTTCGTGTCATTATCCAATATTATGTTACTAATTCATCAAGTTTTGGTTATCTAGCCTGCTACTGGACTGATTGTGGGGGAGGCTCATGCAACAAGACATCTCCGTTCACATACAATTGCGAATGTGCAGAGGGTTACTTCAATCTTTTCAATGTTTCTGCTTTCTCTTGCTTCAAAGAATGTAAGACCACGTACTCAGTTATGAAACCGAAAAATTCTTTTGAACATAAGCTTTTTAGTGCTAAGGGAAATATGATTTGCGGCGGATGATGATTTAGATGCTTATTATAAGATGTTGCTTTTATTTTGATTGTGGTTTAAAGGTTCGATTGGAATGGACTGCGCAAACCTCGGGATTTCAATGTCAAACAAAACCACTACTACTGCGCCTATCGGAAAGAATCAAGGTAAAGTTCATCAATTCACACCGAATTAGCTATTGTCAAGAATCAAGATGAAACCGTATTAAAATCTAGCTTATGACCATGTCGAGTTTCAATCGTGGAATTGATTCCTTTTTTCATTCTTGTGTGGTTAGTAAATAATACATTATTATAGATTTGATCATTTGAATTTTACAAATTCAGCATTCACATATAGCTGCATCAAATCTATTATGCATACCACCGATTCTCAGATGTTTTTATTTCTGTTCCACTTGATTTCTCTTTTGCAGCTGGCTCGAATTACCTCGGAAATTATCATTGGTTGATAGTTCTGGTGATGTCCTTGGCAATGTTGTGGTAAAATTAGAGATGCTCGAGATTTCTGATCCAACGTTACAGATAAATTATATGAATTATTATGATTGTGTGGTTTTCCTGGTTTGGTTAGATGTCAGTCACACACTTTCATGCCTACTTCAGTTTGCTGTTGCTTTCAGTATGTAAATTTTCAGGCTATGAATAAATAAGTTGATCACACGCTCATTCGCAGAGGAATTTCATTCATGTAGGTAGCGTTCATGTATAATGTATATTATTAGTAAAGAAACTCGTACATTGCATGTACGTCTTTGTGATGATATCGACCATTTTACATACATTTTGTATAGAAAACCGTCTTTATTTTACTGGTTATTTATAATATATGAGAGTTTTTTGTTTCGTTTTCGTTAAATCAATCTTTTATAAGAGAAACGGGTTGCTGTTTATCATTTGCTTGTGAACAGATTGTTGGGTGAAACATTACCTTTCATCAGACCTACAAGCAATGATAAATCTTGTTTTTTCTTCTTCAAACAGAACTGACCATGTGATCATGTGATTTTGTAGTTGAAGTACCAACCTTTTTGTTGTATTAATCGACTATTTTGAGCAACAATTGCTTCTTATTTCAGTCCAACAGAACAAAATAGACTCTCAGGAATGTTTTTAAAAAGCAAGTTTGGATCTGATAATATGAAATCACTTTTAATATTTTTAAAAACATTCTCATACCGTCGTAGCAATTCCAATCAACACACCAAGAACACTAAAAGAACACTAAATTAGTGTAAAAATCAACTCCAACCACACACCAAAAACACTAAAAAAAAAATAATTGGTGTTATGATGTGTACTATAGCTGCACCAAACCCTTATCTTTTTTTATTTTATTTTTTTGCAAATATCATATCGGTCTATTTTTATATTTAAAATTACTAATTTAACCCTCCCATAATTATAACAATATGTATTCTAAAAAAATATACTGTTGGAAAAATCCTGTTGAAATCTTTCAAATGATATCGATATTGATATATATATTTAATTTATTAAATTTACTTATTAATTAATACATTTAACTAATTTAAACTTTTATAATAACTTAATTTAATACGATACAAGATTATGTTGGCTCAGTAGTATGTCCCTCATATCAACATCATGAGGTTGTGGGTTCGAGTCTCCTCTCTCTAAACCTCGAAGTATTAAAATATTAAAAAAAAATTAAAACCTAATTTAGCTCAATTAAATATATAACATAAATAAACTCTAAAATAAAGCAAATTATAAAACAATAAAAAGACTCAATAACAATAATTCCAAAGAAAAAAAAATCTTAACGAGTAATTATTCAATAATATTTGGTCTAGTAATCATTTTATTTTTTTTGACATTATACGAGTAATTATTTAAGCATAATATTATTATACCAAAAAAATTAATTATCATTGTATAAGTTCACTAATAAAAATTAATTAGTATTGTATAAATATGTATTGGGAGAATGTTTTTTAAAGATAGCTCATTTGTTATAGCATTTGGTGTAATACATTCGAGTGGAAAAAAAATTTGATTTAAGAAAGATACTCTTTTAACACCAAATTAGTAGAAACATTTGGTGTAATACATCGAAGATGCTCTCATACAAGCAAGCGACTATAGAATCCCAAAAAAAACAAGTTTCACTTGAAGCCCAAAGTGCCAGGATGGGCTTTAAGCTTACAATTTTCTGGGCTGCTTTTAATGATTGGTTGGGCTACTACAACCCTATAATAGAGTAGTCCAGCTCCAGGATTTAGGTTTGAATAGGTCCAATACAACAATCAATAAATGAGCAAAAGCAAACAATAATAAATTTGTACTATTACACAGCAAGTCTCAGTCTCAGTCCAACTTCAATATACCATTTGAAATTGATTGAGTTGATTGATAATCAGTCCACACAGCTGACACCCCACCCCACCCCACGTCAACCAATCAATCTCTCATCAAAAACCCACCTTCAAAAGCTGCTTCTCTCTGCCTAGCGGCTCTAGCTTAAAAACCTAGAAAGCCATTTTCAATTTAAATATTTAATTATTTAATTATTAATTATTTAATTATTTAATTATTAAATCTAACCTCACCCCACCTAAGCTAATCCTAAACTGTCCCATCTAATCAAAATCAAATCTTTCATAACCCCCAGCCATCTCTACACCGGCGGCGTACGGCCCACCAAACTCTTTTTCTTTTTTTTTACTTTAATACTATTTTTTTTTTTGGTACCCCATCAAACATATAGATAGACCACATATAGAGATATGACTCTGCAGCAACAGCAGCTTGTAAGTTGTAATTGTTGTAATGTTGTTTTCTTTTTGAATTTTTGATTTGTGTGTGTGAATTATTGCTTGCTTTTTTCTCTCTACTTGTCTTTGCTTTTTTTTTTTTTCCATTTCTGATTTCTCGGTTTTCGCTTCTCCTCAAAAGCTTTCCTTTCTTGTTTTCAAGTTTCTACAAACGTTCACTGCTGTGTCCCATTTCAAGTCTCTTGCTTTACTTTTTATTAGCAGTGCCCGTTGTTGATCTATCAGCTTATGACCACCAAAACCTCCTCCACCCACCACCGGCCACCACCACCTTCTCTCTTTTTCACTTTTACCCCGTAATTTTCTACTTTTTTTTATGCTTTCACTAGACTAGTGTGAATCCCAATCCCAATTCTCATCTGTATCTATCAGTGTTACAAAATCTAATCTATGGTACTTGGAAATTGAAGCTAACATGTGCCCATGTTTTTTTTTTTTCCCTCTCTTATTTATTTGACAATTGACAGTGAGAGATATGTCTCATAATTAATGGTGGACTTTTTCTTACTGCTATGACTCTATGATAATCATATTTTGTTTGTTTTTTTATTAAAGATGAGAATTGGGTCATTTTAATATGAACCATCACCATTAAATAATGTCAATTACCAGTAATCTAGCAAGTGTCATTAGATGTTGTTTTCTTCTGTCTCAAATATCAATCAATGATTGTGGATACAGAGCAGACTTGCAAGATATATGTGAATTATTGGGTTAGCATGCATGAAATATAATAATTTTATTGAAATGTCCCTTCAAAATATTTTTGATGGGATTTTTTTTTTTTTTATTGAATGTGAAACCAAACAATTGACACATATCTTTAAAATTCAATGGATTCATTTATGGGCTTATAGATTGGAATAGTAATTACAAACTATAGAGAGTGTGGGCTCATGCAATTCCATTGAAGACACAAACAAAATTGGAGATCAAGGAAATGATCTGTCAAGTGTCATCTCACACACCTCTTTCTCACTGTAAATTCAATTCAACATTATCCTTATTGCTTGCTTCCCACTATTAGCATTAGTGTTCATAATCAAAGATTCCACTTATTCTAGAGTTTGAAATTATATATATATATATATATATTTTTAGGTGGATCTTAGATTATATAAAATAGCATGCTGGTTTTACAATTTCATCATTAGATTTGATCTATGAATTCTATTGGAGTCATATCAATCACGATACGAGGATCACACCTTTTCAATGCTATTACTTATGGAAAATTAATAATATCGTTCGAACCAACAATCTCATTGATGTGAGCTTAAAGGATCTAGTGATATACCACTTCAAAGATTCCAATTATAATGAAATTGAAGTTCATGTTTGCAATGTGAAAAAAGAAATTAAAAGAAGAGAAGATGTTGGTTTGATTTCCCTATCTTGAAAATGTAGGGACAGTTGATGAGATCCACAGAAAAAAGTGTTGCCAAAAACATGGTATTATTGTTATTCTGTGAAGCATATTCAATGGCTGCTTGAGCTTAGAGGTTTGGTGGTGGGTTTTAATCTCTCCATTTAAAATCTTCTTCTTCTCTCTTTGATTTGTATACTCAGTCATGGACTCATGGCACTGACTGACCCATCTCTTCATCATTTATCTTCTTGATTCCTTTTCCTTCGTTCATTTTAACATCACATTAATTGCACCTTTTCTTTGTATATGTGATAGCGGATAATGTTGTGGGTCATGGATTTTTTATAAAAATGGACACAGCAGTGGATTAAAGGAATATCGGAACCTAACAAAATTAGATTCTATAAATACAGTTTGAAATGTAACTCTCAATTTAAGGGAAGAGTCTAATCACACTTTACGATAATAAACAAATGTAAGATTATATTTACAATACTTAATTAGGAACCGACGGTGCAGTTTCATTTTAAAAGTCTAGTAGCCCACACCAATGGAATAAGGGACCTTATTACATTAATTGCATATTTGTCCCATGCTTGCATTGACAATTATGATTTATGATATGTTTTCAATATAGGTCCATATAATTTAATATTAATTTTTTTAGTTTATAATAATAATAATAATAATAATAACAGGAGTGATGAGGTGGGTTAATATGAAACAAGTATCTAATTGAGAAGTGACATAAGTGAGGGTGTGAATGTAATGTGAGAAGTGAAATTGGGGGTGTTATAGGGTCTGGAAAAGTAGATGTTAGTATCAGTTTAATGATGAAAATGAGATTCTTCTGTCCTACCCACCCACTTTAATTTTCTATCTGTATTGCCTTCTCTCTTCTTCATCTAAAAAAAAAAAAAAAAAACACTTCTTCTTCACATTACCCAGAAAAAAAAATATATATATAAATAATTACCTACCGATCATAAATCCTAAATCATAAATCATAAATCCTGCCTCCTTTAATGTTTTAGAAACCTTAAAAGTAAAAAACAATCCAACAATCAACCATCTCTGCAATTCTTCCTTAGTTCCATAGTCTCCCCCTTTTATTTGATCTGGTTAGCAATATCCTTCTTTTATAACCCGTAAATCTTTCAGAACTGTTTAGTTATTCGAGTCTAAAATTGGGATCCTAAGCCGATAGATTTGAACCTAGACACTATGACAGCAAATCATAAATCTTACCATTTTATCAAAACTTAATGCACATAATTTCAAGATTTAGTACAAAAACCTACTTACAAGAAAAAAAAATTGTTTGTTTAAATTCAAAATCATTTGGATCCCAAACTTCAAATTGTAAATGATGAAGTGTGTATTTATGTATAGTTTTTTTTGGGTAAAAGTAACAGAAGATACCTCCAAGATTCCTCAGAGCATGTCTTGGATCTCTTTACATTACAATTTTGATGTTTGTAGATGCAATGATAATGACTCCATTCTTCAGTCCTACCCACCCACTTTAATTTTCTATCTTTACTTCTTCATCTACAAAAATTCTTCTTCAGATTTCCCATAAAGAAAGTATAAAAACAATGGCCTCCCAATCATAAATCATCAATACTACCTCCTTTAATGTTTTAGAAGGCTTAGAGGTTAAAACAATCGAACAATCAAACATCTCTCGAATTCTTCCTTACTATGCCCTTTTGTATTTGTTAGTCAGGATAGCACTACTCTTTTTTTATAACCCATAATTCTTTCGGAACCGTTTAATGAATCTGAGTTTGAAATTGAGGTCCTCCGCTAATAGATTCGAACCCATATATTATGGCAGCAAATCATAAATCTGATTATTTTATCGAAAATTAATGCATATAATTTTAAGATTTAGTACAAAACCTACTGATAAGAAAGAATTTTGTGTTCGATTAAATTCAAAATTATTAGGATCCCAAACTTCAAATCGTATACTACACTCCAAAATTGAATTTTAGATCACAAAAGCAAACTGCCTCTAACCATTTTTACAATATTTTATGGTTTAAGTTTCTAAAAATCATTCTCTTCCAATCATAAAACCCAACATGTTTTAATGTATTAGAAAAAGCTTAGAAAGGAACAATCAACAATCTCTCTTAACATTCTCCATTAACAAATAACAATAGAGAAAGATAAATTTTTCTTTGAAATATAATCATGGGGCATGTAAATGATGAAGTGTGTATTTATATATAGTTTCTTTGGGTAAAAGTACCAGAAGATACCTCCAAGATTCCTCAGATTTGTATAAGCAATGATAATGATTCCATTTTCCCTCTTCTTTTAGTACAAGTGTAGTGGGCACTACAATTAACTAGTGTACTAGTGGAGTCATCTATACACTGAGAAGAGATAAGTTACTTTCTCATGATATTCTTAGAGTGATGCCATTTCAATGCTGAACTATTTAAACTCCACTTTTTAAATTATTTAGTATTTTTTTTTCCTTTATCGAATTACCTAAAGATATATACAATTTTTATTAAAAAAAATTATGTACAAAGTAAAACTAATAAAACATCATTTTTCTTATTTCAAAACCCTAATGACATTGATTATTTCAAATAGCTAAATGTTTACTATTTTTGTTTATATTTTCTTTCAAATCTCGATCTCATGTTTTCCATGTTTAGGATTTAATGATTTTATTGTTTCACTTGTTTGTTTTGTTTTTCTTTTTTAAATCCAGATCCATAATTTGTTATTATTATTTTCTCTTATTTATTTTCTTTCAGATCTTCCAGGCATTCTATGATCAGTATCGATTTTTTTTTTTTGTAGATTTTATTCCGAATCTTCCAAAGTTAGTTTAATGTTATTTTAAAAAAATAATGAAATCGCATCAAGAATCACAACAAAAAAAAACCTAATCTCTGACGAAACGAAACCACACAAAAACCCTAACTCAACTGCTAAAAAAAAATCATCGTACGATAAATATCACACTCACAATCTACTACTAACAATCCAATCAACTACAGAAAAAAAAAAATTGCATCTAATAAGCATGGTTTTGCCTATGAACTAAGAAGAAAAAACAAGTCATGTGAATGGATATGAGAAAAATATATATAAAGATTATAGATGAAGTGCATTTTTATTTTTACATTTAAAAAAAATATATAAAACGTATTAAGTTTGAAAAATATATAAATAGATAATCATATAAATAAATCAAAAAAAAAGTGGGCATGAATAATTTTATAATTCAATTGTGGGGGTGTTACGCACCGCTCTATTATTATATAAAGCCTTTTTCTCTTCTTAATAATGTCAATTCCTTAATTAAAAGTTATTAAATATATTTGCTTTCGTTAAGAGAAATTTATGTTTATATTAATGATGGATCTCTTACTTACGTTGACATCTTCGAGGACTTCAATGAAATCCAATTAGTTTTATTGAATTTTGAAGTTTATTTATATTTCATTAAGCTTGTTGGGAATGTTAATTTAAGGAATCCATCACTTAAACAACAACTACTATATGTATGTATACACGATGACTTCAGGCGAGGGTAGAAATTCTCTTCTGTGAGTGTAAAATGTAAATAGGTATTGATTAAATTGCTGAGTGAGTGGTTTTTTTGTTGGATCGGGTAGAAAATGATAAAGTTACCTTCCAAACAAGGTGAAAAGGGGTCTATATAGATTTGTATTTTGACACCGATGGTATCTTTTCTTTACCATATTGGCCATCTTTGATAGGTGTCATTGTTAAATCGATAAGTGTCAATTTACATACAGGTCCTCTGATAAGGTATCAGTGGGTCTTGGCTCATAGGTGTCTTGTCGGTTTTGGGACTTCGAATTCCCCTGTCAGAGGTTATTAGTAACAATGTTCACATTTCCTTTCGATGATTCATAAATATGTCCAACAGTCTTTAATATTCATTTAGAACCAATAATATCTCTAATGATTACTATTAAAATTTAAAACTACTCACGTTTTGATAATATTTTCAAAAGTTGTTTATATATATATATATATATATATATATATATATCACTCACCTGGAATATTGTCAAATTAAATAAATATTATTTACCACCAAACCATAACGGGAGACAGTAACAATTGTTTCTTTTTAAAACCAAGTTATAAACATTAAATGTTTATGATTGTAATACGAAAGATTAACAATATTAACAATTCAATAAAATCAATTTTGTATAAACTCCCATGTCTTAAATTTTATGACTGTAATACTAAAATGTCATTACTTAGAACCACCCTTTGTTTTTCTATTATTAACCAAATTGTCATTCATATGGGCACTATCCATCTGAAAGGAAGCGATTGAACAACTGCTCAATAAAATTTACAATAGTCTTCCAACTTCCAAGAAAACGATTTTTTCTTTTTTTGAAGAACCGAGAAAACGATATAATCAATGAGTTTTTACTACTTTTGATTCTTTCTACTCATTTTGTTAAGATGTTTCATTCAATGTTTAATGTGACCAGATAAGACTTAAGAGGATGGGCAGATTGATAAGGATGCAAAATAATTGGAAACAATTAATGTTAATAGTTATCGATTTCACAAGCCCTTTTCTCAAAATCAATACAAAATTATGTAGACTGAAATTTTTATTTTTATTTTTGAAAAAAAAAATGTGGCCTTCAATTCCTGAATAGACAAAATTAAAAGTTTCCCATAAATGAAGAAACACCTGATCTAATGGAGAGTTTTAAGATATGCCTTATAAGTCAACTACATTCCAAATTTCCCATCTCTCAATTAATAACCTCTTCGTGTCTCTTTTCTTTCTTTTTCAATTAACCTCTTCTTCAACATTTCCTCTATTAATAATTTATTGTACCCACAATAACATGATAGAATTAATTTGTACACAATTTTACCATTCTAGATGTAAAATATGAAGATAAAAGTTAGGGTATTTCAACAGGAAGCTGTTATTACTATATAAATCATTAGATAATATAGTAATAATAAATTAGACCGACCGAATCATTGAACAGAGGTGACGTTGTCTAGTATTATCCAACCTAATTTATTTAAAGTATAACATAATTATTTTTAAATCCAAAATCATTACGAAACTTTGTCGTTTTAATTTAGAAGGAACTAACTATCTCTGATCTCTCCATTGCTTTCCCTTACAGCCGCCGCATTGTACACAAAAGAATATTTCGAGAGACAAACAAAGCATGTCAAGTTTCAATAAATATTATCATCATTAAAAAGTATATAAGAATGTGAAGTGAAGATCGAAGGAGTGTGAGTTCAAACCCACTTGGCCTGAATTTAAGGTTCTTGAATCTGAGCAAGTAGAAATAAAGGCAACTTTCAAAATAATTTTTATAATAATATCATGGAGTTAAAATAAAGATGATGATGATGATTTTGTTCGACACAAGACTCCATGAACTTGTTTAAAGTAGTTATAAAATTATGCTTTTTTATTGGTAATATCGCACAAACACAATATATGTTGGCATTTACATAAACACAAGTACTGTACTCTAAAATTCTCTAGTGATTATTCAATGTACAGCTACACATATTTGACAATGGTAATTCACTTTCTGTGGTGTGTCCCTCGTTAAAACATCTCTCAGCCTCAGTAACATTAAAAAAACCAATTGGGTCCTCTTAAACAAACGCAGCTTAATTGGTAGATAGATGATTTTAATATTTAGATAAATAACTGTTAAGACAGTGACTTAAATCATAACAATGATAAAAACTTAAAAAAAAATACATAGTCCAGTTAAAATAATAGATAGATACCGATAAAAGAAAAAAAGAAACCAATTAGTTCTGTTAAGTGAATTAGCGCATGAGCTACACACCTACTACTTACAAAACTTCATCCGCAATGCTATAAACTCCTCAAGTATAGTATAATGTACAAACTTTATCAACAGTATAGCATTATTCCATCTATATAATAATTAGACTTTACAAAATTTTACACGATTCAAACTCATTCAAAAATGGTTGATAAATCTACTTTATCGGATCAGGTTGTTAATGAATTATTCTAGTGAAAGCCGAAATATAATGACTCGATTTTTGGGATGAACAATGAGGACCCACAAAAGTCAAAGAAGTGATGATGACGCAGGCAGCAGGCATGCCACCAGACACCAGTGTCATTGAGCGGCCTGTAGCGGCGTTGATTGGCCTGAGTGGTGGCTGAGTCCTAACCATTAAGCAACCAGAAGAGAACCCGACCCGCATGCAAAAAACAAATCAAAAACAATTATATATACCGAATCACTATTGAGAAAGGGGGGGCTTCAGTTTGAGGTTTGGGTCCAAAATTGTCAGTGCTTGCTCGCTCAATACGCCATTCAGCAGTGGCTGTCTGGTGCAGATACAGCCAAAAGCAGAGAGAGGTTGGTTTTGGTGTGCGACACAATCACTTGCCTCACCTCTCTCACTATTTGTTCTTGGTTTCAATAATTTTAGTATTAGTATTTTACCTTTTTCTGGCCTCTGCTGCTTAATGGACCCACTCGGTCAAATTAAGGAATGTGGACGATCGGGATTCCTCTTCTTTGTGGGTCCCTCTCCATCTATTTCCCCATTTTTAATTCAAATCACATCATCTACACTGTACACTGTTTTTTTTTTTTTTCAAAATTCTTGTATAGAATCTAGATTATAAGACGATGAAGTGAAGGTGATAATAACCACAAGGATGAATTTTAAGAAAGTTTTTGTATAATCTAATATTACTTATTATATTTATTTATATATACAAATTGTGAATTATACATTCCGGCTTTAATCTAACATCTAATACCTTAAATAGCTAAATGCGATATTACTCTTTATATAAATGTTTCGTTTAATTCAAAATGAAATTCAACTTTGTTCGACAATTATTAGCATGATAGTTTTTTTTTTTTTTTTTTACTTCAATTTCTATATCTGAATTTGGAACCTCTGCTAATCAGACTTTTTTTTTGACCTCATATAATCTTATGACACATAAGCATTTTAATGAATGAATGGTTAAGATGTGATTGATTTTCACAACCAATCACATGCTTTAAAAATGTCAAGAAATAGATCAGATCAGTATATGATCTAAATCCCTCTTTTTAATGGTGGAATATCACACACTATTCTTTTCATAAAAAATAATGAAGGATAAATTTTATTAAAATAAGGAAGGATAAATTTTATTAGATCTCATGGAGAGAGACATCAAAATATGATTTTCATCTGTGGCCACGAATCAAATAGACCGTACTATATGTACAATGCTTAGCTGGCAAATTGCCGGTTGGCAGCCTCACCTAATTGTTGATTGTAGAACAATTGTGGTGGAAAAATGTACTGGCCAAATTTAGTTAAGAAGTGTACCCATTGTACCTTAATATATTAATTAATTTCATCTTTTGTTCTTAGCATGAAATTTAATAAAGGGTCCTAGCTAGAGAAAGTATGCAAATAAGCTCTACCAATTGTTTTATAGTTATAAAAGATATTAATATTACTTGCAAAGTCTAAACATCACTAATGTGTCACCCTCCCTTGACCTCAAATGAGTGATTGTAATACTTTGTTTAGTGACCATATTTGGATAATTGTAATATGGTGAAAAAGTATAGCTAAAACACATAAATTGATTCCGTAATTCATAAAAATACGCTTAAACTACAAGGAGTATGTGTAACTTCGTATACACAAGTTTTACGTTCAAACTCTAGAAGGTTGAAACAGATCTTATATCAATAGGGTCGAGATTTGTCGGAATCGTCGCCTCTAACTAGAGATGTAAATCGGATCAAATAATCTGGATCTGATCCGATACAGATCTAAATCCGATTCGAATCCGGTCTGAAAATTCAGATAAAAAGTCTGTATCGGAATATGTCTATATCCTAAAATTGGATATGGAATTGGAGAAATCATGTTCGGATTCAGATAATCCAAATTCGGTCCAAAACCGAACCGAACCGAATCCAAATCTGATGTTTCATCAAACAGTATATATATATATATATAAATATAAATATATATATAATAGTTTTTTATTAAAAAAAACGTATTTTTTTTGTACGGTGTGCACACACTACACATTGCACACTTTTTTTAAATTATAGAAAAAAACTGACTAAGTTTAAATTAAATTGTTTTTTTTATATTTGTTTACAAAATGAAAATCCAAAAAAGTCAGAATCTGATCTGAACATCATTCGAATCCGATCAAAAAAGTCCCATATATATATCCGTATTTGAAAACTAACCGAATCCGAATATGTATATATAATATATCCATATTTGATACGAAATATTCGATCAGAAGAAAGATTAAAAATTGTTGGGAAAAATCGGATCAGATTTCTGATCCGATATTATTTTGGTTTGGATCTAAAAATCCTGAAAAACCGAAAAAAATCAGTTAACACCTCTACCTCTAACCTCTAACCTCTATAAGAACGATACAACCGGATGGATTATCAACCGTGCCGGTAATATTACCAGAAAAGTCGCACAGTAATAGAACAAGAGAACGTGGCCATAAATGTGGAAGTTAAGTGTATCAATGATTGATGCCCACCATTCATTGGTGGGGGTTAGTGGGTTTACCCTTGTTCGCATGTTAATTGTGAGACTGGAGAGTGTTCATGTACATATATTATATATATATATATCACTGTATCTCCACAATTCATTTAATATTCCAGATGGATACATTACACCAATCACAGCTGTGTGTGTCTCTACTATCTTGTAGGCTCCATGTTTACTTCCCTTTACTTTCCATTTATTTATTTGTTTTACTCTCCTTCTTTGTTTTTATTTTTCATGCCGCATTGAAGGTTTACTTTCGTACATGTCCCACCTGTATTTTTTTCTACCTATCATCATTGTTCGAACCCGTAACCTTAAATTTCCTAAGAACCCAATTGACCATCAAGTCAGAGGACGGTTACGTCCCACTTGTATCTTATGTGGCTATGGATTTACATTTCACATTTATTTAAAATAGTAACTAGTAAGTTACTAAAATGTGCTTATATATCTAATAATAGATAATAATTTACTTTGAACAATGCTTTGCATAGTTGCTCACAAGTCCCGTAGATTTCCAAAGCAACACATTTCCAACAAGTCTTGAAGAAAATGAGGTCAATGTACATCGGAGGTTGACCTCCAATGGAGATCTATAGATCAAATAAAATTTAAGTTTTTTTTTTAAAAAATAAAATTGTTTCAAAAATTTATTAAGGGTACTTTTATCTAAAGAAGACAATCCTATAATTATAAGAGAAAATCTTCGATACACTAAGAGCATCTGGCTAATGATACATTGACACAAACACGTGTTATATTTTATTTTACTTTTTACGATTTTTTATTGTTATTTTATCTTTTTCTCTTTGATTCCGTTGAATTTTTATTTATTCTTCACTTGACACGTTCTTAGGTACCATCGTATCAGTGGTCGGGTGTACCATTCAACTAGTGCTCTCGAGCATTGAAGATTTTCTCTAATTATAAAGTTATTTATGAAAGTTTATTTTTTTTAAAGCTTCCAAGTTTTATTTATTTCATGCTCATTTATAAAGTTATAAGTAATTTCATCTCTCACATTTTCTAATGCAGGGGTGGGCACCCAATCCATGAAACCAATCAATCTGTCTAAACCAAACTAATTTAAGCAGATTGGTTTGACCAGACACATACATGGAGTTTTCATTTTCTTTCAATGTTTAATTATAGGGTAAACTTTATAAGTAACCAAAAAATTAGGAGGGTTATTATTTTTAGTCAAGATTAGTATTTTTATTGTTTTTACCAAAAAAAATCCACTTTTTAGACACAATTACCCTTTTTTATAAAAAAAATTATCTATTTTCTTTTTCTTTTTTTCCCAAAAAAAGCAACTTTTTTATTTTTATTTTTTATTTATCTTCTTCTTCTTCCCAGACCTCTAGTATTATTCTTTATCTTTCCGGATGTGTTTAATTGTGTTAGACTTGGTGTGTTTAATTTGGTGTTGCCCTGATATGTTTAATTGCTTTTTTCATGATGTGTTTAATTGAATTACCATAATGTTTTTAATTGGTTTACACTAGTGTGTTTAACTGAGTTGCCCTGATGTGTTTAATTGGACTGTCGTTGTGTGTTTAATTGATTTACACATGTGTGTTTAATTAGTCTGCCTTTTGTGTGTTTAATTGGTCTGGTGTGTTTAACTGGGTTGTCGTGGTGTGTTTAATTTATTTACGCCTGGTGTGTTTAATTGATTTACTCTTTTGTGTGTTTAATTGGTCTACCTGGTATATTTAATTGGTCTTCCTGGTGTGTTTAAATAAATATGGAAAAAATTCCAGATTTGAATAGATTTGGAAATTTTGCAGATTTCCTCATACAAAAAAATTAAAAAATCTGTGAAATAATATTTTTTTAGGAAGGAAGAGTCTGTCTTTGTGTGTTTAATTGGTCTGCCTGGTGTGTTTAATTGGTGGCCTGATGTTAATCTGAAAAAAATTTCAGATTTGAATAGATTTGGAAAATTTTCAGATTTCCTCATAAAAAAATAAAAAATCTTTGAAACAATGGATCTCTAGTAAATGTTATTTTTTTTAGGAAGAAATTTTTGTTTCAATAAAACAAAATCTGATTTTAAAAAAAAAAACAAAATTTGGAAAAATATTTAATAAACATAATCTGAAAAATTTTCAAAATAAACATTTTAAACATACAAAATCTGGAAAAAAAATTTAACAAACATTTTAACAAACATTATCAAAAATCATTTAACAAAATCTAGAAAAACAAATTCCAGATTTTAACAAACAAATTTTTCCAGGTCTGAAAAATTATTTAACACACAAAATCTGGAAAAAAAAAATTTAACAAAAATTTTAAACAAAAAAAATCAAAATTTTTAAAAATCTGGATCTTTTTTAAACAAAACGAAATCTGAATTTTCTTTAAAACAAACAACATCCAAGTTAAACATAACCACAATCACCCTTAAAATCAACATCTAACCAAAAAAATTTCAAAAAATAAAATCAACAACCAGATCTGCAAACCAAAGGAGAGAGAAGATGAACAAAAAAAAAATTCTTGGATTAAAGATGAGAGATGAGTGAGAGAGGAGATCTGGAAAGGAGTTGCAGTAAAAAATCTGTGGTGGAGAGGGGAGAGATGCGTGAGAGGAAGAGAGAGAAAGAAGAGATTAGAGACAGAGAGAGAGAGAAAAGATATTGAAGGAAGAAAATAAAATGAGATGCGTGAAAGAGAGTGAGAGAAAGAAGAGAATAAAAAGAGAAATAAGGAAGAGAGAGAAAGAAGAAAAAATAATGAGGGTATTTAGGTCTTCACAGTCAAAATTTGGGTAAAAACAATACAAATATAAATTGAGTGGTGCTATTGGCACACCCCCTACTGATCTATTCATGTCTATTTTTTTATTATATAATATTCTTTTTTTTTCTTTTATCAAAATTATTTAAAGAGACATACAATCTTCTACAAAGTAAATCTATTAAAATCACATATTCCTTTCCAAAAAAAAACACAGTAATCTGTTTCTTCAAAAAAAAAATTAACTCTTAAACCCTAAAATCTGCCTCTTACATACATCTAAAATATTATGAAAGAGTTTGAGAACGATATCAAGAAAATTGAAGAATTGTCTAAGAACATTATCAAACATCTTGAAGAATTATCTGAGAATAACATAAAGTAAGAATTGTCTGACAATGATAGTAAGCATCTAGAAACAATTCATTCTTTGGAAATAAGTTTGAAGTTTATTTTTTATTTAGAATGATATCAAGTTGTCGTAGTGTTAAAGTATCCTGTTATTTTTTATTTTTTCGTTATTTTTTATTTTTTTCGTTTCCGAAATAAGAAGAAAAAAAAACTAAAAATAAAGAAATAAGAAGAAAAAAAAATAAATCAATCAATAGAGGTGAGAGAGATGTATACAGATACAGAGATAAGAGATAGAGATATCATATATAATATTAAATTTGAAAAATAAGTAAAATGAGTAGTTTTGGAAATAAACAAAAAAAATTAATAAAAACATTTAATTTTATTTAATTAAATCAAAATTTTAAAAAGTGGGTCATGAATAGATTAGTAGGGAGTGTGCCAATAACACCACTCATATAAATTTTGGGTAAAAACAACACATCATCTAATTTGTTAACTAAAAAGACCTATTTGCTCTTTAATTATATATGTTGATATATGAGTTTAACTATCTATATAAATACTATGGTATTCATTCAAATAAAAAATAAATGTGATTGTGTAATATTAATTTTAATTAATTAAAAGTTTTGGTTATGTATCAACTTGAAAATTTAAAACTAAATGAAAAATATATGGAAATTAAACTATTTTAGGTTTATTCATAACCATCATTTTGTTTGGGTTTGATAGTGTTTTGTCTTATAATTAAATAATGGTTTAGTTTGGGTATACTCAAATCCAACCCTTGTCCACCCTTATTCTAATGTCGAACACTTTTGGAATCCCAGGGGCTAATAAGATCATATTTAACTCTATAATATACTGTTGGAATTATATTGAAAAGTCATACTACAATCATAAATGAAAGCCCTTGTACATAGTGCGATACAACTTTTCCGAATTTAGTCGTTTTTTATGTTTACAGTATGATTCGTTTTTGTTGATTTTGTTTATGAAAGTTTTTAGAATTTGTCCCTAAATACATTTGTATTTTTGATATTTTTCCTTATTTTCGATCAGCTTATGCTAGTCCTAATTAGAGTCGTTTTATTTTTCAACCCCAACATAAAGTAAAGACTTTTTTTATTTGAAATATTACAATAATTCGGGGTTTTACGAGGGAGAGGAGAAACTCGAACTTACAATCTCGTGGTGTGGATATAATGAGTTTTACCACAAAACCAACCTCATATTGTCTATCAAAGACTTATTATTACATTGGATTATTATTAATGAAATTAATTTTTTTCCAACAAATTTCTTTATCTGACTATTATATAATATCAATTTTGCTTGGCCATATTTGTAAATAAAAATAAAAACTTAACTACTTAAGCATGTAATAAATATCGAGAGTAATACTGGACTTTCTAATTTTTTTCCCAAATGATGAGTGATGTAAATGATGAGACATATAAATTATAAAATTATGTAGTGAGTGATGTAACGTTGGCACTTTACGTACCAACACTAATTATAAATGAATTTAAGAAAAAATTTGAAAAACCTATCATTACTCAAATATTAAAGAGCGGTGCTATTGGCACACCCCCTACTGATCTATTCATGCCCCATTTTTTAATTATATAATATTCTTTTTTTTTTCCTTTATCAAAATTACTTAAAGAGACATACAATTTAGGAAAGCAATATTCTACAAAGCAAATCTATTAAATTCTCACATTCTTTTTCCAAAAAAAAAAACTAGTAATTTGTTTCTTAAAAAAAAAATTAACTCTTAAACCCTAAAATCGCTTATTACATACATATAAAATATTATGGAAGAGTTTGAGAACGATATCAATAATATGAAAGAATTGTCTAAGAACGATATCAAATATCTTGAAGAATTGTCTGTGAATGACATAAAGCAAGAATTGTCTAATAATGACAGTAAGCATCTGGAAACAATTCATTCTCTATAAATAAGTTTGAAGTTTATTTTTTCTTTAAAATGATATCAAGATGTCGTTGTGTTGAAGTACCTTGTTATTTTTTATTTTTTCGTTTCCATCATGAAATAAGAAGAAAAAAAAAACTAAAAAAAAAAGAAATAAGAAGAAAAAGAATAAAGCAATCAATGAAGGTAAGATAGATGTATACAGATATCAGAGATAGAGAGATGTATTAAGTTTGAAAAATAAGTAAAATGGGTAGTTTTGGAAATAAACCAAATTTTTTAATAAAAACATTTAATTTTATTTAATTAAATCAAAATTTTAAAAAGTGGGGGCATGAATAGATCAGTTGAGGGTGTGCCAATAGCACCACTCAATATTAAATTGTCATAAATTAAAACCTATCAAATTTATTGAAAAGTGGTGCTATTGACACACCCCCTACTGATCTATTCATGCCCCACTTTTTAAATTATAGAATATTCTCTTTTTTTTTCTTTATCAAAATTACTTAAAGAGACATACAATTTAGAAAAGAAATTTTCTACAAAGTAAATCTATTAAAATTTCATATTCCTTTTTCAAAAAAAAAAAACCCCAATAGTCTGTTTCTTCTTCTTCAAAAAAAATTAATTCTTAAACCCGTAATCTGTTTCTTTTTCAAAAAAAAAAATTTAATTCTTAAACCTTAAAATCTATTTCTTACATACATTTAAAATATTATGAAAGAGTTTGAGAACGATATCAAGAGTATGGAAGAATTGTTTAAGAACGATATCAAACATCTTGAAGAATTTTCTAAGAATGACATAAAGCAGGAATTGTCTGACAATGATAGTAAGCATCTGGAAACAATTCATTCTCTGGAAATAAGTTTGAAATTTATTTTTTCTTTAGAATGATATTAAGCTGTCGTTGTGTTGAAGTACCCTGTTATTTTTTATTTTTTCATTTCTATCATGAAATATGAAAAAAAAACTAAAAAAAAAAGAAATAAGAAGAAAAAAATAAATCAATCAATGAAGGTGAGAAAGATATATACAGATACAGAGATAAGAGATAGATAAATCATATATGTTATGTATTAAGTTTGAAAAATAAGTAAAATGAGTAGTTTTGGAAATAAATCAAAAAATTTAATAAAAACATTTAATTTTATTTAATTAAATCAAAATTTTAAAAAATAGGACATAAATAGATCAGTAGGGGGTATGCCAATAACACCACTCTTTATTGAAGCAATAAACCTTCAAACAATTTTGCTTGTCGCTTCATAAATCACAATTTACAATCTTCCTCATGAAGAAGAGAGAGACCATCCGGTCTCGTTGAATAGTCGGTCATTAAACTAATTTGACCCTAGACATAATCAAAGCAATCAATGTTAATCTACCATTAAATGAACACTAAAAATAATACAATTAATCTGGATAAAAGTAATCATCAATCAACAACCAATCATAAAGTTACAAGTGGCATCCACATACACGGTACACCCCCACATCACACTACCACAGTGTGTACTCTCTACTGATCAAATCCCGCCGTACGATTTGAATACCAGATTGTACCGTATACAATAGACCGTATAACAGAATATAAACTTTTAATTGTTTTTCCAATTTTGCCCCCTCTGCGGATTCTTATTATAATATTATAATATTTAATTTTTATTATCCAAATCTGATTTTGTGACATATATTTTTGGCTCCTCTATAAAAGTCACTATGTGAAACTCAACACAACACAACACTCTGCTTCTTTTTGTTTTTTCTTTCTCTCTCTCTGTTTTTTATTTTTCTCTTTTAACAGTCTCGAAATGGACAAGCTAATACCCATGACCGAACCGTGGAGACCCGACCCGGTGCCTTACCGGCCGCCGGAGACGCCCAGCGAGCCGATGGAGTTCCTGTCTCGGTCGTGGAGTGTGTCGGCCCTGGAAGTGTCGAAAGTTCTGGCACCGCAGCACCCTCAAATACTACTCTCAAAAACTTCAAGTAGTGTCATCCTGGAAGACTTGGCCGGTGAACTTGAAGACCAGAATGTCGCCGTCTCCGGTAACCCTTTCTCGTTTGCTTCCTCCGAGACTTCACAGATGATCATGGAGCGTATCATGTCTCAGTCGGTGAGTAGTGAAAAAAAAAGTGATCTTGACTATGTTTCTCTGTTTTTTTTTTTTAGCTTCGCTAAAAATGAAGTGATCTTGACTGTTGATAAAAACTTGTGTTCAACAGCAGGAGGTGTCTCCGAGAACATCAGGCAGGCTCTCACACAGCAGCGGTCCTCTCAACGGAACACAGAGCTGCGGTTCATTAACAGACAGCCCTCCGGTCTCTCCATCCGAAATCGACGATATCAAGGTTGGTTTCTTCTTTTGCTTTTTTCTCATCTGACACCAAAACCACCCATTAAATAAAAAAAGTAGAAAACACATGAAAATTATTGAAGTTTACCACGTTTTGTAGATTGGTTTGTCCTGTCTGTATCTGTTTCTATTTCGAGCTCTGTTTTCTGGGCCACAAAGCACGGATTCATACATACGCAGACTGAGATATTATACTGACCTAGAAGAAGAAACATATTTCAGGCTTTCTCTGTAACCAAAGCGCCATCTTTAATTTACTTACACAACAGTTGTATGGCAGCATCTGTTTGTCTCGCATTCTTCAATGATGATAAAGTTACCACCACACCCCACTAAGCTCTTTTTCTTTTCTTTTTCTCTCTTTTCTTTTGATTAATTTGATTAGATTTGATTCGTATTTTATTTCCATTTGAAAACCAGTCTTTATTTTTGATTGTATTTACGGTTCTACCACTGTAACATGTTGTTTAGACCGAACCCATCTCTCTTGATGTGTCTAATTTGTGAACAACAACGCGGCTTTCTGTTGGGTATGGAATGTTAAATTAGTTATATTGATTTAATTATGAATTAAATAGGTTTTTTTTTATTTATGGGTGATTTAATTATGGACCAAACAAACACGAACACATATTTTTTTTTAGATTTAGAAAGAGTGCATGTGTTGTTTTTTTTTTTTTTTAAATTGTTTGTGGTGATTTGCTCATAATAATCACCCCAAAAATAATTTAAATATTCCGATGGCCACCCACGCGCGTGCTTTCTCTATGCAGAATTTCTGCCGTACAAACAATAACAGCAATAACAACCACCACCACCTCTCTTCTTTCACCGGCAGCTCCACCTTCCGTACCACTTCCACCGCCTCCTCCACCCCCGCTCCCACCACCGCCGGCGGCGGCGGCAAGACCGTGGGCCGCTGGCTTAAGGACAGGAGGGAGAAGAAGAAGGAAGAAGCACGCGTACACAATGCGCAGCTCCACGCTGCTATATCTGTCGCGGGTGTTGCTGCGGCGGTGGCTGCTATTGCCGCTGCCACCGCCGCGACGTCTGGGTCAGGGAAGGATGAGCAGATGGCCAAGACTGATATGGCCGTGGCATCCGCAGCCACGCTTGTCGCCGCCCAATGCGTGGAGGCTGCGGAAGCAATGGGTGCCGAGCGTGACCATTTGGCTTCCGTCGTCAGCTCCGCCGTAAATGTCCGATCTCCCGGCGATATCATGACCTTAACAGCTGGGGCAGCCACTGGTATGATCAAAAAGTATCATTTGTCAATTTTTTTTGGTCATCATTAGCACTGTGGATTTTGTTATTGATGTATGTTATATATGTGTTATAGCATTGAGAGGGGCAGCAACATTGAAGGCGCGAGCATTGAAGGAGGTGTGGAATATAGCGGCGGTGATACCGGTAGAGAAAGGAATAGGAGGAGGAGGAGGAGGAGGTGGTGGTGGTGGTGGTAATAATGGTGGTAACAACGGTGGTGGTAGTAACCATGGTAGTTCTAATGGTAGTTTCAGCGGTGAGCTTGTTCCCGAAGAGAATTTCTTGGGTATTTGCAGTAGAGAATTGCTTGCCAGAGGTTGCGAGATCCTCAAGCGCACCCGCAAAGGTAAAATTTTGATCGAAATTCGTACGATATGTTGCAGTCTGTATATGTTTGATCAGATACATAAAAAATTCATGAAATTTAGATTTAGTTCTAGGAATCTAGGGAATAATTATTTGACTTGGTAATCTATAGTGATCTTTGTAAAAATACCATTGTATCAATAGTGTTCAAGTTAATAATTCCTCTACTAAACTGTTGCAGTGTTTGTAATTTAAATGGAGAGATCTTGTCATTAGATTCCATTCTATGGATCAAATCCAGTTACGTTAGACTGACATGACGCGGAGATCTTTACACGGGGTTTAATGATGCGATTCTTTTGATGATTGCAGGTGATCTTCATTGGAAAATAGTTTCTGTTTATATCAACAGGCTGAACCAGGTAAGGCAATTATTTGGTCATCAATGGAACTTTAGTGTGTTGTTATGAGTGTGAACTTGATGAGATATAAAGGTTATCAGGACAAAAGTATAAATTCCAGAGATTCCAGAGAATGATGAAATAAATGGTGTCTTTGCTTTACTTTGTTTCTTAATAAGCTTTAATTTTTTTTGTTGAAACTTCTTTTGGTGCAGGTTATGTTGAAGATGAAGAGTAGACATGTTGCTGGGACCTTCACAAAAAAGAAAAAGAGTAAGACTCTTTACTTTTGTCTTTCTCCAATAATAACAATTCTTATTTGGGGATTTGAGAAAGCAAGATTGGGCACACTAAAGTAAAATAAAAAAGATCAAAAGGGTTCATCTTTGAATTGATCTTTATTGAAATCACAGGATCAAAAGTGTTTCCATATCTCTAATAAATGCCCATACATCTCTTTTGAATTTTTGACAGATGTTGTCCTGGAAGTAATTAAAGATATGCCCGCCTGGCCCGGCCGCCACTTGCTCGAAGGTGGTGAGAACCGGCGATACTTCGGGTTGAAGACTGTCATGCGCGGTGTTGTGGAATTCGAGTGCAAGAACCAGAGGGAATACGATATATGGACTCAGGGCGTGTCAAGGCTCCTTACTGTTGCTGCAGAAAGAAGCAGCAATAGACATAGAATTTAACATGTTATATTTACATGAGAATGATGAGGGGGGGTATAATTTGGGGGGTTAATGGTATATTTGGGGTTATTAGGATCAAATGGCCCTTTTTAACAGCATCATATTATCAGAGATATGTTTAAGTGAGAAATTCAAACTGGTTTGGGCTGTTTTTTGGTGTTCCTATTGTAAAAAGTTTGAAATATTAAAGATAAGTTGTCCAAATGGATCACTTTACTTTAGTTTTGGTGATATATCATATATGTATGTTTGTGCTTTTTTTTTTTTTTGAACTGGAAAGAGAGTAAAGTGAATTTGAATGTGAATGAGAATGAAAGCAAGAAAATAAAAGTAAAGAAAAACATGTGATTCAAAGGCTTTGTTGCTGTAGTTGTTTCACTGTTGAGGAAAGAAAAAGGAGTATCTTGGACTCAGATGGTCAAAAAGAGAAGAAAGGAATCCCATTTTCAGGAAGGAATAATTTATTTTTTATAAAATAATTCACAGACAAAGACATACCAAGATTCTATGCCTTGTTTATTTTATGTGGGTTTGGGCTTTTGTCTCTTATTTGTTTTGGCTCTTAGTTTTAGGTTTTTTCTATATGGTGGAACCATCAACCTTGAATCCATGATTGTTTTGATCTGTAAATCTTCCACTTTATATTATAGTTTTTTGTTTTGAGTTTTAAGTCATCAAGAATTTGTAAAATATTTAACTAGACAAATGACAAAAACAAAAAAATCCTGATTGTCAGAGGAATGTGTGAATAACCCAACTATCAAAACCATGTTTTCAAACAATTGATCTCAATGTATATGTACCAATATTATACAATAATCTTATTTAGTCAAAAGTGGCATCATACATTCATACCCATTTTAAGAAACATTATTGTTTCACAAGAGTAAGTGACAAATATGCTTTTTTTTAATGGAATTCTCTATTGCATTGTTTAGAAAGATGAAACTCACTTACCCACTAATAAATATAAGATATCTTTCTGTTTGGCCTTATTAGGGGAAAAATTTTACAAATCCCAGTCACAAATTTCAACTGATAATTTGGTAATGTTTTGCAGACAATTCTTAGAAATTAATATTTAAGAACCTCATCATGTTTGATTGCACATTATTAATAATAAAAAAGAAAAAAAAAAGATGTGTTTGATAATGCCTAATGTTGCAGTTGATCAAAGTTGTATTCCACCAAAGTAGAGTTGCTGCTTATAATGAGGCAAATATTTTGTGAGCTTTGTTGGATGGCTTATATTATATAAATGTCTGCAGAAAAAAAAAATCAACTTGAGTGGCTGGGAGGAGCCTAAGCACATATAGCCAAGCAATGCAATATTTTTAGGGAATATTTATTCTACTTCTGGGGAGACCTTGCTCTTAATTAAAGGAATTATTAGATTAATATAGAAATCCCACTATAAGATAGATGACAATGGACCATCCTTGTGATCATTGCAAGTGTTAATTATATGTCATTTAAGTAGTCTTTTTCTGCTGAGATAATTAATGCATAAATCCCAAATTAGGATGCACAATTTTTTATTTATAAAGAACAATACTTGCCGATACCCCCAAATCCCAATCATGATTTCGCTATTGTTTAAAAGTAGAATAGGATAAATGATTAGAATCTTTTTATCTGCAAGCCAGCAAGAACACATCTTTAATTTAAAGGTAAGTGAAGATCAATTGAAATTGTGCTAGATTGTTACAGAAATTGAAATATTTGGAGAAGAGAAGAGAACAGACATGAAAAGAGGGCCCTGAAGCAAAGTGTCACCACTCACTCACTCACTCACCATTAAAGTTACTGTATAGTGTGATTTCAATAGGCAAAAGCTAGTCAAAGAAAAGGTTCATTTGCCAGACACTTGATTGCCTCCTCAATAATTGTCATAAAAAAAAAAACCCTTTATAAAAGTAGTCTTAAACATTGAAATTGTATCTCTACATTGGTTTTTTTCTTTTTCTTTTTCTTTTTTACATGCTTGAATTGACCATCTATAGTCAAAAACCCCCAACTTCAGACGAGATATGAAGGATCGCTTGATGAGGTTGTCAGTGTCATATACAATGCAGGCACTGAAATGCTACCCATTTAAATGCAAGATGTCATATGAAAATGAAAATATGAGATCTCTGTTCTTCAAAATATCAAATCATGGGTGGTGTTAAGGAAAATGTTTTCATTTTGGTAATCAAATAACAATGACATTCTACATGGTACTTATCAAAAGCTAAATGTAGAGATTTCATCGATAAGATTCTTTGTATATTCAGTCACATTCAAGAAGAACATGTTATAAGTACTTCTCATTCACATCATATGTCATATGATATCGAAATCTAATCATATAAGATATCATATAATGTGACATGATATGAGTATACAGAAACATTTTCTGTTATATTATTAAGTGTATGGTCCGCGATTCTCATGTTGAGTTTACAAATTACTAATTTAGAAGAAGAGGCAATGAATTCTTTATTTGGATTGAAGATGGAGAGTTTTGAGCTACATTTAATTTGATACTAAGTTTTATTGTTTTGGTAGGAGGGAGTTTCATGGAAGAAACAGAAAAGCTTCAGGTGTGTTAACTTTTATTGCAAATATCTGTAGTACTACACATCTGACATCCCTATACAGCAGAAGATGACACAAATCTTAATTACACACATTAAATTGTATCTATGTGAGTTAGATTGCACTAAATTTATTTTACCAAACACAATTAATGAATCATCAGCCTTCACTATTTTTAATTAATGTGTAATTATGAGACGCAGCCAATATTTTGGAGATCCATGCATGTATAGTTAATGTGTAATTATGAGACGAATCCAATATTTTTAATAGCTAGTGATTATTCAGAAGCCTTCGCTATCGTTATACACATTTACTTGTAATGCTTGATTCATAATCAACTATTAACTGTCAATCCAATTCTACAAAACATATTCAAATTTCCTCAAGAGGACCAGCACCAAAGAAAGCCACATTTCTCGTGGAGGGTCTTCCAAAATCTGCCGAGATCAATCATTATATCCATCGCCCAAACATCTACCCGTATAATCGAGAGATATAAAATTGTTTGAAGTAGTAATATTGGAATCCCTCTAAAACTGTATGTACACTACATATTAGTATTATTTTCAAAATTCCAACATTACCCTTAATTAAATCTATTAAATTATTAAAATAATTATAAATATACCCTATATATTATTATTAATACAATATTTATTATTTTTAGCATTTTAACAAACATAAATTTATATTATGATCATAATATTAATTATTTTAAAATACTACATGCAGTTAATTGAAAATCCAGAGTGTTTGCTTTTTATTTTTGTTAAAATCTTTAGAAATTAGTTAAATTATACACTCTGTCACATCGATGCTTCTTTAAATCCATTTCTTTAATCATTAAGGTTAGAACTTAGAAGATACATTTTAGTGTCCATCAAAAAAGTACTATCATGTGAAAAAAAAAAAAAAACTCAAATCCAACCCGTGATGATATTCAACAAGTGATGATGCTTGGGCTTAAAAGGAGGAGCCTTCTCCTTTATTTTTCATTTTTATTAATAATTTTATAATTTATGGTATTTATGAATAAATCTAGAGAGGACATATTTGGTAAAATGTGGAGTGTAATTATAAATCATAATATTTTGAAAATTAATATTGATGTATATATAAAAAGATTTGTATCGTATACGTACAGTTTTAGAGGGATGTAAACATCGTTACAATTTCAGTAGTACTAAGACCTGGAAATTTTTTTTTCTTGGACAATTGGCCCAGAATACAAACACACATTTTGGGCCAAAACCAACAAAGAGAAACCAAGAAAAAGGGTTGGGCTCAAACTTTGATAAAATAGAAGAAGAAGAAGATATGAACACAGAACAGTAGAACACTTATCCGACCAGTCAGACTTTGGTGTTGTTGTTGTGAAGCCAGAGGCCACACACACTGATTGACACTTGAAGTTATCTTTTTATAAAGCTTTACATGCAATCATCAGCAGATCAGGAAGAGGGTAATTGCAATGTCTCCTTCAACAGCAATTTCTTCTTCTGCAAGTGTTTTTGAGACAGCAGGAAGATACACAACCACGCTTCAAAGGGTGGAATCAGCTGCCGGGACCACGTGCAACAACTGTTGTTCATCATCAGTGGCGGTTGTTCCAGCACTTCCACCGCCGAAGCCACTTCTGATTGCCACCCCATGTGAAGCAGGAGAGTTTCCACTCCTCATATTCCTCCATGGTTACCTTCTTCACAACTCCTTCTACTCTCAACTTCTCCAACATGTTGCTTCTCATGGTTTCATCGTCATTGCTCCTCAAGTAATTATTATTATTCTGCTTTTTCTGTTCATTAATCAATTGTTGTGATATAATGTGTAGAATTGCTGATTGCATGTGAAGATTTTGTTTAGTAGTAAGATATGTAAGAAGCTGATGCCAAATCATTATGATTTAGGAGTTTTCTGATTGCTGCCACTAATGATTTGATTTCTTAATTATTGGGGTATATTTGTGTAATTTTAATGCATTGATAGTCTGATTTGCATATAATTGCTGAACTCTGGATGGCAGATTACAGGAAAAAATCAGTTTGATATCCTCTAATTAGAGACATTTGAGTGCTTAAATACTATTTGCCTATCCGGTTGAATTTTTTTTTTGATGGTTAGTTATATGATATCAGAGCCAGATTTAACCCAGGAGTCCTGGGTTCGAGTCTTCTCACATGTTCATGCAGTTATTCTGCAATCTGTTTCTCTATTTTGGTTTGGTCTAGGTGTCAAACGCCGGTTTGGCAGAGTTTTTAAATACTATTGTTAAGCTTAAGTTTTTAGTTCTGATGATTACTAACAAGAGAAATGTGCAAAAACAGAAGACAATAAGATTGAAAAGTGACACTATTTCTTGTTTTGGCTTATAATGGCACACTTTCTTCTTATGCATTCTACAGTTATATGAAGTGGCTGGAGCAGACTCAACTGGTGAGATTAAATCTGCTGCTGCAACGACAAATTGGTTATCCGAAGGAGGACTACGCGACGTGCTTCCACCAAATGTTCACCCAAATCTAAGCAAGCTAGGCCTTGCTGGTCATAGTCGAGGAGGCAAGACTGCCTTTGCATTGGCTCTAACAAAAGCAGCCACTACTTTGAAATTCTCAGCCTTAATAGGCATAGACCCTGTTGATGGAATGGATAAAGGGAAACAAACTCCACCACCAGTACTGACTTACGTTCCTCGTTCGTTTGATCTCGATGATATGGCGGTGATGGTGATCGGATCAGGCTTAGGTGAAGTGAGAAGAAACCCTCTATTCCCTCCTTGTGCTCCAAAGGGAGTTAACCATGGAGACTTCTTCAACGAATGTCGAAAACCAGCCTGCCATTTTGTGGTCAAGGACTATGGTCATCTTGACATGTTGGATAATGATACAAAAGGGATCAGAGGGAAAGCTACATATTGTCTGTGTAAGAATGGAGAGTCCAGGGAACCGATGAGGAGGTTTGTTGGAGGGATTGTTGTTGCTTTCATGAAAGCTTATTTGGATGGTGATGCAAGTGAGTTGATGTCTATTAGATATGGGCATGAAACTGCACCTGTGGAGCTTCAAACTGTTGAATTTCTTGAGTGAATTTTAGATAGTTTGATGATTTATATAGCATGGGAGATTGAACTATATAAGGAATTTAGGAGCAAATTAATAGTACTAATCAGTACTTAGTATAGTATCTACACAGCTTTTGTTTGGCTCTATATATGTCTGGGTTTCATATGACAAATTTTATAGTGAAAATCTATCTTGTACTTCATTGATTTTAACAGATTTGTTTGGCTCTATATATGTCTGGATCTCTTATATTGACAAATTTTATAGTGAAAAACTATCTTGTACTTCATTGATTTCATAGTCATGAATACATAATACAGACTCTGTAACTCTGTTTCATTTTGTGACAGAGAATAATTGCAGGGAAGATGCCCAAATAAAGTTCAAAGATGTCTCTGTGTTGTTATATTCTTGGTTATGTAACTTTTGTTACATTTTATTTAGTAAAAGCTGAGACCGAGATTAAGAGATCAAGCACTACATTTGCGGCCTGGACGTCTACTATACAACCGGGAGATATCTACTCCCGTAATACCAATGAGAAAACTTGCCACACGTGCATGTAAAATGAGTATTGTGGGACTTGAACCCTCCACCTAGTGACGAACCCACTAAGGTTTCGTCTTTGCTCCACCACTAACGTAGAAAAAAAGATGCACATCATCTGAGCTAAGAGGAGATATACTAAATACTGGTTTTGTTGGTTGAATTTTTCTAACCGATGTCGGTTGTCTGGTTGTAATTTTCAGAGCTTACGAATGTAAATTGGCATGGTTGATTTGGTTGGATTGTTTGGTTGTAATTTTCAGCGCTTATGAATGTAAATTGGTATTGTTGGGTTGTTTGGTTGTAATTTTCAGTGTAATTGGCATGGTTGGTTTATGGTCACTAAACAATTGGAATGTCGTAATTCATGTGTGAATTGACTCAATTATTTCATAACCATAGAACAAAATTTTCTTTACATTGACCAGGCCTTTTCCATCCTCAAAAAAGTAAAACCATGGAAATCCCACACACAACAATTGTTTTTACATATACCTACTCTATAAATTAACAGTGGCTTTTTGAAATTATAGATATTGATACTTGACTAACATGTTGTTTTTCCTCTTCAACCACTCTCCACTTAGATATCTATGCAAATTCACCGCTAATTAACATTTGAATACATACTCATCCTCTCTTAATTCAAGTGATGTATATATCTTATTCCGCGTTTGTAATGACATGTTTGAGTCTCAACATACACATTTTACAAATATGAAAATGTGTGGAGCGTTTTCTCCCTTATACATATTGTGGGAGTAAATATTCGTGTTGTGCATATACTGTTTGATCTCAATAGGTTCCAACTGAGACCTGAATTCTTACCGGTTCATTATCATTTTTTGTTTAATAAATTCCTTTAAACAAAGCAATAAAACTATGTAAAGTACCAAATCTACGCGCTATTCTTATTGAATAGTAATCATTGTACCTAACTGAGAATGCATTTCACATAGTTTTTAACACCGTCAAAATTTTGCTTTACATAATTTATATGACCTTACTTTATTTTATTTTATAATACTTGATTGAATTATTAGGCTAAACACTTGTGATAAAAAAAAAAACTTGAATAATTTTATAATGCGTTTGGAGTACAACTTAAGAAAAGCATTTTAGAAAGTATTTTTCATATTTAAAAACTACTCATTGTTTTATTTTAGAAGAACACTTACTAAATACCTTCAAAAAAAAATCTCTAAAATAATATGGAAGAAAACTTTCTTGATATGAAGTACCTTTTATTTCAAATTCAAGTGTGTTATTTATGCCATATATTAAGTTATTCTTTGAGAATATTATTTATTTATTCTCTTAAACTATCGATTAATAACATTTTATCTAATGTTATATAAAGACAGTTGACACTTGACATCTGATTTGTTTGTTTTTTTTTTCTTTTTTGTGATAATAATAGTTGACATTGTATTAATATATGATTATGTAAGTGACTGGTCAATTGTGTTTGGTATATGAACTTCAGGGACAATTCAATCTAGAACCTTTCTTTTTTCCTAATTACTTTTTTTCTATTCTTGTTTTGTTTTAGGCCTAACAAAAATGTAGATTAATGTTATTGATTTTCTTCATAATTTGAGGTAACTGTAAACAAATTCAAATAATTTTAAGATTCCACTGTATCTTTTCATGTTGAAAGTGATTTAACGGCAAAAAACGTTCATTAAACTCGATAATATTTTAAATTTGAATCGTCAAACATCGGATAGTGTTAAAAAAGGAACCTCTCTCGAGTCCAAGTTATGGCTTGCAAGTGGAATTAAACAAAATCCAAATTCCACATGAGCAAGAAAATTATTAATATTAAACCAAATGAGGAATTTTTAAAGCAGAATTTCATATAAGTCCAACTTTTTTGACGATTTATCACATTTATAAATGTTTTTCTATATTCATCACTTAAGTCTTTATTTTTTCTAAAACTCATCACATTAGTTCATTTAACCAAATATTTAAAAGTCAAATGTTTTAAAACCTGTGAAAGTACACTTTTACCCTTATTACTATTTAATTTAGTTAAAATGATTATCTTGGCTTTAAATAAAATGAAAAACAATAAAATTCTCAATAATAAAATCTTAAATAAATAGATTAAAAAATCTTAAATAAATAATAAAAAATCCATTAATTTTTTCCTATTTATATTTTTTCATAATGTATTTTTATTTAGCTAAAATGATTATCTTGGCTTTAAATAAAATGAAAATAATAAAATTCTCAATAATAAAATCTTAAATAAATATATTACAAAAAACAATTATGAGAAATAATCATTTATAGCTAAGATAATCATTTTAACTAAATAAATATCCATTATGAAAAAGAAATACAAAATAAGAAAAAATCAATGGATTTTTTATTATTATTTATTTAAGATTTTTTTTTTGTAATCTATTTATTTAAGATTTTATTATTCAGAATTTTATTATTTTTCATTTTAATTCTAGGTCAAGATAATTATTTTAACTAAATTAAATAGTAACATGGGCAAAAGTATACTTTCACATGTTTTAAAATAGTTGACTTTCAAATATTTAGTCAAATGGACTAAAGTAATGAGTTTTAGAAAAAATAATAACTAAAATGATAAATATAAAAAAATTATTTATAAATATAAAAATCGTAAAAAAAAGTGGGACTTATATGAAATTCTGTCAATTTTTAATATTCGTACATATAGCAATAGCATGCTTTTATGGACCACCGAAAACCAAGTCTTGACAACTCGTTTAACTCACCTGCTCTACTGCTTGACCAACCCACGTATTCTCCACTCTCCAAGGCCTGACCTTTGGACTAGGTCTTCATCAGAAACAATTTGATCATATCATATTCATGCAACAATGACATACTAATAAAGATGTGGTAGTATGATTAAAATGTTCTAGCAATCCAAAATCTCTGTTCTGTACCGATGATTATTCTGAAAATTTCAAAATTCTCTAGAATCAATTATATCCTACACATCCCTCTTCATACATGTTAGTACCGGGAAGTTTGAGTCTCACCAAATACATTTTACAAATCTCAGAGTTGTTCGACAAAAAAAAAAAAAAACATATCGATAGCATAATCTCTGTTTTTTTTATATATTTAACAACAATATAGTTTGTAGATGTAGGCAAAATGTTATGTCAATTATACTGAATACTCAACATACTCTGTATTGAGTGTTGACCTATGCCTTCTACACTCTTTTATTTGTCTTTTGAATGTTTTGCAAATTGCAACCACCAATATTTTTATTTACATTAATAATCTAATTATATTATATTATATAAATATATAAGCGCTTGTGGATAACCAACCAAATCAAACATGAAGTATGAAATTTGTTAAAGAAGAGTTCAATTATTGGAAGAAAATTTATTTACAACATTAAACTGGATCATGACAATTATAGTGAGACAAATATATGCTCTACATTAATCATTTTCTATCTGTTAATTACTTAATTAAGTATCTCAGAAATGGTAAACGAGGATTTATCTTCAAATACAAGATAGCCATTTTTATATGCATTTGTTTTCTTCCTCTTTTTTTTCTCAAGTGGACCTTGCTTGGTCCCATATTATCTTTCCATGGCTGCAAGAAATCAACCTTCCACCAGTCAATACTTTTGTGATCTAATAACTACAACCGTTTGATTTGCATACTAAAAAACTTAATTTTTTTTTTTCAAGAACTGTGATACCAAACATCAACAATGAAATCTTCTAAAAACCCTCTTAACCAATCACCTTTTAAAAAAAAAAATTCATTTTACTGTTTAACTATTGTTTTGATGGACAAACAAAAGTTTTCTAATTACAAAAACAAAACAGGCTTTGATTAGTAATCAATTTTTCGTGTATTTGTTGAGATTAATTGTGCACCGGTTTCCTTCCAACTATATACCCACCCAAAAAAAAAAAACCATAATTTTTGTGGATACCCGGCCATAACTCTACCATGCCAGTTCATTTTCACATTACATGCACAGCAACATATTAAAAAACCAAATTATTATTATAAAATACCACCAAAAGCTACATTACAATACAGACGTCGATGAAGAACATTCTTGTTTTGTTCTTCATCCTCCTCCAGGAAAGTAAATTTTGAAACTTTCCTTGTTTAAAAAAAAAAAAAAACAATTTGTTGTGTAATTTTATAGTCAACAAGTCTTTTTAAAAAATCCACTCATTGCACCATCAAATAGCTTTCTTCATAAACTTTTGTCAATTTACACCCACTTGTATATATTTGTTCATTTCCTCCCCATCTCTTCATAGCAACCAAACCTAAAAAAAAAAAAAAAAAAAAGACCATGATTGATCATGGCATGCTCTTCATGAGCTGCATCAAAATGAAGATTAATTCTCTAATCACCATCATAATTCTACTCTCATTGGGATCTCATTCTCATGCTACTCTTCCAATTCTACATCATCTCCATCAACATTTGCATGATTCAGTTCCTCCTTCGAAACCAATCGCGGTACCAAATCCTAGGCTCGTCAAAGCCTACATAGCGCTTGCAGCCTTAAAACATGCCATCACCTCCGACCCACAAAACTTCACATCAAATTGGTACGGCCCAGATGTGTGCAACTACAACGGTGTGTATTGCGCGCCTGCCCCGGATGATCCTCACACCACCACAGTCGCCGGAGTGGACCTAAACAACGCTGAAATAGCCGGTTCTTTACCAAACGAGCTCTGCTTCCTCTCAGACCTCACTCTCTTCCACATAAACAACAACAGGTTTTGTGGGCAAATTCCTGACAGCCTCCGAGATTTGAAGCTGCTCTACGAACTTGACATCAGTAACAACCTATTCGAAGGTCCGTTCCCTCCTGTTCTTCTATGTATACCTTCACTCAAATTTCTAGACATCAGGTACAACAAGTTCACCGGTGATATCCCATCAGAATTGTTCGATCTAAAACTCGATGCGTTGTTCATCAACAACAATAAATTCAAATCATCTATACCGAAAAACATCGGTAACTCCCCTGTTTCGGTTCTTGTCCTATCAAACAATGACTTCAAAGGTTGCATACCTTCAAGTCTGACAAAAATGGCCGGAACCCTTAACGAGGTCATCTTATCGAACTCCGGATTGACAGGGTGTTTGTCACCGGAGATCGGGTTGTTGAAGAATTTGACTGTTTTGGATATCAGCTCTAACAAATTAGTAGGGTCGCTACCGGAATCAATATCAGAAATGAAGAAACTAGAGCAGCTAAATGTGGCGAATAACAAGCTGTCCGGTGACATACCCAACAGTATATGCTCGTTGCCGCGGCTGGAGAATTTTACGTACTCGTTTAATTTCTTCTGTAGCGTGCCGGAGACTTGCCTCAAGTTGCCGGACAAAGATGATAAGCAGAATTGTATTCCTGGTAGGCCACTACAGAGATCACCACAGGAATGCAAGTCATTCTATTCAGTTCCTGTTGATTGTGGTGCCTTTGGTTGCTTACCAAGAAGTCCTCCACCTCCACCTCCACCACCACCGCCGCCGCCGCCTCAATATTACTATCAGCCGCCACCACCGTATCATTACACACCGCCGCCAGTGCACCATTAGTTTTGACCATCCATATATGACCAACACAGTGAATAAAAAAAAAAAAGCAATAATTCTTCATAAAAAATTTCCATTTCCATTACTGTTTTAATTTCCGTGATTGAATACTCTGTGATTGGGACTGTGATATATCATTACATGAAAATTCAAACAGAAAGAGTTGGTGGTTTGTTTAATATTTCCTGAGATGATCAAATATGGAGAAGAGTTGCATCAGGAATTTCATGTGTTTGCTTGTAGATTATAATTTTGTTGAAAATATATTTATTTTGTGTTTGTCGTGTAAGAAATTAACGAGAAGCTTCTTCATTGAACAGGTTCTTATGATGGGAACCTACATATCTCTGTTTTACTAAACATTTACTACATATAATTAATAAATCGTTTCTATTAGTGTCTAGCCGGCAATCAAATACTATAATACACAAATAAAGATGGGTGGTTGAATAATTAATTAAAACTTGGAATTGCAGGCCATGGTTTTCGTGCAATTACTAATTATATGTATTTAAAACATATTTATCTTTCCCAGCATGACTATTTACAGATCCAATTATCGTGTATGGACGAAACTATGAAGAGCCGCCTTTTGGAAAACTTCTCTTTAATCTTTATTATTAATTGATTTTTTTTTTCTATTTACCCCTATAAATTCTAAAATGATTTTTGACCCTCAAAGTTGGCTAAAATGGGAATTTTAGCTTCACCGTTGTGGACGATGTCTTCTGATTGTGAGGATATATTTAACCGTATATATAGCGATTGATTTTAGTATGTCTTTTACCTGTTTGAAATCATGTTTTTATATATGTACTTACGTTTTCCTTCAAAGATTGGATTGAAGTATTTTAATTCAATAAATAATAAAATAATAAAGTAATAAAATCAAGAGTTATCCATATCAGTTTTGTGGACGAGATCCTTTTTCTATCCACCGACCATTTCTAATATATATATATATATATATATATATATATATATATATATATATATGTATGGTGAGTTTATAAAGAGTATAGATATTTATTGGTTTATTGTTTTTAGTAATCAATTTATATTTTACTGTTTTTATCACTTTTGATCATTTTTTTTTTGATAAAATTACCCTTAAATTTTACTTCGCCTGATATTTAATTTGATTATATGTCATTTGATTTCAAGTTATATACGAGTTTTGATAACTCCCCGCACATGCTTATGAAATACGTATGGTGGGATTTGAACCCCTCACCACTTATATAGAAGGGATGTGCACTACCAGCTCTGTTAAGAGGTGATGTGTGTATATATATAGAGTCGTTTTCCTGTCAGTGCGTACGGATAGAATTATATAAAGACATTGAATGTGAGCCACTCATCTATAGAAAAGTTTTGACAAGTGCATACATACCAAGTCAAAATATGGAAAATGAGTGACTCACATTCAATATCATTATATAATTCTATCGGTGCGCACTTATATGAAAATTATTGTATATATATACAATTTTTCTATTGTCAGTTCGAACTGATATAAGATATATCAGTTTATTGCATGTGAGCCATTAGATTTAAATGATTTGACTTGACTGCATGAACTTGTCAAAGTATATTTTAAATCCAATAACTCATATATAAGGAACTTATATATCTTATATCAGTTCGAATTGACATATATTATGAAGGAATTAGTATGCATTAGATAAATTATCTTTTTTTTAATAATATATTTTTGTTTGCTATTGGTAATTCATGCATCAATAAGTATGGTAATGGTTGTTGCCACGTTAGCGTGAAGCATGGGTGGCTTCAAATCAGACCGGAACCGAATCAGCATGCTCCATAACCAAAATCTAGTGGGAGTAAGGTGCCTCATACTCGACATTTTCTTCGAACGGGTTTTCGATTTCCACCCCATACTCGAACTTGTTTTTGAATAGGGTGACTCATGTCCGACCCAAACTGACTTGTTTTATTTTTTAAATGCTCAAACCATGTACATCATCTCTTACCCTCCACATCGGTGGTCAAATGTTCGAATCCTACCATATGTATTTTATAAGGATATATGATGAGTTTTCTTCCGGTTTGTGGGAATATATATCCAAGTCGTACATGTATCGTCTGATCTTGTCAGGTCTTGACAGTCATATTGTAATAGTTGTAAAAAAAAAAAATGCTCAAACCACTAAATATACAAAATTTGCCATACTATAATTAATATATATTTAAATTTTGATTTTTTTTATATTCTAGTAACCATCAATTAATAAATCTAACTAGTTTTGAAAACAAAAAAAATTAACTAAAATTCGCATAAAAATATCTTATTATATTTTTTTATGAGATTTTCAAATCCGTCAATTATATTAAGAGGGGTGTTATTGGCACACACCTATCGGTCTATTTATGTCTCACTTTTTAATTATGTAGTATTGTGTTTTTTTCCTTTATCAAAATTACTCTAAGAGACATACAATTTAAAGAAACGAAATCTTCTACAAAATAAATCTAATAAAACACCACATTCCTTTAAAAAAAAACCACATTCATGTAATATGTTTCTTGATTTTTTTTTCATTAACTCTTAAACCATAAACACATACAAAATATTATGGAAAAGTCTGAAGACGATATCAAGTATATGAGAGAAATATCTGAAAATGATATCAAACATCTGAAAAAATTGTTTGAGAATAATATCAAGCATCTGGAAACAATTTATTCTCTAGAAATAAATTTGATGTTTACTTCTTCTTTATAATGATATTAAGTTGCCGTTGTATTGAAACAACTCAGTTCTTTTTTTTCTTTTCCACCATAAAATAAGAAGAAAAAAACTTAAAGAAAAAAAAATGAGAAAATGTCAATCGTTCAATGAAGGTGAGAGATAGACGTATACAGAGATCAGAGATGAGGTGTATTAAAATTTTAAAATAAGTAAAAAGGTAAGTTTTGAAAATAAATCAAAAAAATTAATTTAAATATTAAATTTTATTTAATTAAATCAAAATTTTAAAAAATAGAAAATAAATTGATCCGTAGTGGTGTGCCAATAGCACCACTCTTAACCCCACTCTAAGCACCACTCTTACATTAATTCTATATTTTTAGGGTGAACACCGGTCAAGTGAATATGCTAATATTATGAAATTTAAACACGAAAAAAAAATAAAATTCATATAATCTGTCGTTATAAAACAAATGAACCCAATCCATAAAAAAAATGAGCCCAAGTTTATATTGGGCTTCCAACCCAGTAATAAGGCCCAAATGTAAAACTAGTCTGTGAACAAAAACGACGCAGTTTGGATATCTAGGGTTTCACAGTCTCCACATACAAACTAACTACATATAGGCGCAGGGTTTTTAGTATCAAAACTCACTGCAGCCGACTCTATATTCTCTCCTTCTCGGCAGCTGCAAGCCCTATCTCCTCTTCACTCTCGCTTCTTCTCGCAACCATGGCCGTCGGGTACGCACCACCTTCTTCTATCTATCTATAAGCTCAGATACTGATTTGATGATAATGACTGATTTGTTTTTGTTGTTGTTTTGTTTTTTTGCAGAAAGAACAAGAGGATTTCCAAGGGAAAGAAAGGAGGCAAGAAGAAGGCGTGAGTGCTTTTGTTATTATCTTTTTCTATTAGAAAAAAATTGAAGCTTTTTGTTTAGATCTGTTGAAAATAGGTGTTTGTGTTTTTAATTGTTGTTTTTGTTGTTTTACAGAGCTGATCCATTTGCCAAGAAGGACTGGTACGACATCAAGGCTCCTTCTGTTTTCAACAACAGAAATGTTGGCAAGACTCTTGTTACCCGTACTCAGGGTACCAAGGTATTCTATTTTTTTTTTCCATTTTTATTTTCACTTATTGTTTAAAAAATGTTTTAGGTTTATGGTTTGTATTTTTGGCTATTGGGTTTTCTGTCTATGATTTTTTTTTGGGAATTTGGTGTGATTGGATCTATATGGTGTTTTAGGGGTCTATGTTGTGTATATCTCTGTATTGTTAGTACCCAAATTGATGTTTTCCATCTGAACTTATTTTTTTTTTTACAGAAGCTGAAATTTTCTTTTTTTATTTGAGGGATTTGAAATGTGTGTAAATTACCTGGCAGTTTCTATATTTGGCATGATTAATCTCCAATGGCAAGGATGCCTTGGACTGTTAGCTGTTCCATCTTTTTTTTAATCACTTTTATTTGTTTTCCTTAATGGTGAGTGTTGTTTAGTAAAATTATATATATTCTGATTGTTTTAGTTTCCTAGTCATTTTCCAAATGCTGTCAATTCATTTATTGAACTAGGTATTTGACTGCAATTTGCTATATATTGTATTTGACTGCAATTTGCTATATATTGTATAGGACCGTATTATGTGTGTTAATAGTTTGTTGTTTTCAACTTTTCCTTGCTGTTGAGTGCCTATGTATTGCTATAAAACCTATGTGCCTACATTTATTCATACATCTAATTTATTCTGTGATTTATTTATAGATTGCTTCTGAAGGACTCAAGCACAGAGTGTTTGAGATATCACTCGGTGATCTTCAGATTGATGAGGAGCATGCTTACAGGAAGATCAGATTGAGAGCTGAAGATGTTCAAGGAAAGAATGTTTTGACAAACTTCTGGGTATGATTGATATTCAATGTTTAATTTTCTTAAGTGATTGTTCATTTTTCATCGTTTTCTTAAGACATTATTTTGATGATATATTCAGGGAATGGATTTCACCACAGACAAGTTGAGGTCTTTGGTCAGGAAGTGGCAGACTTTGATTGAAGCTTATGTGGATGTAAAGACTACTGACAATTACACTTTGAGGATGTTCTGCATTGGATTCACCAAGAGACGTCAGAACCAGGTCAAGAGAACTTGCTATGCGCAATCAAGCCAGATCAGACAGGTAATGATGTGAACATGTTTAACAAATATTTAGAAATTTTCATTACAGGTTACTTCAATATATGCTTTCAACTTCTATCATATGTTTAATGATATGTTTTCTATATTTGAATTTTGATGTATTATGTAAATTATAATTGCACTTATTATATAATCTTGGTGGTAGTCAAAATTGACATCTGCCCATTTGGTAGTTAACAGTTGCTTTGGGGAATGATGTACATTATCAAAGGATTCTTTTCATATTCTGAATTTCTGCTATTCTGTTGAATTTTTATGAATGACATTTGATTGTTGCTCATGTATTTTGTTTTATCAGATTCGCCGCAAGATGAGGGAGATCATGGTCGCCCAAGCAACATCTTGTGATTTGAAGGAATTGGTCCTAAAGTTCATTCCTGAAATGATTGGTAGAGAAATTGAGAAGGCAACTTCGAGCATCTACCCATTGCACAATGTGCTCATTCGTAAAGTGAAGATCCTCAAAGCTCCCAAGTTTGATCTTGGAAAGTTGATGGAGGTATGTTTATTTTTTTCACAGTTTTTGCACTCTCATAAAAATACTTACCTTTTTCACTGTAGTTGTACCTGATCTCATTATCATGTGTAGATAAAAAAGACTGGGTCATGCATTTGATAATTATTGTTATAATCCAGCATCTCTTGAAATTGCTCTTCTTGGAAATTTGTTGAAGTTGGATTAACCCTTTTTATTTTGTCACCAATCAATCTTGAGCTTTACCTCTTCCATGCTATCATTGTGCATATGAATTCTCGGGGTGTGTTATTTCATGTTCGTAATCTGATACTTACATGAAGTTTTGGTGGAGATTCTTCTAGTTTCAGAAGTCAAGAGTATTGTGCTATGCTAATTGTATCCACTGCGGTATTTGGTGCAGGTTCATGGAGATTATTCAGACGATGTTGGTGTGAAGCTTGAGAGGCCTGCTGATGATGCAGTTGTCGATGCTGCCCCTACTGAAGTTATTGGAGCTTGAATGACAAAACTCTAGTAGTCGTTTTTAATTATTTTGCTGTTTGAAAAGCTTTTAAGCATTTTTGTTTGTTGGAAACTTATGAGTATGTCAAACTTGTTGCAGATTTTGTTCTAGCTGAGAATAGTTATAATGGTTTTTATGTTATGAACATGCTGTTATATGCATTCTTCAATTAGACCATTTGTTTTTCCATTTTTTCCATACAAAATCATATCAAGCAAACATGAAGGTACAGGAAATACTTGATGGTCAAGATCATTAGCCATTGATTTTCAGTTTTCCAACTATGAAAGAGATAATAAGTGATTAAATTTTATGATCTACAATAATATTATTTGATTGTCGTAATCATTAGCCATAAATTTTCAGTTTTCCACTTATACGTGATATAATAAGTGATACATTTTTTAAATCTATAATAATATTATTTGTTGCAACTGCGGAGCACGAGTTTAAATAGAATATTAGCTTGTGTTAATTAACAAAATTGGAACAAATAAAAAAGGATTTGTAAGTCTATGGGCTTCTGGGCCTTTTGTATGGATTTGGATCCTTTTCTTACCGAGTGTCTTCAGTTTTATAATCTATTTTATAATCTATTGTCATATGTCTTAATAAGTAATTTAATAATTTTAGGATTAATTCTATATTCAATTCAGACCATTAATTTACTCATTAAGGCACGATAGATTAAGAAGGCAAGGGTACTTAAAGTAAGGAGGGATCCAAATCCATGTGACAGTCGGATAGCCACTTCAGTTTTAATACCATTTGTCACAGTCCATGCATGCACACGTTCACCCTCTGTCGCATGCAATTTTTGTGAATGCAATTTGAGAGGACATTAGTTTATTTGATGTTAAATCGAAACTGCATTATATATATATTCATCTCTTTGTTTTAAGTTTTAACTAAGTTTACACTTTTTTTTTCAAAAAAAAAAAAGGTTCACAGTTCTGGAAACGTGATATAGGTGCAGACTTTGTAATATAAACACAGGTGGACCAAAAATAGGAAACTTGTACTGCATTAACATGGTGGTTTATGCGGAAATTACAACATAAAAATGCTGAAGCAGCTTATTTAATCAGTTCAAACCTACCTCTTACAGTTGATCTACGTTAAACAAGACTAATTTAGTATTACAAGTCCGACAACTGATCTCTTAAACATAGCATCAATGGGCATTTCAAGCAAAACGATAGGCTCAGTCTTCGTTAGTTGAAGGTCTCACACACCCACATAAACATCCCTTCTTCTTCCGTCTTCCTCCGCTACTTCTCCCACCACCACCACTGTGGATGAAGTCCCTCAGGAGGGAACCCGTTTTACTTTCCGAAAACCTGAATTTGTCTTTGGTGGTGTTATCTTCTTCATCTTCCAGTTTCAGCATAACATATAGAATGCTTTGCATCTCAAGCTGCAATCTTCCGATCGTTTCAGACCCTTTTCGTGCTTCTTCGGTCACTTTGTTTCTGGAAATATCTCCAGCCTCTTCTATTCTCGGTGAGGACTTCCTGTCCGAAGATGAGCTACTTCTACTCTCTTCAGTATCTCTTGTCAACTTAAGATTGCTATCTGCCAACTGAAGAACAGCCTCCTCAACATCGCGTAATTGTCCTCTGATTCTTTCGTATTCAGGATCATTGGTTTTCTTGCTTCTCTTGCTAGTCTCCAATTTCTTTTTCAAATCTTGCACGCTTGTCTGAAGACTTGTCAATTTCTGAGCATCCGAAGCAAGTCTCTCCAAGATCTTTTTCGTATTTCCTTCTTTACTTGGCTCTCTGTTGCTACTAGATACCTCTAGCTTGTCAACACCCAACTCCTTCTCAACTTGTAATTCTGAAGGAGGATTCTTCAGCTTCATGTCTTTAGAATGACGACGGACACGATTTTCCATTGGCGCAGCTGCCTGCTTTCTTGTGCCATCCACCGTTGGATGAGGATTCCAGTCTTGCTCAGCTGATTCCCACAACCCAAGCATCTGATCGTTTGTCTCGCTATTCCCTCTCTTGCTTCTTCCATAGAAGGAACTATCTGAGGCTTGATCAAGCGGAATATCTTTCATCGATGTCTTATTCCCAACTTCAGAAATTTCTTGTTTACTCTTCTGCAACCTGACATGATCAGTGAAATCATCCTCAAGTTCCACCTCTTCCTTCTGCAAGCTTTTTTCTAGATGTGGAGTGCTTCGTTTCAAATCTTCGGTCTCTGTCATTGCATTCTCAACTTTGATGCTGGCATCTGAACTTTCACGCGTTGTGAACCTTTCCATTTCTTCAACCACCACCTTTTCGACTGCTCTAATTCGAGTCTGTATCTCCTGCAACTCTGAAATTCCATCTGCTACCTCAATGCTTTTAATTTCCTTTTGTTCTTGATAGCTCATCGGAAGAAGTTGACCAGCTTTTTCTAAAATCTGGTGACATAAGAAAAGACATTTCATTGTTATGCACAAAATCTAGACATTAAATTAATGTGTTTTAGAAGAAGAAAGATTATTACCAGTTCTCCTTTGTCTGCCGGACAATGCAATTCATGATGACGGACATTGTGTTCGAGAGATGCTATATTATCTCTCAAGGACGCAATTGCAGGAACATATGAAGACAACTGAGCCTTTAATTGTCCAATTTCACCTTCCAAGAACCCTACCTTTTCTTTCATCTGAACTATCTCCACACTTTTTGATGCTTTTTCACCTTCAAGACTCTCGCAAACTCCGGTAAGCTCTTGGACTTTATTTTCAAGCAGAACTTCACGGATAGAGGAGATTTGCAGATCAAAATAAAATGCTGCAGCCTCAGCATCCCAAATTTCAAACTCATTGTTTCTCTCTTGCAACTCGGAACTCAAGTACACTTCTCTAAACCTCCCTTCTTCAATTTCCTCACGCAATATACCCACTTCTGTCTCCAACCTTCTATTTACTTCATTAAGGCATTCAATTTCGCTTTTCTGTTTTGTGAAATCTTCAGACATTTTAGAAACTCGCTTCTCTACATTTTCTTTAACAAGTTTTAATTCTTCACATTCTTTCTTTAGATCCTCAACAGTTCTCCATAATTCTCCATTCAAGTTATGTGTTGCCTTAAGCTTCTGTTCCACCTCTAAAAGTTCCGTGGCCTTCTGCCTCAGAGAATCCTGATCAGTTGAAATTTGATTGTTTAATTGAACATTAAGGTCTTTGACTTCATGAAGCTCCTTGCACAACTTCTCAACTGTTTCATTAAGATGCTGACCTTCTGCTTCATTCACTCGCAACTTCTCCCCTAATAATTCAACCTTCTCCATGAGGTCGCAGTTAATAACGTGGAGACCATTAAGATCTTCAGTAAGTGCTTTAACTTCCTCAGCTTTCTCAATACTAATGCTCTTGAAAACCAGAGAGAGGCTATTGAGATCTACAGCTTCGTGGAAAATAACTCGATTTTCCTCTTCAAGTACGCACATCTCCTCTTTCAAGGACAAAAATTTCTCAAGCAAAAGTCCGTTTTCTTCAAGCATCTTGGAATTCTCCTCTTGCAACTCCACATAAGACTCCTGCAAATTGACCAGTTTTACACCCTGACTATCTAAATCAGACTTCAACGCAACCTGACGTTGCTCTCCGTCACTCACTTCCAACATTAACTGACTGTTCATCTCAACGAGCTCACGCTTATCTTTTTGTAACATTGCTTGCTGCTCTGTCAGGATTCTGAATTCCTGCTCAACGATTTTCTTCTCAGACTCAAATTCAGCTCCCTCTAATCTCAGCTGTCCAAGTAAAGTTAAAAGTACCGAGTTCTCCACTATCAGTTGCTGCTTCTCATCCTCGTTTCTAAGAAGCGAGCTTTTTAGATCCTCGACATTGTACAAAATATGTGGAATAGGAATTTGCCTTTGTTCCATCTTATCTTCATGCCAGTTAACCGGATCAAGTTGAACAGCCCTGAAAACTTGATAAATCCCCACCCTCAGCTTTTCGATTTCATCTAACAAGAATTCTGTTTCCACTTGCTGCTCAAGATTTTCCGTCTCCAACTCTGATATGAGTTTATTAGACAATTTGGAGGTCTCAACATGTTTCTGACATTCTATCGTCAAAGACAAGTTCTTTTCTTCTAAATCTTTCAAAAACTTCTGCAAAATGAAGATCTCAACCTGCGAATTTACAGCTTTATCCAGTTCTTCTTCAAATTCTTTCTTCCTCAATTTACTTTCTTCTTGTAGTAGATGGACATGGTTTTCTAGGTCTGCCATTCGAGACTCACTTGAATGTTCATACGATGCACGCTCTTGCTGCTCTGCACTGAGGGAACCCCGCAATTCTTCTACCTGACAAAGTGTAGATTCTTTTTTCTTCTCAAGATCAACATATTTTTCTTCTAATTTTGTAAACCTGTTTTCCAGGTTTCCAAGTCTTCTTTCAATAATTTCTAGCTTAGAGACTAGGGTGCCTCTTTCATTTTGAAGATTGGATTTCTCATTTTTGAGCAACTGACAGAATTCCTGTAAGCTCTTTGACTTTGCCTTCAAACCTTCAAGCTCAACATTTGCACCAGAAAGGGATTTCTCCAGCGAGACATTTTTCTCTAAGAGCTTCTGCATATTCTCAGTCATAATTTGTAACTGCGAAAGCAGAGTGGCTTTCTCAGTCACGAGAGAGGATTTGTCTTCCCGGAGAAACTGGCAGGACTCCTGCAATTCCTTGACCCTTTCACTTGACCCTCCTAACTTGCCATTCAATTCTGACAGCGAACTCTGCAGAATAACATTCCTCTCTGAAAGATTATCCATATCCTTTAACTTCTCACATAGAACTTCTCTCTCATCCGTGTGCTTTCTGCAGACTTCTTTCAGCTTCAAGTTCTCATCTTGCAATACCTTCACAGATGATTCAAGGCTTTCGGGTTTCAAACCAACTGACAGCACTTGCTCTACTAAAGCCTGGTATCTCGTATTTAACTCCATCATTTCCTCCTTCAAATGGAGAACCTCTTGCTGGAGGGAAGTACTTTTCTCCACTTGTAGAGCGATCTCCTTTTCGAGTTTCTCTTTCATCTCCTTCAAGTTAATGATTTCGATTTGTAGGTTCTTTATTGAAATAGTGGAAGAATGGTTCAATTCATGCAGGTTCTGATTTTCCTTTCTAACCTGCCTGTTGTCTTCCTCAAGACCATGGTTGCATATCTCCAAGTCCTTCAGTGTTTGAAGCTTATTTTGAAGCTCCAATGTCAGAGCTTGTTGTTCCTCCTGAGATTGAGAGTGCAACTTCTGCAAATTCTGAAGAGCAGCTTCAATCTGGACAAACCGTGAGTGTTCATCCCGCATTAAAGTTTGAACTTTCTCCAGCTCTGTCTGCTTCTCGGAAAGTTCTTGATCCTTCATTGCTATTTTCTGTGCCAGATTATCTGCCTCTACCTGCAGAAATTGATTTGAACTCTCCAGCAGAACACACTGTTGTTCTGCGGTCTTTAATTTTGCAACCCCCAAAAGAACTTCACTGCTTAGCCGTTTAGCATCCTCTTGGGAACGAAAAATTTCACTCTCCAGTTTGGCTATCTTATCCATACACTGCTCGTACTGGAATGCTGCAGCTTCTTTTTCTTCATTCAGTCTAGCAAGAGCTTGCTTCAGTGTTTGAACTTCAGTTTCTGCTCTTTCAGTTTGTTCATTAAGCATTTTGGAACTTTCCTCGGCAAGAGAAATTTTGTTCTCCAGGGCAAATATCATCTCAAGACATTGCCTGTACTGAAGCAGACCAGCTTCCTTTTCGGCCTCCAACCTTGAAAGTTCTTGCTTGAGACTTTGAGCTTCTATTTCTGCTTTAGAAGCTCGCTCATTAAGTCCTCTTGCATCCTCTTGGGATTGAGAGATCATAGTCTCCAGAGTAGCTATTCTTTCCAAACAATTATTGTACTGAAGAAGACCTGCATCCCTCTCGGCTTCTAATTTAACAAGTGTTTCGTTTAATACTTTAATTTCAATGTCTGCTTTGCTAGCTCGATCATCAAGGCCTCCAGCATCCTTCTGTAAATGTTTAAGTTCGTTCTCCAGGCTAGAAAACTTCTGGAAACTCTGCTGGTACTGAAGAAGAACAGCTTCCTTTTCAGCCTGAATCTCTGCAAGAGTTTTCTTCAAGGCTTCAACTTCACTTTCAGCTTTACCTCGGTGCTCAGACTCGGAAGGAATCTGGGTCTTGAGATTCTGGTTCTCAGTTGAAAAATGAGAGAACCTGTCTTGTAAACTTTGTTTGCTCTCTTCTGCTTCGTGAACTTTCAGGCCATTTTTCCTTTCTCCGGACCCAAAAATCTCATTGAGCTGCTTTAGACCCTTTTTGCTAATTCCAGAGTCTGAATCTTCTGAATACCCTCCATTCTTTTTCAAAGCATGTAAGTTGGTTGAAGAGAGTCCCAATGCATCTTTCTGCAAGTCATCTGGGTCAATCAGAGCACGTACTGGATGCGGCATTTCTGGTGTCTGAGGCTCAGCCCCAGGGCCTGATGAGCCTGTGGGTTGATCATCATGCATGGCATATTGGTTGGGAAATGCTTCAGCCATGGTTCGATGGGCCTGGCGGAGCTCTACAGTTGCATGATCATACCTCTCTGCTAATGCACGGTAAGCTCGATAGAACTCCTCAACCAATTTCATGAGCTCCGGGCGTTTCTTGTAGTACATCTCTGCCCTCCTTGCAAAAGAATCTGCATCTTCTTCAATGAGCTTGATCATTGCTTTGACTTTGGCATCCATATCTGTTTAAACAGGTGCAAAGTCAGTTGATAGCAACAAAATTTGCAAAAACATGGTTCTCAGACACATCCACTTATACTTGCTTTTGTTCATCAAAGGAAAAAAGAAATACGATGCAGCTCCCCTTATGATATTTCTCTTATGATCATCATAACTCTAATACCCTTAGAATTCATAACAATTGCTTAAGAACTTGTAGATCTATGATTTTTATCAAACACAGGACAAGGGTGGTGACACCTAGTGGATTATCAAGACCTTGTTTACATCATAATGTCAACTAATGACAAATAAGCTTGGTAGTTTTAGAGATACTGACATTTGAACCAATTGAAACATATATTCAAGACAAGAACTTTGCTTAAAGGCAGTCATATAAATTGGTTTCAACCTGAGATAAGGTAATGAAAAATCACAGTTTCTTTTTTTGAAGAAGCAATAAGTGAGGCCAATTGATGGTAACAGGTGCTAAGACAAGCAATTGTACAAGTCTTGGAAAATTAAGGCCATTACTATGTGAATGACACCAGATGCAACAGTGTATTGGTATATAAATTCCCATATATAAAAATGTATGTACACGTCCACTCCCATATAGGAAATTACTATTGCCTCTTGACTAGTACAATAATAGTTCGAACTTGATTAGAAATTAAATGGAAAGTGTAAGAAGCTAACAGTCTTTTGAACCTAGGTAACTGTTCCTACAACTTGAGAACATTTTTTTTCTTCCAATAAGTAGCTCATAAGCCGTTGCTTATATTCAATCTTACTTTCCAAGGGAACGTTTCCAAAAATATTCCTCTCGGTGAGTTCTTCAAATATCATGTTTACATGATTGATTACAGTGTGTCTCAAGAGTGAGAATGATGAGTTGAAACCAAAACATAGACTGTATTGCAATTCATGCTGTATCAGCATTCATGCCGTCATGAATAATCACCAAAATTCATTTTCTTTTCAAGGATTGTAATTATGCCAAGTAATCAGCATAATCAATAGCTTAATTTCATCTGACCACTGAGAAAAACAGATGCTTTTTACAGTGGTCACTTTATTTAATATTAGTAACACTATTAAAAATGGATTGGGAAAACTACACATTGTCATTCCTACAAATCCTAATGTTGAAAAGATGTAACACTCTTCATTAGTAACGACAGTTCAACATTCTAGACAACGAATAATATGCAAAGAAAGATATGTATCTTATAACTTAGTTGTAATATATGTATCATATAACTTTAATCAATTGTTATAATAACAAAAAAATATGGCTCCAACATAATTAGCCCACGGAAATTTAAGAACAAACTGAATACCTGTAAGATTCTCCTGAAGCCACTTTGAATTCTTTGGACTAATGTGGCTGTCCCACCACCAAGAATACTTGCGCCTGGACTCTTGATTCAACAAGCTGGCCATGACTCCAGCAAAGAATAAAAACACGACTGGTTTCGACGTTGTGAAAGCCTAGTCCTTATTCCAGAAATAAAAACTCAGGTAATGTATCCGGGCCAGAATAACAATTCAACAGATCCCTACAACCCCAATTATATCGTAGAAGAGCCTTTATCAATGATCATCATGCCTCACTCCTTGAACACTCACCAAGAGAATCAAGTAAGTGTAGTTGAAGGATTGATAACTCTTCAATCATAAGACTACATGATCAATCGATTGCCAGTCGTACTAGTTGTAGCAAATGCAAATCCTTAATAGCAAATCAGATGCGCAGTGATCCAGGATAGAAAAAGAAAAGAAAAATCAGATCTTTAACTCTATAGATAAAGAAAACATGCTGGAAATTACAGTCAAGATATAGAAGCACCAAAATTAAACAACAAATGTAATTTCCAGGAGCCTAACACATGAACAACCACGTGCATTATTACGTTTCTAGAAATTTAGGATGCAAAATCCAATTTACTTGATCAATAAGACCATCCAACAAGTAATTAAACAAAAGGTAAGTGATCAGTGAACAGGAGCCATTAGATAGACCCCCACTGTTTACAAGTCAATGAAGCAGAAAAGCATGATCTCCATGAAAAAAGAAAATGGTCCCAACAAAGAACTGTAGAGAAAAGTCTTCAAATGAATTATAAGATCAGGAACTTATCAAAGGGGAAAAAAAAGTGACAAGTCCTGATCAGCAAAGCAAAACTACACTTCAGAGAAACACAAGAGAATGAACTATAACCAGAACAAAAATGGTTCTTTATAAATGGCAAGATCAAAAACTTACCAAATGAATGAAATCCAGTGATGGGTTCCGGTGGGCTAGAAAACAACTACCATTCAAAAGAACACAAAATCCTGAAATGTAACCAAAAGGGTGTCAAAAGAATCTGCAAAAAAAAAAAAAAAAAAACCCACACAAGAAAAAAAAAATTCTTGCTTGATGAAACTTCTAGATCAAGTACATACCAAACGAAAACCGTTGATTGAGCTGTTCTCAGCAGCTGTGATAGTAAACCTCCAGCTGCAAATAGTCTCTGTCACCCCATTTTCTTTCTCTCAAAAACCCTCTCTCTCAGAGTCTCTCACACGCCTCTCACACGCCTCTCTCACACACAGCCTCTCTCAAATGGGTTGTTTTTTTCACTTGTTTGCAATATATTCTAGGATTTGGTTCAGTGAAATGTAAGAAGAGTGTGTGACAGGTAGATTGTACAAACAAGGTAAGATACTTATATTTATTTGGATATCTTTTTTCATTTTATTTTTTTATTTTTTGTCTGAAGAAGAAGAGTTTATATAAAGTACGTATAAAGTAAGTAAACAAGGTTGCTTGGGTTTACTGTTTTGTCTCAATAAATTAATATATAATCAAGGAAACCGTCACATTCTTTAAATTGTGCTGTCTTTTGTCGTTACTTTTTATGTGGATGGTTACTTCTGTGATAGTGACTAATCTACCCTTGCTTTGCTTAACTTCTCAATAATGTTCTTTCTTGGGTTTTTAAATTTAAATTTAAAATTTAAAATTTAAAATAATAATATCAAATTACCACCCATAAATAAAGTTTATTACTGGCACAAAAAACTCTAGTTATTAATATTTTTTTTGGAAATGTTGATCCATTAATTTATTTTCCGTGGGTATAACTGTGAGTTCAAATCGTCCCCTTTTCTTTTTTCAACACAAATTAAGTGTTTACAAAGTAAATAACAATTTATAGTTTTACTTTTTCGATAAAATAATGCATAGTTTTTAGTGTTCGTATAGAATAAATATATTTGTTTATTTAAGATTTTAATAGATGTTCTAACATGTTAATATAGTATTGTTTATGAATTTTTGGTTGATAAAAAAAAGGCTTCACTTTCAGTAATTTTTGAAGTTTTATTTTTTTAAAAAAATATTTTTGAAATATTTAATCACTTATAAATTAAATATACCGAAAAAACAATATATTTTTTGAGCTCGAAAAAACAATACTTTTATATTTTGTATAAATCGAATCAAAGGTATTTTCATTTATAGTTTATTTTGTATTTTATTACTATTATTATTGAGAAACTTCATGTACGCTTACCATTGACTAATTGAGTAACAATTGAAATATGAAATATTTGATTCTTAGAAACTATATATATATATATATATATATATATATATAATATGAAAAGAATGTGCTCCCTTACAAGCATTAATGATGACCCATATAGTTATTTGATCATATCTCATCTATGAATTATTAAAACCCTATTTTTTTTTCTTCAACTTCCAACCAATATATAAAATTATGCATAATTCCCCATAACTCATATGATGTGAATCTCCCCTTCACATTACAGATTTGAATCTCGACGGTTCCGTCATATTTATCCCATTCAATATTATATATATATATATATACAATTTTTCTATTATCAGTTCGTCCTGATATAAAATATATCAGAACGAAAAATATGGACCGCTAGATTTACATATTTTGACTCAATGTGTATGCATTCATCAAAACTTCTCCGTAATTTGTGGTCCACATTTTTCGTCCTGATATAAAATATATTATGACGAAGAATGTGGACCATTAGATTTACATACTTTGACTCAAAGTGTATGCACTTATCAAAACTTCTCCATAATCTGTGATCCACATTCTTCGTCCTGATATATTTTATATCAGGACGAACTAACAGTAGAAAGAATATATATATATATATATATATATACTGTTATTTTCTCCTCAGTGCGCACTGATATAACTTATATCAGTGCGTTGCATGTGGACCACTGATTATGGAGAAATTTTTATAAGTACATACACTTTGAGTCAAAGTATGTAAATTTAATTGTCTAGTGTGTACTGACTTAAAAATTTATGTATATATATATATATATATAAATTAATAAATTATCATAGTTGTTGATTTAGTAAGTTAAGTTCACATGACCCAACAAAAAAATAATTATAATAATTATCAAGGTTCTCATAATCTCATGCAATGCTATCCACGGTTTATAAAATAAAAAGAATCGTGATTCGTGAGAATATTTATTTTATTAACTTGTTACAATAATGTGGCATCAAAATTCAAAAGCAGCCGAAAGGAAAGACTAAATGAAACAATAAATTGAGAATCCAAAATTGTGTCCATTTTTTTTTCTTTTGTCAAATATAATTTGGAACATTATGGGATTTTGATTTTGGATTATATATATATATATATATATATATATATATCTTTTTGAGGGGAGAATTTTTGATTATATTAGGTGGGTGGTTGCATTTCAATGGTGGGCCTTTTGGATGGTTGCACCATTTAACTACATATTCACGGCTCAGATCTTGGGTTGTTCCTCAATTAAATTTGGAAAGAGAAATCCTTGCTTTTTAAGAAATAAATTATGAACATATAGAAAAACGAAACATAAATAAATTATAAAACCACCCTCAATGTCGGTTAACGATAAATTACATTTATTCAACCTGACAATGACTGAAGTTCGAGTTAGAAGTGAGTGATATATATATATATATATAAAACATTATAAAAAAAGAGTTTAAAAACCAATATAGACATATAGTTATGGTAGAAATTGTGAGAAATGTCACATTTTTGTCTCGTTGTTGCACTAACGTCACCGGTTTAATAAGTTATGTTTAAAATGCACATATTTTGGTGAACTACCAAAATTGCCCTTAAATAATCAATTTTTTATTGTCTCTGTACTTCCATCTTCACACTTGAAACATTGAACGCAGTAACTTCTCTCTTTCTCTCTACAATAAATTTCAAAACTACTCAACATTCTTCAGCACAACAAGGTAATATGTTTGTCTGAAATACTGTTTTTATCCTTCATTTTTAAAAAAACGTTCCTTTTGTAAACATGAAACTGGTTTTGTGAATTTTGAATCTGTGAAATTTGAATCTCCGATGCTGTTAATAAAAAGCTCGGAGCCATTGGAAAAGCTCGGAGCCTTTGAAAAAGCTCGAGCCTTTGGACAAAAAGCTCGAGCCTTTGGACAAAAAGCTCGAGCATTTAGAAGACAAGCTCGGAGACTTGAAAAAAGCTCGAGCCTTTGTAAAAAAGCTCGAGCCTTTAGAAAACAAGCTCGAAGACTTGAAAAAAAGCTCGGGACTTTGTAAAAAAGCTCAGGACTTTGGAAAAAAACTCGAGCCTTTGAAAAAAGCCCGGCTCTTTTGGGAAAACCCTCGGAATCTTTAGAAAAAAGGTTAGAGCCTTTACTAAAAGCTCGGAGCCTTTACTAAAAGCTCGGAGCCTTTACTAAAAGCTCGGAGATCATAGTAAAAACATCGAAAACTATTTTAAAAGGCTCTGAGCCTTTTCCATAGCTTTTATGTTTGTCATAATGGTTTGTGGTGATGAATGTTACAGGAGAATGAATCGGGTGAGAATAGTAATATCTTACAACGGTCGATGGGAGCAGTTACCCGACGTAAGTCAGAGGTTTGTTGGATTCGACAACCAAGGAATGTATGTGTCAAAGAATATGAGTTACGAAGAATTGGTGTCGATCGTGCATACCGTTATGAAATATGATGTAAACAAATACAATGTTGATCTACAGTCAATATCAATTGTTCCTGGCGCTACATGTCGTGCATTTGTAAGAAATGACGATGATGTTCAGTTTATGCTAAAGGAAGATCGGGTGATCCCTCAAGTATGTGTTAGTCTAATTGAGAGGGCAACTGGATATGTGATACGAAATGATATTCCTGCTCTTGAAAATACCCAACCATTTGGATCCGCTAGCTGTAGCAACCAAGTGTTCACACAAAGGAGTGCCACTGAAGGTGGGGAAAACATATGTGATGTCCAACCGGTAGTGGTCGACCATGCAGATGTTGGTGAACCTCAATTCGACGATGTGTTTGGTTATCGATTTGAGATTAATGATAGGCGGTACAATGAGCAATACAATGAGATGTACAATGAGGAGAACACTGAACCGAACCTTGGGCCGAACCAGAAGGTGGATAATGAGGCAAATATTGATCTGGTAGATCATGTAAAGAACACTGATGAAGATCATGTTCAAATTCAAAGACGTGGAAGACGTGTAGAAGGAGTTAGTTGCACTAGAGCAGATATGCCTGGTACTTCCGAGGTCCGGCATAATGTATTTGCAGATGATTCTGATAATACCACAACGTGGGTTATTCCCGGAGCAGATTCATACTCGTTTGGGATTGGTAGAAGCACAACCTTGGTAGCAGAAGAACCTACAAGCATGATTTATAAAGGTCAGTTCTTTTCGACTAAAAAGGATTTGAAGAGACTAGTTGGCATTTTTGCAATGTGGCGAAACTTCGAATGGAAGGTGAAAAGATCCAATAAGATAACGTTACATCTTGTTTGTTTGATTGACAACTGTACATGGAAATTAAGAGCAGTGAGAAGAGATGAAGGGACGTACTTCCAAGTAAGAAGTTTTGTCAATGAACACATTTGTCCCTTGGAGGAGATTCACCGTCGCCACCGACAAGCTAGTGCAGTTATAATTGGAGAAGTGGTTGCACCTAGACTTCAACAACAAGATGGTCGTCTCATGCGTCCCAAAGATATAATCGCCGATATGAAAACAATGTATGACATCCAAATCATGTACAGTAAGGCATATCAAGCCTTGCATTATGCATTGTCACTGACCTATGGGACACATGAAGAAACCTTCCAACTACTGCCGTCTTTTGGTTACGTGCTGGAACAACAAAATCCCGGCACAATCACTAACTTACAGTGCGCTGACGACGGTAAATTCCTTTACTTTTTCATGTTGTTAGAGGCCTCAGTTAGAGGTTTTCGAAGGTGCATGCGTCATATTATTGCAGTTAATGGTACCTATTTGAAGGGAAGATTCGGGGGTACAATTTTTGTTGCAACTGCCCAAGATGGAAACAAACATGTGTATCCAATTGCTTTTGGGTACGGTGACTCCGAAAACAACCTTTCATGTGAATGGTTTTTGGATTGCTTGAAAGGTGTCGTTGGTCATATAGATGATCTGGTTTTTATTTCCGATCGACATGCAAGCATTGAAGCAGGGATTTCTAAAGTGTTCCCTTATGCAACCCATACCATATGTTGTTGGCACTTTGCTGAAAATGTGAAGAAGCGATTTCACAGAAAAGATGTTGCCAGCTTAATGGACAAAGCCGCTAGAGCGTACACTGAATTCAAATATAACCGGTACATGGGTGAGTTACGTAACCTGCACAAGAATGCTTTCGATTATGTTGAATCTGCCGGTCCATACAAATGGTCTCGTGTACACTGTCCCCAACGAAGGTTCAGGGTGATGTTCAGCATATAACGGAGGCACAGCTTCACAGCATCGTACTGCTCCTCAAATACACCGATCTATAGAACAGCTCTCAGCTGTTCATAATCCACCTCATCTACACCATTGAAATACCGTTGGTGTATCCCGTTCTGAACCATCTCATACCTCGTCGTGTAGGGAATCACTCCAAACTTCAATTCTGTGATCAGACAGAATTCAACCTTGGAGAACCGGACCGAACGAGGACCTAACATATATCTCATCTCATCCTCCGGCCCATCGTGATATAGCTCGAGCAATAGCAGTCGATGGACTATGCTACCTGAAAACTTCATCCCCCGATCCATCCTAAGGAAATGAACAAAACAAGACTCTGTATACCGACGTCGGTCTTCGACCTTGAATTGTTCTGGTACACTGTCCAGTGCGACGTCGATATCTTTAAAATCGCTGAAATGGTCATGCCGAGTGATTTTTCCATCGTACCATTCATCCTCTGGAGTTTTAAGCAAATCCTTTAGTTCACTACCCATCTGCATTTTCATAAAAACAGTGCATCAGTAAATGTAAAAGGCTCGGACATAATAATATAAAATAGTAGGGAAACAGTTTCAAAAAGCTCGGACTCATATTGAAAAAGCTCGGGAAGTTTGAAAAAGCTCGGGCAGTTTGAAAAAAGCTCGGACGCGTTTTGAAAATGCTCGGACTCATTTAAAAAAAGCTCGGACTGTTGAAAAAAGCTCGGACTATTTGAAAAAGCTCGGACTGTTGAAAAAGCTCGGACTGTTGAAAAAGCTCGGACTGTTTAACAAAACTCGGAAACTGTTTGAAAAATCTCTGACAATTTAAAAAAGCTCGGACTGTTTAAAAAATCTCGGACACTGTTTCAAAAGCTCGAAAACTGTTTGAAAAAGCTCGGACTGTTTAAAAAATCTCGGACACTCTTTCAAAAAGCTCGGAAACTGTTTGAAAAAGCTCGGCCACATTTTAAAAAAGCTCGGGCATTTTAAAAAAACTCGGACTCATTTTTAAAACGCTCGGATACCTAGAAAAAGCTCGGAACCAGTTTAAAAAAACTCGAAAACCCAGAAAAAGCTCGGAAATGTTTTAAAAAGCTCGAAAAAAGCTCGGAATCACCTTAAAAAAGCTCTGGAACCCAGATCTTCAACAGATTTACAAATCCTAACCTAACCCCCAACCATACTCAGATCAACAAACAAACATAATCTACAAGTTTAATCAACAACCAACATCAAACATAAACTTATTAAAAACAAAATCTACAATATAATCTGACTCAACTTACCACAGTCGATTGAAGATGCTCTCGTCTGAACACCCGAAAAAACACTGTTGTCCTACTGCCGGTTACTTCGACGTTTTTTTCAGCCGGAAAACCACTGATCTTCCAACGCCGGTTCTTTTTCCAACCGATGTTTTCTCTCTCTGGTTTTTCTCACTAAGTTTGAAAACGACAAAAACTCACTTCGAATGGGTATTTTTGTCTGGACACCTATATTGGTACCTTTTAAATATGAATTAGTAATGTGGTGATATTTGCACAACATCCACCCCAAATAGTGCTATTTATTTTTTGAACCCTATAGTTATATTGCGATTTTTATTTATTGAATTGAAATCTAAATATTAATACTAGTTAATATTTAAACATAAAAATGTGACGGATTCTCTCAAAACTGTCATTTAACTGTGCAATAATGATATATTATCTAGATCTCCGATTTCAATTTGCTAAAATCATTAAGATGATCAATGTTGATCTATTTAAATTACAATTTTTATGAATCTTATTTTCTAAAATGAGGATGAATTATTCAATTGTCCTCGAGCAAAACCTCAAAGATTACAATTAAAGAGTGAGATAATATTGATTAATATGGGCTAGTGGACAAACTTTTAGTTGAGAAGATTAATCAAAGTACACCTCTCAAAAAATGTATTTGAGAACAATCAACTTTTCTCATGCTTACGTTAATTTTTTTTCTAAAAGAAAGTGTGAAAAAATCAAAAGGAGCTTATCTTTATATTGAAAAAAAGGTCTCACGATGGGAGTAACTTACCAATCAAAAAAGTTATAAAATCAAATACAATTTCTGCATTCTCATCTACACCATTATTTTCTTTTCTTTTTTTCACCCATATTTGATCTAATTGTAAGCATATCTCCAAAATATGCTTAAAACTTTCTTGTGGAGAGACTTTCTAATTTCCATGAATTTTATAAAAGTTTAAAGAAGAATTCTTTGACAATTCTTAAGAACTTATATGAAAGATTTATGATAAATTTCAAAAAATTTGTGATTTACTATTGTTTTGATTAAATTCTTTAGAGAGATTAAATGTAGCATTAGTTAACTTTTTTCTACTAATCATTTGATTGCTCCCTAAAGTTGGTATAAGTATAAAGTTTATGTTTTGTGATTGACAATTGCTATGAAAGATTTGTTTTTGATAAATTTCAAAATGATCTCCAATGTATCAATTATCTACAACTAGATAGATCTCACACACACACACACACACATATATATATATATATATATATATATATATAGTGGAAATGGTGATATATTTCATATTTTTCAACTGACGTTGTACTCATGTCACTACTTTAATAACTTATGTTTAAAAGACATCTATTATGGTGAACTACCAAAATTGCCCTTAAATAATCATTTTTTATTAGCTTTGTACTTCCATCTCCATACTTGGAACACTGAACTCGGTAACTCCTCTCTTTCTCTCTCTACAACAACCTTGTCTGAAAATAAACTTCTCGACGTTCTTCAGCACAACAAGGTAATATATTTCTAAAATACTTCTTTTTTAATCCTGCATTTCTGAGTCTTGTAACGCTTTAACCGTTCGTTTTGTAAACATGAAGCTGGTTTTGTTAAGTTTGAATCTGTGAAGTTTGAATCTCCGAGACTTATAATATAGTTTCCGAGACTTTTTCCGAGCCTTTTAGCAAAGGATCCAAGACTTTTTCTAAAGGCTCCGAGACTTTTGCCTTGCCAAAGGCTCCGAGCCTTTTAGTAAAAGATCTGAGACTTTTTCTAAAGGCTTCGAGACTTTTGCCAAAGGCTCCGATCCTTTTGGTTAAGGCTCCGAGACTTTTTCTAAAGGCTCCGAGCTTTTTCATGAACTACCCGAGCCTTTTACATGAAGGCTCCAAGCTTTTTCATGAAGGCTCCGAGCCTTTTCATAAACTGAAAAAAAAAAGCTCTGGGGGCGATGCCCCCTGCCCCCCAAATGCGTTTGCGTAGCGCCACTCCGTCACCGTTCGAGTGATTGCTTGAGTTTCAACTAGAATTTCTCTCTTTACTTCACTGTATATTGAATGAAAGAAATCTGATGTGGAACAACTATTGGGCGTATTTGTGTCCGTTCACTGTAATAGGTGTCTTTTAAATATAAGTTATTAAAGCAATGACAATGTTGAAATACCACCTCCAAAAAGTGCTATTTATTTTTTGGACCATATATATATATATATATATATATGATTACATCAAAGGATCTGTGTCCAACTGTCCATGCTTGGTGAAGCCATTGTCACAAGGAAGTAGGGATTGGGACTTGGAAGTGGTCCTTTTGAAGAGTGCTGCAGTTAGACAAGAGCCAATGCTGGTCCCTGTTACAATTAGTAGAGTCTGTCCCTTTTTTTTTTTTAGTCTGATATCGTGTTACTATATGCTTTGTAATTTTATGATAAAAGTGAGATACGAACTCTTATCATGATCAATGAATGTAAATAGAAAATGCATGACCGTTTGAGTTATGAACGGATGTGCATATGGAGCATATTCTTGACATTACAAAGGCTGATTTTCCATGCTTAGAAGTTAGACTCATTTCACCTAAAATAAATCAATGCCTTTCTTGTGTGAGTTATGGCTTTTAATTGAGAGGCCATTTGACTCTTAAGCACCCAATTCTATGGCCCGAAGTCGAACATAGCATTTTTTTACCTATCTTTTAACTGGGTTTTTTTTTTTTTTTACATTATCTATTTATTTAAGATCATGTATTTTTTTTTTAAGGTTTTTACTTTTGATAGAATTCGAATCGCTGATTTGAGAGTCATTTACCTAAGTTCCAAACTTATCCTTCTACCGATGGGGGCTTTAACTGAATTTTTAAAGCTTTGTGATGGGTAGTTGTTGCCTTGTTGGTCTGTGATAAGATTTTGATAATTAAAAAAAAAAAACTTTTATCTAATTATCTCATATTAAATTGAAATCAAACTCAATAATATACATTAAGTTGAAGTTTTAAAATATCGATCGATCTCTGCCACTATTAAAGTTGATAATTAATGTCAATAAATTGAATTCCCATTCATATATTTCAATGCAATATCCAATATAATTTATTAAAACCACCATGTTATACCAAATTCAATGAATTTGTATTGAATTAAATTTAGAACCATCTTAATTAAACGTTTAGAAAAATATATATTTTTCGAAGTATTATAAGAAATTCTGACACCAAACGAATTAGGGTTTGAATATCTACCCCCAACAATAATAAAATAAAACTTCTAACACATACTTGTAAAATACACATGATGTAACTTAAACCCCATACCATTAATATAGAAGGGAATATACACTACATATGCGCTAATATATGATGTGCCTAATTGCAACATTTTAAACCCATATTTTGTTTTATTGAAAGATAGAAGATATCATCTAACAACATATTAGGGTCACATCAAAGAATTCCAAAAATGTGGTTAAATTTCATTGCCAATTCTACCCTCTCTCTCCCTCGAAGCATTCTTGATGTCACTCCCCACCAATTCTACTCTACCATACTTTGAACTTTGAAGACACTAGAGCTCCAGGACACACCGACAATTGATGATGTTGAAAACTCCATATCTCTCTCTAAATTATTGGTGGGAGAAAATAAATAATAGCCATATATGACAGGGCAAAGTTGGAGAAATTCTTATGTGGGGCAGCTTGGCATACGTATACGTCGGTCTACAAAAAAGATTCATACACAACATTATTTCATTAGACCAATGTACATAGACAACGTGATACGTATGCGGAAGACTTTAACCTAATTAGCCTCATTTTCTGAATCTACCATTCTTAGTTCACATTTTTAAAAACCCAAACACCACCCACGTTACCCACACCAACCATAATTACAACAAGTAATTGTCTGCAAAATTTGAAAAAGAAAAGTGGAGAAAGGGAGGATTTGATGCAAAATGGGGTCCATTAGAAAAGATAAATCCAGATTGGGTTTTCGTTTTTTAGTGTAAGAGCCAGCTATGCAGTGCAAACCCCATTACCCCATGTTAGGGCTCACAGTCACAGATCCTGAAAAGTTCATCAAAAAGCTACTAACACATATTTTGCTGGGGTTGCTGGTAGCAAGTGATGAAAAAACAAAAAATACAAAACAAAAGTTATGGGAACAATCCCTCCCTCTCATTCTCATATACTGCCATAAAGATAGAAAAAAGAAAGACCCCTTGGATGTTGGTTGATGTCCACATCTCAACCATGTGCACTTATTTACCTATAACTATCGAAGCATACCCAATAGACCGGAAAACAACATGTCTTTGACTATAAATAGGGAGGCTAGACCAGAATTTGTTCCAACAGTCTCCCTATCTCACTCCTTAAATTTTATTTCGGCCAAAACCTCCCCAAATGTAAGGAAAGAGGCTTCCTCCCTATCTTTTTTTTTTCACTCATCAATTAAAATGAATGATCATGATGAGTCTACATCTTTACTATTCAATGGTCCAAATTTAATGTAAGGAAAATATAAGGAGTCATTTTTTCACTCCTAGCCATTTTTAAGGAGGTTTGTTGGAGTATTAACTCCTTTTATGGCTCCTTATTTATAAAAAAGTACAAATAACTTCTTAAGTCTATCATGTAGAGAGCCTCGGGGATGCTCTCACATGCCTAGCAAGCCAATCTCCTATCATTTACCACGCCACTCTATTAAGTCTATCATGTACCTAGCTAGCAGCTAAGTTGAACGAGGGGACGTAAATTTTATCGATGATAATGTACCTCACAACTTCCATTTCCGTAATTCTATTTCATTGATATGATAGCTAGATTTGAATTTTGTTATTGTATTCAATAATGTTAAACATCTCAGCTAGGAGGCAACATTTTAGGTAAGTCCCACCTTTTTTTTACGATTTGTTACCTTTATAAATGTCTTTACCATATATATTACTTTGGTCCATATTTTTTTTTTCAAAACTCATTACTTTAATTCATTTGACCTATGAAAATATAGTTTTACCCTTATTACTATTTAATTTAGCTAAAATGATTATCTTAGGTTTAAATTAAAATGAAGAAACAATAAAATTCTCAATAATAAAATCTTAAATAAATAGATTACAAAAAAAAACTTAAAATAAATAATAATAATAAAAATCCATTATTTTTTTCTTCTTATTTTGTATTTTTTTTTCATAATGGATTTTTATTTAGCTAAAATGATTATCTTAACTTTAAATTAAAATTAAAAATAATAAAATCTCAATAATAAAATCTTAAATAAATAGATTACAAATTTTTTTTAATGAAAAATAATCATTTAAAGCTAAGATAATCAATTTAGCAAAATAAAAAATCCATTATGAAAAAAATACAAAATAAGAAAAAATTAATGGATTTTTTTTATTATTATTTATTTAAGATTTTTTGTTGTAATCTATTTATTTAAGATTTTATTATTGAGAATTTTATTGTTTTTTATTTTAATTTAAGTTACGATAATCATTTTAGTTAAATTAAATAATAATAAGGGCAAAAATATACTTTCACAAGTTTTAAAATAATTGACTTTCAAAAATTTAGTCAAATAGACTAAATTGATGAGTTTTGGTAAAAATACGGACTAAAGTTATGAAGATGGTAAAGAATTTTATAAATATAACAAATCGTAAAAAGATAGGACTTATATAAAATTCTGCCCAACTAGGAATGACAAATATCCCCAATTCGTCCTAAACTGATGGGGATTCGATCCGTTTGGCTCGGATTTGGGTCAAACTTTTTTGACCTGATTTTTTATCGAGGGTATGGGTTAACCCCTTATACCCCGACCCGTCCTGTTTGACCCGGTATTTATATAATCATTTTTTTAAATATAAAAATATAAAAGGAAAAACAAATCTATAATCTTTTTGTCTTTCTACCTAATTGCATTTTATGTTTGAATTTAAAGTTTATTAAACTTAGATATTATTTTATATTAAATTTAAGTTTATATATGAATTTTAAGTGCATGTTAAAATGTTTTTCTATAATGTCTGTTTGTATTTAAGTGTATATTTAAATTTCCATTAAAAAAGAAAAAAATTTGTATATATACTTTTTAATTTAAATGTTAAAATTTAAGTTAATTTCCTAAAATTCAATTACTATATGGTAAAATAATTTGTATATTTAGTGGTTTGAGGTTTTTTTTTTTTTTTTATAAATAAAATAGGTCATTTCGGGTCGGGTATGAGACACCCCTTATCATTTCCGGTTGGGTTTGATGCAGAAAACGAATACCCATTAAGGGCATGGCTCAAGTTTAGGACAATTCGTGCAAATTGGGGTTTCTGGTATGAGACACCTCTGATCTGATCCGATTCGACTCGTTGCCATCCCTAATCTCACTATTAACTTTTAATGTAATGATTTAATTCATATGATGTGTAAGAACTCGAACGAGGATTTAAAGTTAAAATATTTTTGCATTATTGATTGTATATTATTTGTGATTCACTTAACTGAGTTAATAAAATAAAGTATGAATACAATTTCATTGAATAAATTAGGCATTGTTAGGGATTTGAACCGATGATCGCGGAAACGACATGCCCAATATACACCCATAATTCATAGCAATTAACGTTAATATCAGAAAAATAAGATGAGAGAAAATAAACCAATCACAACACAAGATATACGTGGAAAACCCAAATCGGTTAAAAAACCACCGGCCGTTAGGAAGACAGAGAAAATTCCACTATATGATAAATTGTTACAACCATATACTTCAGGATTCTCTCTCACGCCTTAACCCCAAACTATGCTCACAACGCTCACAAGATCCTCACCAAGAACCCCTCAATATCCCCTAGGTCTCCCCTGAATATCACCCAAGGATCTCTAATTTGATCCACTGATATTCCCTTAGATCCCTCCCCGGATATTCTCATGGGTCTCTCACCCGGATCTCACCACTCTCTGATGTTACATGGTGTTTCTTGACTCCACACAAAATAACATAATTACAATGTCCATTTATACTAGCTATAGGGAGTTTAAGATAAAAGGAAATCCTATTCCTAAACATACAATAATTACTTGTTCCACATAAATATTATTTCCTATTTATGACAGGTCTTCTTGTTAAAGAGAAATCATTTTTCTTCAAGTACATGACTTTCCTATTCTTCATGAAGACAAACTCTTTTTCCTTTTCCGATAAGCACAAGAACTTTAAGAAGAATTATTTTCCTTTTACGCTGAATATTTTCCGTTTCACGCATGCTTATGATTTACTACGGTTCCGGTCATGGTTGGACACCCGCTCTCTACACCATTACAAGTCACCTGGAATGCACTGTGTTTCCTTCTGGAATCCGATTCTTCGATTATTCGATTCTTCGATTCTTCGATTCTTCGATTCTTCGATTCTTCGATTCTTCGATTCTTCGATTCTTCTCCGATCTTCAAATCTCCCTCAAACACCATCTCTAACTTCCAAACGTTATCCCACGTCTCTAGGAAATTTCACATCAGTTGAGTCTCGTTTGGTTAATATCGGGTTCACTTGAGAATACGAGTCAAAACCTAATAGGCATATAGTATTCTTGTAAGTTGTATATAAATCCATCCACCATGTATACAAGGTACGATCAAAGAATATAAATTGAAGTTCTATAGAGAATTTTAATTATTATATGAATCTAATATCGAACAGAAAAAAATCATTTTTTTTAAATCCAGGTACTGATGGAAAAGCCCAAGCATAATCCAGGAAGAGAGGTTATATGATACAGAACCGGGCTGCCTTATTTTATTAGGCCCACTCACCCTATGCTTTTGGAAATTTCAAGATTGCTGATATTTATATCCCTCTGACGTACACTTCATTAATTTTTTTAAAAATTAGTTTATGATTGAAACCTACTTAATTCCAAAATTATTATTGCTTAATTTTATTATATTATACTATAAATCAATACCGCTCAAAATTATAATGTCACCTATATTATCAAGGTTACATAATAGTGGGTTCAAATGATATATTTTACTGTTCTACTTCCATCTTCCTTTACATTTATGGAATAATGCATGTAAAAAAAAATGGGGAAAAGAAACTACTAAAGTTTTCATATTAATTTTGTTCCCATTTCTTTTAAAAATCATTTATGTCTTCAAAAAAAAAAACCATGAGATTTAAGTTGATATAGTTACATGGATTTTATGTTGAAAGTTGCATCTTCACTAGTAATCACTATGTTGTGACTTTTTATCATAAGGGAAGCCAGATAGGTAACTTATTGATGCAACAATTAAAATTGACATCTTCAAACAATATGTACAATTTCAATACTATCATCTAATGTGGTTGGATAGTAAATAACGTTGATATAGTTTGACAATGTCTTAGTTTTAAACCACCGCACATATATGGTATAATATATATATATATATATATATATCATATTAATAAATTGTAGGAAACCAATACAAATATCAAATAATCAAATACCATGAAAAATGAAGAGTTGATATTGTCATGGTGATATTGCATGGGCAGAAGAAAGAAGAACCTCCCTTTCATCTATTCATCACTCTATTTTGTCTTGAAAGGCACTCACCTTTCTTACTCCTTTCAAAGTCCACATTTATCTCATGTCGAACTCTCCTAAGTGGAGCGGCTCAATCAATTCACTACATACTCCTCTAAGTCATTTCTTATAAAAATCTTTTTTCTGTGTCTCCCTTTACCATTTGTCTGTTATTCATAATTAAATTGAGCGGCCTGTACTATTCACTACATCTCTTTTAAGTCATTTTTTATAAAAATCTTTTCTATCTGTCTCCCTTTTACCATTTATCTGTTATTCATAATTAAATCGATAGAATTAATAATTCAATGAGTTGATATAAAAATGGTTAGTGCCAATTGTATTGTTGATAGAATTGATAATTCAATGGGTTATATAAAAAATTGGTAGTACCACTTATGAGTCATGGTTTTTTTTTTAAGGAAAACTTAAACATCAAAACAACATTACAGAGACTGGCAATCCTTAGCGTCTAAGGGAACTCTTCCATCCAAAAACAGTTCGATATGACTCATATTGTTGATAGAATTGATAATTCAATGAGTTGATATAAAAAATTAGTAGTACCACCCAAAATTTTCAGCTATAAGGATAATTAAAATGAAATTATTGTTATTACTATTTTCTTGTTAATAATAGTTAGAATAAATATGAAAATAATCCTGTAATCAAAAAATCCTACATTTTCTTTGAGGGGCACATTAACTCATCAAGAATCTTTGAAAATGAAATCCAATAACTTGATTCTCCCTCCCTCCTAAGGAATCAAATTTCATTACTTATAGAACTTGATTCTGTTTCATTTCAGTCTCAATTAGTAAATGCATCATTGATCCTTCATTAACAATCAACACTAATATATTTAAAATTTCGTTACCTTTTCTTAATGGTTAATTTTACTGCATTGCTACAAATGATGAAAGATTGAAAGGTATATTCATCAAAAACGCTCCTGCAGAGATTGTAGGAAATATCAAAATGTATGGATTTAAGATTCTAGCTTGGAGAAACAAATAACATATCATATAATACAGAAGAGTAGCTAACATTAGCTAACCATTATGAGAGCTAGACATCATATTATTATACAGAAACAGAAGATAAACTCATCCCATTAAACAACATATTCTTGACACAACAAAAATTTAAAGAATTTCATCCCAACTTTATTTTCAGTGCTGTGGAGTCAGCGAAGGAAACGAAGGTATAGACTGTAGTATCAACTTCCGCCCACTCCGACGACTAGGGGATGAACCCAAGACATTGTTTGGTGGAGACACCCTCTTGCTGTTGGGAGAAACAGTCTTGACACCAGAGCCGGGAGAGCTGTTGCCTCGTAGAATCTCAGGCATTTCTTCTTCTGGAGCAGTTTGCAGACGCTTCTCAAACTTGGGTTGTGATCGGAGGATACTAGGTTTTCCATAATTCAGGCCGGTATAGAATGCATTGGAGGATCCAATAGAGAGTAAAGACCGTGGTGGTTTGAACTTTGATGAAAATGGCAGCTGAACCAATGGTCTGCAACACAAGTACAATTAGAAGCTAAAAATCAATGACTGTAACTTTACAAGGCAACAAACGGATAAGAAATCAGACCTGGAAAATTGTAACGGTGTCGTGGGAAGGGCAGAACCTGGATTCTGCTCTTCATTATTAGAAATTTCAGTTCTCTGTAGAATTGGATCCACTCCACTCTTTTCACACATCTCCGATTCTTCTTCTTCCTGTTCAGCTTCTGTTTCTATTATTGCTGACCCTGAATTCCAAATAACAACAAAAGGTAAAGATTAGCCTAAAACACATAAATATTCCTCGTTTGCATGAGCATTCGTGGAAACACAAAAAAGTGGACATAATTAAATGCAGACTGACCATCCTTTCGACCGAATGTATTCTTACACCCTTCACATCGGCAGTTAATGGAGCATCCAACACCACCCTATGAAGAAAAAGCAAATCAGTCGTTAAAACACTTTATACAGCAGATCAAAAGCATAAAGGATATATCAAGGAGTCAAACTCCAACCTGATAGCATTCACAGTATTTCTTAAGGCAACTTGATTTTTTGCAGTTGCATCCTCTTTTATGTCTAGCTGAAGCTGGAGTTTTGCTAGATTCATCCTGCAAGGGTAACTAATAATAGGTTAAGTAGCAGCTTGAAATTGCCAAGTAATCAGAGAGAGTATGGTCAGTGTCATAATCTAACCCCATGTTCAGGTACAGAATCGGAGTTCCTAATCACTTTAGGAGCAAACGCAAGAGGGTTTCGAGACTCGATCTGTTTGCGAGTTGCAAGAACAGTATCTTCATGAATAGGCTTGTTGAAGCAATCTTGACACGAACATGGTTCTATACAATAGACTCCAGCAGCAAAGCATTCACAGTAACTGCATACAAAAATGCAAAAGAAAAGTGAGAAGCGTAACACATGTAAGTAAATAAATCCTATCATCTTCCTTTTCTGTTCTTTTTTTGGTTATCTAAGCATTCATGACATGTACAAGAAAGTAACAGAAATAGAAGCAATACGATCGAAAATAAAAAGGAAGGAAGGAGTGAGAAACAGAGAAGATGGGTTCATTTGTTCAAGAAGGAAGCAGATATTGAGACATCAAGAAGCAACAACTTGATTGTTGTTGTTATCGGATTTTCAAGTGGGATTCTTTAAAGGAGATAAGTGTTCACAGCTGAAGTATCTATGAAAATTTATAACATGATATAACTGCAATAATTTGACCCAGAAACTAGAAAATAAAAACTAGTCCAATGAAAACTAACAACCTGCAGCAGGCACATTTGGACCTGAAACTTTGATCCCCAAGTCAAACAGTTAAGAAATCAGAACTTACAGTTTCAAACACTTTGACTTTTTACAATTGCAGCGCTTGCAAGCAGACTCACTCTCTCCTGCCAGTTCCATCCGACGCCTGGAGTCCAATTCAAAACCATAATGTAACAGTTAGAAACAAAAAATGCACAAAGATGAAAAACATAATGGGATGATATTAAATAAATTTCATAGTCAGGTGCACATGCCTTTTCTTCTTGGGGCTATTCAGATTAGACTCTTCACCAACTAAATATGAAGATGTCTGAGAAGCATCTTCTGCCAGCGGAACTCCATCATCAACAGGAACCATGTCTCCTTCAGCAGCAGCTGAAGTCAAAGATTCTTGAACTGGTTCTTGACCACTTTCAGGAGAATGAATGGAGGCAGTAGAGGTCGGGAAACTTAGCTGTCTAGAAAAAATTTCAAGCTTGAAATTTTTGTTGTCCTGTGAAGCTAATGTTAAAGCATTCAAGTGCAAACCAATTCCAGGCAAAATACACCGAGGAGAATCACTGTTAGGAATAAGGGGCACCAGTTGATTATCTTCAGAGGCTATTTTGTCATTGGATTGCAATATTATAGAACTACAATTTGAACCGTCATTTAAGTTCTTCCTCCGAGCCACCCGTTCAAAATCTAGACAGCGCCTCAGCATACCACGATGCAAAGTAGGAACACGCTGCATACAAGACAAAAATCACTTGAAATGTTTACAGATATCCACAGTGTTCTCAAATTATAAATGCTAAGAAAAGAACATAACAGTTCTGCACAGACAAATCTCAAAATACCAATGACTGTTAATGCAAAAGTGTTACCTTCAGTTGCCGATAAGTTATAACCATTTATCTACTGAGAGAGAGAGAGAGAGAGAGAGAGAGAGAGAGAGAGAGAAACAAAATCCAGGTTTACCGATTAACATCAATGTTACTCTTAAATTCTTAATTCATGTTGGAAGGAGGGTGACAAGAGGCTCTTCCTCATGCAGATGAATATTAAAGTAGACAATTAATTCAGGCTTACCTTCGTATTATATTGTAAGTACATTCTCAGTACTGATGCTCCTTTTCAACAACATATTAATTTCAAAAATGGTAATTAGTGTATTCATGTTTCCATGACAAACAATGGTTTCACATGCAATGAAGTTAAAGAAAAGAATGTTAGCACATTAATGAAGTGGAAGTGCCCAACATAAAAAAGTTGCAACTTTTACCTTAAAAGCGTCTTGAACACACACTCCGACCTCATCGCCCACATCCTCACTTGGATTCCCAGTTAAGCAATTATTTAGATCATCATTAGCAAGGTTGTCTTCTATCTCATTTATTTCCTTCAGCTCACTGGTTTCTCCAGGTTGAGCAGATCGACCTTCCATCATTTCATGTTGCTGACTACAGCCAACTGAATCAACCATTTGTAGTTCTGGTTCCCCGCTAAGGTCATTTTGCGAGAACTGTGTCACAAGAGAAGTGCAAAACCTAGCCCCAGGGTCCATTGATTTCTGAATTAGGCCCTTAAAAGCCTCTGACTCGTTGGGGTAATGGAAAATCAACAGGTCTTGAGCATCTGAAATTAAACTCTCCCAGTCACATCCTACCTCTTCTTTTTTTTGCCCAATCTGGGATGCACCCTGTAGATGCACTTCATCTTCGAATGAACCATTTTCAGAGTCCTTTTCAACAAATGGCACAACTGAAGCAGATGTTCCAGCCTGTTCTGACACATAATTTGCCTCAATAACAGAACAAGGTGTTGAACTGCAGCCAGGGCTACCACAATCATATTTCAAGGCACGTGGCAGCTCAATCACAAACTTTGAATCACTGGAAGGTTCAACGGAATCTTCTTCAATCGAAACCCCAGTATCAAAATTTTCCTGTAGTTGAGCAGAGTTATCATAAAGCTGAGATGCATCCATCGCAACCCCATCATCTGTACATACTTTATTCCCATTTTCAGAACAAGACCCGGCTTTTGATGGATCTGAACAGTTATTCCTGCAAAGAAAGACATACATAAGTAACAAGTAAATAAAATGAGAAGCTTGACAACATATTCAAAGAATTAGCACGAACAATCAAGAAATATCGTCAAGTACCTTTTCAGGAATCTAGTTTCCCTGTGAGCGATGACATGAGGCGAAGTGAATATGGATGGAAGGGATGAAAAATTCAAGGAATTGAATGTCTGAGTAATGGGTATGGACTTAACTGGCTTGATAGGAGAAAGACTGTTAATATAGTTAAAGACAGGAGAATCCTGCAAACAGAGAAACAAAGATCCTTCAAATGTTAAACATGTATACTAAAGAAAAATATTGAATCTTAAAGCAACAAGTAAATTGATAAAAAGTAAAAGAATAGTAAAAAATAAAAAAGATCTCAAACATCATTGCATCAACCACTGGTACATTCAGGATATCTTCTACTCTAGATCATATATTCACAACATATGACCATCAAAAATGGAATGTTAATAAGAAATAAATATACTCTTCTCATAACAGATTTAATAGACACTCAGGATGATTTATCCCAAATAAATAAAAAAGAGTTGTAAAATCACTGTTTGATGAAAGGTTTAAACAAAATTCTGCAAATTTTGGGGGGAAATTGGTTTAAAAAAACCCTGGTTAGCAAATCCTGAAACACAGAAACAAGGGCTTCCCAGAAATCATTTCTTGAATGTAGCAATTACCTACAGGCAGTAAATAAACAACTATACATCAAACAATTTCCATGTAGGAGATTCGTAAAATGATTCGATAAAATTTTAGGTTTCTGCTCTGTTACAACTACTAACATTGACCTAGTAGAAGGAAAAACATATTCAACAAAAGAACAGCCTGTGATGAATTTTTTTTTAGTATAAACACAGCAAACAGCAGCAACCACACAAACACTAAACCTCAAAACAACAAGAACCCAGAAAGCAGAATGCAGCAAATGACCACATAAAACTGAAGTTTAATTGAAGATCTACATCAAAATGAACTGCAAATCAACAATTCGCTCTAATCAAACCCACTTTCCAAAATTCATAACCAAGAAACACAAGAATTCCCTCCAAAAACACCCAATTCAAAAAACCAAAAAACCCAAATCCATCAAAACCAGAAAAGTCAACAAAACCAAACCACATGCATCAAAAACCGCACAGAACAACCAAAACAAACAAACACACACACACAACAGAAAATAAATAAATAAATCACCTCGAATTTAGACAGTGGAGTAGCGATCTGGGTTGCCTTCTCTGGGGTGTCCATGTTTAAACAAGAAACACCTCCATATATCTCACACAAACTACTCTCTCTCACTCTCACTCACTCACTCACACACACACACACAATCTATCTCTACATCAAACTTTTATTGGGGTGTCGAAACTTTTTCTTCATTTTTCTCTCTCTCAAGTCTCAAGAAGTCATGAAGTGAGTTTGTCTGTGTACTAGTACTACCACTACCACAGGTCCACAACTAGTACTAAAGAGATGAGATTCAAGCAGGAGCGGGAAGGCGGGAATGTGGTTGTTTGCTTGTTTGTGTGAGTGTTGGACTATTATTTTCTCGTGAAGATAACCCACAAAAATTCATGAAGAGACCCTACCACACAACCCCACCACCACTGTAAGACTGTAACAGCTGTCTCTCGATCTCTCTATTACTACTATGTATGTAACTCTCTCTAAACTATTTGCTGCTCTCTAGTCTCTTCTTCTGTTCTTCACTTTAAATAAAGTAACGCACCCCCAGACTGTGTTGTTTGTTGATACTCGGATCTTCTCTTTACTTTACTGATTCCACGATTTTTTTTATATTTCTTTTTTTTTTTTTTCCTCTTCGTTTAAAGATGGGAAATTAAAGCTGTGTTCTGTGAGGTAATTAGTTATTACTGATACTGTAATTAAGTTATATTTTCGATTTGAACAATATTCGGGTACCGAACACTAATATAAAGTGCAATATGTGACCTTTTTTTTATTTATTTTATAAATTTAGTCATATATTGTACTTCTATTGGCAGAGTCAATATTTAGGGATCTGTACTCGACTATTGTTCTTTGAATTTTTACACCTTTTTAACTACTGTCTATTGACACTAGATTTAGGTCTAAGTACATTTTAGGAGGGGTCAATTTTACTTTTCTTTTTCTTTTTCTTTTTTCTTTTTTTTGGAAAATCAATTGCAAAGTTTTTATTCCTATAGTGCTTCTCAAGTCAAGTTTTTAGGAAAATCAACTGCAAAGTAAATATTTTAGTCTAGAAAAATAAATATAATTAAGATCTTGGTTTTGTAACGTTACGATTACAGAAACCTTATAGAGTTACAAAAGAAAAGTATGGAATTTTTTCCAAGACCAGAGATTATTTATCAATTTATTAGAATTTCTTAATATTAATGGATAGTTATACGAGAGAGTTTGATTTTTTTATTTAAATTCTTTAATTTTTATAAACCATTGGATTGAAATCTAAATACTAGAAATTGATCTAACAACTATACAGTCATAGTACTCGAACCCTTGTTAATATATTTTATTGGCAAAATTACTTTTTTTTTTAAGTATTACATTTACAAAAATCACGATATGGTTACTGGGTCTGCTAAGATTCATGTACAGTCTGAATAATTAATCCTACCAACCTGAAGAAAAGAGAAAACTCTCAACACATACTTATAAAATTATTTGTTACACAACTCTAAAACCCATTTTTACAAATGTGAAAAAAGTATTGATTGAATATTATTTGTAACCGATTCATATCTCTTTAATATTAAAATTTATTTTTGTTGTGATCTTAGTATTAATTTGTATACAAATAAAATTAATCTTGAATTATGTATATTATTAATAATTATTATTATTCACAAATCTTGTGTGTTTTTTATTAAATCGTTGGTTTTGATTCGAAATATTTATTTATTTAATATTGTAGCTTTTTTATGGCATTTAATATTGTAGCTTGAATTCAATTTGTAATGAAAAAAAGTATAAATTATTTTTTATTTAAACATTAGATTTTCCGCACCACAGTACCACACACATTTAACACGTGGGGACCATCGAATATCAAGTTTTATGTGCTTTCATGTTTAGATAAATCAAACATAATAAATTAGATATTCGTCCAACTTGGAATTTCCATTGTCTTTTTTTCCTAACTAAAGTTTGTGTGATTTCTAGTGAAGTCAATTTTTTAATTTTATTTTACCAGTTCGATTTCCATTTTTCGTCACTATTTTTGCAGTAAAAAATATCTCTAAAACTGTCAAATGCTTTTAATATGTATTCATGAATAAGATCCCATGTTTTTTTAATTTAATTACAACATAAACTCAAACGGAAAATTATGAGATTTATTAGCAATTTAATAACGAATAATATGGGCTTGAAAAATAATTAAATAGGACTTAAAAACTATATTTTATATATATATATATATCATTGTTATTTGAATTATATAATGACATTTTGATCTAATCAATAAAATATAGTGTTAATCTGTGCTCTAATGGTAAATGTTAATAACTATAAAAGTACTTAAAAGGGAAAGTATTAAATACATTTATTGTCTTGGTCAATGTAATAAATACATATTTGTAATAAATATTTTCTTTTTTTAGTAAATTTATAGTTGTTAACACTGCCTATTAATAAATTATATAAATATATATTGAGTCCATTTTTGCTCACCCCCATCAAGGGGGTGAGCATTACCCCTCTCCTCAATACATGACACGTGTCCAGGGAGAGGGTAATTTTATCCAAATACATGAGAGTTTTTGGACAAAAATACCTTTCATTGAACACGTGTCATTTATTGGAGAGAGAGGTAATGTTCACCCCCTTGATGGGGGTAAGCAAAAGTCTTCTCATATATATTTCTCAGAAAAAATATATGTTTATATATAATTTCCTAAATATATATATATATATTTATATTAAAACCATAATTTATAAATGACGTGACAAAATAAAACAGAAATATTATAATCGGTTTGTAAGAGGGCAACAAAAAAGTTCCATGTTGTTGGGGATTTGCTTTCAATATAGTTTCAGTATCAAAATTGTTCGTTATTGATATACTCTTTTTAACAAAATACACACAACATAAAAATATATAATTGTATAAACAAATTGAGACTAGAAAACAAAAAAAATTAAATAAAAATTATTCTTCCCGGTCCAGTCCCAATCATGTCTAAGTGTCTTGCAATATACTATCATTATAAATTAGCACATTAAAAAAAATAATAAATTACTTACTTCATAAGAAGTATGTACATTTTCTTCCACGTTAATGATGATCTCCTCCGGTTTGAATTATATTATATACGTTTTATAAATATACGTACAATAATGTATGTATAACATTTGAATTCAAGAGGATCCAATAAACCTATAGCCTGTTTGGTGTTAACCAGAACCACGCATGCAATAATTCTTTGTCTAAAGTGATATAATTGCAAATACTTTTTTAGGTAATATTTACCAATTACCACCAACCCTATCTTTAATAGCACCCATTTGGCCACCAACCAATTTTAACCATTTGGCAACATCAAGTTGAAAATCAAATTCAATGTAAGGTATATAGATATGTTCACTAGTCACTGGTCGTCTATAAATTTAGGACCACTGTTTAAATATATAAAGGAATTTAGAAAATAAATACTATTTACATATTATATACTATATGGTTTTGTTAGTTGGGTCGGTCAATGCAATTTAATGTCAGCGAGAGCAGTTACATACCATTAAACATTTGACTTATGTCCTACACCAAATTCCCGTGAACTCTGGACATAGCTATTTTACCTTTATAGCCTTTGCTTGATGTAAACAAATATACATATAACATCCATTACCATCAAATCAATCCGTTAATCTTAACAGTCGACTAATATTGACACATAGAAAACTAAATATATCCCTGACACATCATCTTAAATATAAAATATTTTTAAATTAAAAAGTAAATAATAAAGTAATAAAAAAACAAGATAATTAGTTCGCGGAAACATCCTTAGTTTGTAGAGGGGAGTCTCATCTGATAACTGTAAAATGCAGAACTCCTCCAGTTTGAGGAGATTGAAGATGATCTTTTTCAGTAGGAGGAGATCATCAAAGATCTCTTTTTTCTTTGGCAGTGGAGATCCATCGTCAGTAGATTATTATTATTATTTTTATAATTTTGATTTTTCAATTTTTAATTAAAAAAATATTTTATATCTAGAATGATGTGAAAATGGTATATTTGGCTCTTCAATGGTCAATGTTAATCAACCGTTAAAGTTAACCGATTGACTTTATGAGAAGGATTTTTGTGTTAATTTATGGTATTTTTTTTGAAAATTTACTAAATTTAATAAATTAAGAGTAAGTTAGTCTAATTAACCCTCAAATATTTCTTACTTTGTTATAATGTAGGGGTAATATGGAGAATGTCTCGTCCGGTCCAAACCAAGAAAGATTGGCGGGCAAAAAATTCAAAAGGTTGTGGATAATATGGTGGGTTCGGGTCCACCGCATTCGATGGACCCGCACATGTCTGCTACGTGCATCACCGATGATATTACGAAGTCGTGGGTTGGATCGAGTAAACACTGAACAGGGCGCTCCGTAATCAAAAATGGACCCTCAAATCCATGTCTTGTGTTTGCATTCACAGAAATTTATATAAAATTTTAGCTGTTGATTGCTTGTTGAGTTGTTGTATTGGATTGGACATCGACAAAGCTACTGGAAAATTTATTACTGTGTTTATATTATAAGGTTTGTTGAACCTTCACATCACAGGTCAACATCGATCCTTGTATCTCATCAGGACACGTGTACGGTCTGATGTCGTGGTTTCATCACCCAATCACATTTACGTCCCCACTTCTAATTATAGTAGCAACATTAAAATGATTTTACTAATGTATGGACTATGGAAGCAAAAATTAAGATGATGAAATATATATATATTTAAAGTTAAACACCATGTTGGGTCATGGACCTCTCACGGTCTGTTATGATCTCTCGACATTGGTATCTACAAATACGACTTAAAATCCAACTCACTTTATGGCTCTGCGGCTGAATGAACAAATATGAAATTATATTTATAATACCAGAGTTTGAACCTTGATACTAAAACTTTATTTTAAAGTCTCCAAATACTAGGGTAAGGAACCCTTAATAGGATATATAACATGTTTTCTTGTTTTACTTTTTTTCCCACTACTTTAAAATATTTGACCGTGTTCATATATATATATATATATTTATTTATTTATTTTACTCTAATTAGTACTTTAATCAGATAAATACATATATTTGGATTTTTTTTATCGAGATTAAACTGTACATGTGAACCCAATTATATACTCTAATAACTGAAAATATATAATTATACAATACTAAAGAGAAAACTCTCCACACATACTTGTAAAATGCGCATGATAAGACTCAAACCCATATCGACTGACAATGGGAGGTGCACTAACAATTATACTAAGAGGTGATGTTTATTTTTTAAAGGAATATAAACTTATAAGACTTAAACTTACAATCTTAATGATGTGGGTGTAATAGGTTTACTATTGAACCATCTTGATTTTTGCTCATCTCTGGATAATTTACAAAAACACACTCGATTTATAATCCAGTAACATGAGGTGTAATAGGGTTATCATTGAACCACCTTCATTTTCATTCATCTTTGGATAATTTACATACAAAAACCCCGTATAGTTTTTAAACTTTACGGGTATCTATCAAAAACTGTTATTATATATTATCACACAATTTTTACACAAACATCTCTACTTAAAAGGGGAAAGGTCTTTGTTTTTCGTACACAACAAACCGTACAACATCAAATTATAAACGGTTAAGATTGCATCAAACATGGCCAATTAATACACATCCTCTCATCTTATAAAAAATCTCATCAAAATCATCTTAATTAAATACACCTCTCTAGCTACTACTTTTACAAAGTTTTCCACACAAAAGAGAAAGAAAGATCGAGTTGGTTTTTGTTGACAAGAACCAACCAAGTGGTCCCATGAAAAGCATAAAGCTAGAAGGCGGGAGTCACATGAGAACGCACCGAAAACAAAAAAATAACAAACCAAATAAATGTTTGATTTGCTCTTTTGACACATTCTCTGCCTTCAAAACTCCATGCTTAAATCATATTGTCCACTACATGCTCATCATCACGTGCCTCCTTTATTCAAGGCAAAGAATCAAATAAAATACAACAGTGTTTTGTTAATTATTGATTTTAATAGTAATTATAAGGAACTTATCATCGGATAATATACTCTACTCTTGAGATTCCATGAATGAGTATTGAGTACTACTAATTAAATCTTGGAGACCCTTTTGTCAGATTTTCAAGATTAATAGAATAAACCTTGGTTGACCAAAACTTAATTAAGTACTCTTAGTTGCAATTCTTTCTTTATTATTGATCATTATAACGATGCTCTTGCTGTTCGCAAGTGACAAGAAAAAGTCAGAAATGAAGTAATGATGAGCAGCAGAGTGTTGACACTTTGACACTGCTTATATGTGTAAACATAGTACACCACCATCAAATATATATATATATATAAATATATATATTTGGGTTTGGCCAGTTCTCTGTGAAAGAATATTTATTACTGAGTTGTTGTGGACTCTGAGTACTTGGTTTTTTTTTTTGTTTTTTTTTTTTTGGATTCTCGGATTTTGGGGTGCTTTAACGGGTTGTGTTGTGGTGTAGGGAAGGTGAGTTTTGTTTTTCTTGATGTTATGTTGCTCTAAGAAGTTTCCTAATTGACAGACATGTAAGGTCGATGTGCGATGAGAGTACTGTGATTTTTGTTGTTAAGCATGTCACGATGTTATATGAACTTTCCTAATTGACACCCATATGAGTCCATTCTGTATTTATTTATTTGTGTAGGGTACTTGGGACATTCATGTTATCCCTTAATGTTCGTGTGAATCAAACACGATCCGATTAAATCAAACTCAAGATCATAATTCACTATATCGTCTTGATTCTTGTTGATAGGTTTTGACGGCTTGACTGTAAAATATCACCCTATATATTTATGAGACCGCCACTCATAATGTTTTATCCATTTGATTCAAATGACCTCATGGTTTTTTACTTAAAAAGGTTATCGTGAAGTTAAGGCTAGCCTTACTTATTACTAATGCATACTGGTGGTGACTTCAACCAATGTGGAAGAAACCTTTAACAGCAAAATTCCAATCAAGACTAGTATGTGTTGTTTTTGGTTCCCTCCTAATTCTAGGAATACGTACGAGGTTGCCACCTACGATGTATTATCCACTTTGACTCATTGAATCTTACGGTTTTGTCCTTAAAAGGATCTTCATGGAGTTAAAGATTAATCTTTCTTATTTATATCACATATTAGTTAAAGCTTCTAACAATACGGGAGATCGAAAACCCCCTAATAACAATAGGGTTACATAAAAAATGGTTACATACTTGCATCTAAAAGAATGAGATTTGTATAATTTAGGGTCTAACTAAAGACAGCTTACTTGAGTCTAAAATCAACATAGATACAATCTAATTTAATTAATTATATGGAAACACTTTAACTTTGTGTTATTGTAGTGTCAAAATTTCCCCTATTCAAACCAGCCTAGCAAGAAAGTGGAGCCGAAATTATTATTTTTGCACAAGCAGTCTAGTTGAGCTAGAGCATGGCAATGATAGAACTCCACTTTGGCATCCATCAATACTTCACTCCCAATTATGGAATATATTACTTTAAAGAGGACAAATAGCTAACATTGTATGTCATGCATAAAATTAGACAACAATTATCCACTCTTTAACTTTTTATTTTGTTGAAATCTAACATTATCAAGATCGATTACGTGAAGGGTCTCCCCATATTTAACGATTTAATTGATAAATATGAGACTCAAATCTCTAACACATTTAGCGATTGTCATGAGCTTGAATGAACTTGTAATCATATAGAGAGAAGAAATAAATAATTAAATATATATATAGAAAGATCAGCGAAATTCACTATATATATTATAATAATTCAAGATTTTGGGAGAGGCGACATGACTCGAACCTACGAACTCACAGTGTATACGTAAGACGCATACCACTTGACTGACCTCGTAATTTTGAAATTCAATAATTATTCAACTAACCTTAAACCGGTGACTGTGTTCAGTTGTGACTTGTGACTTGTGTCTTGCATTTTCAACTAAAAGTGACATCCATTCCTGCAACTTGGGAAGCCTAGTGGAATCATAAAAGTAGTATGGACCAGAGCTGATAAAAAGGGGCTGGCCCAAATCAAATGAGTGAACAACTATTAGTCTTTTTAAAGGCCAGATTACTCAGGACCCGACTCATCAAATCAAGGTCCAACTGCTTTAACTGCCCATTAAATGGAAAAAAAAAAAACGTGTACTTGTAAATATAATAACAAATTGGAGACAAAAATGATGTGGGAATTTGTGGTTGATGACATTAGCCGAAAGGTAGGCCACGAAAGGAATCAAAATTCAACTATTCAAATATAATATACCCCACAATTTTTTTTAAAAAGCCATAGATAAGAATAATAAATTGTGAAGAATGCCAAATTGCCAATAACATAATCTTCACCACTAATTTGGAATGGAAAGTACACCTCCATGTGTATTAAGGGTGATGTGAGGGCAATTATTAGTTGATGAGCATCTGTATGAGAAAATTATTCTTAATTAATTAAATATAGAAGGTATTCCAAAAATCATAATATGGTACATATTAACAGGTGACAGGTCGGACAAATTAAAGTGTTGTAAGCCGGCCAAACCAGATCTGCCAACAACATGGTTGCAATTTTCAAGGAATAAAATATCATTTTCTAATTATAAGTTGCATTGGAAATTTATATATATATATATATATATATATATACATACGCGCATGAGACGGTGATGATTCAAACATTGCCGAACTAAATGTACACCCTTCACCACTAAGTCCTACAAGACTATAAGGGTAATTTACATTATATTATAGTGTTTAATTTTTTCTCATCAATTTTTTTTAATAATAGTTTGCAATGGAGCTTTGACCGATGCAATCAAAAAAATAAAATTTGAGATCCTAAAATAGCTTATGTATAATTATATATATATATAACATATATGGATATTACCGACTCGAATCTAATCTAGGATATATATAACATACGTGTATGAAGCGAAATTTTTTGGTTTATACTCATAATTTTATTTTAAAATAAAACAAACTTGAGTCATTTTGATCCTTTGAAACCAGTGTTATTGTAATATTTTAAAAAGTTGGCCTGTAACAATTTTTAAGGCTCAGATGTATGATTAGGAGCCAATTTTTCATTGAACTCAAGACCCTATGGAATATAACATTCAATCTTTCATAGAAAAAAAATTGGACACTCTTATAATGTGTCCAGAAGGTGGCACTCCGTACACTTACTCAAGACTGACATTGAGACATTGTCAGATTGAAGAAGCGCTATTTACCACCAAACCATATTGAACGGTAGTTTCCAAAATAATTTTCAAAAACAAAGTTATGACTTATGAATCACAATGTAACAAGACTAAGAGTCACTAATGACCGTAATTAGTTCAATCAATGCTTCAACTTATAGCGTTACATATTTTAACGTTATAAAAAAAATGTCTTTTTTGGAAAAGTGTATACCAAATATCCTGTAACGCTGTATGGTCAATGTTATTTAAGCTTTCATTTGTCTCATACTCTCATGTGTGTCTGTAATCAATTCGACTCGGTACTAATTGACCCATCAAATCTCTTGTTTTTCCTTCTTTTGGGTGCATTTAATTTGACTATTATTTCTTCACCATTCACTATTATTTTGACTACTGATATGTTTGTTAATTCCTCAGACCATGTGTTTAAAAAATGGAATGCAATGCAATAAAATTCAAGGTAAAAGTTGGACATGTACTTATTGTAAATTGTAAGTAATATTTGACAATCTGTCGATTTTCATTGTTGAAACTTGAAAGCTGGAATCTCCACACTCTTCCTCGAAACTTCCGAAAATTAGAATCAAAACGAAGAAGACAAATTTGATACGCAGTTGAAAACTGTATGCTTACAAACAAAAAAAAAAACTGTTGAAAACTGTAATTAGAAATGTACTTTAATTACAAAAAAATAATAATAATTAAAATCAAACAATTTATGTGATATTGTGATCTTCAAATTAGTCGTTCAAGTACAAAACATTTGAGTCTACATTATTAGGCTGCCAAAAGTACTATCTGTACCTAACCACCATTACGGATCATTGTGGATGGAAGTAAAAAATCACTTTTATTTATTTCAAAAAAAAAAAAATTCTACTTTGTCCAGTAAGCATAGGTCTGAATAAAATTCATTATACATATTTGTAAAATTTTACGGTTAGACTCAAATTCCCTGTATAAACATGGAAAAATAGATTCTTTGTAGATAATATAGAAAAAACCAGAGCTGACCAAAACCTAGAGATTTAGGAATGGTGGAATGGGACTATGGGAGTCTTCAAAATTAATGTTGGACCATTCTATAATTTACTAAGTAATATATGGACGGTCCAAATTCATATCTAGTGTAAAATGACCTTGTAAACAATTAATTTTTCTAGTAGATTACTATATTTTTTGAAATATTACAATAATTAGGGATTTGAGGAGGGGACAGACTCAATCTATCAACTTTGTGGTGTGGATGTGAAAGACAAACCATTGGACTAATCTCATTTTATCTCAAAATCCTATAAGTAATGTTACATATTTCTATTGGAATGAGAGTTTAATATTAATTATTATACATCCAAAAACTTATTAAGAATTTTATGAAAAATAATTTGTAAACGTCTTGTAGATAATGTCATGATGTGATGAAGTATATAGTAACCATGTCATATTTAGAAATGGAAATGAGTCTAAATGACACCATATCCGATCAGAGTTTTGTGAACATCATTAATAGAATCAACCCTTATAATCAGGGATTGTAATGCAATTTCCATTACAAGGGATGAGTCTCTCGATACTTTGACATTTAATGAGCAAATGTGAAGTTCGAAATTCTATCACAAACATAAGAGGTAAGGTGAGGTGCATGATCACTTTTGTAAGAGTGGATATGCCATCCTAATCCACTTGTTTATAAGATATCATACAACACAAAATTTGAATGATTTAATGCGAACCAAACAAAAACTATATAAAATTTTAAATACTCATGAACCCTAAATTACATCAAAATTAACAAGAAAGAACGTCTTTGCATATGCATGACATGTCTTGTACTCTTGTTGTTACAATTCCTATGAATCCAATTTTTCTGGCTAAGAACCCACTAAACAAGAAGAAGGTGGTTAATTAACTCACAGTTTACAAAGAAAGAGAATCACAGTTTTTCTTCTTCTTAAAGTTTAAGATTATTTGTCAGAATCAACACCATTAATATAGAGAAACTGTTTACTATCAAACAGCAATAGATATGTCACATTCACGTTTTAATTGATTTTTTTTAAAGTTTATCCTAAATACTAATAATAAAAATTAGTTCTTGATAAACATGCTAAGTGGGAAGGATTTCTGAACAAATCTAGGGATAAAATTTCACAATTTTGTTTATAATAAAAGTTGTTAATTTTTCTTTTAAAAATATGATTACCAACGAAAACAGAAAGTTTTGTATTTTTTGATATACCATCATCAGCGGGGAAAACAAAGTTTTACATTAAATTATATTCAGATTTCATTTTTATGTACTTTCTGCCGCCGCAACTCAAATTTGTAACATTATTATCCGATTGAATCAGCTAATTCACAACTACAAATTGATTTATTAGATTAAATTTCAGAAAATACTCAGGTAGTAGAATCATAGAAAATGTCAAGGAGGAATTGCCTTAATTGGTGGCTCCGAGAATAACTTTATATATATATATATATATATATATATATATATATATATATGCACAATCCAAATAAAACGTGTCGCCATACAGGTTTCATTCAAAAAAAAAGAAAACTGTGACTCTATACCATGATTTTTTTAATATTAAATTTTCATCTCCTGTACAAAATTTTCATTTTGACCATTCTCTCTATTTAAGGGGTCTTTGATTGATTGATATTTTTTTTTTGGTGGTTATAAGCTTACACTAAATTGACAAAACTCAGAAAAGTTGAAATGCTTTATTGGAAATCTCTTCACACCCATATATTGAAGTCAATCCCCTATATTTATACTAAAAAAAGCTTACAATATATTAGGTAAGAGCATCTCCAAGCGGCTCCTTGAATCTAAGCGGCTCCTTGAATCCTCTCCTTAATTAAAATAGGGAGCCAATTTGGATTTTAAGCACTCTAAGGGACTCCCTAAATGGCTCTCTATTTTAGAAAGCCTCTTGGTGGCTCTCAAACTGTAGGAAGCTCTTTATCTTACCTTTCCTAATTTTTTAATATTTTTAAGCTGATTTTAGTATTAAAAAAAAATGATATAATTATGTATTATTATTTGTTAAAAATAAATACAATTTAAAACCAAATAAATTTATCTATATTTTAAATTTAAAAAATATTAAAATATTAATGACTAGCTATAATAAAGAGCATGGTTGAGGTGACCTCATGAAAAATAGCTAGCTAAAATAGTTTTTTTTTGTTAAAATAGCTAATATTTAGCTAAAATTTAAGGAGCATGGTTGGATATGCTCAAGTATAGTTAACATATTCTTGACAAAATTTTCTTTTACAGAACATTTAATTGAAAATCCTTACAATATCCTTACAACGGAAAAGGAATTTAAGACTTACACATAAATACATTTAATGACGACTTGAACTCACAATTTAGTAAGTGTGAAAGACATACGAGATCAACCTAACATTTTTAATTCTCCATCTAAAGAATTAATTCGTGTCTTGATTCTTTTTGAGTGTAATTTGAATTCTTTTATTTTTCATTCCAACTAATAAATACACCCTAATAAAATCATTGTAAAATGACAATTATTTGTTAATGGGTCATATACATATTAACAACTTTAAAATTAATTAAACAAATCATATTTATTCTTCAAATACATAATTACACGAACTTCGTGTGTCTCTCCAACAATAAATATAACTTTTTAATTAATTTTCCTTTATTAATTACAGTTTTGTAAAGCATTGTCACCAACCTAACATATATTTTGGTCGAATTTGAAACTAAACAATTCTAAATTTCATTATATATATATATATATTAATCTCTCATGCTCGTTAAAAACTATTTCTATTAAATGAATCTAGATTAATAGTGGATTCCTTTTTAACAAATTGTAAAAAAAAAATCATTTTTTTAATAGGAAAATTCTAAAACTACCTTAATTTGCTATTATATATATAACAATACAATGATACTATTTTGTCCAAATTTTGTGTCCAAATTTAATATTCAAATGATATGGTATTACTGTAATCAATTCATTTAAATTGTATTAGCTTTGTATGAATTAAATGAATAGATTATACTATATCATTTGAGCATCAGATTTAGATACCAAATTTAAACAAAATAGCATTACTAATAACAATAATTGGATAATTACACATGACATGTAATTTAATGAGAATCCACCAACCCTCACTCTTTTTTTTTCTTTCAATTTTTATCTTTAAAATTTATAATCCATTTAGAATCCTATCTAGAATCCTATTTATAGAAGAATATCTACAAATTTTACTCACATTTAAATATAAGTTTTGTTGTTGAACCTAAAAAAATCTAATTACCCATATATATATCTAAAAAAAAAATCTAAAATAAGGAAACAACAGAAAATCAAAGAGACGGGATGACGTTGGTTTGATGGTAAAACCCCTCACACTTACACCGATTACGGGATTACGGGTTCGAGTCATTCCCTATCTTAGAAAAACCATCGGTATATGTTTTAGTGTAAAAATCAAAGTGAAAAAATAAAATAAATAAATAAATAAAACAAGCAAAATATAGTTAAGACTTAAGACAAAGACATGAGTTTTATTTATTTTTGAAGTCTTCTGTTTTGTTTTGTTTTTTCCTCAAAAAAAAAAGAAAAGAAAAAGAATTTGAATGAGTCACAAGTCACAACTCAAAAAGGCTTATAATAGGCAACCCCCGCGCTTTTCTCCATATATTTCTCCTTCTCTTTGAAGCTATCGAATTTTGTTTGGTTTTGCTTCTCCTTCCAAATTACATTCACTAAAAAGCACCCCCAACAATTTTTTTTCCTCTTCTTCTCTTCTGCGCCGCGAAAAAATCTCAGCTTTTCCATTTTTTGATTTGATCATATTGTTATTATTATTATTATGTTTTATTTGGTGAAAGGTGGTGGATGATGATGTGATGTCATGAGATTGCTTTGAATCTTCCCAAAAAAAGAAAAAAAAGAAAAAAAAGAGAAAAAGGAAAAAAAAGGAAGAACAAGAAGCCTAAATCACCACCACCAACTCTCAAAGTCAACCTTGTCGACTCCTTCTCTAGCATTTGTTATTTTTGGGTTTCTGGGTTTGTGCGGTTTTTGCTATTTGCATGCCTGCTTATAATAATATTCTGGGTCTTTTCGTTGAATTTCATTGTCGTTGAAAGGGTGTTTATTTTCATATATTTTTTGATTTTTTTGATAGTTTTTTTAAATTCTGGGTCGCTGGTCTTGGTCAGGTAATGGTGGGAAATGACTAATGAGTCGTTTTATTAGAGTTTACTTTTGTTCTTTTTCTGTTTAATTTATAATTCAGATTTAACAAAAGAAAGAGAATATAAATTTTTTATTTTTATTTCAATTTAAAGGTCAAAGCTTTGGAGGGAATTGGAACAGGAGTTGGGGTTGGTGAAACTAGGTTTCTATTTGATTAAATTTTCTTCATTTAATCGTTATATTCATTACTGTCTAATCTGGGCTGGTGAATATTTATAGTTAAAAGGGTTTTTAAATATTGTACACTTGATATTCTTTCTTTGGTGTGTTTCAATCAATTTGATTGACAATTATGATGACGATAAATAAAAAATCCATGTTGATCATCTCTATCTGATACAATAAACAGATTTTTGTATCTTGGGTTCTTGCCTGTTCTTTTAAAAATTTGATCTTTTTTTCCTTGATATCAAAGAACTTGTGGTGTTTTTGAGGTTCTTGTGTTTGAATATGGATTCGAAGATAAGTGGTGAACTTGGACTTATGAACTCATCAAAGAGCTCTGATGGCCAAGGAGCAACTGGGAATTCAAAGTTGATGGGTGGAGGAAACATCAGCAGCAAAGACATGATTTTTCGAGCAGACAAAATCGATCTAAAAAGCTTGGATATTCAGCTGGAGAAGCACTTGAGCAGAGTTTGGTCGAGACATGTTGAAAACCAAGGAGGCCCTAAAGAAGAATGGGAGCTTGATTTGTCTAAATTGGACATCAGGCATGTCATAGCTCACGGTACCTATGGGACCGTTTTTCGCGGTACTTATGATAACCAAGAAGTGGCAGGTAATTCTCTATTTCCTTTTGCTTAATGTGTTTAATGGCGCTGAAACGTCTTCTTGTTTCAAGTTGTTAATGGTTATAGACATGAATTAGTGCTTACCTGTTATTGGCTGCATTAGTGTATAACAATATGTGAACTTGTGTATGTAGCTCTGGTGACAAAATGGGTTGTCAACTTGCCATTAGTTGTTTTCATTTTGGTAATCCACTGTGCATATAATTTCTGACCTTCTATTACGGATGCTGTGTGTATACTCACAGCAAAAGATCTTAGCTTTGATTTTGTAAACTGAAGTAGAAATTATCAATCCGCCAAACTTGATACCGTGGGTTGTTTAAGGACTTAATTTTAATTATGGTATGCAATGTCTTCATTTAGCAGTACAGATCATTGTTATGCACTTGCCGCTTTTCTCATAATACTTTTATTTAAATGCCTACATATCGTTCTTTTGTTCCTCAGAGCCTTTGATTTTACTTTATATCTGCCAAGCATGTGACAATTATTTTAAGGAACATATCATCTTTTATGGTTATGGTAATTAAGCATATTAAATTTTATGATTTTCTTTTTAACAGCTTGGAAGTGTCACTTGCTAGTTACTGTGTTCTTACCAGAGGAAGTATAGCTTCATTTGAAGTAAAATTTAGGGTGTAAACATTCTAGAGATGTTTTGGAACTTGGAAGTAAGATATGTGTTAGATAAATAAAGTATGTTGTTGGTTTGAAAAATAAAGGATAAATACGATACGATTTTGTGATTTTATAGGGCTAGAGATAAAGGGGGCTTGTGTTGTTGTATTGATTAACCTCTGGATTTTATGCTATGATATTGGAATTTTTTTCAGGCCTCACAACTTAACTTTGTTTGATTTAGGAATGCATTTGAAGTTCATAAGACATTGTTATACTGGTTCGCATGTGCTAGGTTAATGTTGTTAAATGATAATTAGCTTACAACTTGATAAGATTAGTAGAACTTATGTTATGTTAATTCAAGTATTTTTCCATTGTAGAGCTTTATATCCCTCGAGCTTTATGTTTGTTTTGATGTCCAATTCTTACTGTACCTTTGGTTGGATATTATAGTGAAGCTGTTAGACTGGGGGGAGGATGGTGTTGCAACAACTGCTGAAACTGCTGCTCTGCGGGCATCATTTCAACAAGAGGTCGCTGTGTGGCACAAGCTTAGCCACCCTAATGTCACAAATGTAATAATTCCTTCTTCAGCTAGTTATGTTCTTTTTATGGACATTCCATGACGGCGAGCAACATTTTGACGTAAAAAGCGAGAGTTATTGATTTCATGATTTTCCATTTCGTGTAACTTCTGAAGGTTAACAGTGAAGTTTTTACTTGGCAAGCTTGGTGTTTTCCGACTCCTGATTTTTTCATAAATTATAATTATTTCTAAAATTCTCAATTTGTTGAACTTTTAAATTGTTGTTTTATTATTCAAAGGCATCTGTTAATCTGTTATATTTATCTCCTTTTTCAAATCTTGATCTCAGTTCATTGGAGCTTCTATGGGAACTTCAAACCTTAAGATTCCTGGCAAAAACGCTTCAGTTGATGGTAACGTTACCCTTCCTCCTAGAGCATGTTGTGTTGTTGTGGAGTATCTTCCTGGCGGGACACTAAAACAGTACTTAATAAGAAACAGGCGAAGGAAACTCGCTTTCAAAGTTGTGATACAACTTGCTTTGGACCTGTCTGGAGGGTAAGCTCTGCCTCCTATCATTCTTGGTTTTGAAAACCCTGTATCTCTTTTCTTATTAATGATCATCATTTGTTTTGCTCTAATTTGCAGTCTTAGCTATCTGCACTCAAAGAAAATTGTACATCGTGATGTCAAGACAGAAAACATGCTGCTGGATGCAAACAGAACTCTCAAAATTGCTGATTTTGGTGTTGCCCGCGTTGAAGCTCAGAATCCAAGAGATATGACTGGTGAAACTGGTACTCTTGGATACATGGCCCCAGAGGTATTCATGCATTGTTGAAACCTAGATTTGCTTTAATGGAGCAGGAAAAGTTGAACATTGAACTTTAACGTTATGAAATATATTCATCCATTGTCTGAGTCTAATGGGGGGTGTATAATTTTTAAATTTTGAATTATGTGTTTACATAAATGGTGCTTATGATTTTTCTTCTTTGCGGGATTGGGTCGGACGAAGTTTGGCCTATAGAGCTGTGTCCCTCTTTGAAGAGTTGATTACCTTTTTTCATCTTCATGGTTACATATATACACATAATGATACAGAATATTTGGATGCGCATGTTTTTCCTGCAAGTGACTGACAAATTACACAAAACCTCTGTCCCTTGTAAGATGCCTGTGGAGATTATATATGTTCTTGGTTACTTCTAACAAGATACTTAATGTAGGTTCTTGAGGGCAAGCCTTATAACAGAAGATGCGATGTCTACAGTTTTGGAATATGCTTATGGGAAATTTATTGCTGTGATATGCCTTACCCAGATCTTAGCTTTGTTGACGTGTCCTCTGCTGTTGTCCGACAGGTTAGTTCTTATATTCTGAAGATAATTTATTCTTGCACATCAAGTTTTACTTAATTCTGTTGGACTTTGTTGATGTTTCATTTTGTAATATTATGAGTTGAGAAAGTATATGCTTTTTCATTGCGCTGGATTAGTGCGATTGGTCAGTAGTTGAGAATGATACTTTTATATAGCATTGAATACAGAAATGTCTCTTCATTTGGATGTGTTTATGCATGTTCAGGATATGATCATTTGTCAGGAGTCAAAGTATGGATTTTGCCCCAAATTTTCTTGATCATTTATTATGAAAAATTGGCTTTTTTAACACCATTCTAAAGCATGGAAGTCATGCCTTTGATTGCTGCTAATATCTATATGGTATATTCATTTGTTATTTTCAATCTGGCTTGGCTATCTTGTCCGGTTGACAGAAGTTTTGGGCTTAGATATTTAAATATACTTTTGAAAGTTGAAATCTTTTTGGCTTTTTTTTTTTGTCAGTAGAATAAATGGGTTGTGACTGGGAGGTCTGGTCATGGAAACAATTAGTAAAATATTACTATATGGATCAAAATAATATAGAAAATCTATCAGTTTAGATATCAATATATGCAACTGTAGATTTAGTTCATTGTATATTAAGGAAAGATCCTCCAATCTATATGTTAAGTGTTCTTTTTCAGAAAGTTTCTGCTTAAGTGGAGACTGTAGTGTTCATCGATATCAATTGTTTCTTAAATAGCTTCTGCTAAGAGGAAAAAGAATGAAATCTACTTGGACTTAAGAAAACTCTTTGAGATTTTTGGTTTTTCGTACCTTTAACCGCGGTAATATGATTGCATAATTAGAGATATAGAAATTCACGTGTAGTGTAAAAGGTTTAACTTTGACGATAAGAGTTTCATACTGGATGTATATTCATTGACAGAATTTGCGACCTGAGATCCCCAGATGTTGTCCAACTTCTTTAGCAAATATCATGAAGAGATGCTGGGATGGAAATGCAATGAAACGTCCGGAAATGGACGAGGTGGTGAGAATGCTAGAAGCAATTGATACAAGCAAGGGAGGAGGGATGATACCTGACGACCAGGCCCCAGGTTGTTTCTGTTTCGCCCCTCGTGGTCCCTGATTCTTTCTCCACCATAAGTTGTCTCGATTGATTAAGCCGAACATGCGGAGCCATTGGATTAATCCATCTGTTTTCAGATTTTCCTTTGGAGTATAACATTAAACATGTTTTGGTAGATTGCATGATAAGGAGATCAAGTTTTTTATGAATTTGACCTCTACTCTTGTTCCAAATGATTTTTTGTTTGCAGCCTTTGTTTGTATTGAAAGATTCCGACTCATGGTATACATATTGGTTGATGCACATAAATCTTGTGAATCCAGTAATATGGTTCTCGTCATTAAATTTTTTTCTTTTCTTTTTAAATTAACTTTCCAAAAATGGGGTCAACTAGGAAGCATGGAAGCGAGGTCAAATGGGGAATTCAGGACTGAGGGAAATGGGGCTTCACCCCTCTTTCCCCCAAACGGGTGTGGGGTGATGTAACCTCCCTCTCGCCTCGTTTGACCCATTGACATCACTATTCACTAGTTAGAATGAATAAATACTAGCATTCTCTTATAAGAAAAAAAAAAGTGGATCTACTTGGAGAAGTGTGTGGTGTCTTGAGCAACTCTCCTTTTGTGAGCTCTATTGATGTCAAATCCATCCTACTCAAATGAATCAATATCACCATTTTGCAAAGTGCTTTTGTCAGTTTGTCACTACAAATTGACACGGATTCCACACAAGTTTCAACTCAAACACCCTGCATTATTTGGTTGCATCTTTTCCACTCAAGTATTCCCCATCCAGAAAATCCTAGCTTGTACAGATTTTCACTTTGATATGAAGGGAGGCCTGAGTAGCCTCCCAGTTGTTCTTGTATTCTATGATTCATGAATGTTGTAATCCTTATTTGCCTCAAATGATACCCAATTTCAGCTGCCAGATAGAGGTTAAATCATTGAAATAGCTCTGTTAAAAAATGGTTTCCTTTTGTTTGTGCACTATATATCAGTCTTGAGTATTTGGTTTCTCTCCCTTGTGGAGATTGGAGAACATTAAGTAGTGGTGTCACCATTACCCACCAAAAGTAAACCCTTATCACCTTATCAAAAAAATCTCAATCAACATCTGTCTAAACACTGAAATCATGTCATGTGATAAAAAAAATATATCTAATCGATGATATGGTATTATGAGATATTATATTGAATGAAAAACGTATTTGATTAGGTTATTCATGTCATGTGATATAATGTTACGAGATATTGAGTAAGAAAAAAGAATAAGGAACAATACGGGACTGAACCTAGATTGAATGAATGCAGGATCCTTAAAGAAATTAAACTTAAGAATTTATTATACAGAGAGCTTGAGCTTGAGCTTGATGTGCTACCTTAATTTCAAATTGATTAAGTCCCTTATTTAAAATCTGATGCTAATTTAACAGAAGATGATAAACAGTTTTATAATGTTTCAAAATATGATAAAAATTCAATATAAATGATGCATCAGATAATCAATTAGTAACTTTCTAGTTAGAGATTCATTATTTTTTTTATGGATGATAAGTTCATTGAAATCTACCTATAAATAAAATTTGAGAATTTTTTAAATACTAGAACTATTTTTTTCTCGTTTTTTCGATGCTTTCGTATTTTTTAAAAAATGGGATAAATAGTTTTACTGTTTGAAAAATTCTTAAAATTTTATTCATACGTAAGATTTCATTAAACTTATCATTCACATAAAAAATCAAATCAAAATTCATAAAAATCTATATAATTTTATCAAGGTTCTTAACAAAATTAAAGTAAGAGATCACTAATTAGAGTATTCCATGATCAATAATTGGTGTTTGAGTTGGAAACTAATTCACGGAATCTGAGAAATAAACTGTGAGTAAATGATAAGGTTAACGGTTGTTGAGCCAATAATATTTGATAAACATAAGTCGATGATGATTCGACACTTGCTAAAGATTTGTTTGTCCACCATTTCTGGTCTCTGTTGCTAAAGATTTGTTTGTCTACCATTTCTGGTTTCTGTTTTTAAGTAAATTTTGTGGCACATAAGCCAGTGCTTGTTCTTATCTAGCTATATGCCTACATGACACTCAAAAGCATCTTGATTTTGTTTGTTTGTTTGATATACGTGTGTCATGATGATTTGAATTTGAGATATCGATATTAATGAATGTTCTTTTCATCACCAAATTATATTAAACATTATCGATTTAAATGAATAATTTTTATCATTAAATTATGTTGGATAATGATTCAGACGTATCAATGCATCATAATAAATATAAAGTATATATGATGCTTCACACAGGTTTTTTGGCAATTAACTTGATTACATTATGTTGAATTGTTGATACGTGCAAAAAGTTGAGATCAACTTCAGATATACGTATCAGTCATATCATACCTGTCTGTACATTATGCAGAGTTTGCAACATAAAGTTGCATATTAAAACTATGAAGTTAATGATATTTTTCTTTTTGAAATTTGACACTTGTTGAATCAGGAATCTGTTGGGATTTTACGAAATCAATCGCTATAAGTATAATCTTTAAAATAACTCTAACCACATTTGAAGGGGTTTTCCCCACACTTTATAATTTCATAAATAATTGTGAGATTTAAATCCCTATCAATATGGACATAAACAGGTTTGAAGACTAGGGTAGGTTAGAAACTTTTTTTTTTAACTGAACATCGACATCACCTAGTTAGGAGGACACAGTGAGACGTCCATGTAAAATATATATTCTAAATAAACACGTTACAAAATTTTATTTTATTTATAAAAAGTCAAATTAAATTATAAGAGAAACATAAAACGTAAATGTGAACACTATTTAAATTTGATCCATTCGAAATGTTCTAATACAATGATATGAGAAATTTAATAAAATTCATTTAACAATATCATTACTTTACAAATTTAAAATTGAATAAAATAATAATTGGATTACTCCTAAAATTTCATTATCTATATTTAACAATAACCCTAAAATTTCAAAACAAAATAAAAAATATTTTTATAATAACAAAATAAAATATTTAAAACCATAATATTCACTAAAACATATCTAAATGTTGATGTTGATAAATAGATTGAACTAAATTTCAAGAATAAGGAGAAATAATTGTTATTATAAAAAAGAAGAAAATGGAAAGAAAATTTATTTTTTACTCTGACTATGAATTATAATTAATTATTTAATTAATTTAAATTTTAATAATTTCTATTTAATTTTTTTTCTAGAAAAAATAATTGCTATTATAATTTTTTTTCAAATAGACCCTACATAGGTCTGTCAATACCTATCATGAATGTGAAGAAAAGTACACAAATATAACCACTTGATGTGTGAGTGGATATCTAATATAACCACAAATATATAATACATAATGCTATTGATAATTCAATAGATATCTTTCTATCCTCTATTTTTTTTTTCTTAATGACAAATTGTTCCTTAGTTAAAATTAAGAGTACAACAAAATTATAATACCAACTTAAATTTTTAAGTTTTTAGAATATAGTATCGTTAGGAAATTAAACGATAAAAAGAATAACTTTAGAATAAAATGGATTTAATTTTAATTATGGAAACACTGTTTTATTACCATTTTCTGTTTTGTGATTTCGTGTATATTTTCTAACATAAAAAAAAAATAAAGAATAAAGAATAAGTACTCCAATCTCTGTTATAATTTGCCAATTCGTGTAATTATACTTAAAATTAGGGGTACTTCGATATTTGTCCATTGTTTTATATATAAAAATTACTCAAAAACCCTATAGATAAAGTTGACAGGAACGTGGACGCAGTGGTGACTGGATACATGCTGCTATTGCTATATACCAATTTGTGCTTGTCAGTTTGACAACGATTTTCGAAACTGTGATTTGTTTTGTTTTTTTGTATGTGACCAAATTAATTAATTTAGACACTTTTATGTGTCAAATGAATATAACATCCTGGAAATTTTTAGATGATTTGTCACCTCTACACATGGAAGTGGGGAATCTTTGCAAAAGAAATTATAAAAATATATACTATTTCAAATAAATAAATAAATAAATTATATAGATATGTAGATATATTGTTCCGAAAAGAAGATAATATTATAAACTTACCACTAAATTTCACCCTTTTTAGACTCTGGCCCCTAAATATTTTATGTTGGTGTAATGGTTACTGTTTACAAAATTTTTTTTGCTCTGTTATGGTTATAATGGTAGATATTCAGACAGCATCCATACTGTTTGATCTTAACAAGTCTTGACAGATCCCAATCATATCAAAATTTATTATAATGCTTAAAAAAAAAAAATTGATGGTTACTTATCCGAAAAGAACTTTGTAAGTCAATTTTGGAAGATAATCATCATCAACAATGTTCCATATTGTTGGGGTTAGAAATTCTTGCACGTCATCTAAGAAAAAAGAACAAAAATTATTGAATTTATGGTATTATGTTGGACTTGCAATTTGGAATCATTTACTTGCAATTTGCAAAGGTTAATATTGTTTATCAATTCTTGGCAAATAATAACAAGCCTTTACCTTCAAAAGTGAGTTAAATTATGAAGATGATTAGATGATTAATTATTAATTTTCATAAGAAAAATCAGCATTAATGTGAATACAAAGGTTGATTGAATCATGAGAAAAACTATCAATCCAAATAGGATTTGATGAAAGTAAAATCATCCTCAAACCATGCATATTAAATTAATATTAATATTATTGCTTCTTATACAAGTTGTATTCAAGATATACATTTGAGTATATATAACTTGTTTTACTTTCTTTATTTTCTTTTATCCCTTAATGCCACGTTAGGTTTTTTCTTTTTTCTTCTACTTCTGAACATGATAGAGTTATAAATTAAAATACTAAACATATTAAATTAAGTAACTTGAGAAGAAGTATCCCAACTTATAATCCGAATCGTTATCCATCTATTTTAAATTGATAATTTAACAACGAGATGAGGTTGGACGAGTAGTATATCCCTAACGTGTACACCATTAACGTTTTGAGTTCGAGTGTATCTCCCTTTTAAAAATCCCAAATTAATTGTAATAATTAAATAATTCTAGAAAATCTTAAGGGCTTGTAAGTTGAAAAGTGTGGTTGTTTAGCAATTAGCCTAATTGCAGGGTAAAATTTTGATTTTTCGTTTTGAAAAATTAGATTAAAAAAAGAGAGGTTAAGGGTAAATCCGTAATTTAATGAGATGCTTTCCCTCTATAAGAAGTTGAATGCCATAAAAAACCAGTTAGAAGCGTTTTGTGTTCTGTTTTTCAGTTTAAAAGGAAAGCAGAGGCCAGAGACAGCAATAGCTGGCATCTCTATCTACCCACCTTAACATTCTCAAAACTCTCCAAAAAAAATGGTATCGGGAAGCGTCCAGCAGTCGCCATTCATGTCCGATTTCCTCCAGAAGTGCGGTGGCTACGTCGTCGTCGACGGCGGCTTCGCTACCGAGCTCGAACGCCACGGCGCCGACCTCAATGACCCTCTTTGGAGTGCCAAATGCCTCGTCACTTCTCCTCACCTCGTTAGAAAGGTACTATACTATTCTCTCCAGTCTCTCTCTCTCTCTCTCTCTCTCTCTCTCTCTCTCTATATATATATATATATATATATATATATATATATATATACAGACAATCATTTTCATACAAATAAATACATGCATGTCTTGTGTTTGTGTTTATGTTTATCTTTGTTTTGTTTTGTTTTTTTTTTTTAAATGTCGGTTTCAATCAATATTTGTCAGCTGACACGTAGTTAAAAAATTACATTCATTTGATGTTAAAAGAATAGACCAGCTGTGAGCCGGCTCTGGTTTTTGTGAATGTTTAAGATGTTTACTTGCATTTTAATTGAAAAAAATTTCTTATATTGTACATGGGTACGAAAATTTTCAGGATTTCTAGTTTTGTATGGTTACTGGTTGTGTTTGTAGCATTACAAAACTTTTTTGTAATGACATAAAAGTAGGAATTTCTGGAATGTATTTGAGGGTCACATACAGATATTGGAAAAGTAGTGCAGGATTGATCTTATCCTTCAATTTTGGAACATATCTGGACAAAATTAGTGGACATAAAGAGTTGAATAAACAAATAAAAGTTGCAGTGAAATCAGGATCTTGCAGTCACAGAAACAGAACATGAAATATGTCTGATGATAGATCATATAAGCATGTAACATGTTAGATGTGTCGTATGAATAAAGTTTCTTATCTTCTGACAAGTGTCGTGGAGGAGAAATGGTGCCTTGTCCAACTCAAGGTGTTTTTTATTTTATTTATATATAAATTATAATCCCATGGAGATTTTCTCATGACAGTTGTATATTTCTTGCAACCAAAATGATATAATATTGGTGTAAACATGGGACAATTAAATAATATACGGAACAATTTTTACATTATATTATCTATAAGCCAGTCAGAGGATCTCTGTGTAAGTGGTTTTAATTCTGGTCTTCATATGTAATTTGTTTATGAGAACAATATGTTTGATGTTTCCAGGTAGAACTCATATAATAGTAATTATTATTATTTTCATTAAATTACAGTTTAAGGACTTGACAGTGGGTTTTGATTCTTAAAGATTCTCATAGTTTTTTTTTTTTCCTGTAATTTTATTATTATATTGACTGCACAGTTTTGCTTAGATAAGATGAACCTTTATTATAATCCAAATTGATTGTTCAAATACTTTTAGGTAGTTAGTGTACTCTGTTTAAGTTAAATTTTAAATATAAACTGTTGTTGTTGCTTTGTGATCAAGAAGTTTTGTGACGGTAGATATCCGATCTTGCATTTATATGTAAGACTTATAAATCACTACAATGTCTGGTTTATTGTATGTCACGCTGAAGGATATTGAAATTGTCTAATTGCTTTGAAATTTAGATTGAAAAGAAAGCCACGAATCTTTTCCTACTTTAGGTGTATTTTTTTATTCTAACTTGTAAAGCACAATTCTTTCATACTATGATTTTTGGTAATTATGTTAGTTTCTATGTACTTATCCAGATGAGTAAAATGTTTAGACATTAAGATAAGATCAACCTATTTTGACAAACAATGCCTTTTGATGGTTGCTCGAGTGTTCTTTCTAATTTACTTCTTAGTCTAAAAAATAGTCGATTGAATTGAGGAATGCGTCCTGGAAAAGAGTAGATCCTAAATGCTTTGTACAAGGGGAATGGTCATAAAATATTGCAATTGTGTTAACGAAATAATGATCTTGTAATCTTGAATGTATTATTAGATCAGATGTTATTGTGGTGGCAGTATGAAGTTTGTTCTTCGGTAAAATGTTCTTAAATGCATCTTTAGTTCTATAACGAACCTCAATTGTATTAATTGATGCTATGCCTGTTCTTGTCTTATTGTATTTTAAGTTGCTTAATGTAACAGGTTCACCTAGATTACATTGATGCTGGCGCAAATATCATATTAACCGCAGTCTTATCAGGTAGCAACTGTATTCTTTGATGTATACAAGTCTCTTTCATTTTCTGTCTCTTATTTTTAATGAAATTTTTTGTGTACAAACTCTTTAATTTGATTCAGGCCACCATTCAAGGTTTCGAGGCCAAAGGCTATTCTACAGAGGAAGCAGAAGGTTTGCTTAGGAGAAGTGTTGAAATTGCATGCGAGGCACGTGATATCTACTATGACAGATGTACCAAAGATTCGTGTGACTTCATTGATAATGGGAGTGCTTCAAGACGTCCAGTGTTAGTTGCCGCTTCTGTGGGCAGCTATGGGGCATATTTGGCTGATGGGTCTGAGTACAGGTGAGTGGATATGGTCACATAGAACAAGTACTTGTACAAGAGTCACATTAGTAGTATGATGGCCTGTATATCTATTCACAGCTTTGACAAAATGTGTACTTGACTGATTCCATGCCTGCTGTGTTACATAACTCATGTAATCGATGGCCTGTATATCAATTCACATTGTTTCAGTTCGACTTAAAAAAAGGGAAAGAAAGAAAGAAAGAAAGAAAAACTTAGACACTGTGATCTCAGTGGTATCTTTGGTGATAATATTGTTGTCTATTTCTTGTCTCCTTTTACAGTGGGAACTACGGCGATGCAGTTTCTCTGAAAACTTTGAAGGATTTTCATAGGAGAAGGGTACAGATTCTAGCAAATTCAGGCGCTGACTTAATTGCTTTTGAAACAATTCCAAATAAACTGGAAGCCAAGGTATTTGCTATGGATGTGATAGCTATTGAAAAACATTGCTTCTTAAAGATTATATTGTATGTTTACACTAGAACCATGATAAGTAAAAATGTAGATGCGTGATATGGCTAAGCGAGTATGTAACATTTATTTGGAACCATCTTCATTCTGGGTCTGGCTGATTGAGAATTTTGCTTGTTTTTAACACAGGCCTATGCTGAGCTTCTTGAAGAAGAAGGGATAAATATTCCAGCATGGTTTTCTTTCAATTCCAAGGATGGAATCAATGTGGTTAGTGGTGATTCTGTATTGGAATGTGCCTCCATTGCAGATTCAGGCAAACAAGTTGTCGCTGTTGGAATCAACTGTACTGCCCCTAGATTTATCCATGGACTGATACTATCTGTTAGAAAGGTATGACCCTTGACTTGGACACTTTTTAGTGAGATTAAATTTTCAAATGGGGATATAGCTGTCTATTTTTTTGACACCCCCAAGGAAATTGATTTGTGGTCCTTGTGTTTCAACAACTGTGTTTGCATAATTCACAGAAAAATGATCTGTCACTTTCTTTTACAAATTACACTGTAGATGTGCTTCTTTTTTGTCCTCCAAGATTGTTGTTTGCAAGTTTAACATCCTAAATCCTCAAAAACTAGGTGGTACATACTAAATTAATCAGTGTAATTGATATTATTAACCCAGTTGTACTGATCGATCTTACTCCATCATGTTCAAACAGCTCGTACAAAACTCATATTTATATGAATTAATTTCTTGACACCATAAACTACCATGGGCTGCACTGCCAAGCAAGGCATGGAAAATGAAGAGTTTGAGATTATAATGTTACTGATTAATTTTTCTGGCAGGTAACTAATAAACCAGTGATCATATATCCAAACAGTGGGGAGACTTATGATGCTAACCGCAAGGAGTGGGTGGTGAGTTCTAACCTGAACCTTTTCCCCTCGAATCGTTATATTCAGTTTGTAGCTGTCTCATAAACATCTTCATCTGTTGAGATGTTGAATAGCTTCAAATTACTGCATCTTTGCTATGCAAATAGTCAGGTTTCAGAAATATTGGCATCTGGTTCTTGTCAGCATAAATCTCTCTGCCTTTTCAAGGCTTTTGAAGAAAACCTTTTCTCTACTATTGATAGTTGTTTTTCTCTTAGATAAATATGTTATTTTAGTAGTGATCAAGTAGTTTGATGATTTATGTTGGCAGCAATCAACTGGTGTAAGAGATGAGGACTTTGTCTCGTACATTGGAAAATGGCGTGATGCCGGTGCTTCCCTTTTCGGTGGTTGCTGCAGGACTACTCCAAACACTATCAGAGCCATATCCAGAGTTCTATCAAACAAATCTTCACCTTCCTTCAATTAGACAACTAATTATATATAAGATATGCTGAGAATGAGTCTGGAAATTTTCCAAAAATAGGCCGTCTTGCAATCAGTCCAGTGTTGTGTCATGTATTAGAACTTTTGTCCCCTTCAAGTCCTAGTTTATGTATGTTATGTTCTCCAACTAATGCAAAGAACAAATAAATTTTATTTTCTTCTCTTGTTTAACCAGTTTATTATGATAGTAATATTTTGTTTTTTGTTGACTACCCATTTGAATGCATGATTAAATGACAAAACTATCCTTTTCAAAAAAAAAAAAACCAAAACTATCAACAGCATTAAAGAATTTTTTTTAAAAAAATATTACATAAATTCGGGGTTTTTTTTAGAAAGGGAGAAAACTCAAAAACCCACGACCTCGTGGCATAGGTGATAGGTACGAGGGGTTTCCCACCGGATTAACCTCATATTGTTCGACAACTTTAAATATATACGGTATGTTTGTTGTGTCACAATTTTCGTTTGAATCCGTTTGCAACAAGAAGCCATAAACAACACCCAACTCGATCAAATTGAAAGCGGCATCTGAATTAACCCAACAAGAGGAGCAGGCCAAGACAAGGATCTTGAGAATGCACATTAGCTAGATGAAAATCAGAAAGAAAAGCCTTAGACCAACACACTACGCTGTCAACATCTACAAGCTTTTTTGACTGAACAAACAAATTCCTTGTGTGTGTACCACAACCTCCAAAGAATGATAATTAGCACCTCAAAATCCGGCCTTAAAAGCAAAATCCTCCAGAGAAAAAGAAAATCTAGGAGACCGCCACCCTGAGGAACAATTAGACCATTCAAAAAATTGCAAGACAATGGAAATAACTTGAGCTTTGGGCAGCCCCAAACCTTCACGTGCAAGATCAACGTGCTTGCCATGTGTCTCAAGTCCAAACACATATTCAAACTCATAACAAATACAAATCCAAGCACGTGTGGGGACTCAAACCCATAACTCATGGGTCAAACCAAACTCTAATATCATGTTAGTTACCATTGGACCTAAAAACTTAAACGGATAGGAAAAATTCTAACAATAGTATTTAAGCACCACGAGAGTTTCATCCTCCCGTAAACAAAAAGGGCACCACCTAGCAATAGAGCTTTTAATTACTAAGATTAGCAAAGGTAGGAAGCCAATCATGATTTTCTTTCCAAAGGAACATCTTAACCTTTTGCAGAACATTCAGATGCAGGAGAAATTTCACCAAGACGACATGCTAGATGAAATCTGAAGTGCTTGTTTTGTCACAAACATTAAAAGCCACCCAATATCCGCTTTTAACCGATTATCTACCTAACCTATTATAGTGCCAACATAATGAGTCATGTACATGCAATGGAGCCGAAGGTAAAGCAAAAATAGCCTCGGACTCCACAAAACCAAAGTGACTACAAACAAAAGCTTCGTCCCAACTCATTGAGACTGATTTTAGCATGTTAACTTTCACATCAACTAGAAGGGTCTTTGGAGAGGGTATATGGGTTTTTCCTCTCAAATGACACAACAACAAAAGTCAACATAATACTTTAACCAGGTCAAGTCGTTAAGTCAAAAGAATTTGACACATCACCTAAATGGTCAAACCAACGAGTCAGAGCCATATGCGTCCAGTAGACATGACGGCGGTTCGGTTCGAACCGGAGAACCGAACCGGAACCGGAACCGGAACCGGACCGGAACCGGAACCGGACCGGAACCGGTCCGGCCCGGTTCCGGTTCCGGTTCGCTTCAACGAAGAACCGGTCGGTTCGAACCGGACCAGAACCGGCGGTTCTGGTCCTGTTCGAACCGCCCGGTTCTTCTTTTAAATATATATATTTTTTAAATAACCGTTGGGCCTCCAACGGTTCATGTTTTTTTTTTTTATATAATTTTCTTTTCTATAAATACCCCTACCCCTCCATTCATTTTTCCTCACCCCAATTTCCTCAATTCTCTCTAATTCTCAATTCTCTCTAAACTTTCAATTCTCCAAGTCTCAATTCTCAAACTCCAAGTCTCCAAGTTTCCAATTTATATTATTTGCAATTACTAAGTTAGTAAGTTTCCAATTTATTTTATTTACAACTACTTAGTTTCTAATTTTATTTTATTTGCAATATATCTTATTTCAAATTTATTTAATTTGCAATTAGTCAATTACTAAGTTTCCAATATCATTTATTTACAATTTATTTTATTTGCTATATATTCCAATTTATTTTATTTGCAATTTATTTTATATCCAATTTATTTTATTTTACAATATATTTTATTTGCAAATTGCAATTACTAACTACTAAGTTTCTAATTTTCTTCCAAATTTATTTCCAACCATTTAATTATTTTTTAAATCAATTTTTTAACATTTTTTGTTCAAGGAATTTTACAATTCAATTTTTAAAATGGCAAGTGGAAGTGGTGACGCTCCTAGACGCTCCATTTCGATGAAAGGTAAGGGTCGTATGACGGATAATCTCGGTCATGACGACCGTGCCTATCACGAGTATCTACAACAACAAGTCTATGCTGAAGACTTAGGCCTAAACTTTCCTCATTCTCATCCCTCTCTTAGAATTTCTGAACCCGATCTCAATGTCACCCCCATTTTGACAAGCCAATCAGAAAATATGCATGATCTTGGCCATGATGGTGATGAGCATGATGACCCTGATCCCAACCCACATCAAGATTTTGATTTTTATCCACAGATGGAAGAAAAGTTACCGAAGCAGGTCAAATCTGATCTATTCGTACTCCATATGAAGAAAGTTACGAATGAAGATGGAAGCACAGTAGTGATTTGCAATTACTGTAACAAAGTATTTAAATGGCACAAATCTGGAGGATATGGCTCATATCGGAAGCATATAACGAACTCACATCCAGATGCACAGGCCAAATCGAGTTCACAATCTCAAATTCTCAGGTACGCTACCTCTAACCAACAATTATTTAAATATAGTAATGCAAAAAATAGAGAAGAATTAGCTAGAATGGTTGCAGTAGAACACTTACCATTTAGTTTTGGTGAAAAAGTTGGTTTTAATAATTATTGTCAACGAGCATTAAATCCTACTGCTTGTCGTGTTCCTAGAACCACGCTCACAGAAGCACTTGAAAACATTTATGAAAAAGAAAAGAAAATCTTGGAAATTTTTTTTGAAAAATATAATGGTCGTGTTTCCGTACGTGCCGACATATGGAGTGATCATTGGCGAATGCATTCATACATAGGTGTCACTTGCCATTAAATGGATAATGCATGGGCTATCCAAAAAAGAATTCTTGCATTTAGAGTTTTTGATGAAAAACACACTGCTGCTAATATTTTTAGACATTTTAAAATTATTTTCACAGAGTATAAAATTGAGAACAAAATTTTTGCAATTGGTTTTGATAATGCTTCTAACAATACCACTGTTATTCCTGCTTTAATTGAATTATGCAAACCTTATCTTGGTGGTAAATTTTTTCATCAAAGATGTGCATGCCATGTTTTCAATTTATGTGTTCAAAAAGGATTAAAAACTCATTGAACAATTTATTCAACCTATTAAAGATGCCCTCTATTTTTTGTGGAAACATCCTTCTGTAATGAAATTATGGGCAAGCATATTTTAAACAAAATGGTAAGCGTGCCATTAGATTTCCTCGTGATGTTCCAACACGTTGGAATTCTACTTATAAATTGCTTGCTAGAAGTTATGAATATAGGGATTTATTAGTTACTTTTATTCAATATCATGCTAGTCACATTAATCTTTATCAAAGTCATTGAGATGCTTGTAGCAATGTTTGTGGTTTGTTAAAAGTTTTTTATACTGCTACTAACAATTTATCTGGTGTTTATTATCCTACAACTAATTTATTTATTATTGAGAGTCTTAATATTGCTGGTGCATTTGCTCATTGTGAATCCGACTCAGAATTACATGAGTCTGTTACTGCTATGAAGGATAAATGGTTAGAATATTATAAGGAGTTTTCAAATATTTATTTGATTGCCTTGTGTTTTGATCCACGTTGTAGATTAGAAAGTTTGCCTGATTATCTTTCTGCTTATTATGAACAAGGTTTAAAAATAAATTATGATGTTGATATGTGTTGTGCTAGGGTTAAGACATTATTGTATGAATTATATGATGAATATATTAAAGTTTACGGTCCATCACTGAACATAGATGTTCCACAAACTCAAAATGTATCTCATTCATCATCATCATCCTCTTCATTTGTTAATTTAGGGTATAATCTTTTATAAAAAAAAACCAAAAAATTACGAGGTTCTTCTTCATCAAGCTCCACCACATATTCCGAGCTTGAATCTTATCTAAGTACCTCTTTTGGGTCCATAGAAGACACTGAAGATAAAAAATTTGATATCCTACACTGGTGGAAAGAGCATGAAAGGTACTTTCCAATCTTGGCTATGATAGCCAAACAAATCCTTTCAACGCCAGTTTCTACGGTGGCGGTAGAACAACAGTTCAGTGCCGGTGGGAATATTTTAGACCCAAGACGTTCCCTTATGAGTCCGAAATCACTTCAGATACAAGCTTGTGTTGAAGATTGGACGAAGGCTCAAAATAGACAACAAGAAATCGATCAAGAGGAACCATACGATTTCTTTAAAGATGATCAACCGGCTGAAAGTCGAACGGATGATCATGGCAACGATTAGTCCACGTCTTCACGACTCGTCGACTCCAAGCCAAATCCGCATCTCCAAACTCCAAAGTCCAAATCTACAATAAAAGGTAAGAGAACTACGTGGCATTTGATTCCTCTAAACCCTTAAGAGGATACGTAGGCAACTTAATTGTGGTAAAAATTAAGTGCAAGACCAATTTTATTTTTTTTGGTTTTGTTTTATTTTATTTTATTTTTTAATTTGTCATTTATTTATTTAACTTTATTTTGTGGGTGACCCAATAAAATACATTTACCAATTACATTTCTACATGGCTAATTTTTTTAATGAAATATGATATAAAAAAAAATAGGCTGGTTCCGGTTCGGAACCGGCAGAATCGGACCGGAACCGGAACCGGAACCGGCAGCATGTCTAGCGCCCAGTAGACCTACTCGATTGGGGAAACCCATTCGGCTAAGGAATCTTAAATAATCAAAGTCATATTCGCCAAAGATCTTTGCCCATCGAGATCTTCCTAACAAATTAGGAAATACAATCTCACTAGGATACACCATATCAAGCAGATATTCACTCGGATATGGAATCCTAGATTCCTCTCCGAATCACATTTCATCAAAGAAATATCGTTATTTTCTCCAAAGTGATAGAGAACCCCAATTAAAGAATAACTCTATACTTCTAAAAGAGTCAGCCTTAAATTAGGAAACGAGTCCTAACCGGACAACTCGACCAGAATCATATAAGGACTCTAGAACTATACTCCAATAAGGAAATATTATTATTTCCTCCTATATATCTGAGTGTCCAGATCAAGCAATAACTCTGTCATTCTAGAAGATTGCACACCAATCAAGAAATAAGTCCTAAACGGACTACTCAACTAGAAGTTCTACGAAGATTCTAATTCAATGTGCAAGATCTCCAAAACAGGAAAGGAGTTAAATACGACTTCAACAAGTAACAAGTTCTAATTAAATACTACCACATTTCATTACTTGTACAACAAGGATTAGAGTTCTATGCATATATAAATAGACTCATATTCTCATTGTATTAGAGAGAGCCAGATCTAAAGATCTAAGTATCAGGAATCGAACGATCTGAGTATAAGGGGATCTATCGATCTATGTGTAAAAAAGCATAACAACTACTCGAGAGAAGGAGAGATTGTGTGTGTAATCATTCTATTCATAGTGAATTTCTTCTCGTCGCCACCGGTAACCCTGGATGTTTCCACGCCTTGGGGTTTTACCACGTAAAATATGTGTTATGCTTTACTTACCTTTTGTTTCCTACTTTTATACATTATCAATCACAAATACGAACAAATCGTATCGTATCCACGTGGAGAAAAAAGTTTTGATTATTCAACCCTAGACTGGTTAAAGTTTCGATCTGCCTAGGTGTTAATGTTTGGCGGTTGACTTTTCAACAATCCAAAAATCACCGTCAACACGTCTAATGGACGTAGTGACTGCCTATCTATATGATACACTGGATTCAGTAATTTACATGAACCCTGAAGGGTTTAAAATGCCAGAATCATGTACCACAAGACCTCGTAATTTGTATTCGATAAAATTACAAAGGTTTTTGTATGGATTAAAATAATCTGGACGGATGTGGTACAACCGTCTCAGTGAATATCTGATTAAATAAGGATATATTAATAATCATATATGTCCATGTGTTTTCATTAAGAAATCAGAATCTGGATTTGCTATCATGACAGTTTATGTTAATGATATGAACTTAATTGGAACTCCTGGGGAACTCTTGAAAATTGTTGAATACTTAAAAAAAGAATTTGAAATGAAAGATTTGGGAAAGACAAAATATTGTTTCGGCCTCGAGATCGAGCATAGATCAAATGGAGTACTTGTCCATCAATCAACATTTATTGAAAAAAATTTAAAAAGATTCCATATGGATAACGCTCATCCATTAAATACCTCTATGGTTGTTCGAACTCTTGATCCTAAAAATGATCCATTCCGAAAGAAAATGGTGAAAAGATATCTGGTCCTGAGATACCATATCTTAATACAATTGATGCTTTATTATATCTGACTCAGTGTACTAGACCAGGTATTGCATTCTCTGTGAATGTAATGGCTAGATTCAGTTCAGCACCAACTCAAAGACATTGGAATGGGATCAAACATCTTTTCCGTTACCTCAGTGGAACGAAAGATTTAGGATTATTTTATACAAAATCTAACAATTTTTCAGGTTTACTTGGTTATGCTGATGCCGGGTATCTGTTTGATCCCCACAAAGCTCGTTCACAAACAATATATGTTTTTACACATAATGACACAACAATATCATGGTGCTCCACATAACAGACTTTGGTTGCTACATCCTCTAAATTTTATGAAATTATCGCACTTCACAAAGCAAGTCGAGAATGTGTTTGGCTAAGGTCAGTTATTCATCATATTCTGAATACTTGTAAATTTTCATTATCTACAGAAATGCCATCACCGATTTTTGAAGATAATGCAGCTTGCATTGCTCAAATTAGATGTGGATATATCAAAGGAGATAGAACCAAACATATTTCTCCTAAATTCTTCTATACTCATGAGCTTCAACAGAGCCGATAAATTGATGTTAAGCAAATACAGTCTACAGATAATCTTACAGATCTGTTTACCAAAGCATTGCCTACATCAACTTTTGAGAAGCTGGTATATGGAATAGGCATGCGTCAACTCTGTAAAATACAATATTAATGCTGAAGTTTTTATGAGGGGGAGCATTCAATCAGGGGGAGCAACGTTTTGAATGAACATGTGTACATTATACTCTTTTTCCCTTCGATAAGGTTTTGTCACACCGAGTTTTCCTGAAAAAGTTTTTAATAAGATAATTTATAATGTCCAACCCCACTAGATCCAGAAAGATCATTGTATACATTTTTCTCAGATTTTGTCTCATTGGGTTTTTCCTAGAAAATTAAAATACAAGTGTTATAAATCCAATGGGGAGTGTTATAATACGTGTGGCTTTTACCACTTTTGTAATACACACGAACATCTTCCCACAAATCCCACTGCCTCCCTCTTTGCCTATATATATGTTTCATTTTCTTTGTAAACACTTATCACAAAAAAGTCAATACAAAAGATTTCAATATTCAAGTAATCTCTCTTTCTCTGTTCTCTCGTTTCTCTCTCTGTCTCTCACTCACTTTATTTTCTTTTCTCTTCATCCGTTCTTATATTATTCTTCATTTATTTTATAAAACTAATTAAATTTTCTAACCTCTTTTTTTTTTATTTTTTTTTTTAGAATGACGTATTTTTGAAAGCACTAATTGGTAGAATGATAGAGTCTGGATCACTTTCAGAAACATTTTCTTCAGCATGTGTTTGTTTTGCACGGCTAAAAGCATTTTAAATACATAAGGCAACGGAAATATGAAAACCACGAAAAGCACGCGCAAAATCTAAACACCACAAAAAAATTGTGAGCAGTTTTTATGGTATAAAGTTATAAATACCATAAAAAAATATAAAATTTAAGCAACACAAAATGTACAAATCACAAAATACCTAAATAAGCATAATCGAATAAAATCAGAAAAGAATAAAAAAAATCCAAGAACAATGAATACATATAAACAAATACTCAATATATTTTCTAAAAAAAATTAAACTACACCCACCGAAGTAAGATTAATCACTTAGAAAAACAATAAAGTAGATAACTTACCAAAAAAACAATTGCACTACTAAGAGTTTACAACAACAATATAAAAACCTAAATACCATTGAAAAACCATCAAATATGTATTAAAAATATGCACAACAAATATAAAAGCCAGAAGAATGTTTAAAACTCACAATTGTTTTTTGGAAAAATAATCAAAAAGAAAAAAAAGTATATTTTGTTGTACATATTTTATACACACATTTTCTTGTAACAACAATTTACAATACAAAATAAGAAGCAAACAAACCAACCATAAACTCAATATCAAACTTGATAATAGTGAAATTCAAAGTTTATAACATCTTAGATAAATTCATTTTGTTAGTTAAAAAAATTAAAAATTACTAAATGAATCTTCCAAACAAAATCTTGAAAACATCATAAATGCATATTATACATTGCTCAAACAATACTAAAAATAACCACTCAGAAAAACAATAAAAACAGTAACTAACTTACCATGGAGCAATTGCACTACCAAGAGTTTGCACCAACAATATAAAAACCTAAATACCATGAAAAAACTATCAATATGCATTGATAATCTGCACAACAAATATAAAAGCCAAAAGAATATTTAAAACGTACAATTTTTTTAGGAAAAATAATCAAAAAGAAAAAAGAAAGTATATTTTCTTGTATAGATTTTATTTACACATTTTCTTGTAACAGCAATTTACAATATAAAATAATAAACAAACAAACCAACCATAAACTCAATATTGAACTTGATGATATTGAAATTCAAAGTTTATAACAGCTTAAATAAACTCATTTTGTTAGTTAAAAAAATTAAAAATAACTAAATAAATCTCCTAAATAAAATTTTAAAAATATCATAAATGCATAAATTGCTCAAACAACATTGTAAATAATGAAAACAGATGAAAAACAAAAGAAAATTTTATTTTAAAATAAATAACTCAACAACACAATCAAAGAATATTAAGAATACATAACTATAAATACATATATAAATAAATACTAATTATTAAATTTTTAGAAATCGTAAAAAGAGAAGAACAATATATATAAACATGATTACAAAATGTAAAAAACCAAGAAACATGTAATATTCTGATGAAAAACTCACGTGAGTGCAAGCAAAATGTAAAAAAAACACAAAATATATTCAATAAGCATTGAAACCATGGAAGTCATACAAAAGTATATGAAAAATGTATTTGAAAATAAACAGATCAGTAAACTAAATAAACACAATGAAATGAAATAAAAAGAAGAAAAGTTATAAAACCTATGAAAATGTTGAACTCCCGAGACAACCAAACTCTTTTAACAACCAAACCCCAAAAGAGCAAGAACATCAAACATATATATTCATGGATATAAATGTCAAAATACATAGAGAAAAAAGTTATACATGTAAATTAATTGTAAAAAAACGAAGACAGAAATAGTAGTGTAGCATTTTCTGGACAAAACAATAATATAACAAAATTAAAATCACAATAACTTCAACAAAAATATGTATCGTAAAATATTAAGTACTACCGAAACAACTAAAATATTAGTTTTGTTCGAATGTGTAATTTATTTTAATGCTAAAGTTTATGATTAAAAAAATCAGATTGATGAAAAACGTTTGATAAAGGGTAGTACTATTTTGTTTGGTGCTAACTTTCAAGTATTTTTTGTTTGTTAAAAAAACAATGGTGGACTATGATACTTTAGTGATTGTTTTGGGGTAATATCATTAAAGTCCCTACTTTTTCGTGAATTGTCATATTTTTAAATGTCTTTATTATATTAGTAACTTTAGTCCTTTATTTTTTTAAAATATATCACTTTAGCCAATTTAACCAAACATCTAACGGTCAACTATAACAGAATATGCAAAAATACAATTTTACCTCTTTATTGCTATTTTTTTATAAAACCTTTTGTTGTTATTTAATAATGATAACATATCATTTTTACCCTTTACCTTTTTAAGTTTTTAAACTTAATATAATTAAAATAAAAAAACTGGGTGGATTTGGGTGAAGAGATAAAGTTGCTCAAATTGCCTGTCCAACAGTTTGAAACTTTTTAATTTGGTCAAATTGTTTCAAAAAAAAGACACAATTTTCGACCTTTGGTTTAGAAAATCTCTGAAACAGTATCAACCTTTCAAAAAAAAAAATGGAAGTGGGTTTAGGTAGTTTCGGTTCCGGGATGAATGGTGGGTTTGGGTGCTCTGGTTCGTGAGGCGTGCGGGTGGGTCTGGGTCTAATTAGTGGCGAGATAAGGGGGTTAAGCAGGTTCGCAGTGGCACAATGAGGGTGGGTCTCGTCGGTTATTGATCATGCGATAGGTGAGGGGTGGAGTTTTACTGGTGGAGAAATGGATGGCTGGGTCTGGGTCCGGGTCCAGGTCCAGTCACCGGCGAGATGAAGGGAGGTTCAAGCTGGTTCATGACTGCTCGATATGGAGTGGGTCATGCCACCCCTGGTTTGCGCGATTAATGGGGGTGGAGCTTGGGTCAAGAGTTCATGTCAAACGAAAAGCCATTCAATCAATTTTTTTAGGAACTTTGTACTGGAAATCCATACCTCACGTTTTATCCAACATGAAAGATGAAGCAGGTGATTGAATATGGAGAGATGGGTGGTTTATTAAAGATAAAGCGATAGGATTTAGACCATTTAATTTTTTTAATTAATGTTAATTGATTTAATATGGATAGGGAGGCGGTTGATTGAAGATGGAGAGATAAGACTGAAACTGTTTTAAAATTTTAATTTGGGAAATTATCATTTTCCCTCATGACGTTTACCATATTAGAAAGATTAGTCCATTTAGTTTCAGTTATAGCTAGTCAACCCCCTGAAACACTAAATATTAGTCATATTCCCCCTTCTGTTACCTTTTCCATTCAATTGTGCTTTGACCGTTAAGCTTGAAAATGAAAAGTCTACTTTACCCTTCCATCACACTATTTTTTATGTCCTATTTAATTGTGAATAAATAGGTTTTAAGAGAAAAATTTATAAAAAAATATTTAACTTAATGGATCTCCACCATCTATCTCAAGATGGACAGTGGAGATTATAAGATAATTTACATTTAAAAATTTATAAAAAGGAAAAAAGAATTTCAAAAAAAAAAAACAAAACAAAAAGGATGGTTGATGGTTCAAGATGGACAGTGGAGATCCAATATGGATTTCCACCTAAACCAAACCCTCTCTTTCTTCAAAAAAAAAAAAAACCTTTTTCTCTCTCTATCTATCGATCGAACCCATCCCAATCTCTATCTATCGATCTAATCTCCCTCTCTCTCTCTCTTTTGAATTCGTTTCTCTCTAGCACATGTTCATCATCTCGAATCCCTCTCTCTATTGAATCCCTATTTCTCTCTCTTGAATCCCTTTCTCTCTCGCACCAGTTCATCTCTTTCTTTCTCTATCGTATGAACGAAAGGTTTGAGTGGGATTTGAGTGGCTGATGGTTTCGCGCTTAGCGGCGGCCGTGGGGTTTGAGTGGCTGATGGTGGTTGGCAACGACGGGAAGATGGCGAGAGATAGATTGAAATGAGTTTTGGATTTTGGGTTTTGGATATTGAGTTTGAGTGGTTAGTGGGTGTTAGATCGGTTTGAATTTTGTGCTTGACTGGTGGTGGGTCGATTTGGTTTCTGGTGGTGGTGGTGGTGGTGGTGGTGGGTTGTTTTGGTTTCTGATTGTGGTGGAGGGTCGTTTTGGTTTCTAGTTGTGGTGGTGGTGGTCCGGTTCAAGGTCTGGACCGTCTAGTGGTATAGTGTTTTGGTTCAGGTTTGGTGTTGCTGATGATGGGTTTCGTTGTTGCTGATGTTCTGGGATCTGGGTTTGGGTTTCGTTATTTCAGATGATCTGGGTTTGGGTCTGGTGTTGGTGTGATGATGATGAATTGATGATGATAGTGGTGGTGGACCGGTGGTGTTGATCTTTGTGGCTGATTCTGGAATTCATTAACTGTGATTTGTTTCCTTAATTTCTTAGTTCATTAGTTCATGTGTTTTAATAAAGGGTAAAGTTGACATTTCATAGTGTGATGGAAGGGTAAAGTAGACTTTTCATTTTCAAGTTTAACAGTCAAAGCACAATTGGATGGAAAAGGTAACAGAAGGGGGGAATATGACTAATATTTAGTGTTTCAGGGGGTCGACTGGCTATTACTGAAATTAGAGGGACTAATCTTTCTAATATGGTAAACCTCAGGGGGAAAATAATAATTTCCCTTTTAATTTTGTTTTGGTAGAAGTTTAAAATTTTAATCAATGGCAATTTTAATTATGTTTGCCTATTACCTCTGGTTTGGTTGGTGGCGCTGGGTGCTGAGTGTTTAGCCCTAGATTCCATGAATATTGAAGAAAAACAAATTGATTTTATGAAGAACCAGTGAAATCAGATGAAGAATGAACACTGAAAGAACTCAGATGAAGAACGAAGAAAGAACTCAGATGAAGAATGAACACTGATGAAAACATTATAAAAAAAACTAAAAAAACTAATAAAAATTTTCAATGATCTAAAAAAAATGGTACTAATATAATAAATTAATTTCCCACTTCCCAGACCCCTCTTTTTTTACATTTTCAAATACTTTTTTTGTCTTTTAATTGTTTTTTATTTACCATGGCCCACATGTCAGACATATGTCAGAAGTGTAAAGTTCAATGGATTAAGAACTGAAATGCCCTTAGGATATGTTATCTTTGACTAACGGGTGACTAATGGAATGATTAAAGTGATGTATTTAAAAAAAAAAAACAAGGGACTAAAGTGATTAGTATGATAAAAACGTTTAAAAATATAACAATTCATGAAAAAAGTTGGGACTTTAGTGATATTACCCCAATCATTTTTCAACAAAACTGTACACCATAATACCATATGCAAAAGCCATAAACTTTTGACTGAAAAATCAATTTTTAGAAACCCCAATCACTCAAACTTCATCTTTGTTTTGAAGAAACTTATCGGTTATCAAACAACCACTGTTCGTTGTTCACAGGGATGTATCCGCTTCATAGTTGATGGATTACGTAGTCTTCAATAGTAAGGTCTGCAACTGGGTGAGTTTTACTAAAGTGAAACTGTGAGATCTGGAAGACTGGAAATGTGGTCAATTGGAAGGGAAAGATCTAATGAATCGATCCCATTTCCTTTTTAGCAGACAAAAAAACTACTTTTTTTGTTTGTTCTATGATTTTAGGGAAAGGTTGGGTCCAACCACTAAAGGAAGTCCTTAAATTAAGGTGTAATTAATGCATGTTGTTTTATACTTTATATTTGCACCCGTACTGCTTCATTTTTGTTTTTGTTATTTCTCTAAATTTCAGATTCGTAGATATATATATATATATATATATATATATAATAACATTTTTGCAGATAAAAATAAAGCTTTTCAATAAATATTAATAGTATTTTTGTAGATAAATAAAAATTCATTCAATTTCATTGTTTATATAAACAATTTAATAATAACATTTGTGTAGGTATGGACGTAACCAGGATTAAAAACCGGGGTAGGTTAGATTTTTTTTTTTTTTTTACTGAACATTGACATTATCTAATGAGGAGGACACAATGAGACGTCCTTGTAAAATGTATATTCTAAATAACTAAGTTACAAAATTTTATTTTATTTTTTAAAAAATAAATTAAATTATAAGAGAAATATAAAACGTAAATATGAACACTAATTAAATTATACAACATTTTAATATTAGTTTGGTTAATTCGAAATATACTAATACAATGTTCTGAGAAATTTAATGAAATTAATTTAACAATATGGTTACTTTGTAAATTTAAAATTGGATTAAATAATAATTGGATTACTCCTAAAATCTCATTATCTATATTTAACAATAACCCTAAAATTTCAAAAAATAAAATAAAATATTTTTTTAAGTAATAAAATAAAATATTTAAAGCTATAATATTCACTCAAACATATCTAAATGTTGATGTAGATAAATAGATTGAACCAAATTTAGAGAATGTGGAGAAATAATTGTTATTATAAAAAGAAGAAAAGGGAAAGAAAAATTATAATTTTTTACTTTGATTAGAAATTAAAATAAATTATTTAATTAATTTTAATTTTTTTTGCTATGTTAATTGTTTTAAGGGTGGCAGGGTGGGCTTGAGCCCACCTTATCCCCCATACAGTTCCGTCCCTGTGTGTAGATAAATATAAATTCATTTAATTGAACTGTTCACGTGAACAGTTCAATTTTAAAAGGTATTTTAGTATTATAATAATTGTGCCAAAAAAGTTTATTTTCATTAAAGAAGGAAAAATGGGGAACATGTGTTATTTCTTTTCCAAAATCTAGAAAATACAAACAATTTTTCCTTTTCCAAAAGGTAACCGTAATTATAAGTTTAACATTATTAACCTTCTCATTTAAAAAAAAACATTATTAAACTTCTTTTATATATATATATATATATATATATATATATATAACATTACAATATTGACCTTCTCAATGTATATTTTAAGATCAAACAACCAAAAATAGTTTCTAGATTTGTTGAATCCTCTATGAATTTATTATTTTTAATACATCAATTCCAAAATTTAACAATGCAATATATTATTAATTTGCCTTTTTTTTTTCCAATGACCTCTTTTATTGTTCACATGTCCAATTTTTTCAGATTACTTACTATCCATCAATAAATTCAGTAGTTTATATATATATATATATATATATATATATATATATATATAATTTTGCTATAGTCAGTTCGAACTGACATAAGATATATCAGTTCCTTATATGTGGGTCATTGGATTTAAATGCTTTAACTTTGTTACATGTACTTGTCAAAACATCTTTTAAATCTAATGACCCATATATAAAGATTCAATGACCCATATATAAAGAACTGATATATCTCATAACATTTTGAACCGACAAAAAAACAGGATATTAAAAATAGTTTTACTCGCTCAGCATCTAGATTCTAGTTGGAACTTATAATAATTTATTAGTCTCTTTTTTGTTTTCCTTTTGCGAGAAAAATTGCCCAAAAGTTGAAATACCTATTTTTTAAGGAAATCCATTTGAAGAAAGGAAATCCTATATTCCTTTGTAATCTCGGAAATCACTTGTATTAGCCGTTATATGATGCATTACATGAGTTAATCTTAACCGTCCATTACGCATGACAACTCCTATATATATATATTTATCAGTTATTACCTATTACATTAATTGTTAAGTAAGTTGTCTCTAATTGAAATCTTTCTACTTTCAGTGAAGGATTTTTTGCTTGAAAGTTATTGAAAAGATGGAGGTCATCTTGTCACCAAAAATCTGTCGGTCTGGCAATGTAGATCACGTGTTACAGAAATTTCCTGGAAAGATTGATCACCAAAATCATTACCAGGGCATCCTTCTCTCAGAGTCTTCGTCCACTATCTGGTCTGTCGTTTATGCAAATCAAGATGAAGAAGATGAATACGAAGACGACAAGAGTTGTGTTGGTGATATCACAACAACATTACATCTAATCCCGGCTTGATTTTCCCATGAAAGTCAAGTGTGGTCTTGGTGCTGGCTGTAGGCTTTCAAATTCCTGCAACGGTCTGGTTTGTGTAGTTGTTTTCTGGGATTCTGTTGTTCTATGGAATCCGTCTATCCAGGATTATAGAAGAATCCCCACCAGGACTTCTCGTGTGTTGTCTGATGCTAATCATAATGATATATTTGGCCTTGGATATGATTCCATCACTGATGATTACAAGATTGTGAGATTTCCTGGAATTCACTGTAACAGTGAGCATTCTCCCAGGAACTGGATTCAAGTTTTCTCCCTGAAAAAAAATTCCTGGAGAACAATTCAGGACAGGCAGAAGAAGCGGCAGCAACGACTTCCCGTATCTTGTTTTACAGCACAGCACTGCAATTACAGTGAACGGGCGTCCGCACTGGGAAGAAGCCTTTCACATTCTTTATTTTGATGCAAGTCAGGAACGTCTCGGTCAGATGCCTTGGCCGGAAACGGGGAAGAACGAGTCGGTAATAGAATCCTTGCAGGAATTCAGAGGGTTTCTTGGAGTGCTTATGAGTAATGTGTTGTGGACTCACCATGAGTTATGGGTTATGAAGGAATACTGGTGTGAAAGAATCCTGGACTCCATTCCTCAGGATTCCGTCTATTCCTGTACCTGGTTCACCTAATAATTTTCTTTCATTGGAACCGCTTTGTTTCACCAAGGATGGCAAAGTTCTGTTGAAGTTGGATGACCATGGTTTCTACCTGTACAATCCGAAAAGTGGCACGTACAAGATATTCAACATTCCACAGGAAATAACAAACTTCTTTAGAGAAATACCATTAAATTGAAATAGCAGGCGCAGGCTCGCAGGGGTACAAGTGGGAATACAATACAACTTTCAAGAGATTTATTTCATGTCTATTAGAGTATTTGATCATTTAAAGAATAAATTTAGATCACAAGACTCTTGTTTCTTTAATATGTCAATTCTAGTTTTCCCAGCTAGAATGATGTTTAACATCAGATTCTGAGTGATTGACCCTTAATTTGTATTTGAGATCATATTCCAGGATATGTTTGTTTTAATTATCAGTTTATTATCGGTACTATTTTTTTTTCTTTTAATTCGAAAGATTTATTTGCATGTTTTATTCATTGATCATCTATTATGATATTGTTTTACTTGACACAAATTTCCCTTTTGATCAAGGGCCACCACTCGAACCAACCTTAATATAGGATTTAGGATTTAGATATGTTCTTTAACATTAATTGTGTTTGTGTTAAACTTTATAATTTACAAATTTGTAATTATATAGGCCACACGTTAGATTCTAGATTTTTTATTATTTTTAAGTTTATACAATCGTGGGTTAGGAGTGTGACAGGACATATCAAGTTAGATTTTACCGACTAAACATTGGGTTGGTTCGACGGTAAACCCTATAAAATTACGGATTTGACTCCTCCTGTCAAAGATGACCCCAATGCAACTATCAATCCAGAATTTTAATTTTATAATAAGGATATTAAATACAGTGAGAATCGTAAAATATGTAATACAACAATGGCTGCGACTCTATCTCTGTCTCCTCTAGTGTTGGCCACTCCAACATCCACAAATCTAGTTAACCAACACGAACCCAGAACCAAAACCATGTCCAAAGATTCTCCTCCAATTGCAAGTCTCAAGAACTGCAAAACCTTAGACGAAGTCAAGCAACTACACTGTCAAGTATTAAAGCGAGGTCAAAATCGAGACACTTCTTATGTTGCTAAGGTTATCTCAACATGTGTTGAAATGGGTACTTTTGAAAGTTTGAAATATGCCCAGAAAGCCTTTGATGTTTTCAAAAATGATAGTGAGACCAGTGGTACTTTGTTCATGTACAATTTCTTGATCAGAGGTTACTCTAGTGTTGGACTTGGTGAGGAAGCTATTCTGCTTTATCTTGAATTGGTGGGTTTTGGTTTGTTGCCTGATAAGTTTACGTTCCCGTTTGTGTTAAGTTCATGTGCCAAGAGTTTGGCTTGTAGTGAAGGAGCTCAGGTTCATGGAGCAATTGTCAAGATGGGTTTTGAAGGAGATGTGTTTATAGCGAATTCTTTAATTCATTTTTATAGTGAATGCGGGGAGATTGATTACGGAAGAAAGGTGTTTGATGAAATGTCTGAGAGAAATGTTGTGTCTTGGACTAGTTTGATTTGTGGTTGTGCTAGGAGAGATAAGCCAAAAGAGGCTGTTGATTTGTTTTTTGAGATGGTAGAGGAAGGCGTTAGACCCAATTCGGTCACCATGGTTTGTGTTATTTCTGCTTGTGCAAAGTTGCAAGATCTGGAATTGAGTGAGAGAGTGTGTGCTTATATTGATGAGTCGGAAATGAAGGTGAATACTCTTATGGTGAATGCACTTGTTGATATGTACATGAAATGTGGTGCTGTTGATACTGCGAAGCGGTTTCTTGATGAATGTGAGGATAGGGATTTGGTTTTGTGCAACACAGTTATGTCAAATTATGTGGGGTTAGGACTGGCAAGAGAAGCGCTTTCTGTATTGGATAAAATGTTGTTACATGGACCACGACCTGATAGAGTCACTATGTTATCTGCAATCTCAGCAAGTGCACAATTGGGTGATCTTTTATGTGGAAGGTGGTGCCATGGTTATGTTTTAAGGATTGGGTTAGAAGGTTGGGATAGTATTTGTAATGCTATGATCGACATGTACATGAAGTGTGGCAAACAAGAAACGGCGCGTAGAATTTTTGATGGCATGTCAAACAAGAATGTGGTATCATGGAATTCACTGATTGCGGGATTTATAAGGAATGCTGAAGTGGAGTCAGCTTGGGGAATTTTCGAAGAGATGCCAGAGAAGGATTTAGTGTCATGGAACACTGTTCTTGGTGCTTTAATGCAAGAGAGCATGTTTGAGGAAGCAATCGAACTTTTTCGAGTGATGCAGAGAGAGGGAATTAAAGCAGATAGGGTGACAATGGTGGCTGTTGCATCTTCATGCGCATATCTAGGAGCTCTTGATGTTGCAAAGTGGATCTACACTTACATTAAAAAAAGTGAAATCCACTGTGATATGCAGCTTGAAACAGCCTTAGTCGATATGTTTGCCAGGTGCGGTGATCCTCAAAGTGCAATGCAAGTGTTCAATAAAATGGAGAAAAGAGATTTGTCTGCCTGGACTGCAGCCATAGGAGCCATGGCCATGAAAGGAAATGGCGAACAAGCAATAGAACTTTTCAACAAGATGCTCAAACAAGGGGTGAAACCAGATGCTGTAATATTTGTGGGAATATTGACTGCATGCAGTCATGGAGGATTAGTGGAGCAAGGCTGGCAGCTTTTCAGGTCCATGAACGAAATTCATGGAATTTCCTCTCAAATTGTCCATTATGGTTGCATGGTTGATTTGCTTGGTCGAGCTGGGTTGCTAGGAGAAGCTCTAGATTTTATAAAGAGCATGCCAATGGAGCCCAATGATGTGATCTGGGGGTCTTTCTTAGCTACTTGCAGAACACACAAAAATGTCGATATGGCCACATATGCAGCTGAAAAGATAACCGAAATGTCTCCTGAGAAGACTGGGAGAATGAACCAATGTTGCAAGAATGAGGCGGAACATGGAGAGAGGGGTTCGTAATGTGCCTGGATCAAGCTTGTCAGAGGTCAATGGAAAAGTTCATGAGTTCACTTCTGGTGATGAATCTCACCCAGAAATGACTCGTATATCAGCAATGCTGCATGAAATGAACTGCAGACTCACAGATGCCAGTCATGTTCCTGATCGTAATAATGTTCTGCTTGATGTTGATGAGCAAGAGAAACACTACTTGCTAAGTCATCACTGCGACAAACTGGCCATGGCTGTTGGGCTAATCAGTGCAAGGCCCATCCGTGTTGTTAAGAATATGCGGATATGCTCCGATTGCCACTCATTTGCCAAATTAGTTTCAAAAATATAAGACAGAGAAATTGTTATCTGAGATAATAACAGATTCCACTTTTTCCAGCAAGGGTTCTGTTCTTGTAGAGATTTTTAGTAAATAAAAAGTTGCAAATATTTCTCTAAGAAACTTCACTGATTATGCCAAATGAATTGCAAACAATTATTTGTACAAAGAATGAACCCTGCAATTCTTGCCATTAATTCCTTAAGGAATCAGTATCTCAACATTCCAACTTCCAAGCAACAGATGCTAATCACAGCATTTTACGATGAGTTGCATTTAAAATTCATATTACCTGGATCCAAACAAAATACATGAATTTAAAGAGCATCTAACTAAATCGACACCAAGCCAAGGAAAAAAAGATGGGACATCTTCATTCACATGGTGATTCTGGGAATATCGAATCAATAAAGGCATCATGCATCGGATCTGAACTCCAGAGTTTGGCAATATGGTGATGAGATGAGGTACACCGGTGGATTTCTTCAATGAGCCAGACGGCGGCCTCAGCTTTACAAGGATGAATGATTGTATCCAGTTCCCTATGTTCATCCTCCTTGCCAAACCTCATTTGGTCCCACTGCTTTAAGCGAATATTAGTGAGGTAATGCAAGGGTTGATTGTACAACTGCTTAATGGATTTGCCTAATCCCATCCATGAGGTAAATGGAATGATAGAGCCTCGGTGTCTAGGGATTGGAAGCTGCTGCATGTAATCCTGATACATTTCTGCCCTTTTGAACAGTTGATCTACATCACATCATATCCACAACAGTGACTTCAGTGAGCATGAAGAACATAAGAAGGCTCTGAAAGCGATTCTATACTAAAGCAAAAAATTCACAAATCCAACCTAAAGCTCAATGAATGACAAACTAATACAAATAAACCTTTTATAATTGTGGTAACTTCAATGATGGGGAAAAGATTAGCTTAGTAGCCAACAATTGTTTTCAACCTGAACATGTTCCTCTCTAATTAGCTGGCTGTAAAACTTGATTCAATAATGCACATGCTCTCTTTATGTTATGAATGAGACAAGGGCAATCAGCCTATTATGTAAAGAAAAACTCCTAAAACTCCTATATTTCAGTAGAAAATCAAAATGGAGGTGGAACTAGAATCAATTAGCTTGTTGACCACTCATGAGCATGATATGGTAAAAGCAAAACTGCACTAAAAGGAAATATTCCAGAGACTAACATGCAAGTAACCCAAAGGGAATCCTAGTATCCTACGAAATCTAAAAAAACTTGGTATCCGTCGGATGGGGATACATCAGTTAATCTAAATCATTCATTATACCTAACAACACCAATACAAAAGGTTGGCATTCAATTTACTTTCTTATTTGTCAAAGAAAAATAGAGTACGTTATAAAGAATTAATTAGTCAGTTGAATATCCGGGAGTCAATAAATCGTTAATTTGAAAAAGAATTTTGAATTATTTGATTTATTAGATTTTGAATCTTGAAAACTTCTTTTTGTTTTCAACAATTCATGTAAGAATGAATTGAGGAAAAACCTATGAGTATACTAGCTACAGGAAAAGACCTTATGAGAGTAAATATGGGACCATTCAGAAATATAGAGATTAAGAGAGTTTCTCATTCATACATAATCTGCCTCTAAATAGATTGGTTAAGCTTTGCCTTTGCTTAGTTTAGTAGTTCCTTTTGTTCAATAATCGATTTTCCTAAAATTTGTGGTGTTAGGCTGACCTGCTTGTTCAAGTGAAGGATCGAGTGCAATTGCTGCAGGGGAATTAGGTTCTGCAATCCCATCACAGCCTGTAATAAAATAAATGACAATCTGTTTATTAAAAAAAAAAAACATATCTTAAGTAGCATTTTGTGTATCTAAAGTGACAAAACACTCATTAGAAGATACGAAAACTAAATACCTTCAGGTGTTACTTCTTTAGCAGGTTGTTCAGTTGTAATATTATTGTTTAATTGCTGACCACCATTCTCATTATTCACGTCCATATCTGTGTCTGAGGATGAGGATGAAGTTGTGGAAGAGGTTTCTTCCGATGTTGTGATATCAACCTGCTCGCTCCATGGCATTGGCCTCTTCATGGTATCACTAGTGACTTGAAAGAATAACTAAAAATCCTTATAAACGAAACTCTGGTGAGCTGAGCTAAAACGAACTAAACAACAAGAAACATATGTCGGGATATATCAAACATCAACGAACAACAAGAAACTTAATATCAAACATCAATGAACAACAAGAAACATAATATCAAACATCAATGAACAACAAGAAACATAATACCAAATATCAATGAACAACAATAAACGTAACCACAGCTATAGAATATAGATTATAAATTTTCACTGGTAAACAAAATGTTCTTCCCATGAGACCATCTAGGATTTATAAACAGTATCTTTCCTGGTTGCAATTTTTCCAGGGCATTTCCAAAAATTAATCCAAGTAATTAATTTTTCTTAACCTTGAGAGATAAAAATCCCTAAAAAAGAAAAAAGATTTTCCCTAATAAACACATAAGGATACAACAAGAAACAGCCATGAAACGACCTAAATTGAGTCAACAATCAAACTTTAACATTTCAATTCAAAGTCCTCTAATTTACTAGTTTGCATTACAATTTAACGAATGTATCGTACACAGAAAATAAAATAAAATGGATAAATTGAGACTACCCAGAACTACTTTAAGCTTCTACATTTCATAATTGCAATTGAAATTCTACTGGAGATGCATAAACAGTACATGCAAAAAAAAAAAAAAAAGTAGACTTCGTAAACCTTTGAGAAACCAAAATCCCAGAAAGGAAAAAAAAACAAAAAAAATGGAGAAGCGAGAAATCTGTAACTCGTACCTGTGTTAGAGACTCAATTCAGTGGCAAGAAACGCAGTGGTCAACAGAGGAGGTGGAAGAAAAAGACAAGTTACATCTGGAGAGAAACAGATTTATTGCGGATTATTATATTATATTTATTATCTTTTGAGGATATATCGGTCAAAAGGAAAAATTCAGCACAGTTTAGGGTTTACACTAGAGTCCATTTTTGTTCACCCAAGCATTACTCTCTCCCCAATACATGATAAATGTATAGTGAGAGGGTAGTTTTGTCCAAACACAGAAAAGTTTTAGGATAAAAATACCTTCATTGAACACATGTCATTTATTGGGAAGGGATGTAATGCTCGTGGGGGGTAAGCCAAAGTCTTCTCTTTACGGTGGCGCCCAATGTTTGAAATATGGACGATTTTCGTATATTTCCATATTTTAAGGATAAGGAATTTTTTTTTTAATATTACAATAATTTGAGAGGTTTTTAAAAAGAGAAGACATAAACCAAACTCACAAGATCATGGTGTAAGTAAGATGAGACATATAGGTTAGCCTCATCTTGTCTACTAAGGATATGTATATTCATACATGGGTATTATCTTTCCCATAAAATAAGGATATATTATAGGGGTAAGTGGTGTGCGCGAGTCAAACCGGTTTGGTTTTTGATGAAACCGTCTATAACTTGTTTATATTTGATTTTCATTTTTTAAATTATAATTGATTCGTCTTAACAGACTGACTCATCTAGACTCAAACCTGTTTTTTTTTTTTTTTTTTGAATCGGTTAGGTTTAGTACATTTTGGATATGATTGACTTTTTGGTAGAGAGACACATTAGTTCATTGACTTCATGTGTGAAAGACCGAAAGGATATGTAAAACCATAATTTCAAGTCTCTTGTGGTAAATTACTAAATTTAATGGAAGATGTAAAATGCAAGAAGAAATACATTAATGTGCAGTGACAGTCAATAATGTTTAAAAAATCCAGTTGAATTTATAGCAAGGTAATAGAAGGAGTCATCATTGAACCTATTTAACAGGGCCGGTCCTAAGTTTTTGGAGGCCCGGGGCAAAAAATTTAGAATGGATCCTTTTGTTCAATTCCGTATGAATATATATAATATGTTTTTTTTCGTAGTATATACTGTATAGTTTATGTGGTACCAATATCGAAAAATGTATGATTTGAAATTTTGTTTATCTGAACTCTTAAGTACATTTGAGTTTGAGGATTTTTATATGTTTGTTTTTCTAAGGTTTTTGGGTTTTTTTCAAAACAAAATATTGGGCCGGTTTGAAATAAAAAATGGGCCAATCATTTAATACCAAAAACATAAATAAATAAGTGATTGCGTCTTTTTTTAAACATCTGATTGGGCCCTTTCATTAAAAAAATATTTAGACCCAACAAATCAGTTTTTCATTAAAAAAATATCTTGGTCTTGGGCGCCGGACGGGTGCACCTAGTGCACCAGCCCAGAGCCAGCTGCCTATTAGTTGCAAGAACCATGAGATGCGATCGATGATGATGGCTTGACAAGTGAGTTTAACAAGACCGAACTTTGAACTAAAGATAACTATTTTTTTTTTGATTTCTTCCTCGTAAGTAGTAAAAGAAAAAATTTAATTTAATTTAATTTATTCATTTCTTTAATTGAAAACTAGAAGCTATTGTAAAAAAAAAAAAAAAAAAACTGGAAGGGTATTTAAATCTATACATTATATAAACAAATGGTCAATAAAATTACACAAATTTTTTTTTGCAATCTGTTCAAATATAACTTTATATTTAAATTAGTGATAGACTAAGAAGTACATACACTCCATATAGTAGAAGTAAATTGTATCCAACTAGTATATGGTTCAGAATACTCCAATCCATATAGTAGAAGTAAATTGTATCCAACTAGTATATGGTTCAGAATACTCCAATTAAGTATCCGACACACCAAATCTTTGACTTTTTCACAAGTTTGAATGGAGGATACGGCCGAAATACATCGAGGATAAGGCCGAAATACATATGATACGTTTGAGGTAATATTACAATTATTTTAATAACAATGGGTTAAATTATAATTTTAAAACGTGTAGTGGTCAAAATGAATTTTATAAAAAATATATATATCTACTTAAGATTTAGGGTTCATTTTTCAATTTCTAACCGATAAAGAAGTCAATTCATTTACGTGAAACAAATTACGTTCAAATATTAATTACGAGAATAATCTCCAAATAAAAAATAATTATGAGAATAATCCATATATCAATAAATTCATATAATTCCATTATGTTGATCAATGAGGCAATGACTTGCCCTTGCACACCAACGATCAAATATTGAAAAATCCTGAAATTTCTGAATCACAAAAGTACCTACCATATCGTATAAAATTCAGCTCTCTCTTCTCTTCTGCTCGGTCTAGTGTTTAAAAGAGCAAACCATTAGCTTAGCTTCACACATAATCTAACTGCGGATTTTGTTCAAAAGAGAAAATGCTGGCGAAACACAAATTTATGAAGCTGTTTAGATGTCACCATTCTCAGAAGAATCTAAAAATCAAACCTTTGCGTCACTTGATATGCAATCCTTTTTGTACCGCCACCGAGTCACCGGAGCTACCCAGTTGGATCAAATCCTCCGATACCCAGAAACCAGGTGAGGATTTTGTGATACCTTCACTTGCCAGTTGGGTTGAGAGTTACAAGCTTCACGATCAAACTAGACTTGCAAGTAACATTTTGAGTGAAAAAACGGAAACTGACATTGATAGATTCAGTAAAATCCTTAAGAATCGGTACCCATCGCCTGATGGAGTTGTTCAGGCGCTTAATGGGTCCTGTCTCAGTGCATCAACGGGTTTGGTTGAGCAGATTTTGAGGAGATTTAGCAATGACTTGGTCTCGGCTCTTGGGGGTGTTCAGTTGGGCAAAAACACAAACAGGTTACAGACACACACCAGAAATATATAATAGCATGGTTGATATATTGGGGAAGTGTAAAAAGTTTGATCTTATGTGGGATTTGGTTAGAGAAATGAATGATTTAAATGATGGGTATGTTACATTGGCTACAATGGGTAAAATTATTAGGAGGCTAGCAAGAGGTGGCAAGTATGATGAAGCTGTTGAGGCATTTAGAGGATTAGATAAGTTTGGTGTGACAAAAGATGCAATGGCAATGAACTTGTTGATTGATGCATTGGCTAAAGAGAACAGCGTTGAACACGCTTATGAAGTGTTTTGCGAGTTCAAGGAATTGTACACCATTGAATATTAGGACTTTCAATATTCTCATAGAAGGGTGGTGCAAATCTAGGAAACTGGAGAATGCTGAGAGAACTATGGATGAGATGAAGAAGCATGGGTTTCTCCCGAATGTGGTTTCTTATACTTGTTTCATCGAGCATTATTGTCATGAAAAGGATTTTCGCAAAGTTGATGAGATCTTGAAGGAGATGCAAGATAAGGGTTGCAAGCCAAATGCTGTTACTTATAACATTGCAATGCATGCTTTAGGGAAAGCAAAGCAAATAAATGAAGCATTGGAGGTTTATGCAAAGATGAAGAGTGATGGTTGTTTACCTGATGCCAAATTTTATAGCTCATTGATTTTCATTTTGAGTAGGGCTGGTAGGACCAAGGATGCTAATGAGATATTTGAGGATATGAAGAAGCAGGGAGTTATGCCAGATGTTTTGACTTATACTACCATGATTTCTTTTGCTTGTGAACATTCACTAGAAGAGGATACATTAAAGTTGCTTCAGCAAATGGAGGAGGATTCGTGCAAACCCGATCTTATGACTTACGCGCCTTTATTGAAGATGTGCTGCAAGAAGAGGAGAATGAAGGTATTTAATTTTTTGTTAATCCACATGTTCAGAAATGATATCAGTATCGATGCTGGCACCTACACTCTTTTGGTGCGCGGACTGTGTATGAGCGGGAAGCTTGAACTGGCATGCTCATTCTTCGAAGAAATGGTGTCGAAGGGAATGGTTCCTATGAATGCAACCTATAAGATGTTGGTGGAGGAACTTAATAAGAATTGCATGGGGGTAGCAAAGGAACAAATCGAGAAGTTGATGTCGCAGGTGAAACCGCAAGAATCTGATTAGCAGCTCTTTTCAGAATCTTTGTTGAGATTTAGGATGAACTGGTTGATCACTTTTATTATCAATGTTATATATTTTTCACATTGTATGAATTGGTTATATTCAATGGTTGATCAGTAGACTTGTTCAAATATATCCAAAATGCTGGATTTAGATTGGCCATGCAATCTCAAGAAGTTCATGAGAATTTAGAACACTAAATATGTCTAATAGCTACTTGTATGTAATGTTATGCTGTTCTTCCAGGTTCAAACTTCGAAGCAATGAACATGAGACGGTTTATTGATGTCTTCATGACAAGTAGGCAAGCCGGTGGCGGCGGGTGCCTATGTGCCCATGTTATCGGTACATGTTTATTTTTGTACTTGTGAGTATGAGAGAGATTCTATTTGAGGGTCATTTAGGCCATCTCCAACCCGTCTTCAATTTTTTCTTCAATTTGAAGATTGAAAATCTTCATAATTTTACTAATCCAACTATTCTTTATTTTGCAATCTCTAAATAATAAAATATTATTATTTTACTTTATAAGTAATATTTCAAACTTTCTTTAATAAAATTGTTTTCTCTACGCTATCTTATTAGATAATAATTTATTCACTTTTATTACATCTAAAATTTTCTAATCTTTTTTATAATTTGTCACACCTAACTATTTTTACATGTAATGATTTTAATAAACAAAGATCATCTGCTAACATTATCCATGACAATGTTAATAGTTTCGGACAATTTCAAGGTGACTCGTCGGATAATTTTAGAAGTTGGTTGGCGTGGAGATTGCTTATCATAATACTAGTGTTAACTTTTAAGTTTCAATGTTATTTTTATTGGTTTTATTTTCATTTTCAATGTCCATTTTTTTTCCATTGTAATATTTTAATATAAGAATGTTAATGTTATTATTTGGTTTTACTAAATTATTTTTGAGTTAATTTTTATGATATATGTTAATTACATATAGAAATTGATGATTTGAAAACATTTGTTTTGAATTAAAATACCTATTAGTTCATTAATAAAAAATTTAAAGTTAAAAAATAATTAAAATATAGTCAATATTATACTCGGTTGAAAGATCTCAACAAAATAATTGTAATGGTATAATTTTTATACTGATTATATTTATAAATTAAAAATTATATATAATTAATTGAATTTAATTAAAAATGTGAAAAAGGAGATGAGAAGAAAAATAATATTATTTTAATAGAATAGCTGAAATGAAGATCCTAAATTGGATCTAACAATTTTGATGAACCAAAACCAATCTTCATTTTGAGGTATTCATTATGGAGATTGGTTATCTAGTCTTCATTTTGAAGAAATGAAGATTAGGTTGGAGATGGACCTTATTCATTTAACATCATTACAAGGTTGATAAGGAAAAAAATTCAGCTTCCATTATAAAAAAAAAAGGGGGGTTAATTATACTAATTTATCTTTATATTATTGAATCTATCAAAATTTCAAAATGATTCTCTAAATTAACACAAACACATATTGTCATCAAGTCAATCCGTTAATTTTAACGGTTGACTAACCTTGACCCGAGGAAACCAAATATACCCTTGAAACATCATCCCAAACATAAATTATTTTTTAATTAAAAAGTGATAATTAGTTCACAGTAGGAGCCTCCTATGTTGACTGCATAAGGTCGATCTCTTTCAGTTGAACTGGAGGATATCGACGATGATCTCTTTCTGTAGGAGGAGATCGTCAAAGATCTCTTGTTTCCTTTGACGGTGGAGATCCATCACTGGTAGAATATTATTATTATTATAGTTTTGATTTTTCAATTCTTAATTAAAAAATATTTTATATTTGGGATGATGTGAAAATGGTATATTTGGCTTTCTAAGAGTTAAGGTTAGTCAACCGTTAAAGTTAACGGATTGACTTGATGACAATGAATTTTTGTGTTAATTTATGACATATTTTTAACATCTCACTAGATTTTAAAAACTATGGGTAAATTAATTGTGATTAATCCTTAAAAATATTGTTTCTTTGATACATCAATGTGTGTTGGGTACATATAAATACAAGTCATAGGGAGGGGAGCGCATTCCTAAAACAGATAAAAAGAAAATAGAGCTAAGTGCTCTAAAAATACTAATAAAGATAGAGGATAAATGAAAAGAAAATGGAGTTTAGTACTCAAAAAATGCTAATAAAGAGAGAAACAAATGAAAACCTATCGATTCATATCTTCAATTATATATCTTTATTAAAAAAACAAACTTATGATAAACCTTAATCTTTATGAAAAACCCTAATTAAACTCTAATTTTATTTCTAGTGTCAAAATTTATCATCTTCACATGATTATCATATAACAAATTAATGGGAAAAAAATTCAGATGACTCTGATCATATAGAGATAGGTATTTAACTTTTTTTTTGTCTTTCTTTTATGTCTAGTTATGAACTCTATTAATAAATAAAATAATTTTTTTTTAAAAGATAACGGGAGATATCAGTGAGTTTTTTTTTTATTTTATTTTTATTTTTTAAGATAACTATATATATATATATATATATATAAATTTAAGAGAATTCCATATTAAAAATCTTTTGACTTTATATATAATCCAGATTTATATCTGCCTTTTCATAATGCTTCTACATTCTAGACATTTTTAAAAGTAAATTGAACCATCATTAGAAGAAGATTTGATTCTAAAAATAATATGATTTTTTAAAATATAAACGGGATGTGTTTATAATTTAAGGGGTTTATAAATAAAATGTATTAAAATGGATATATTCATATTGGCATTAGGATGAATGTTTATAGTAATATTTATTTTTAAAATTTTAGACATGGATACTCACAATATATATATATATATATATATATATTCTCTTCTCCTTCTCTCATTTCGTAAGATAACTCTCTCTCTAGGTCTTTCTAGTTCTCGTGCTCTCTCTCATTTTAAGAAAAACACTCTCTAGTAGACTATAAAATGAAGCATATGATATTTTTATGATATTATTTTTAGCATACATTTTTTTCTATTCATTTCATGTTCTTGTTTTGCTTTAATTTTGTACTTTTTTTTATAAAAAATTTCAATGTGACAGTTACATTGGTCCTTTTGCTATAAGGATTCACAAGAAGTTGAAATTGGGTAATTGTATTTTATGGTATTTTCAGGTTGTGAAATTCTGTCTTAAATATATGTTATATATATATAAAGAGAGAGAGAGACCAAATAAACTTTATATAACCAATAACAAATGCATTAATGAAAGTTAATTATTCTATGATGAATATTATGATGAAACTTTATTGAATGACCGAGAGGAAGGGGATCGCTAGTGTGAGGTGCTCAGACCTAGAGAGTGCTTCTATGTTTTTTTTTTGAAGAAAAAAATATAAAATTAATCGACGTGCTCAACGTGCCTTTTAATTTACTCGCTCAATATCACATTAATCTTTTGTATTGATATCTTGATATAATTAAAAAGCTATATGAAAAAGTGTACTTATGTTTATAATTTAGAGTTTTTGTAATTGATATTTGGAAAATTTTATTTATAGATATTTGTTTTAGTGAATGATATTTATTTCATATTACTAGTCTATAAATTTTATTTCCATTGAGATGTATGAGTTATTTCCACAGATAACGAATAACAAATTCTAGAGTCTAGACTATAGCAAAATATATACTCTATAGCTCTACGACAACGATAACTATCTAAGTTACTTATATACCCGTCTAACCACGGTGGCATTCTTCTCTCTTGTCATCCTCCAAATCCACAATGGTAAGAAATTTGTTTAAGCATGTTTGACACTCAAATTTAGCTCTCCCATGAATGCTATGAACATGCTCTCTAAGTAAAACCAAAATAAAAGCATTGACAAAAAATAAAAAAAGTAAAAGACATATTTCAAAACAAGAAAAATAAAACACAAAGCTCAGCCTTAGCAATCTCGTACATTCCGTCTAACGATTCCCTTCTACGTCTTTATGTTCCTTTAACTCCACTTTCGTGGGGAACTTATTCAAACAATTCGGACATTTGAAATTGCATTTCACATGAACCCTTCTTACATGTGTTTTTATTCCGCTCCGATCTACAAAGCCCGTCTCACATATGTAGCATGGACCTCTAAGTAGCTACATCTTGTTGTAATGGATTCATATCTCAATTGCAACCAACAAAGATTCAACCGAAGACAGGATAATAAAAACCCAAACACAAAATGCATAAGATGTTAATAACAAACTCTATATAGGAAGTGCTTATGACAAGTATGTTTTTATTTTTCAACCACCAAGTCATCATAACGGGCATCGTGATAGTAATCTAAACATGTCATTCACATGTTACTTTATGGGCGATTTACAATTTAATCCCTAGACTTTAACAAATTAACTATTTTTTAACTGTCTTTGCTTTTTTAGTGTATGTGGTCCCTAAGTTTTTATAAATACATTAAATTGGTCCCTCCAATCCGAAATTCAACTGTCAAAGGTGACATAATATGTAAATGAACCATTTTATCCTTAAGTTAAGTTAAAGGTCTTAAAAGTACGATTTTACCCTCCAACCTTGTAAATTTTATAATTTAGCATGACATCTAATCCATTCAAAATTTGACACATGTCACCAAATTTTAAGTAAAAAATTATAAGAATGATTAAATATTAATGAATATCTGAAATTGTTTTATAAATAAATTGAAAAAAAAAATCAATTTTAAGTGAATTTAACATCCAATTCATGATTTTTAATACAATCAAAATCTGACACGAGTCACTAAATTTTAATGGTAAAAAGTTAAAGATTGTTTAAATATTAATGATACTTTTAATTTTCTTATAAAGAAATTGACATATGCATTAAGTTAAATGTAACCACCAACCCACATTGGGCAGTTGTATCATTATTTACGTATATTAATTAAAGAATTTTAAAGTTTTTTTTAATCTTTAAAACATATATATATATATACATAAATTTTCAAGTCATATAACTTCATCGGTGCATTGGATGTGGACCATTATATTTACATATTTTGACTCAAAGTGTATACACTTGTCAAAACTTCTCTATAATCAGTGGTCCACATACAACGCACTGATATGATATAAGTTATATCAGTACGCATTGATGAGAAAATGACTATATATATATCTATCAAAACATGGAGATAAAGCTTGGACAACAGCAGACACATGGCAATGCAAGTATTTTGACTTTACTTATTACAAAGGAAGGTTTTATGCTATAAATAGTCACGGTAAAATAATGGCGTGTGATGTTAGAGTAGATAATCCAACCATTGCAGAAGAAGATGCCAATATGCCTTATAGCATACATATAGTTGCATGACCGATAATTCTTACTACCTGAGGATCGATTTTTATCTTTTCACTTCTATCTGATGTGCGTAAACTAGGTCATTTTTCTTACTCCTTAAAATATAAATAAAATTTTACTGATGACTTACTGAAATATAAATATATATATATATATATTGACTCACTGATTTATATATATATATATATATATATATATTTATATATCTCCTTTAAAATATATTAGAGATTTAGTGGTAAGAATTTTGTTTTGACAAATTGTACTACAATCAAACTTGTTTGTGAAATTACAGAACTTCATACATATCGGTGTATTTAATGATAATGTGTTCTTTAAGTTTATCTTTCTACCAATACAGAGAAACATATCCTATCATTTGTGATAGTGATTTTGTGTTTATCTTGACGAGCTTATGTGTAAGTAGTATTAGTTGATTTAGGCAGAGAGCAGTGTAATAATATTGGTGGTACTGTCTATCATTTTTGGTTTGTTATATTTGTTAAAAACCATTACTTGCAATGTTTGATTTTATATTCATTTGAACTGTTAATTGCAATCTTTTTCTTGTCTTTGCCATATTTATGCTTGTACATACATGCATCATACACACATCCATTATATGCATACATATACAATGAAAAAGAAATTGATTGCGTATAATTATTTTATCTGACTACCCAATCACCGAAGATAGTGTTTCTTCAAAAGTTAAGAATTATTAACAATGTGTGTGGAGTAAATTAGTCAAAAGTGGTCAACTAAAAATAGGTGAGAAATTAAAAATAAGTCAAAATCAATATCTTTTAAGACGGGAGAAGTTTTAGTTTGGTTCGCTAATACACCATCGAATTATTTAAGTTTTATTATTTTATTTATTTATTTTTGTTTTTAACTTGTCTTTTATTATTTTTATTTCCGGTCGTTGCTTCTATTTTTGTTTAGACTTTAGATTATGTGGATGACTAGGCCTATGAGAAACTCTTATATATATATATATATATATATTACTTTTTTTATTTGCGTGCTCAACGTGCTTTTTAATTTATTAACTCAATATCATGTCAATATTGTAAATTAGTATATTAATATAATTGAACAGCCATAAGACTATAGTACTTTTGTTTATAATTTTATAGTTTTTGTAATTATTATAATTGTAAATTAGCTTAAGAGTGCTTCTATGGCTAAAAAAAAGTTTGGAAGAACCATTTCTACCTTAACTAGAATCCTGAAAAATTGGAAATAGATGTAAGAGTAACACTTATAATGCAGCTTCATGTACAACATCTAATATAAATCCATATTCCCTACACATCTCAAATGAAAAACTCTGCAATTGCTCAAAATTTCAAAAGTAGCAAAAAAATTACTAAAATTGTACGAGCGAGGAATCCTAAATATAGATATAAGAAACACGTTCAATACACACATACAAATTTTCCAAATAGATCTCAGTAGAAATCTGCAATTGCTCACGAATGCTATTAAGCTTTGGTTTTCTAGATACAACTCGTTTGGAATGAAAAACTGGAAAATCTAATTGATGTGATTGATCTTAGTCTCGACATCTACCATGAGTTTCGAAGATCGATCAATTGTTGTGTTTTTTTATTTTTTTTAAATATCAAATCTAAAACAAACTATAGTAGCAGCTATAAAAAAAAATCTAAACTAGCCTACTACATTTGTTATTTGTTGTTACGCTTCACGTTTCAAATTACACAAATAAGTACTACATTTATTGTTACGGTTCATGTTTCATATTACACATTTAGGTGTGACGAGACTTGGTTTTTTTAATCTTTAATTCATGTTTGGGGAACATATTAAGAGCACTTTTCATTTTCTTATAGACATAAACATATTATTATTTATAGAACCACCATTCCTTCTACTTTTGACACTTGTCTAATATTGACTCTTTGGAAATAAATTTTAGAACCATAATTTATGAATTGTTTTTTTTTTCATGTTATTTAGTATTCAAACCATCTACCTCTTTCCAAATTTTCATTACCAAATATGTGAAGCAAAAATGTTCAAAGGTAAAATGGGTTGATATTATTAATGAAATTTAATTTTTTTTTAACTATATTTTTCAAATTACGTAAAAAGAATTACTTTATAAAATATGATGAACTTATGATAATATAGACAAAAATGATAATTTTCCAAGTATAAATTGCGTTTGTAATTATATTTTAGAAAATAAAAAAGGTATATAACAATAATAATAATAATAATAATAATAATAATAATAATAATAATAATTAAGAAAAAGACTATGATAATTTGGTGTAAAAAGGGTAATTTGGGAAGATGTGGATGGTTTGAATCCTAAATAACATGTAAAAAATAATTCATTGATGATGTCTCTAAAATTTATTTTCAAAAAGTAAATGATGGACAAGTGTCAAAAGGAGAAGGGAGAGTGTTTTGAGAGAGTGATTCTAGCATCCCTTGCAATTTTGTATACACAAATTTAAGGTAATTATCATATTAATCATCTAAAAAAAATACTTTCTTACCAAATTAACCTATCTCTTTTACCAATCGAATCAAGAATATGCACGGACATAACTATATCAACCATTGCAAATATGACTTAAAATGTAATTAGCAATATATGAGAGTAGTCTCCCCACACTTAGCAATTTAATGTGTAAAAATAGTACTCGAATTCCATGTTTAGAAGTGAAGAGGTAAATGCACAAACATAAGCCGTATATATAGGCTCAGCCTTAGGGGGAGTCCAGTCAGGCAACATCCTATAGCCTAAAATTGTAGTTAAGAAAATTGATTTTAAAATATAAAAATAACGATATTTACACTCCTTAAAATTGATTTTAAAAAAGTCTATCTTTTAGGTTTTCTCTAAAACCCTGAAACAAGAGTAGTTGGGTTTTGTTTTTTCTTCTACTTATTTTGGTGTGGTTTGAGTTGAGACAATGAATGCAGATGATATTGCCGCGCTTTGTGCGTCTATGTCATTGAAAGAGATAGAAGGACCGGTTACAAGTTTGAAGGACGATTTAAAAGACGATGGATTGAAAAAACTATCGCTAAGTTTGGTTGGTAAGGTATTGGCGAACAAACTCATCAACCGTGAGGCTTTTAGAAGGGTTCTGCTAAGGATCCGGAAGGTTAGAGAGGGTATTACCATTGAAGTGGTAAGTGAGAACACTTTTACATTCCACTTTCAGAATCTAGAAGATCGGAGGAGGATTCATACAGGAGTTTTGATAATTTTCTCATTGTTCTGGTTGAACCAAGTGGGAAAGGAGATATTGTGAATATGAAATTTAACAAAGCTGCATTTTGGGTACAAATACATAATGTCCCGTTACTCTGTATGACAAAACGAATTAGACAGTTTCTAGGAAGCATAATTGGTGATGTTGAAGAGATTGATGAGGGCGCATCGGGAGACTGTGATGGTAAGTTCTTGAGAGTTCGTGTAATTATTGATATAGAGAAACCATTGCGTAGGATCTTACGTGTGGATGTCCTTGGGGATGGTGAGGAATCTGTGATGCTCCTCCGGTACGAGAGGTTACCGGACCATTGTTACCGGTGCGGGAAACTGGGACACAAGATAATAGAGTGTACTGTTGCAGGTGATACAACAGAGATGCTATTTGGGGCTTGGCTCAAGGCAGGCACTCCCATTGTACGGCCGACTCATAGTGAGTCGCCACTGAGTCAGCGAACAATGATGGCACAGAGCAGGAAAGTTTTTGGAGACAAAGAACAACTCATGGTGGTTACCTAGGTTGGCTCTTCAGCTGGGTCGGGTGGGGGTGCACAAGCGGCTGCAGTTAATACGTCTGAATCCGGTGAGTCTCTGACGAATATAAATATGGAAGGTGTTGGAAAAGGAAAGGAAAGATTGGAGAATATCATGCATGCAGATTCTTTGGTGATTGATGACCAATCCCGTGAAATTGGGAGATCCGTGATAGTTAACAAATCTGAAAATAAAGGAATTGCTAATAATATGAGTTATTATGAGTATTTTCAAATTTTCAAGTCAAAGGAAGCACACGTCATGGACAAGATTAGGGTACATGACAAGGATTCAAAAGAGGAGATTGGCCATCATGATTCATGAAAGTCATGATAATGAATATGGGGCAGTTACACACAATAACTTAGTTGCTAATAAAACAATTGATACCTCTATTAAATATGGACCCAATTTAATGGAGATGGGTCTACACATTTTAAGAATATAAATGGTGGGGAATTTTCTAAACATAGCCATAAGACTGGAAGGTGGAAACGTGTTGAGCGTAAGGGAGGCGTGGCATCTGAAGTCTATGAAAAGGGATCAAATTTAGGTAAACGTATATCTTATGATTATGACACAAATTCGGCCGGGATCGAGCAAGAAGACGAAGGAAAATCCGCAATCAGTCATTGACGAGGTGATTATAGCAGATGAGACTAGAAATTATGATGCTTTTAAACAGTGGAAGACGACGAATTCGGAAACTTTGGCTACTGTGGAATTTAATGGTGATGATGGTCTGGAAAATTGGGTTGGATTGGAAGCTTCGAAGGTTGATGATGAGTCCAGAGGTGCAGGTTCAGTGGGTTCTTTTTCAAGTGGAAATTTGGTTGTTGGCTTCATACAGTCTTCTTCAACCCAAACGGAAAATGAAACAGAGATATCGGTAGGTCGGTTTTCACCGGCTTTCCGAAAGCAATGAAGATCATGGTCTGGAACGTCCGGGGGCTGGGTAGTGGCCGGGCGTTCCGTACGCTGCTTAATCTCAAGTAGAACCATAATCCGGAAGTGTTAATTTTGCTAGAAACTAAGGTTACTCATGTGGTCATGGAATCATTTCGCGTGAAACTTGGTTTCACTGGTACGTTAGTTGTGAACTGTGTTGGAAGTAGTGGCGGTATTTGCATGTTATGGATGGGATACATCTCAGTTGAATTTCTTTCTTATACCCAATCACATATTGATGTTCGAGTGGTTTCTCATGGTTTGAAGACTTAGCGCCTCACGGGTTTCTATGGGCACCCAGAGGTGACTCAATGGCATCACTCATGGAAACTTCTTCGGCGTCTCAGTGAGCTTGTAGATTTGCCCTGGTTATGTGTGAGTGACTTCAATGAGATTTTGTGTAATTCTGAAAAGGAGGGTGGGTTAGAAAGGTCACATTTGTTGATGGATAATTTTCGTGAGGCCCTTGATTACTGCGGTTTGGAAGATTTGGGTTTCCTAGGGCCCTGGTTTACTTGGTCCAATAGGCACAATGATAATCAATTGATTTAACAGCGACTTGATAGGGGTGTTAGTACATTTTGTTGGAATCAGATGTTTCCGTTCTCCAGTGTTAAGCATCCAGACTTTTGGCGATCGGATCATCGACCTCTTCTGATAGAAGTTGTAAATACCAGACGGTTTTACTTTAAAGCTTGTTGGGCTGAGGAGAAGGGTTGCAAGCTCTTTGTCGATCGTAATTGAGGGAGTTCTGCAAGTAAGTGTTCTATGTCAGATATTGTCACTAAAATTAGGGATTGTACAAATTGCCTCTCTGTCTAGAATAAGCAACAAAGGCTACGTTTTTGACATGAGATTTCCAGTTGCAAGAGAGATCTTAGTAGAGCTACTAACAGAATTGGTCCTGGTTCTTGGACTGAAATCAGACAGATTGAGAATAAGCTAGATAAGCTTCTTAAAGAGGAGGAAATGTACCGGAAGCAACGGGCTAAAGGTACGTGGTATAAGAATAGGGGATCGTAATACCAAGTATTTTCACTAGAAAGCTACAGCTAGTTGTTCAAAAAACAAAATTCAAGGTCTGAGGGATGACAGAGGTGATTGGAAGACAGGGACTGTTGAGATGGAGAATATTGTGATTAATTATTTTTGTAATTTATTCACTTCAGTGAAGCCGTCTTCAGATAACTTTGAGAAAGTGACCAAAACAGTTCAATGTCGAATGTCAGATAGGAATCGAATTTTTCTGGATAGACCGTTTTCAGCTGAAGAGATTCGAAAGGCAGCTTTTGATATGCATCCAACAAAAGCACCGGGTCCGGATGGGTTGTCAGCCCTTTTTTACCAAAGATTTTGGAGCACTGTGAGAGAGGGGATTACAGCAGCTTGTCTTAGATGTCTCAATGAGGGCGACTGTTAACTCTTTTTTTTCCATCAGGGGGATGGAATGTTCCCCTTATTAGAGATTCTTTTCTGAAAGATGATGCAGATGCTATTTTGAGCCCTCCTACTGGTTCTGTGCAAACAGTTGATTCTCTTCTTTAGCACTATGAGAAGTATGGTATTTATACTATCCGTAGTGGCTACAGGGTTGGTTGCGAGAGGACGTTGTTGGCTAGCTCTTCGGGGCTCAGTGGGGTGGAGTCATGGTGGAAATCTTTGTGGAGATTTTGGATTCCAGTAAAAGTTAAGATTTTCATCTAGAAGGCCTGTCACAATTGGCTCCCTACCTCTTTGAATTTGGTGAAACGAGGGATCCAAGTTGATCAACATTACCCTATTTGCAAAAGGAAGCCTGAATCGATTGTTCATGCTGTCTGGGGATGTTCAACTCTTAAAACGAAATGGAAGGATTGTGTATTACTAGTAAGGTAAAAAGTGGCCAGATAGTATTTCTTTCCTTGATCTTATCATCTCTTGCTCCAACAGCTTTCAACAAGAGGAAATAGAGCTGATATGTATTTCTTTCTGGCGGGTTTGGTGGCTTCGGAACCAAACTATTCACAATGCTTCAGTGCAGAATGATGAGGATGTGGTAGGCTGGTCTATAAACTTCCTGGATGGTTTTCGTTCTGCCAACTCTACTGCGAACCCAGATAAAATGGCTAAGCAGGATTCAATTGTGAAATGGTGCAGTAGAGTAAGGGGATGTTTCAAAATTAATACAGATGCGGCAGTGGATAAAAATAACTCCTGTATTAGGGCTGGTATCATCATTCGTGACTATAAGGGAGTTGCTGTGAGGACATTTATCCAGAAAATCCATGTTAATTTCTCTCCCCAGACAGCTGAAGCAATGGCTTTATTGTGTGGCATCCGTGGTGCTGTGGCTGCAGATCTTGTTCCAACAATTGTTGAATCTGATGCTAAGGTTGTGGTGAATATTGTGAATTTGGGGGTTGTGCCTTCTGCTGATATAGGGAACATAATTGCCGATATTCTATATCTAATTCATTCCAATCCTAGTACTGTTTCTTTCATTCCCAGGATAGCGAATTCAGTTGCTCATAGTCTTGCCAAATTGGCAATTTCTTCTACGAAAGATAATGTTTGGTTTGGTCTTGTCCTACCTGCGTGGAGAAATTAGTTCAGACTGATATGTCTCTTTAATGTTCTGTTTTTGTTTTTATCTTTCTGAAAAAAAAAAAAATTAGATATGATTGTACTTATAAAAATGATTGTAGTAATTAGTTCTATGGGTTGCAACATCCGCACCTGAAAAAAATATATTTAAATTTATCAAAAGCACATAAAGGATATTTTTGGTATTTTATAGTGCTGAGAATAAAATTAATAAATTTAATATTTTAAGAAGAAAGATAAAAAAAATTGGTGTAATAAGATAATTTTGGGTGGCAATAGAGCCACCCAAATTTATGTTGCCACCTCTAATTTAAACCATGAAAGTGGACCAAGTACCTAAGTGGGCATAACCGGATTACAAGTGACGAACCATACTCCTACCAAACCGAATGAAACGGAGTCAAATCAGCCCGTATAAATTTCGGGTCTCTTCTTCTCTGTCTAGTGTTTAAACTTTGAAGTTTAAACAAAGTTTAAACGAGCAAACCATCAGCTTAGTTTCACACAAGTTTAAATAATCTAAAGAGAAAATGCTGGCGAAACACAAATTTTTGAGGCTGTTTAGATATTACAATTCTCAGAAGAATCCAAATATCAAACCTTTGCGTCACTTGATATGCAATCCTCTTTGTACCGCCACCGAGTCACCGGAGCTACCCAGTTGGATCAAATCCTCAGATACCAAAAACCTAGATGAGGATTTTGTGATCCCTTCACTTGCCAGTTGGGTTGAGAGTTACAAGCTTCACGATCCTAGCCTTGCAATTAACATTTCGAGTGAAAAGACGGATACTGACATTGATAGACTCAGTAAAATCCTGAAGAATCGGTACCCATCGCCTGATGAAGTTGTTCAGGCGCTTGATGGGTCCTGTCTCAGTGCATCAACGGGTTTGGTTGAGCAGATTTTGAGGAGATTTAGCAATGACTTGGTCCCTGCTGTTGGGGTGTTCACTTGGGCAAAAACACAAACAGGTTACAGACACACACCAGAAATATATAATAGCATGGTTGATATATTGGGGAAGGGTAAGAAGTTTGATCTTATGTGGGATTTGGTTAGAGAAATGGATGATTTAAATGATGGGTATGTTACATTGGCTACAATGGGTAAAGTTATGAGGAGGCTAGCAAGAGGTGGCAAGTATGATGAAGCTGTTGAGGCATTTAGAGGATTAGATAAGTTTGGTGTGACAAGAGATGCAATGGCAATGAACTTGTTGATGGATGCATTGGCTAAAGAGAAGAGTGTTGAACACGCTTATGAAGTGTTTTGCGAGTTCAAAGATTGTACACCATTGAATGTTGGGACTTTCAATATTCTCATATATGGGTGGTGCAAAGCTAGGAAACTAGAGGATGCTGAGAGAACTATGGATGAGATGAAGAAGCACGGGTTTGTCCCGGATGTGGTTTCTTATACTAGCTTCATCGAGCATTACTGTCGCGAAAAGGATTTTCGCAAAGTTGATGAGCTTTTCATGGAGATGCAAGAAAAGGGTTGCAAGCCAAATGCTGTTACTTATACGATTGCAATGCATGCTTTAGGGAAAGCAAAGCAAATAAATGAAGCATTGGAGGTTTATGAAAAGATGAAGAGTGATGGTTGTTTACCTGATGCCAAATTTTATAGCTCATTGATTTTCATTTTGAGTAAGGCTGGTAGGACCAAGGATGCTAATGAGATATTTGAGGATATGAAGAAGCAGGGAGTTATGCCAGATGTTTTGACTTATACTACCATGATTTCTTTTGCTTGTGAACATTCACGAGAAGAGGATGCATTAAAGTTGCTTCAGAAAATGGAGGAGGATTCGTGCAAACCAGATCTTAAGACTTACGCGCCTTTATTGAAGATGTGCTGCAAGAAGAGGAGAATGAAGGTGCTTAATTTTTTGTTAATCCACATGTTCAGAAATGATGTCAGTATCGATGCTGGCACCTACGCTCTTTTGGTGCGCGGACTGTGTTTGAGTGGGAAGCTTGAACTGGCATGCTCATTCTTTGAAGAAATGGTGTCAAAGGAAATGGTTCCTATGAATGCTACCTATAAGATTTTGATTGAGGAACTTAATAAGAAAAGCTTGGGGGAAGCAAAGGAACAAATCGAGAAGTTGATGTCACAAGTGAAACCGCGAGAATCTGTTTAGCAGCGCTTTTCAGAATCTGGTGGGATTCAGGATGAACTGGTTGATCACTTTTATTATCAAAGTTACTGATTTTTCACTTTGTATGAATTGCGTATATTCAATGGTTGATTATGCAATCTCAAGAAGTTCATGAGAATTTAGAACATGAAATATGACTAACGACTATTTGTAGGTAATTTTATGCTGTTATTCCGGATTCAAAGCAATGAATATGAGACAGTTTGTTAATGTCTTTCATGGCGAGTAGGCAAGCCTGTGGCAGCAGGTGCCTATGTGTCGTTTGCATCAGTATGTGTTTATCTTTGTACTTGTGTGTATTAAAGAGATTCTGTTTGGGGATCATTTAACATCATTACAAGGTTGATAAGGAAAAAATTCAGTTTCCATTATGAAAAAATTTGTTTATTTGATACATCAATGCTGCGAGTCACCGATTACATATAAATACAAGCAAGTCATGGGAGGGAGAGGGCATTCCTAAAACAAATAAAAAGAAAATGGAGCTTAGTGCTCTAAAATGCTAATAAAGAAAGAAGACAAATGAAAACCTATCGACTTATGCCAGGTTACTGTGATAGTGGGTTTCTAAATTTCCAACTTTTATCAGCCCACAATTTCTCAGAAGCAGCTTGCAGCACAACTGTGAAAGAGTAGAGGTTGTTAATACTTATTATGATATAAATCGAGTGGTGTCTCATAGATGTTGTCTAACATCTCGGGACAGTAGAGAAGTTAAGCTATGGCGTGGTTTTATTCGTTTTGATCCTGGCTTCTGCCACCCCAATCTTTCTAGAAACTCTTCAATCAACCTACAGATACAAAGTAGAGCAATAAGATTTCAAAGTCACATTAAAACCAGCAAAGCATAGAGGCCCCAAATGCACTTACAGGCTGCAGATAGCCTTCTGTGAAGAAGCCAGCTCACGGTCTGGGAACGACTCCTCCAATCGGTAACTCAACCATACATAGAGATCCAAGACCTTCAGTTGTAGCACCAAGAAAAAAAAAATGTTCTTTAGAAGTAATACTCTTATTGAAAGATGGGACTTGAGTTTAGAATTAGTGATTAATCAACTGAAAGACTGATTTGTTGTTAACCAACCCTGATACAATTTTCTTAGGATCCTGAAATATAAATAGTTGTATTTTCATTGATAATAATAGGTGTGCATATCTAGGACAATATTTAACCAAATCAACTAGTCTGCCAATAACATGGAAAACAAGATCAGTTCTTGTTACAAGCAAGCCAACCAGAATTTTCAAGTTTCTATTTGGCGAACAACTTCAACAGAAACTGTTACAATATTATGTGATGTGTGATATTATTGTTTATGTTGTAGGTGATGGGTAGTGATGGGCATTTAATAATGTTTATGTAGATAATGTTTAATGTTGTTTATTGTATATTATTGTTTATGTATTGGTTATGTAGTCTATAAACGAGCTGTAAACATTTTAGAGAATATACAATCAATTTTTCATCTCTTTCTCCTAAAATCGACATGGTATCAGAGCATTAGGCACTTTCCTTTTTTTTTTTTTCTGGTCTTCATTGCTAAGTTCTCAAATCAGCCTTCATAGCTTATTCTTCTGCTGGCCTTTATTGCCAAAGATTCCTTGATAATCAGCCTCCATGGCCTCTCAAACCAGCCTTCATAGCTTACTCTTCTACTGGCCTTTATTGCCGAAGATTCCTTGAAAATTAGCCTTCATAGCCTCTCCATTTTTTAGAAACCCCTTCATAAACCTTCACAGCCTAACCATGACAAAAACCAATGAATCTGACACCCCTTCCCAATCTGACCTAGGATCAAATGACCACAATGATGAAGTACCTCCGGTCAAAGGAGAGATGCAGAATCTGTCAGCAGCATACAAACTCAACGGTAAGAATTACTTGAAGTGGTCTCAGGTGTTTCAGACTTTTCTGAAAGGAAAAGGGAGGCTGAGCCATCTTCTTGGAACTGGACCAGGGAAGGAAGATCCGAAGTTTGCAGCCTGGGATGAGGAGGATTCCATGGTCATATCATGGCTATGGAACTCCATGACACCAGATATCAGTGACACCTGTATGTTCTTACCTACAGCCAAAGATATATGGGAGTCAATTCAACAGACATACTCCAAAGTGAAGGATGCTGCTCAGGTCTATGAGATAAAGACCAAGTGTAGTAAGGATGCTGCCACTTTGAAACAGTTTATCGAGAAAGATAGGGTTTATGATTTTCTGGCTGGTCTAAATGTTGAGTTTGACCAGGTCAGAATTCAGATTCTTGGAAAAGAGGAGCTTCCTTCTCTAAATGGAGCCATTTTCATTGTTAGAACCGAGGAGAGTAAAAGAGGTGTGATGCTCCAACCGATACCATTGGAAGGATCAGCTATGGTGTCCACTGGGAGCTACAACAGGACTTCGAAACTGGACCAGCCAAACAGTGACAATGGAAAGACCAATCTACCTACATCTTCCAATCGTGACACTATCTGGTGCACCTACTGCAAGAAACCTAGACACACAAAGTAAAGATGCTGGAAACTGATTGGCAAACCATCAACCTTAAGCCGTGACTGGGGCTATAAGGGGGGACAGTCAAGAAGTCAGGGACATGCACACATGACTATGACACATGCAGATGGAATATTCAAAACTGAGGCAATTGAGAAACTGAGGGATTTGTTGGGATCCTTCGAAAAATCTCCCACCAGTACTTGTTCGTTGGTCCATTCAGGTAAGCTCTCTGGTTCTCATGGTCTTACTGTCTCAGATAAATGTGGAATGAATACTTGGGTTGTTGATTCCGGAGCCACAGACCATACGACTCATTCCTCCCACATGTTTAACACCTACACTGTGTCCTAGTAATAGGAAGATTGCAGTAGCTGATGGCTCTCTTCCAACGGTTGCTGGTATAGAAGACATCCATATTAGTCCCTCATTTTGTCTTAAAAATGTTCTCCATGTTCCTAGACTATCTACAAATCTGGTATCTATTCAAAAACTTACTTAAATGTTCTCCATGTTCCTAGACTATCTACAAATCTGGTATCTATTCAAAAACTTACTTCAGTTATGAATTGCAATGTTACTTTCTACCCTTTTATTGTATGTTTCAGGACCAGAATTCGGGGAAGAGGATTGGACTTGCTAAGGAAAAGGATGGACTATACCACCTTGAGGCACCAAGTAATCCAGATGATATCATGAACACCAGATCCCTATCTCTCCTCACTGAAAATTCTCCCAATAAGGGCTGAATTTGGCTTCACCATCTTAGGTTTGGACACCCTTCTTTTGGAACCTTAAAAATTATGTTCCTCTTTTTGTTTAGTGTTTAAATTTGAATAGTTTCCATTGTGAAACATTTGAACTTGCAAAGTACAGACGTGCCTCCTTTCAAATTAGCAATAAAAGAAGCTCTGTTCCTTTCTCTTTGATTCATAGTGATGTGTGGGGGCCATCTAAAATCTCTACTTTTACTGGTGCACGTTGGTTTGTCTTTGTATAGATGATTGCACTAGGGTCTCTTGGATTTTTTTTGCTTAGGTCCGAGTCTGATGTGGGCAGAATTTTTGTCACTTCCATAACATGATTCAAAATCAGTTTGGAGTGAAAATTATGAGATTTATGTCTGATAATGCGAAATATTACTGTAATCAGACTTTGTCTCCTTATTTTCAAAAAGAGTGAATCATACACGAGTCCCGTGTGTTTATACCCCATAGCAAAACTGGAGTGGCCGAGAGGAAAAATGGGCACTTACTAGCTACAACTTGCGCCCTTCTCTTCCAAAACAATGTCCCTAAAGCATATTAGGGGGAAGCCATTTTGAATGCCACTCACATGATAAACAAACTTCCTTCACGAGTTCTAGATTTTAAGACACCTATGTCTTTGCTTCACAATTCTATCCAAATTTTAATACCTCTAATAATCTAACACCAACAATATTTGGTTGTACTTCATTTGTTCACATTCATAGCCATAATAGAGGAAAATTGGATCCTAGGGCAGTTAAATGTGTTTTTGTTGGGTACTCGTCCACACAAAAAAGGTATAGGTGTTATCAACCCACCTTTAAGAAGTTTTTTGTGTCGGTAGATGTTACTTTTGATAAGAGTTCCTCGTTCTTCCCTAGGCGTTATCTTCCGGGGGAGAACTTATTGAAAGATAAGGAAGATTCGGATGATAATTTCTTTCAGCTCGACTTATCCTCCTCCATATCTCACCCAGTTTCCTCTGATGTCTCCTCTTACAGAACCTGTGGTTGACTCAAGCAGTGACAACCCAACTATCCCACTTATTGACTTATCACCCGTGTTACCTACTCTTATTGGTAGTACTGAACCATCATTACAATTGATGGGGGTGATGGTGTTCTTGGATCCATACGGCATTTATAGGTGTACTTAAGGAGGGAAGCTCCAACTCCAAAACCAGTGCTTGTTCAAGAATCTGACCAGCCTTATGGTACTGAGGTAACAATTCCTAGACTTATCTCACTTGATCGCCTATTGCAATTAGAAAAGGAACTAGAGAATGTACTAAACGTCCTTTATATCCTCTCTCCCATTTTATGTCATTTGAAAAATTCTCTCCAACCTATAAGAACTTCCTTGTAAGTCTACACACTGTCACTACCCCAAACACATTATCCGAGGCATTAACCAATGAGAAATGGAGGCAGGCCATGAATGTAGAAATGGATGCTTTGGAAAAAAATGAGACATGGGAATTAGTTGAATTACTTGGAGGAAAGAAATCGGTTGGGTGTAAATGGGTCTTTACTGTGAAATATAAGGCTGATGGTACCCTTGAGAGGTATAAGGCTAGGTTGGTAGCTAAGGGCTATACTCAAACACAGTTAGGGTGTTGTTATCAATGGCTGCAAACTACAAATGGCATCTTCAACAGTTTGATGTGAAGAATGCTTTTCTTCATGGGGAGTTAGAAGAAGAGATATATATGGAGGTTCCACCTAGGTATGGGAACAGTCTAGAAGGGAAAGTGTGCCAGCTGAGCAAGGCCTTGTATGGTCTTAAACAGTCCCTTAGGGCCTGGTTTGAAAGGTTTGCAAATGTATTATTGGCTAGTGGGTATAGGCAAAGTCAAGGGGATCACACTTTGTTCATTAAATGCATTAATTTAGGGGGAGCAGTACTTCTAGTATATGTTGATGACATAATTGTCAAGGGTGATGATGAGAAAGAGAGAGAAGTCTTGAAACAGTGTTTAGTAATAGAGTTTGAGATAAAGGAACTTGGGAGATTAAAGTATTTTCTAGGGATCGAAGTGGCTCATTCAGAACAGGGAATCTTTATTTCACAAAATAAATATGTGATTGACTTATTGAAAGAAACAAGGAAGCTAGCATGTAAACCTGCAAACACTCCTATAGATCCTAACCATAAACTTGGTTGGCAAATTGATTTACCTATCACACACACGACCGGACATTGCATATGCAGCTAGTGTGGTAAGTCGGTTCATGCACAGCCCTCAAGAGGTACAGTTACAAGCTGTCCACCGTGTGTTACACTATCTCAAGGCTAATCCTGGTAACGGAATTTTGTTCAAAAGAAACACATGGCTGGTACTAGAAGCTTATACAGATGCTGACTATGCAGGATAGAAGAGCTACATCTAGATATTGCACCTTCCTTGGTGGCAACCTTGTAACTTGGAGGAGTAAGAAACAGAATGTGGTGGCAAGGTCAAGTGCTGAAGTTAAGAAACAGAATGTGGTGGCAAGGTCAAGTGCTGAAGCAGAGTTTAGGGCAATGGCTCAAGGAGTCTGTGAGTTACTTTGGTTGAAAATCATCCTAGAAGATCTAAAAGTCAAATGGGAAGGACCTATGAAACTCTATTGTGATAACAAATCAGCAATCAGCATTGCTCACAACCCAATACAACATGACATGACCAAACACATAGAGGTGGATAGACATTTCATAAAGGAAAAGTTGGACATTGTGCTGATATGCACACCATATGTTCCAATTAAGGGTCAATTAGCTGATGTGTTGACTAAAGACCTTAACGGTGGAGCATTTCAGGATATTAGTTCCAAGCTGGGAATGGCAAATGCCTATTCACCAGTTTGAGGGGAGTGTTAGAATATTAGGTGATGGGTGATATTATTGTTTATAGGTGATGTGTGATATTATTGTTTATGTTGTAGGTGATGGGTAGTGATGGGCATTTAATAATGTTTATGTAGATAATGAGGTTTAATGTTGTTTATTGTATATTATTGTTTATGTATTGGTTATGTAGTCTATAAATGAGCTGTAAACATTCCAGAGAATATACAATCAATTTTTCATCTCTTTCTCCTAAAATCAACAGAAACTAAGGGCTAAAGAGCATTAATTGATAAACTCTTGGTGAACAAGAAGTTTTTCCTGAACCTTTGACGATTCTCTACAAAATCCAACGTATATAGTATCTTAAGCAAATTAAGAATATTCTAAATTTGTATGTAAATTAAGAATATTCCAAATTCTAAATCTCATCTTGTATAGAATAATTCCAAATAACATTTATGCTCGTTTCTTAAACTTAACCAAAAAAGTCCTTATATTCTTTTCCAATTTCTAGATTATATCCTTCATAATTATTACTTGCTTGATCTGTATCAATTTTGTTCATGTCTGGGAAGAGATTCCAACACCAGACATTTTTCTCAATTTCCCTAGAGACCAAAAATATTTTAATTTCAACAGTTCAGAAGTGGAACACTTTCAAACTAGTACAGAGTGCTCATAAGAGTACAGATGATAGTACAAACAAAAGCCTGACCTTGTGAATGGATTCAAGTTCCTGAGTGCACCCAGTGTTTTTGGCACCTGAAGTGTACCGGGTGTAAATATTTCTTTTAGCCGAACAATGCCTTTCTCCGCATAATTTTGTGCAAACTGATCAATCACAACATATTGGTCCTATTAATTCATCCCGTCATAACAATCATCTTAATATATTTTGGAACTACATATACCTGTGTGAGACCCTGAGATGAAATGTCGTCATTCATGTCAACTGGACTGCACATCACAAGTAGTAATTAATATGATTCTGACCAAGTGAATGAAATGATAATAATGGTAATAATAATAATAACAGAAACAACAACAATAATGATAACTGTAATAATAGCCAAGTTTTTAGACAATGGAAAACGTCCACCAAGCTAAAGTGATAAGCGATAACATGTCCTGAAGTTGATGCTCTGTTTGTTTCACATGGTAATAAGTTCTTACAGAAAACGTTTTCCAGAGAAATAAAACTTCAGTAAAATGCTTTGTTCCTGAATAACTAGATGTTTAACCATCACTTCTGTCATCATTTCTCCACTTCTGTCAGTAAATACATAAACAGGTTTTTCCACATTATTCATAATTTAGAAAATTTATTTATATGGGAAATAATAATGAAATCCCTTACGAGTTACGACCAACCAAAAACCAAATACTATAAACACTAATGATTACATGAAAATGCAGTCAACCCTACTAAAGTTGCTTTATCTTTCTAAATTCATGTGTCAACTAAAACATAATCGAAATTCTAAAAAAATTTGAAATTAATTGATTGAATAAAACATTATAGAACATTTCTTTCTATCATTACACTCATGCCAGAATTAAAAAAAAAATCAAGGAACCAGAAGTTTTTGACAGTACAAACACTTGGAAAATTTTATGTCCTGGAAAATAATTCCCTTTCTAGTATTTTCCAAGATATAAGCATACCCAGTATAAACTGTTACTTTAAACAAGTTTCCTCTCTATCTGAGTGATGGAACTCATTACCTGATACAGAAAAGGTACTTGTCTTGCAATCCCAGGGGCAACTCATCAATAACAGCAGCAACTTTCTGATGTCCAAAAACCGTAGTCATATTCAGAGTAGTGCAGACATAAAACAAATAATACCCTAGAAGTGATAGCTTTGAAAAACAAATCTTTATCATCGATGAAAAATGTACATAGCATAACAAAAATGTACCAAGACTTCTTCACAATTGGCAATGAAATAGTTTTCAGATAATTTGGCATTCTCAAGGAAGTGCTCCTGGAAACACATGCAGACAATAAATAAATAAATCAGACAATGAGGGGCAAAGGACAGCCAATAAACATAACTATAAGATCAACCAGTAAAGCAGGAAATGTCAACAAATTTTGAAAATTCAACAACCAGGGTTATGTCAGAGACATTTGAAAAAATTATTTCGACAGTTCAAAATTATTCTTGGGATTTCTAGCTTAAATATGATCAATGGTTTCACATTCAGCCAGGAAAAGTTCGAAATTCAGGCAGAAATATGAAAATCCTTAGAAACAGAAAAGTTAACTGATTATATCAGATTACTCTTGGTATCATTTTACTCTGGATGGATCTTTCAGGCTTGACAATTCCTTAGAAATAATGAATAGTTAGTCGTCAAAATTCTTTGCAAAAGGGTAACCCGGACATTTTCATTGGAAACCATTAATATTTCCCTCCGGTGAATGGATGTAATAACTGATGCAATAATTCTCTCTCTCAGTTTCTCTCAAGAACACATAGTCAAATACACACATCAAAATTAATAATTTCAATGCATAATCACATAAAAGTAAAGAGTAGCATTGGATCTATTTTTTTTTTTATGGATAATTAGAAAGAAATCAACTATAAAGCAAAAAGAAACAGCCATAAAATAACCTACCAATATTTCATGGAGACCACTTTTTGGGAGCAAACGTGAATACATGAAAATAAGATCAAAGTTAGGAAATAGTCCAGCGCACTGCATTGTCCAAGATACTATGATTTAGTAAACAAATCATATGAAAGTAAGATGTAAACCAAGAAGATGTCATTCATCTGACAAGCTCCGTTTGGATTCTAAACTACTATATATTTCCAAATGGAAACAACATTTTGTGGTTGCTTCAGTAACAACACATTCACCTCTAGAGTCGGAGATGGGGAGTTCAGTGATGAATGAAGCAATGGTAGATCCTCTGGATCTAAACAAGTCACTTCACCAACAGGAAAGTGAGATCCATACCTGCCAGCTCTCCCTACAAGGGAAAAAAATAGTAAAAGGAAAAAAAAATAAAAGGACAATAAATCAGGAAACTCGTATAAGATAGAATCTTTAAATGCACAGGAGGATGGGAACATGAAAGTTAATCTGAAGACTAAGAGTTGCTGATCACTGAAAGTGATAAGTAGCAAATACCTTAACTCCTTTTTAAAACGCATACCTTGTTTAATCCCATAATTAAAATCAAGTTGAGCATCGAACAGAAATTTTAGTTTAATTACAAACTTCACCAACACTGATAGCTAGGTACCTGCTATTTGTTTGATCTCTGGTACTGTTAGGTCACGCATCTCAGAACCATCAAATTTTTGCATTGTTGAAAATATGATTCTTGAAATGTTCAGATTAAGACCCATCCCAATGGCATCACTAGCCACAAGAACATCAAATTCACTGGTTGCATCATTGAACATTGTCGCCTGCAATCCTAAGGTAGATAAATCATAGCTAAACAGCAAGCTATCCTGAAATTTAAAATTTCATGTTGTGATTTGGAGAATGGCAATGCTTCATACATCTCACCGAAGATTCTCTCTATTTTCGTTCCGAAAGAGAGAGTGAGGGGGGACTCGATTTATGAGCACAAAAGAATAAACAATATAATCACACACACAAAAAAAAAGTGTGAATAAGAAACAAAGTTGGAATTTTAATTTAAGAAGGGAGGAAAAAAGGGAAAGATAACACATCAACATACATATCACCAAAATGTTTTGAAGTTCTCTGGACTTTTCTTTTGAGAAGATCACAGAAACCAAGTATATGCAAAACAAGATAAATAAAGTTTCTCAAAATCATTAAAGAATCTGTACTGTACCTGTCTTGTTCGAGTTTCTGGTGGCAACGAACCATAAACCACAGAACAAAGATGCTTTCCCCCGGTTTCAATCTTTTTCTATCAATGGTTGATTATAAACATAAGCATTTAGACAAGTTAGTCTACCAACTCAAAGATGTGTTGAATCACATGTACAATAAGCAGAATTTAGAAAACGAGGTAACTAAATTCATTCTATGACCAGCCTCACCCCCCAAAAAAAAAATACTTAAATTGTCTTATACAGGAGCCTCATTATGATATAAACAGCAAAAGTTTATGAGGAAAGAATTCCTTTTCTCCTGAAAGGTGTGGAGGTTAATCAATTTCATTATAGAGTGTGTACACTTCTGGCTGCTTAATACCTCCAAGTTATCTGGCAAAAGCCTGAGTCCTACACCAACAGTATGGAAACTATAAAGACACTATATGCCATGCTCTTCTTTCTCTCCCTCCCTCAAGCAAACATGATTATTAGGCAGATATGACAAACGGAGCCACCTGACATGACCAAGAAAAGAATACCTAGAAAGTCAAGGCCAGCAAAAGCCCTAGAGAAATACTCATGCTTCAAAGACAATCAAATGTACAGGTGCTTGCATAGTTACTTAATCTTTAAAATGAAAAATCAATCAATACCTTTTTTTTTCCTTCCAAAAACCCAAATGAAATCAATCATGGAAGTTGGAACACCATCAAATTTCTCCTCTTGAGGTTGAAGTTTAAAATTCTTTCTTTAAAGCAACTCCATAAATTAGAGCTTACCCACAAAATTTTGCCTAAGATTCTAAATAAATGGTTTCCAAATGCATAGTCAATGGATGATGGAGGCAAATATAGTCTGACATGAAGAAATCCAATTCGCAAATTTTACATACTATGGAAGAGAAAGTGAGACGGCTACGAGGTCCTGTAAGATTCGCTATCATTTGATCAAACTTTCAGTTTTTAAGTAAATATAGTAACATTAGGAATACGCTATGAAGATTAATTAATCTGATCTGTTACTTGTGGAAGTTTCTTTAAATATTTCAATTAGAAACTTACTTTTGAAATTTAACCATACAAAGATATGGTATCTAGAATGATGTTTTGTTGTCTGCATCTGAGTGATCATTACCTTCGATGCAGGACCATATCAAAACTGCTTGAGACAGTCCAATAAAAGTTAGATTAGGGGTTGGCCAATTTCTTAATAGCTACATTTCCTTCGTACTGTCAACCCACGGACTATGTAACAAAATTCAACAGACTGAACAGATCCAAATGGAAAGAAACAATGAAACTATTTACTTACCTTTAATCTGTATATCTCCCGGCGTGAAAAAGTTACAATGCAGTCACCTTTTCGTATGTTCGAAAAAGGATCCAAGAGGAACCTTCAACGGAACTAGGGGTGAAAGTCTCTCATAGGATTGTACCTAGGGATTCAAATGAAAAAAATAAATGGTTATAATAGGAACCAAAAACTCAAAAAGAGCCAAATTACAAGACAAAGATGCCAATAATAAAAAAAGGATAACGAAGCATTGAAGCTACTAAAATCTATCCAACAGTTAATTGTCAGGCTTCAAGACACAATTTTTTAGTTAAATCAGTGCGCACAATCTTGACATATAGCAACTTACATGCCACAACAGAAAATTCATTAACAGGTCAACTAACTGAACCCATTTTGGGGGAGGGGAATTGAAGGAAAAAAAATAGTGCTGTGGCTGAACTTCACTAAGAGACTTGTATCAGAAATAAAGAGGTGCCTCCAAACTACATTGCAAAAGATTTCTTGGGCTTAATCCCACTTCCTTTCACACAATGCAAATTGTTTTTTTTTTTTCCTCACAGTGAAAATTTATCAAAATGCCAAAAGGAAACCAATACCCATGATCAAATTTATGATAAAAGAGATCTCTGTGAGCCATGAATTATAAAGGTCAGATATCAGAAAATTTGCAAGAAAGCTTTTTATGGCTAAAAGTACTGAAAATATAACTTTTCATTACCTTGACATCATCACCAGTTACTTTAAGTATTTCCTGAATAAGAGGAACGGCAGCTGGATCTCCACAAAGGTGAAGTTCATCAGCAGACATCCCCAATAGAGCACGTGTAAATGAGAAACCCCTTGTCTTACACCCCAACATCTGGTTAGGAAGAAAAATAAAAGATGAGAGGCACCAAATAGAAGATAACAAGAAGTGCTGGACTGACGGATAAGTTTTAACAAAAAGATGCAAGGTCGATGACGACAGATAAATCTAATGAGAATGCAAAAGCAAAAAAAAAAATGATAAAGTAACTCCCTAGATAAACCATCAACATGCCTGAATTTCGTCAACAACAGCACACTCATAATCAGAAATGACATCAGCCATCTCTACTGTCACAGCCTTGTGCTTTGCACCATCAACTTCCTCTCTTTCTTGTCCCGTAATCAGATCACATGGAACCTTTGCTTTGTTCAACCGATTGGCCACCTCCCATGCCAACAATCTCAATGGTCCACAATAAATGCCTACAAAATGTAAGAAACCAATGCAACTATATGACCAATTGTAATAGCTATATTATCCTTCTCAGAGTCAACCTATGGATTTATGTATAGAGAGAGAGAAAGAGAGAGAGAGAGATTCTCACATGCAAAACCCTGGACGTAATATTCGTACAGGATCACTGATTGTCATATGCGACAATCAATGATCATGTACGAAAATCACTGTCTAGGGGTTTGCACCTAATAATTTTTTATGAGTGTGTGTGATAAAAATAAGTATCGGAAACATACCAGAAGAACAAGACTCGAGCTGCTTCAGAGCATGGTATGTTTTACCACTGTTTGTAGGTCCCACATGCAGTATAACCTTGCGAACCTTTTTGCGAGCAAGTGGGTACCATGTATGAGGACGACTAAACATTACATGAAAATGGCAGATATGAGGATTATACTTGATATTTATCAACCAAAATCAACATTTGCAACTAGCATAAGTTACCGAGCAGAGAACAAAGGCAACTAAGATCTGATTATGAAGAATGGAAAAGATATTACTAAGATTGAAAATTTTCAGGGGCGGATGTCCTTTTTTTTTTCCCATCCGGATGTAGTGGTAGACTGGTGGTGGTACAAGCTATCCAGGTCATAATCATAATTAGTCGTGTGCATTGTCATGAAAGCTATAGTGAGTGATTGTAATACAAGGTATCAAGATCATGACAACACTACTCACAACCACATCTTAATAGAGAGAAGAAATTGAAATGACTTGGACATATACACTAGGACTCTTACTATGATATTCATAAGACGATATTTGAGGACAAAATTCTAAAAACCTCAAAATTTTAAAAACATTCAAATTTTGCAAAGAAGAAAAGGGGTGTTTAGCTTATCAAGAGATTCCAAAATTTACATGATTTTTAAAAGCAAGTTGTTTAGAATTCATTTAGCATGAAGAATTTAAAACTACAAGTTAGAGATGTCAGATCATTTCAACCGTTAGGGATGAACACATTTATTAATTTATGCTCAACTGCATAGAGAAAGGATGTTATTTTAACCCTCTTGTACTGTGTAACCTATTCAAAATACAACATGAAGTAGAAAACAATGACATATCCAAATTCTTACGTTAGGTCCATAAAATCAAACTTCGTCGTACTGCTGTACTTCCTTATTGTAACAATAACAGTCGACACTAACAAGAGCTCCTAACTTCATCTCCATGTTCAGCCTAAAGGGCTCCACATTATCTGCCAAACATTGACATGAAGAAAAGAAAGGAAATCAGAAAAACACGACCAGCTGTTAGAAAGCAATTATTAGCATTACACAGCAGCCTCTTCATTGTTCAATAAAGCATAAATTAAGCTCAACAATGACTGTTTCTCCGATTAGACACCAAATTTTGATTAAACATAATTTCTGAGAATCCAATATCAATTCGCAAATGTATATCCAAATCTATCTTCTCACATTTGTTTAAAATGTGTCATGTTTGCTGCAAATTATATAATAAAAAATGAGTATAAAAATTGACAAATATGTTTAAAAAAATTGATTTTTTTTACTTCCACCAACTCATGTAATAGAATCAATCCCAATAACAGGTTATTACAATTTTTTTTTCTCACTAACCAAACAAACCACATTCCCGCAGCTTGCGAAAACGAAAGAAAATGATACTTAAACCAACTTATCAATAGCAAAACAATTCTTATCACATAACAAAGTAAAATAAAATAAAACACACTGCTTTCTACAGCATAAATATTAAAAATCGAACCTTGAAGAACGCGAGAAAATCCCAAAGCTGTAGCCTTTCGATATCGAAATAGTGAACGGGACATTTTTTTAAAAAAAAAATTTGTGTGTGTGTGTGTGGGGTTATTTTGGTTTGAAAAGTGAGAAATAAATAAACAAATAAAAAAAATTCGAAAGAAATTTAAAATGAAAGAATTAAAAAACGAGAAAGAAAAAGCGTTGACAGCATAAGGACAACGAAGTTGAAGGACAACATGCGGTGAATCGAAGAAGCGCGAGTTTCTGCTGCGAAACTCATTCTCTGAGTTGGTGACAACGCCGACTTCCGGGTCTTAAGAACCCAAGGCATGGCTTCGACTTCGACTTCAACTACAAGCAGATCGCCAAGGAGATTTCGGTAATATCAGTTTTTACAGGAGAATAACTTTGGCACCAAGCTTTTATTTTAAACTACTAATTATAAGATTTATAAGGTTATTATTGTATATTTATTTATTAAATAAAACAATAAATTCTGAAAATTTTGGAAGAGAGACACGGATGGAATCCATAATCCTATAATATATTTTTTTATTTATAAAAAAATCCATTATCCTATAATGTATGTGTAAATGGGTATAATCCATAATCATAATTCAAATTATCTAATTAATACAGGTTAGTGAAACTTATCATTGAACTGATTTCATAAAAATAAAAAACACATATCAATTATCATTGAACTATATAAATGTCCTTCGTTAATAGGTTTTTAATTAGGGCAATTCTATATCACTAACCATCTCAATAAATCGAGATTTAAGAAAATTGAGATTTGAGGAAGGAGGACACGACTTAAACTCATAATCTCATTGTGTAAATGTAAGAGGTATATACTACAGTTTCAACCACATTTTTTTTTTACGATTATACATTTTGTTTTAAATATAGTCTACAATAATAGGTGATTTAATTTTAGTAAGTTAGGATTTGAATATTTCAAGATAAAAGTGGGTAAAATATTGATTAGTGTGACAACCCTGGGCCTGAACCATAATCATAGGCATTTAAATGTAAATGTGGACCTGCTGGACTGGGCTTTAATGCATTAGCATTTAAAAGTAGTTTGGGCCGTTTAACGTAAAGACTTCATAGGCTGGCACAGTAGGTACAGGTCATTGGGCTGAGGACATCACAAAGCATGAGTTTATCTAATAAAACAGCTATCTATTAATTTTCTTACTTTTCTTTTTCTTTTCTTTTTTTCTTTTTTTCTTTTTTTATAACAAAAAATGAAAAAGTAAATATTAGTTTTGGTGCGGTCAATATCCTTAAAATATGTGGATATTCAATAATATTTTATATATCACTCCCCTCAAAATATAAAAAATATTAAGGGATGTACAGAAAATGATATCGGATATTTACTTTTTTGATAACAACTAAAATAAAGAAAAGATGAGATGACGTTGGTCCGGTAGTAAACCCTCATATTTGTACAATAAGATTGTGGGTTCGAATCATATTCCTTCCTAAAAAAATCCTAAATTTATTCAGCAGCGTAATACTTTAAAAAAAAAATGATTCAGAAGATATGCTTAAAAAGTTATATAAGTGTTTTTGGGCAGTGTATTGGTAGAGTTTCGACAAAGTAAAATTATATAAATTATCGTTCAACTTCACATAATCACATGTACTCAAATCAAATTGATATTTAAACTTCGTATAGTCAAATGTACTGGTTGGCTGACAGATATATATGATCATCACCTTAAAAAACCACTATGTCTCAATAATGGAAGAATCAATCAACCATACACATTACACGGTTGAAGAAACCGACACATTGGAAGCATTAAAAGCTCAATAACTACCAGGAGGACCATATCAGATAGAGATTGGATATGGATGGCAGATGGGTTCAAATTCACAAATGTATATATATATATATATATATATATATATGTAATGACTAATGAGATGGAGACAGCATGACACAGCATTTGGAGCCTCATACGATCATATCCATGTACAAATCAAATCAAATGCTAGGTCTAGCTAGCTAGAGAGCTTGTTTCATGGAGGAAAAGACTTTGAAAAAACATATCGAGAGAGAGAGAGAGAATTTTCAATCAAAACCTCATGATTTGATGGGCAATATGGGGGGTGGTGGTGAGACTGAGACTACATATAATGCTTATAAATTTTGAAAATCGAGTGACCACCTCCACCACATGTATATATATCAATATATGTGTCTCACCATGCAAGTCAGTGAGTGGTGATTATCATGAGTGGATGGTGCCTTCTTCTCACTCTTTTTCTTCATTTGTGAAAACCTCTCCGGCCACATCCATGTTTTTCCAAATAGTATCATCAATCATTTAATGTTTGATCAATTTATATATATATATATATATATATATATATATATATATTCGATTGAAAAGAGGGGTAAATAACATCAACTGAGTTTCATCCGGCGATAACACCAAGTTTATAATTATATGTTTTTTAATATCAAAGTATGTAATGAAATAAAAATATCTTTGACTTCACTTTTTCTTTCTCTCAAAAAATAATATTTTCCTTCATTTTTTCACAAGAAAAAAGAAGAATCTCTCAAAAAAGTTGTAGATGAAATGTGATTGTTTGAGACAAATAAGAGGAATCAACGACAAAAGTGAAAAAGAAAATCGTGAAAAAACATAAATCAAAAGAAAAAACGAAAAAAAAAAATGGATCTAGAAAATTTTATAGAAAATAAGTCTCGGATTCAAGGAAATAATAAGTCTATGAGATTTTTTTTAATCTTTCCGCGACTTATTTTGGTATTTTCTAAGACTTAATGGGTGTAATGCAAAAAAGTAAAAATAAAAATAAAAATAATGTTAATAGCCAAATTTGGCTAGGGACCAAAGGGAAATTTTTCACCCTCATAGTCTGACTCCAGGCCCGAGGTCATCCAACAGGAGACCACGCTTCCCAAAGTTGAACTACGGTACCACCCCACAGAAATAAATGCGAGCTCCAGAAACACCCGGAATAGAACCCGACGAGATCAAATCGAGCCCAAGTCACCAAACCTGAAATCAGGAAGCTCCCCCGAGGTTGAGATTACCTCGCAACCTCTCCAGAAGCTCGCCTAAACCCCGCTGTCATAGAGGAGTATCCGCAGGGGGTCGCATCAAGCTCCTAGAAATCAAGGGAGGTCAGATCGAGCTCATGGCTAAATTAAGCACCTGAATATCGGAACCAATACATTAATCTACCTCGCGCATACATACCATATTCAACGACCTCTATGAAGGATCATGCTATGAAGATACAAAGATACACTGAAACATATCTGGAAACATTGCGTACGTGCAGAACAAGTATTAGAGTCAAAAGATGAAACAAACTGATCTCCCCCAAGATATTCTCCATTCAGATATTAACTAAAAGTCAATGACATTTAAACAAGAAATTTGGCCCCGTAAGGAAGGGAGAGACTGAGAAAATCAATGGGAGAATCAATTGATTTAACCTACAAAAACTATGTATAAAAGAAAGAAACTACTTTTCGACAGGCATACGACAACAACTCTACTACACCCTAGAGAAATGGAGAGTCATTGAGAGATATTTGTACA